>JAPTHN010000001.1:77330761-78034761 GCA_026936325.1 Platynereis dumerilii | reverse complement strand
AACATCTCAGTCTCCAGACATTGAATGTGGTTTCTCACACTCGGGCCAGCTGGCCTATGTCTGTACTTCATTTTTGTAGTAGTTTTATGATGCATTATAAAGAAAGTGTAACAGTCATTCAATTTTGATGATTCAGTTTTAGTATTTACATCAAAATGAGTTACTGATAGGCTTATATATGAAAAATGATGGCATGGACTGCGAAAGGGTCCCACAAGGTACTTCAGAACCTACAACACATTACAATGCCATCTGTGGTGCATGGCCATTTCCTTGGCTCTAGCCGATGCTCTATTTGTCTCTTTTTCGGCAAAAATAGACATAAATTGAAAATGAGTTTGAAACAAAAATACTACTTTCATGTTTGCCAGATTTTAATGTTTGTCCTTTACCATTGGTTAACTATTATGAAGTTAGGGACATGGTCACGTGGTTTACACCAAGTTAATGAAACAGAAACAACAGCAAATCAAGATAAAAACAGGTGTTTCAGTGCAAACAGTGCAAACAGTGCAAACTGGTCATAAATAATCACACAGCCTGTACTTAATCATTTGCAAGTTGGTAGTTTCCTTATTTCAACAGAAAAGTGCTGATGCTTGTGTGTTTTCAAACGTTTGCAAAATCTAGGATGTTTTTAAAGACTCGTGAATAAAACATAATTAATTAATATCCAGGCCTTTGTTCGAAAAAAGGGGAATGACAAGCATGCTTGGTGATGTCCCAGTTCTGGATAGATACCTTTGGGTTAAGGAGATCAATATACACTGTATAGTATACCCTAACTTAAAAGTAGGTATAAGGGATAGACCTGGTCTTGTCCGCTCATCTCCTGGTCAATTCGCACATAAGCTTCATGTGAGGGCTAAGCACTCCTGACAAGCTTCTCGCAGCCTTCTGACCATTGCAGTCCATCAGCCAATAGCTACATTGTACTCTGGAGATACCCACTGGCTACAAGCCAACCATGCTCTTGCCCCAAGTGTCTCTGTAAACTGATTTGTGGTGGTAAGAGCTGCCTTCACTATCTGTATGCCTTATGGCAACTTGATGTGTTGCCAGAGACAGTCTTTGGACATTCACAAACAATCCACCAAAAGCACCTGACAAAAGCAGTATAATGCATCATGTAGTAACACAAGCCATCAACTTTACTTATTATTTCGCGATTTGAAATGTTCAAAGATCCCAGTTTCTGCCATTCACTTTGCCCCTTTTCTCAGAGGATGCCCAATAAATCTTAGGTGTACACTTTCTGGGGTGGCTGTTTTGTCTTCAACATCATTGTTCCTTAAATGGAAGCAATATTATTGTTGATATATAGCCACTAAAAAAAACTAGTCTGATTATTAGAAGAAGTGCTCGATGCTCATGCACTAAGGGTAGAAAACAAGCTGGATTCCAGAGACTGAATGTACCAAAAAAGAGAATAGTACGAAGACAGTTACAGTTTTACAGTTTAGTACCATTAGCTCGATGCGACACTCAATGTGATTTACAGATCGGGGATGAGCTTCATGAGGCTGATGATTGTTCATCACACTCATCGGAGCTCTAAGTGCCATAATGAGTGTGATAAACCTGGTGTTCATCTGACTTCCTTTGCAAGCAGGAGGCAATTACATTCTGTCTATTGATTGTGGCCAAAGGGTTTGAGGCAATATCTTTGACAACAAAGTAGTTGGGGTGGTGTGCCCAGCTGCCAATTAAATCAAACGTTAATGAATATTTTAGACCCAAAGAAACTTAGGTGATAGTTATATTGCCAAAATCACATGTTTGAAAGCAATGGATCAAACAAAATAATCACTCGGACCAATAGTGCCAAAAGGAATGAAACTTTGGTAAGCTGCTTGTTGTATCCATTGCACTTGCAATTGCAGTCCATGTGAAATCTAACTAGTTTTAGAAAATTTCCAACCAACTGCCTCAGATATTTCCCATAATATACTGCAAGACTGCATGCATGGTAAGGGGTCTCCTTCATCATTACCAATCATTATTCCCTTTATTTCCATTTTATATAAATATATGATTATTAAAAGAATCTGAATGATCGTCCTTGAGTGTCAAATATTTTAGGAGGTTCAAGAAACTGCTGGATCCCCCCCCCCCCCATTGGCCACTGAGATGGAATTAAAAAGTTTAAATAAAATAAGGAGAAACGCGGGCCTGTGAATGTCAAAAGGACACCCATGCGGGCCAGGCGAATGCCGAAATGATGCCCCGGCCCCCCCCCAAACTACCCTGTCTTGATCCATCACTGACATGCTGCAGAGTAATGTAGAGGAATAGGTTGCATACATTGTATTAAAGGGACGTTTCTTGGAAATATGTGCCCATCACAGGGACTACTGGACCACAAACTATTCCATCCTGTATGTTATTTCTAAAATCATCATTTAAGCATTAAAAAACAGTTAGAGAACTTGCAAACAATTACAGAATGTGTGCTTTTGTGTGATTAATGGGGTCAACTGTTTTCTTTGTTGTTTCGATTAGTCATTTATTTCCTTCCAGCGGAGAAGTCAAATATCCAGATAATCTGTTGATAAAACAAATCTCCAGGAATCTGGGCCTGTGCAAAAACCAATCACAGAACCTTAACCATCGTTTTTTTCAGGCTTATCAAAAGTAGTAATTCGTTTGGGTTGTAAAACTTCCAATTTACTCCTATAGTGTTAGGCAAATATCACTGTTTTATCACAAATCGGTTCAGTCAGAAATGTGATGATAAATTTTCCTTGAACGACATGGTACAAACATGTTTGTTCAATCAAAGTAACTGATATAACCTTGTATTACAGTATACATCAAATTGGAGATTACAATTGGCTGTGTATCATATGAAAGTACGAGTAATCAATGGAGACAGCGTGTACAGTTGCTCTTGAAAGTAAGTACATCCAGGGCTGTAGGATTGCTGCATTTGGCTTGATAATTAATATGAGGTTATGATTATTATCTCATTTTTGCGATAAAGTGTATCTCTTTGAAGTCTTACATGATATGTGATTTGGATTTCTTGAAATACCAAGGTTATTTTGACCTTTGACCTCAAATGAAAAAATAGCCCATTGCAAAAGTAAGTGCATCGTCACAATAGTTTCCCTTTTTATCACATTATTGCGCTGCCCTGGGGGTGCCCCCCCTTGGGCAAGCCTTGGTTTCGTAAGCAAGCTTTTTTGCACACACTGAAATGTTAACATTCTTGCCCCAATTTTATGTAAAAGCTACTGGGCACCTGCCACTACTTTCAGAGCCCTTCTTCACTGTATGTTACGTTACTGTCATAAAGTTTGTCCCCGAATCTTTAAACTAACATTTAGTGCGTTTATTGTGACATTTTGAAAGTATTTCTTGCCCAGTTATACACACACACTCCCCAAGTGTGGCTATGGCTGCATTAGCCTGGTCTCCTGGCCTGTATGCATTCACATAGCAGGGCACAGGACTATGGCTGCATCACAGCCATCATTGAGGGGGGGGGGCACTCGCTTTCAATTCAGTGAGATTTGTTTTACAGCTTTTTGGGTTCCTATGACATAGTGGGGCTCTACTGGACTAATAAAATGAATTGAACTCACTTAATTCTGAAAAACATGCAATTGTGTTGATTGGTATTGTTTCATATCACCCCAATGTTGGCACTCGCTTCAATTCAGTGAGATTTGTTTTTGGGTTCCTATGACATAGTGGGGCTCTACTGGACTAATAAAATGAATTGAACTCACTTAATTCTGAAAAACATGCAATTGTGTTGATTAGTATTGTTTCATATCACCCCAATGTTGTGAATTTACCAGTTTGTGTTATTTTAATGCAAGTTGAATTCTATGTAGAATTGGCAGATCTAATCTTTAATTTCAAATATAAGTAGGCCTACAATGATTTTTTTTACTTGATTTGTGCAGTTGGTCTATGTCAGTGCTTGCTTGTACTCAATTAATCTCAACAGGAAGTTTATTGAAAATGGTGCAATCATATTAAAAATCGAATGGACAATATATCATGTGACATGTTATTTACTATCAGCTGACAATGATAAGAAAGCCTAAAGAAAAACATACCTTAATTCATGTTCACATATCAAGTATTCCCTTAGAAGTGAAAAAAGCAGGTCAGCATGTACTTTATACTTCAAGAATGTCCATTTATCACATGGAACTATGTGTGAGAAACAGGACACACCTTGTAGCAGTCCTGTTTGATGTTAACTGTAAAAGTTAGCTGTTATCAACAACTTGTTTATACTAAATTTGTCCTAAAAGCATCCTAGTGCCAGCTAGATCCAGTGTTTAAAAATTCGGTAGAAAGAATGAAGGAAGGAATGAAGGAAGGAATGAAGAAAAGAAGGAATGAAGGAAGGAATGAACAAAGGCATGAAGCGAGGAATGTAGGGCATAATCACGAAATAAGCCCCGCACCTCTGACGGAATGAGTGGCAGCCTATGCTTTTCAATGGTCTCGCTCATTCCGTTATCAGATGTCGGGGGCTATTTTGTAATTATGCCGAATGTAGTGGGGGAAGGAAGGGAAGGCCTCGAGATAGATAGACAGATAGATAGACCGCTAAACACATAGATAGATAGATAGATAGATAGATAGATAGATAGATAGATAGATAGATAGATAGATAGATAGATAGATAGATGCAAGCAACTCTTAAAAGTGCTTGCACGTTTTTTTTTTAGGAATAGCAGTGGCGCCAATCGGAAATAAGAGAGCAATAACAAGCTGGTAAATTACTCCTGGGCAGAAAGACTGGAGAGTAAAATCAAAGACTGGTGGATAGTTTGGGTCAGTGGGATGGCCAGGAAATGTGTATTTAGGCAAGACAGCAGTGATCCTGGCCAAGATTTGACTGAAATATTACACAGAGGTATATACACTAACTACGGATACATGTGTGATTCACCCTTAGGACTCAGTCCGGGCAGCGCATCATTCACCGGTTTCCGGTTATGACATTTCTAGTTCACTCTGTTTTTGGTCGATCTGCTTTTGCCCTGCAACATTAAAATGTTTGCTGTTCTGCCTAGTTGATTTTGGGACCTTCATTTTAATTTCTGTCCTCCCCAACAGTAGTTAAAAATTGATTATCCTTAAATATGCCTAATCAAGCCATTATGGTGTGATTGATGGGTCAGTCACAATGCCTAGAACTTAGGAAGTATCTAAAAGGCTAAGATATACTATTATTTACACAATGGAATGACAGATTTGGATATATAAGTACATCCATGAACAACAACAAACCTAGTCCCTATAGTGGAGCATGAAGGTGGGTTTTTTGCCTCATCAGAAACTGGCAAACTGGTTCATGTAGAAGGACTCATGAATCCAAAGATTTATTATGAAATCCTAGGAGATCATATTGTCAAATTGGTGAAGTAGCTGGGTTTAAAGAGCTCTCAGGTGTTCAAGCAGGACAACAATCCCAATCACACAAGTGTGTCAACTAAATTCTAAATAAATTAAAATAAATACAGGCTTAAATTGCAATGACCCAGCCAATCATACATGTGAATCCTGTCGAGATGTTGTGGTTTGACCTCAAAAAGCGGATGAATGCAGGTAATCCCTCGGACATTCAGTGGTGTCAGGGTTTTACATGAAGGCATGGCTGAAAATTCCATTCCAAAAGGTTATAACATCTTCGCGCTGGAATTTTCAGCCATGCCTTCATGTAAACTTTGACACCACTGAATGTCCGGGGGATTACCTGCATTCACCCGATTAAACCACAACATCTCGATGGGTACATGAAGCATCTTCAAGCACTTTTAGCCACCAGTTTAGGAAACACAAGGTATTGACTGTCTTAAATTGGAAAGTGTACATACTTTTGTAATGATGTTTTTTCCATACATATATTAGGTTGACACTATTTTATTGATAGTGTGTGAATATATAATAGTTTGCAAAATAGCACGGGGTGTACTTGCTTTCGAGAGCAACTGTAGACATAATTGCAGAATGTACTTTTCTTATGTCTGCAAATAGTCCATACTCTACAGATGTGACAGTTTGTGGTCATCTAATAATACAACCCTATCTACAAGTTGGTTTTTTAATGCTGCACAGAAAACAGTTTCGTTCCAATATGCATTACGATAATGGTTGCTACATTGACATATATACTTGCTTTTGTTTGATATCCATTTAGGATAATGCAAAAAATAGTTTAGTAATGTCTTTGGATGAATCAAAGATTAAATGCGAATTTTATGGTGAAGTGAGGAGGCCTTCTTCAGAAATGGCAGTGATATGTATAGGTTATTCACCACAGCATAAGGAATATATGATTTATCAGCCGAGGGCTTTGGCCCGAGGTGTGATAAACACATATTCGCAATGCCATGGTGAATAACAGGCTCATACCATGAGACAAACTCTCAAACAGGCAAACATGAGAGGAGAAGTGGACATCAAAGAATATGGGAATTATCGCACCATAATACTGGCATGTGATTGGCTGACAGAGGTGTCGAATGGTATAATCGAAACATTGTCAGATTAAAGGCAACACCTTTTTGCAACAGATAACAATGTCAAGTGACTGACTGGTCTGCCCAGCCTTCCACGTAATTCTCTTTAGTATGATTGGTAGATCTGATTTGATATAATGCATGGCTTGCTACATCACGAACGTTGCGATGTTTTTTGCATGTGGGTCAAAATTTGGTAAGTATGAAATTCTTGTCTCCGGTGTTTAACAATAATTCATGACGACAGAAAGGCACATGCAGGACCTCTTGATGTTATTTGTCATAGACAAGGATATTATTTATTAACTTCTGACACAAAAAATATGTGGAAGGTTATTTTTATCCCATCCAAAAATAGCATTGAAGTGGCCAACCCCCCTGAAAATGACCTGTCTCCACCAACATTATCCTTCAAAGACTGCATCACAAAAACTTGTACAGGATCCTGATTCAATTAAACTCTTCCATACATGGAGACTTGACTATCACTCTTCTAAAATATAGTTTCCAATTTTTGAAATGATATCCTGTATAAGAGCAGGAGGTTGTTGCGTCAATGTCTCCAATATTGCGTCATTAGCATCACACCAGTTTGGTTTCTTAATAAAGATGAAAGGGACACACATTCTGTGAGAAAACCTTGTGTCTGATGTTGTCTGAAAACCCAAGAAAATAACTGCTATCTGTAGCTCTGTATCATTTATGTAAACCAGAATATTTGAGTATATCTGTTGGCATGTCGGTTGCCCTATCTTAATTTGTCATTAGCAAACGCCTTGCTGCTCTATTTTGACTGCATATTTCTGGACCAGAATCAATGTGAACATGCTTCTGGTGTTCATAAGATCATTGCATGCACAAATTGCTAGATTGCCAGTTTTGCACTGGTCCCTACAAAGATTTTTATCTTAATTAACATTAGCATCACGCCGTCATCAGATAAAAATTGGTTCCCATGGAGATTAGTGGCTGAAATATTATAAGCTGTCAAGTCAATCTGAATTCCAAAATTGCTAATGGCCTTTCTAAACCTTAATTATTGTCTGTACCCAAGTTTTAACTGTTCTCCAAATTGTTTTGGGACGCAGCCTGTCCTGCTACCCCCCTCCCCAAACCCCCCGCTCCCACCCTGCAGAATAGCCTGCTGAATAGCCGAGGGTATGCTGCTGCGCAGCCTATGTTTATCTTAATTAACATTAGCATCACGCCGTCATCAGCGTCACAACAAAACATTGCTTCTTTCCTTTACCTCACTAAAATTCTGTTGCAGGTGACAGGAGTTGAAATTGTGTTCAAAATATATTATCAATTAATGTTTTAACAAAATATTACACAGAATTTTTGCATTTTCCTTGCATCTGACATGCTTAGTATGAATTTTGATGCTTTTCCAAGATTACTAATCAAATATGGGGTGTCAGTGACATCTTACCATTGTCTAGCACATGAAATATGGTTCAGCGAAGACATTGGGCACTGGAGGGGTAGTGAAGATCATCTTTGTTATTAAGAATCCAAACTATCGGTGAAAAGAGTATTTTTGTTTCTGTTCGTAAATTTCTAGTTCAAGAAAATGTTCTATCTTAATAAGTATTGGTCGTAGAGACCTGAAATATAGCTCAATGTTTGCAGATACCCACTTTCCCATACGTTGGTAATACATTCTTCAGCTCTAAGTGGTGCGGATTTCAAGTTATAGGCATGATGCTAATAATGACACACTTATCACCTGGTTGGCTGTGAATATCACTGTTAACAGTCGAAATATCAGGGCCTATGATATTGTAAAAAATACCATCCTTCAAGGGCGATATTTTTTAACAATTGTTATGACATCACCGGCATCTCAGATGCCTAATGATGTCACAAACCAATCAATGGCCAAAACAATAGGATTGTGACGTCACCTCCATTGTTGCTCCATGGTGACGTCACATTTTTGTAATGGCAGAAAATAGTCCCTCTTTATAATTGAAAATTTGAGGTAAAACCAGGTGATAAAAACAAAACAACCACGCGTCAGGGCACTTCGTACAATATCACTCGCTGTGGTGTGAATTAATATCACTCTCGCCCTGCGGGCTCGAGTGATATTAATTCACACAACAGCTTGTGATATTGTTACTCGGTGACCCTGACTTGGGTTGTTTTGTTATAATATTCGGTATTTAATTGACCAAAATGCATTATCTTAAAAATATTTGGTGCTAGAGACCTGGAACTTGGCCTAAAATGTGCAAGCTGCCTGCCTAATCATTGGTAATAGATTATTTAGCCCTAAGTGGTCAGGATTTTTTAGTTTTAAGTGTGATTTTAATAACAGTAAAAAAACATCACAGCTGTATTTATCACCACATTACAGATCAGCAGAGCATTTGGGACCCTTGGACATGACAGTGCAGTGATAGCTAATGCCAACTTAAAAAGGCATTTCTGGACCAAAAAAATTTTCAATTTTTTTTCAGCTGAAATTTCAAGGTTTTCAAATTTTGACCCATGTACATTGTAATCAGACTCAGAGAGCCATTTAATTCAGCAGACATTGTATCTGAAGGTTGCATGCATGATGATTATTAATCATGTAATGTGTGAATCATCCACTAATTGATATATATATAATATATATGATTTAAGTTTATGCAACTCACATGATCCGAAACGAATGCCTTGGCCTCGGTTTTCCCCGCTCTTTCATATTTTTTTCTGGCGTTTTTCTTTCTTTCTATATTCTAATAGCATTTCTTGTTTTTCTCCATCTCATTGTTTGCCTTTTATTTTTAATTGATTTGTTTTCCTAGTTTAGTAATTTTGTAACCAACATCAATAAATCTCTCTTAGCATCCATTGTTTCAAAACGTATATTATAATGTCAATTTCTTGAAGCAATCATTGGGCAGGGCGATAATTTAATACTGTATAAATAACACTGTGATGATGCCTGTTTTGAACTTAATAGACAAATTCAGAGTGACCTTTGCAATAATGGACCTCACACTTAAATTACTGGTACAGCGGAAGTTTGTTTTCTTTCCTCAAGTAAATGGAACTATTTTTAGACGGTGTTGTTTACATCACTTAAAGCAACAGGAGTATTATGAGAGATTTCCAAAAGGAATTAAATCCTCTCAAAAACCAGAAATGCACTGTACTGGTGTTGAGAGCTTCATATATTGATTAAGTAATTTAACAGGTGCTTCTAAAGCATTTTTAAAAGCCTATAGACCTTCTTCACGAAATTATTCAGACCTAAACGTTCAGCAGATGTTCATATAGAAGTGGTAGAAAGAAGTTGGATAATTTGGGGTTAATGATACCCATGCGATTTCCCAAATTCTTAGAACATATTTTATTTGAAACAGTTTCTAGCTTCTGACATTTTATAGTGCTCAGTATATTCACTCAAAATGTGCCTGCTTTATCATAGAACTGTATCTCAGAGATTATCCTTAAAACCTTAAAAGTGTGTGGTAACAGTATCCAGCATCTGTGTCTCCTCACTGGGAATTAGAAAATGTCTGACAACTGCTGCGTAATATGTAATTGGATGCTGGTGGAAATAAAGCCAGTGAACTAAAAAGTTAAAGACATTCAAGAAGAAGGAACGGAAAAAGAAACATTGAAGACAAAGCCATGACATGCATTTCCCTTACAGATTAAAATAAAATTGTAGCATCATAACTTGCTCTGGTGTATCATACGCAGTTATTATTGTGTAGAACTTCATTCGAGTTTCTAAGGATTGTATATGGGAAACATGTTGTGCAGCAACTATCTCGGTTAGAAGGATATCTGTAATGGGACAAGGATAGGAGCCACAGTGTAAAATGCTGTATCAATAGTAAGAAGACTATGCATGGTTAGTAAACTAAAGAACAATAAAGCAGCAGGTATTGATGGAATCATGGGGGAATTCTATAAATATGCAAGTGAAAAACTTATCACCCCGTTCTGCGCTGTATTCAATCATATTTTTGAAAAAGGGGAATACCCCTCGCAGTGGTCTGAAGGTCTCATTAATGCTCTTCATAAAAAAGGAGATCGCTCTGATCCGGATAACTATAGGAAGATAACTATAAATGTTGTAATGGGGAAAATATTTGATTCAATCTTAAATAGCAGATTGTACTATAAAAATGATGCTTTAGATCTTGATGACCCATGCCAATTCGGCTTCACTCCTGGTGCAAGTACCACTGACTGTGTCTTTGTTTTGGATACTGTGATAAGCTATCAACAAATTAAATGTAAACCAGTGTATTTATGTTTTGTCGATTTTACTAAAGCGTTTGACTATATAAACCGAAATGCCCTTTACTACAAACTTATGCAACAAAAAATAGGCGATAAAATGCTTAAGATTATTGTAAACATGTATGACAAGGCCAAAGCAAGAGTCCATCAGAATGGTTGTACGGGGGATTCTATCGACAGTAAATGTGGGGTGTTACAAGGTGGAATCCTTAGTCCAAAACTTTTCAATGAATTTATGTCTGACCTCCCCAAATATCTGAACAAAACTGATGGAATAACACTTGGTAACTTGACTCTGACTCATATTCTCTATGCAGATGACATTGTTTTACTAGCTGATTCACCAAAATGCCTTCAGAATAGCATTAACTCCTTACACAACTTCTGCAAAAAATGGCACCTAATTGTAAATGTAAACAAAACAAAAGTAATGCAGATAGGAAACAAAACTGTTTGTAATATGATTTACAATGGTGAAAATATTGAAAATGTAGATAGTTTCAAATATTTAGGTCATATGCTCACTAATAAACGAAACATACATGGTAAAATGATGGAATACCTGGCGACGCAAGGGCTGAAAGCCTTATTTGCGTTACAAGGTGACACAAAGCAGGCATTGGGCCTCATAAATCCCCAGCTATCCTTAAAAATGTTTGATACATATATCCTACCTATCCTAGAGTACAACAGTGAAATCTGGACAGGTGAAAAATCTATAAGTGAGTTAGAGAACCTACAACTTGGTTATCTTAAGAGTGTTCTAGGAGTAAGAAAACAAACCCCATCTCTTGCAGTGTATGGCGAGACTGGTAGATTCCCACTACATGTTAGGCATAAAGTAAGGATGATAAATTATTGGGTTAGGTTAGAAAAAATGTCTGATCATAAAATACTTAAGAAATGTCTATCAATTCAAAAGGACATGCACAGAGATGGCAACCGTAACAGCTGGCTCGGTAAAGTGATCCAGATTCTAAATAACTGTAATATTCTTTATAACATGCATGACAGTGGAAGCCATAACATTGATCGTATAGGCAGTAGAACTAAACTAAAATTGTATGAAATTGAACAGATGAGATTAATCGAGTCCATAAATGACAGTACACAGCAACCTAAATTAAGAACATATAAACTATTTAAAACAGACTGCAGGTTAGAGCCGTACTTGCTTTTAAGACATAGCGGTAAAATCATAACCAAAATTGCCAGATTTAGAACAAGCTCGCATAGCCTACGTATAGAAACGGGTCGCCATCAACGGCCAAAAATTCCGGCAGAAGATAGAATCTGTGAGAAATGTAGCTTAAATATGACTGAAGATGAAATACACTGCCTGATTATTTGCCCAAGCAATCAGAGCAACCGTAATGAACTATTTCAGATAGCAGAAAATCTGATAAATAACTTTAGATCACTTGATGACACAGATAAGTTTATAGCAAAAATGAGCAGTAAAGAGGCCGAAATGCAAATTAGCCTTGGAAAGTTCCTGCAACAGGCTGATGTATAACAGAACATCTCCTACCTTCACATGAGTTATGTTACAATGTATAGATAATTTGATACACCATTTTACTTACAATATACTCTTATTGTGCAAATCTCTGTAAATATTCTTGATGACATTTTGCAAGATTATAACTGCAAACTCTTTATGACACCATCGTGTACATTAGACCGAAATAATATATCATGAACATTCTGAAAAATGGACAATTGTATTAGCTTGCAAAAGAATATGATTATTAAGGGATATTATTATACATAAATGCTGAAAAGTAATGAATATACTATATATGAATATACTATATAGATGTGAATGCTTTTTGATGCTTTGTCTCTAAAGTGGTTACAGGCCTATTATTTTTAGTTCACTATGATTATTGACAGATATTATGATATCAATGTTGAAGATGAATGTATGCACTGTATTATTATTTATTATTCCTAGTTGTTTGTCTGGAAAATCGCTTTTTAAACATATTTATATTTTTGATAACTAGGTATAAATTGTTATTAGATGTAACATGATTGATTAGTGGAAGTAAACGGTGGCTGGAACCTTAAGTAATATAACCTACATGTCCTATTTTATGAAAGTTATCATTTTTATTGTATATATATATATATATATACTTATAAAATTTTTATACTATTAAATATTATCACATTTTACTAACCAATGTTTTCTCGCAATACTAACATTGACAAATGTATCATTACTGATATTCTTGTGTCAATAAAACAATATATATAGTATATTCAGCTTAGTATATTAGTATATTAGTATTTAGTATACTAGTATTTAGTATATCAAGCTTTCTTGATTTTCTGTCTTGAGCAGCCACTATAGTTCAGTAATACTTTACATTGGTTTTACAATATATAATGATATATATTGTCTATAAAAGACAAAAATGCAGAAGGAAGATCCAACGTCCAAGGCAGCCACAGGTGCTGCTGTTATCACCAGAATATGATTAATTAAAGAAATCATAACTATGACGGATTTCCATGATTTCTATACTTCTTATCAAAATCTTGCTTTGCGAAAGTTGTGCAGCAACCATAATCTATTGCAAACCATTTAACAATGACTCAGTAACTATACGACTGAAAAAGTGTCTACCATTCTAGTCCTTGATTAATCCGCTAGACCATGTGCAATTTGTAAGCCCTTTTTTCATCATAATTACCATGCAGAGGAAGTAATCTGTGGCCAACAATGTGTCTCAGCTTCTGACTGACTGAAAACTGCCCAATTGTAGGCCGCAGTAGGCAAGACAGCTGGCAGAGTTTTGATAAAAAGTAGCTTGCTCAATTGTAGGTGTTCCAGTTCCAGACACTGCAATTTGTATGCACCCAGACAGCAAATGACCGTTCTAGAGTCATTTAGTTGCATGTAGGGGAACATTCAGTGTTTAGCCTTCACCATAATAGTTTTAGTGTCTTCCAAAAAAGAGTGGTTCTGATTTTCTGGCTTGTTGATTATATTGGATTTACTGCATCATGGTAATGGTTGAGAAATCTAGATTGATTCTGTTTTAAACATTTCAAAGAATCATTTACTGTAAGTTTCTAATAATAATAATAATAATAAATACTTTATTGGTCACAAAAGTGAAACTTGCAGTGTGTTGTCTAATATCACAGACAGAATCACAGTCACATGCATACAGAGAGATCACAGTCACACAATAACATTCACTCAAAAATAAATACATATACCATACATACTACCACTTCAACTCATTGCACATTCTGATGCTAGAAGGAACAAATGACTTAGCGTATCTACTGGTTCTGCACTTAACACTTCTCAACCTTCTGCCTGACGGTAACATTTCAAAGCACTCATGTAGTGGATGTATACATAAGGCATTGAGCTAGAGATCGAATTTGAAATCTTGCTGATATCTAATTTGATCAAGTGCTAATTTATTCTGCAGAGCTCTGCAGTCCTGTTTTATGTTACATTGTCTTATTTTTTCGATCACAGTTTGAAAATTCTGATAAAAAGGCTGAAATCTTACAAAACGGATGGTTAATGTATTTGCTCAAAAGGGGCGTCCTCACCTCTCAGTGTAGGCTAGTGAACCTACCCTGACCACATGATATACTGTTTTGTGAAGTTGTAACATAAAGATTAACTCTCCTCCTTTGTAAAAGACATAACTATCAGTTTGAGATCTCTAAAAGCAATTGAATGGATGGTTGAGTGTTTCATTGTTGCCTGTTAATTCATTGAATGAGTTTCTTTGCAGAAAACCATAAACACTTATTCAAATCACGCCAGTAAAAAATTATAAAAGGATTTGAAAAATTTGAATTTTATGGTTCTTGTTGGCAGGGTGAATGTTAATGAACCCTGTAATGGGAGGATGAAGTGGGAGCCTCTGCTAACTAAAGTGTGAAGAATCAAAATTGAAGGATATGAGTATGAGTAAAGTACATGTGAGTGTGACCATGAAGAAAGAATAAAGCCAATTTTATGTCGACGAGCAGATGGCTTGTGGGGAACATTGCGGAAACGAGATTCTGGACAAATCACCTCTCCAACAAATGCCATGCTGATTTCCCACAAGCCGGTAGCCAAAAGTGTTCCTATGGCTACCAATGCCGAGACATGTATTTACAGGGCTTATTGATGACCACACAAGGGAGATCCATGAATGGAACTGACATGACTCACCAGATGCCCAGAGACCACTGACTTGCTTTAGCTTTATTCTATAAACCTATAATATCATTCTAGAAAGTACGTAGAATTTGAAAAATCTGCAAAATTGGTATGTGACCTCACACTGCTCGGACAAAGTGATTGGCTGTGGTGTGGAGTGTGATGCAGTGTTGGAATATGATGTGGTGTAGACTGTAGAGCAAAGCCATATATGGTGTGTGACATGGCATAACTAAGTAAAAGAAGAAGATCAGAAGCTGTGTCTGTCAATAAACAGATGTTACTCATAATACTCATAAACTGCCTAGTCTCAATGTTGTATATAGTTTGCTGTCAGTGACATAGCTAGAATGTCTTAAGAAGGGGATATGTGGGGAAGGGAGGGAAGATCGATTCTGTGATCACTATGTTGAAATCATGAGCAATCTTTGTTGTGTGCTCTGGTTGAGGGGTATTCAACCCATGACATGTCACTAGATGACATACTACCTCACAGATTTAATATGACATCCTATGCAAAGTAAGCCATGATTGGCTGAACAACCTGTGACCTCAAATGGAACTCCTGATTTCCAATGCTAACTTATGGGAACTTTATATGTGATGTCACACTTTCACACTACAAGAAAAAAAAACACTTTCTACATACTTTCTGGAAGGATAGTAAGGAGATTTACAGTGTTAGTTTTTCTTTCTGTGCTATACTTTACATTATATTTGGATTGCCCAATAAAAATGTATACATTTTGTAAAATTGATAAGAAACCACAGTTCACCTTAAACTTCAGTTGTTTTCCAATTTTCAGGAAACCTGGAATTAGCATGTATATACATATCAAATATTCTGTTACACACCCTTGTCAGAAGTGCCTACAAACAAGTTTTAACTGATGCAATGAGAAAAAAGAGACTCTGAGTGTATACATGCTCCAAACAGAAAAGGTGTTCTTTGGCTGTAACCAACCTGCATACTTTCATTAATCCTGGACTCCCATTATCAAAGGCTGCCAAGTAATGGGCTGAAAGCAAACTGTCCATTTTTATTGGGGTTCCACTCGCTCATGCACAACACTGCACAAATGCTAGAGCCATCTGATTAAATTAGCTCAGCATGAGGAACATATAATAAGACACATTCTGTGGTGACATTGCCTTGATGTCTTTGTTCAATAATGCAAGACAAAACGTTCTTGTGTTCTCTGCATACATGTTTCATGGCAGCTTCTTTGTGGATGTTACAATCTGGTGTTTTTCATTATCTTTATACATGGTACTGTCCGTAACATTATCTATAAAATATTGCGTATTTAAAAACATTCTTATTTGATAACCTGGTGTGATCTTGAAAGCGGAATGACATTCTGAAGAATAGGCCTACTTTATATGTATGATGCCAATAAATCAAGTGCATTATATGTGGTAATAAAGGACGAAATTTTAGGCATGTGAACACAAATGGCTGCCAATTTTCTTTGCTATATACCCTCCCCATAGAAATAGCAGTTTCCTTGGGTCTCACTTACTTCTAAACTTTGACCCATTTTTAACTCTGAATGAAGCACAGAAAATTGGCAGAAATTTGTATCCCAAGTTCCTCAAATATTGTTCTAGATAACCCCGTTTATTTTCTTCTCATCAGAGGAGTACCCTTGCTTTCACAAGCAGTTTGAGGATATTTAGCATTGAAAAAATGGCTAAATATCATCCGCTTCACTTACAGTCGTCACTGAGCATAACTTTCAAAAGGATGGAAAATAAAGGGAATTCTTGGGGACATTTAGAAGGCAATGTGTTGAGTACCTATCATACATTACATACGGTTGCATGAAAGTGAATAACACAAGCTTATTGAGTTTTCTTGGAAAATTCACATGAGGGTGACCATACATTCTCAGATTCTTGAAGTTTTTCAGGAAGGCTTTTAGTGAAAATTAATTAAAAGCACATAATTTGTGGATAATCTATCTCAATTATTGAATTTAATCATCATTTTGTCTTCTAGGAGAGCTATTGAATTTACATTTCTCTGCGTTATTTCCTCTTAAGTGTAATTTTCAAATGTATATAAGAAAATTGATGAGAATGAAAAGAAGGCATGTGAAAACAAAAGAGCTGACTTCAAATTGGGGAAGCCGTCTATAACCAGCCTGCGTTATGCCTGTGGGGACGAGGGAGGCTCAACATCCATCTCAGAATCTGTGGCGTAACTAGGGGGTCTCAACCGGGGGCACCTGGGGGGCATGCTATTCTCTGGGGGGGGGGCACGCGATTCTCTGAAGGGTTGCACCCACTATACTAACTGTATATTTTAGCCAAAGTCAAGAAGTTCATATGGAGGGCACGTGGGGGGCAAAGGTCCAGTATGGGGAGAACCTGCCCCCCCCCAATAGGGACGCAACTGCTCAGAATGGTCATATTTATCAACATATTATACATATTATGCATATACTTTGTGTTAACAATGTCAATGATTATCAGAAAGAAGTTAGATCTTTTGTTACGTGGTGCAAAGATAACTATTTATTACTCAAGTAAGGACGGCTATCTCACCTGCAGTTGCAACAGTTTCAGAGAAGCTCAACTCATCACCTGTCCATATCTGTATATCTTTAATCTTGTTCGGGGCTAAAAGGGTCAGACTCAGTGGGATTCCTCCCATTCGAAGAACGCTTCGGACAACGAAAGCCCCATGATCTTATAGGAGCTACAGACATCAACCTCACGGTAATTACCTGCATGACAAGTGGCTGTAATTGATGGTAAAGGAATGGTCAAGAGCTCTACTCTTGTCCTGTCATGGAGAAGCACTCTGCACTTCTGCTCACTTCTGTAACTGAAGGCAGTTTTCCTGAATTAACAGTAACATACCAAGCTGCATCATCCTACTTTCATTTTCTTGCATCATAAACCTACTTCAGATTCTTTCTCAAACTCATTGTAATTTTTTGCAGCTTTTTTGCAGCTTGACTAGACTACCCTGTGACATACTATATGTCTGAGCTTAGTCTGCATTATACTCTGCACAATTTATTCCTAAAGACATTGCTTGAAGCATCAGTTCAAAACAAATTTAGATTTTGTGAATGTTTGCAAACAGGTTGCATTTATTTCTTTGCAGTAATAATTTGATACCTAAACCTGAATCATTGCTTCGACGCTTCGGTTCTTTACACTTAATGAAAATCAAATTTGATCCAGAAGCTGTTAGAAATGAAAATGGCACTCCAATATGTAGTATGGATCAGATTAAACTGCGATATTTCCTTACTTGCATGCACATGGAAATGTCAATGACCATTCATGGCAACTGGGAAACAAAAATTGAGAGCACACAAATTAGGCACCGGTCAGCTTCATCAGTCATTGAACTTGCCAGGATTCCCTTTATTATGCACTAAGAAAACTTGTCTTTACCTAATTATTAGGAAGTCACAGATGGGACTTGGAACTCATTAACACGTCCGTTTAGCCACAATGAGTCAATGACGTACGCTCTCTTACAATTATCTACTTTTGATTACTGCTGTTATTATCAGCTGAAGCTGACAACCAGTAGGCCTATATGAGAAACTGTACTATTCTTGTTTCTCTGAACAGTGTTTTTAGGTGTAGTTGATCTTTTCAGGTCCCAAGCAGAAACTGGGTTGTGTGAAGTTGCAGTACCACATATATACAAAAAAAGAGATAATGCCTTTCTAAAGGGAATGCAATATATTGCCCTTTTTTACAGCGTCAGCATCTCTCCTGATTCCTCGTAGCTGAAGGTTTCTCGGTAACCGAGTCTTGTTGCAGCGGTATGAATGCAGGGTTGCAGGTATCTCATTAACTTGAAGTGCGATTATTTCCGCTTGACTGATATAATTTGCAGGATCAGGACTGTGCGCAAGGTGTGCTAGTGTAAGGCTTATGAACTAACAAATCAGCTCAGCTGACATGTACAACAATGGTGAGGAGAATTTCGTCTGAAGCAGTTTACCTGCAACGTGGCTGACCGGATGGACAGTGCTCTGTAATGTTGTGTGATAATAGGTCAATAGCCAAGAAGGTATTTTTTATTGATATTCAAACATAAGTATCAGGGACTTACCACTGTATCTGGGACATTGCAAATTTTAATGGCTTATAATAATTTATATAATGATATATATATATATATATATATTATATATGTACGTATTAGGTGCGCAAAATTTGTGAGGATTGCTTTTATTCCGAAAAACACTATCAGATTCTATCTTGAGGAAATGTACATATTCTGTGAAGCGAGGCAACTGCAACTATATAACCATGAAAAAACTGTAAATATCGTGAACATAAACCCATTAAATGTGTATTTCTTGATGCTGGTTGTTCATGTCAACCTTATTTCAAATGATAATCTATCTGGAAATTTCTGTCTCATTGTTAACAGCATAAAGATAACAATTTCATAATTCATATAATTCCTACCTCATATTTTAGATTGGAATTTTTCTTGGTAATAGGCCTAGCACAGAAGGTTAAGTATCAAATCATAACATTATAGAATAATTGTCTCCTGTTTGCTATTATTTGCAATGTAATGAATTTTCAGGTAATATCTAATAGTGTTTACTGCAAAAAAATATCCTTATGAAACTCCTATTCAGGGAAATCACTATATCTTTTGTGTTCAAATCACTTTAAAGAAATACTGACCAGAAAGTGACAAGAATGCAGTCTTCGAATGACAGTGCATTTTATGATATAGTAACTGGGAGACCAAATGGTTATTACTGTCTGTTAGATGATACAGCAAATTGGAGAAGCACAAGTGTAATTACCCACATAATTACACACTTATTATGTGGGTGGTACACTAAAGTGCTTGCCATTTTTGTCCTAGTCATTTTTGTTTCTACCTGGTAAAGTTCATTTAATGCCACCGGATGTCTATCTTGAGAACAAAATTGGACATTTGAGATTAGATGACTGAATCTGATGAGTGGCTAATTTAGTAGATATACTTTTGCAAACGAAGAGGCGTATACTTTAATTAGAATTGTCTCAACATACATGTACATTGCCATAAAAGTAAAATCATATCAGTGAACATCACTTTAAATGGCTTGACAGGTGCACAATTAAATATGGTGACACATTTCTGCCCTGTTACAATGGTGCACTTCCCTTATGACTTCTGAAGATTTTTGTTTTCTAGGAAATGTATTATAAACTGTTATCTATGTCCTGTGTCAGTTTGACCATATTAAGCACAGACATCTGAATTTCCGAGGATATTTTTCAATTCAAACTATTTATAATTCATCTGTGAGTGCCAGTTTTATTGTTGAAAGCATCAGAATGAAATTTGATACAATTTCTATTCATGACATGCACAACCAGCATAATAAATTTTCATTCTCAGGGGGAATAACTCCAGAGGTTTAGTTTAAAATGTTTACCCCTGAGAAATAAATCCAATGCATTTGCAGCATTCACAGAGGCTTGATTACATTCAAAGTACCTTTTTGTTCGAAAAAACCCAGACAGAGAGATGCATGCAAAATTGGATTATTTCATATGGTGACAAGAAGACATTGAAGGGATTCGATTTATGTCATCTTATATCGCAATAACCTTTCAGTAAATCATCACTCTCTCCATACCAAGTCGCATGAGCATGTAGCAAGACCTCCCTATTACTAAATCCACCTTTTCATCGTGGTTTGCAAATCAGTTGAGGTACTATGTTTCAAATAACTGTATCATACTTTTTAGGGTGCATCATCTGCCCCTATATCTTCAAAACATCATGCACTTTTGCATGATTATTCCTTTGTATCATAAAAGAAGCCCTGTAAAATTTTAGGAAAATATTCCAATGCCAAAGGGTGGCACAACAGCCTTGAAATTTCAGTATTAGGTCATATACTAGCGATTTGCGGTTATAAATAATATTA
The DNA here is from genome assembly GCA_026936325.1 of Platynereis dumerilii. Taxonomy (NCBI): domain Eukaryota; kingdom Metazoa; phylum Annelida; class Polychaeta; order Phyllodocida; family Nereididae; genus Platynereis; species Platynereis dumerilii. Next base: position 78,013,912 of record JAPTHN010000001.1, on the reverse strand, counting down.
TCATTTTTTATTGAAATGATTTCTGGATGGCACAGTTAGATTCCTTAGAAAGAGAGCTTTAATTTGAATACCAACATCAATGGTTTCCATTCAGTAGAAGTCACAATTATGGCGAGATTTTTTCTTTTTTATCGGGTAAAATGTGATAAATCAAAAAAAGGATGTTAATATGACTTTGGGAACTCAAAGAAGTCTACAAAGTGAGGATATGGTCTACTACATCATCTGATAAAAGCTTGATGGCATTATGGTGTAGTCAGAAGAAAGACAGAGGCAGAGCGGTGTTTCAATGAACTGTTGTATTTCTCATATTCATATGTAGTTTATGCTAATTTGCACATTTGAATTTGATGAATCACTATCCAGAAAAAACATTACATTTTCTATTTTCTTCAGCGAAGTGTTCCTTATGTTTTATTCTAATGATTATGTGAAAGTTAGGCAGAAGTTGACCTTTTAAATGGATTTTTTGAAACATTTTGTCATAATAGTAAAAAACTTCAAGCTTTCCAAAACACTAAAGCATGAGAAATTTTCAGAAATATAGCTTTCTACCATTCAAATTAAAGACAATTTTCTTCTAAGAACAATGGTATTTGAATTGAAATCATACAACCAACCTGAAGTTAGATATTCCTAACCGCGAATTTTAAAAGCATAATTTTTTTACAATTTTGGACTCAACTTGAACACAAAAGTGCCACCCTGAGGCCACATCCGATCTTATTGAAATTTTGCAGAATATGTTTCTTGGGGCAAAGGTACAATATGGCAAAAGTGCAAATGAATATTTCGATTTTTTCATTTTTAGGGGCAGACGATGCACCCTAATACTTTTGGAAAAAGAGGCCCTGTTTGATAATGTCTTTTTATGCCACAAGTAAGAAGGACAGATCTGATAAAATAGCTTGGGTCAGGACAAGTTTATTATATTTGACATCATGGCAATATTTGATGTATGTTAAAAAGTTGCCAAAACAAGAAAAATATTAACAAGTCAATGGCATGGGGATCATTTCTGTCCCTGACAGTAATAGAGCGCTTAAAAGGCAGCATGGGAAGTCCCCATCATTCCACGACCAGCCCTCATCTCAAAATATCAAGGTGAGCTGACCATTTTATATTCACCTTGGCCTCATTGCTCACTTAGTTTATTTACAGCATCCCTCATTTCATATGTTGTTTACTTTGCTATCAACTACAATGTGTCTATTTCATAGTAGCATTTTATCCTTTGAAATCTCACAATCTGACATGGTCTCTGTATTGTTGCAAGTATAGTCAGAAATGTAACAACTGCAGATGTAACAGAGTAACAGTATCCGATCAACATGCACTTCCAGTGGAGCCTTCATTAGGCTCCTTAAAGGTTAATGATGCCTGTGGTCTTTGGTTTCCCAAATAGCCCTAAAGAAGTCAGACTGAGCACATTGCAGAGAGAGAGGTAGGTTTAGGGTTTCTTTCAACCAGACTGCCATTCATCATTCCAAATTACAATTGTCACTGCAATTTTGTTGCTGGTCTTTTTTCAGCTGCAGCAGTGTGAATGGCCACTTGATTACAAGTTTGCAGCATTGAGAGCTATTGAGGTTTCCTGCACTCATCTGTTCTGCTACATAAAGACCTACCTCACTCAGAAGCTTCAGTTTACTTAGAATTGTGGCCTATCAAAAGTTCATGTTATCATTTGTGGAAGCAATGTCAGTTGAAAAAGCCATCAGACAGATCGTTGTGTAACAGTTAGGTATCAAGCTACAAGGTCGAAAGGTCTAGCATTTATTGAACCAGCTCACGTACCGTCAGTGGCGCAGCTAGTGGGGGGGGGGGGCAGGGGGGCGTAAGTTGCCCCCCCCTGACAACTTTTTGGGGAAAAATGGGGAAATGGGGAAAAATGGGGAAATGGGGGAAAAATAGGGAAATGAGTGGAAAAGTAGAAAAGGAAGGAAAAGGAGGGAAAAGGAGGGAAAAGGAGGGAAAAGGAGGGAAAAGGAGGGAAAAGGAGGGCAAAGGAGGGCAAAGGAGGGCAAAGGAGGGCAAAGAGAGAAAAGGAGCAAAAACTAGGGAAAAAGGAGAAACAAAAAAGGAAAGTGAACCGGGAATCCACTATAATTTGAAAAATGAATTCTGTGAATCTCTGTATTTTCCCATATTTTTCCCGTGCATCATTGGATGTTTTCCCTGACCTTATTCGCACTTAGCGAGTCCAAAAATCTTGACCTTTGTGGAGATAATTTTTCTCATTTTAACACATGTAAAACCATAAAACTTTCACTAATGGCGTTCTCTTCTGAGAGTCCTAGCTAAATATTACGAGTGTAAAAATAAGGAAGGTTATCACAATGGTCACTTAAAGCTTTTTTTTACTTCTTTTTGAGAGATTTTGTTTGATTTTTTCTTGGCCTAGTTGGTGTTTTTCAAATAATGGTTTATCACATCCTATTACTTCTTCAACTTTCCCAATTCCAAACTTGATATAGATTCACAAAAGCATGTCTGGCTCTGAGAAATATCCCTGGACTCTCTTCCAACGTTCCCAATCTTCAGTTGAGTAGCTTATAAGAGAATACGGAAAGTTAAAATTAGTTAAATATAGTACTTCAAAAGTTATGAAACTTTGGAAAAGCGTGCGTTTCTTATCTTGCTGAGTTTAGTGCACCAGTATTACCATATTGAAAGTGTTCTCAGCGTTCCGTATGTATCATTTGAGAATCCAGTAAAGCAAAGAGAAATGTAGGCCTACTGTTGGTACTCCCGCATTGACGGTTGCTTTTTGGGGAAATTAGGGTCATTTGTCCCCCCCCCAGAGAAAAACCCTAGCTACGCCACTGCGTACAGTGCAGGACATAAAGTTGATTCCCAGCCGGACAGGTTGTGTTCCCTCTTTGTTTGGATGTGCTTTACCTCACACGACATTTCAGCACTTGTGTGCTATGCCAACAACATACAAACTATCTCAAATGGCCTGATGCATTTTTTTGGTACTGTTGAGAGAAGAATATTTGTGACATTTAAACAGAAAATGTTTATGACTCATAAAACGCATGAATTACAGATATTTAATTTCATGGAATCCAAACACATTCTTCATTATATAAGGCTTTTGGCAAATCAACTTGATATATTGACATTGTTAAAGTCAAAACGAGCATTGCCTGACTCATTGCCAAGAAGCCACTGTGGCTGTCACAACGTATTATAATAGATACTTATATATCATTACATAGATTGTGTTGTATTGACCCGAGTATTCTCCCTGCCAGCCAATATTTTCCCGAGGGCCGCAAGGCCCGAGGAAAAGTATGGGCTGGCAGGGAGAATACGAGGGTCAATGCAAAAACAATCCATGTTATAATGTTTTTATTCTACGACCATTGACCAAATATATTTCTTGAATCTTGACTTTGAAATACCAAAATCATCAAAAATATTTCAGCTGAATGAATGACTTGTGGATTTTTCACTATCTATCTAAAGTAAATCCCTCACTTGCTTTTTGAAATATGAAAACCAGTTAATTTTTCCCAATAAATGCAATGGTGATACTTTTAAAATGACAAACTAGCAATATAAAGAAACAATTATTTGTGCTAATCCCCTTAACAGGCAATTAGGTGCAATTGTTATTGTTGTGCTCACAGAACCATGCAGGCATGCATACATAAAAAAGCAGGCAGATTTGGTCTACAGGGAAAATATGAGGGAAAGTATGAGGAAAAATACGAGGGACAATATGAAAAGCCATGAAATAACAGTTTGACCTAATTTAATTAAATAGAAATGTACATGTACAGGAGTTATCTCTATGGGCAGCTTGGTGTTATGACAATACCGGGATAGTCATGGAATAAACATTAATTTGCCTATAGGTACGCAAAAACATTATCACAATAATTAATAATCAATGAAACTTGAGACTTCTATTGTAGCAGTGGTAATGTTATAAATGTTCAAATTAGATTTAAAAAACATTGAACTTGATGGACAAAGGGGTCATACTGGAACTTGCATTGAACCAATCTAAATCTTGCTAAGATGCTTCAACCAAAGAGCAAAACCCAGATCAGCTACTGTGATTAAGCATCCTCTGTAAAGCTAGCCCACAACACCCTCGATGTATCAGCCCTGCCATCCCAATAAGATGGATGAGTTTACATCTCAGTCTCAAGACATTTGTTAAATGCGACTCAAACAGCAACGACAGAGTGACGTAGAAAGCCTTGGAGACACCAGATTCGAATATTGGTATTTAAAAACACCACCAAACACATCCCAAAAAGCAATCCTTTGTATGGATGATACATGAAACAAATGTCTGCGAAGTTGTACAAATTAAGAGAAACTTTGCTGTGTTGATCAACAAACTGCTTTGAATTCTGTTGCTGTCCTGTTCTTGGTGTTCTACAAGTACCAGAATAATTTTACATTGCCCTACTACAACCACCTCTAGTTTCTTACACATAAGCCAAATCCCATTGCTTGCAGCATTTCACTCAATCAAATTGTTTTTCTCAAGAAGACTTTAGCATGGTGCCCTAAAGGAAAAATCTAACTTACAAGGATGTTGGATATTCAAGGCCACAGCCATCATTCAGACTTATTGCTTCCTCTTTATTTTTCCCTTTGAAAGCCCTCTGAACACTACAGTACATTGCTGATACATGTGCTTTCCTCATTCTTTCTTTATCCAAGTCTCACCATGGCTTGTGTCTGTTCTTATTTTCCATTTTAAAAAGGGAAAGAATGAGGTTGAAAGATGTCCCAAAAACTGCGCATTTATTTTTGGAATTATGCAAGTGGGTGGGATGTAATAAGATGTTTCTTTTTTTAACCTGCTTCGATGTGTATTTTTGCCAACTTCATAAAATATATGTATGTAATAGTCAATTAAAAAATATTCAAAGAATTTTTTTCAGGTTACATATGTTATTTTGCCTATTTCTAGTCACCTAGGTCAATTTTAATTTCTTCTGTATAATATTTGGACATACAACATACGTGCTGTGGTTACCTAAAGTGCTGAATTTGAAATTTGGGAAGAGTGCATGCGAAATATCAAAATAGCATGGCGTGGATGATGATGCGATGACTTTTCAACTTGGGTCTGCGTGCCCTGCATGTATTTTGAACCATCATTGAAGTCAGATGTACATGTACTGTCTTCAAACTGTGACACTTCACATGAGTTTATGTTTGATCAGGTCAGTTATAATAGGATATATAATGTTAATTTCCTATCTCACATTAAAGTAAACTATATTGTTGCATGAATCATTATTGCCTGCAAAGAATAGAAAGTTGTTCGCCCACAACTTTCCAAGCATAGACATTTTACAGGTAAACTCAAAGGCTGTTCATCTCACTCAGCTGTTCTTCAATTATGATGGCACAATTCTGGAGGCACACATGTGACATCTGTTGCTCAAATATTGAATGTCATTGTTTCTAACTCTGAAATATCATATTTAAATGGAAAATTGTCTTTCTGTTGAACATTGACATTACAAATAAGTTAATTTTTATTCCTCATAGGTCTAATGCAAGGGCATTTGTAATGAAATAGGTTTCATTTATACAGATCTGGATAAAACAAGTCATCATTAGAGTAATTTAAGAGAACATTTTCCAATCGTATAGTCAAGATTTAATTTTCTTTTCCGATCACATAGGGTCCTAAAATATTTGCTTCAAAATCAAACAACACATGTTAATATCATTCCAGAAAGTACGTAGAATTGGAAAATTTTCCTAAATTAGTATGTGACCTCACACTCCAGGGGCACAGTGATTGGCTGAGGTGTGAAGTGTGATGTAGTGTTGGCATATGATGTAGTGTAGAGAATAGCCATATATGGTATGTGACAAAGCATGAAAGCCGTATCAAGAATAACCAAGTAAAAGAAGATTACAAGCTGTGTAAATCAATAAACAACTGTAAATCATAGTACTTATAAAGTGTCTAATCTGAATGTTGTTTACTGTTTGCTCTCAGTGGCACAGCCAGGGTGTCTCAAGAAATTGATACACAGTTGCACATTTTGCCTCTGGCAAAGGGAGGGAGGATCATTTTTGTGATCACTATATTGAAATCATGAATAATCTTGTTTGTGAGCCCTTGGTTCAGGTTTGAGGGGCATGCCCAGCACCCCTCATGCCCAAAATTGACATTGAAAAGATAGGAAATGTTACAGAGCACTGTATTTTCACTGCACGTTAGGCCATTTCTAGATACACCCCTGCTGGCCACTACTTTCTTTTTTGGCAGACCTCGTAGAGGAGCTGCCTATGAGATTGAAATTCTGCCATATCTTGTGGGTCAAGTTTCTGCTGCCTGCCTTCTTCAATCATAATGCCATTTACCATGTATCATGTGATGGGCCTCCACGAGAAGTGATTAACTTTTGGTACACATTAAACCCATAATAAACTCTCTGGCAAGGGAAATCCATTCAACCCAATGCTGTAGCAATGAATGACATCATATGCATTCACCACCCCCCCTTATCTCCAAGGGGGTTCCCCAAACAAGGCATCGGTCTGAGCAAGTGTGCAGTCAACTGTGACCTGTGCATTGCTGCTGATTGTTTACCAATTAGGGACCAATGACTTCATATTTCTGTATTGTTACTTTCTTATTTGTGAATTGCAGTGACACTGATGAATGATCTGATTATAATAAAGCAAGCGTTGCAGGTATGAACAATGTGCAGAAGGCGTTCTCTAGCACTAAATACATAACAGCTAAATTGTCAGCTATATCATTTTTCTGCAAAGGTGTGACGTTTAATTGGCTGACACATTGTCATTTTAATTGAGCAATTCATTACAAAATAAAGAAAACGTTTTCAAATGCACTTGTACAGAAAAAGGGGCATCTCTAGCAAAATGCAATCAACAGATTACAACAAAAAAATCCCCTATGCATTTCCCATTTACATTTTGGACCATTACATGGGGGAACATATAAGTTTCTCACTATTATCACATATTAATGATTTAATGGCAAATTCTCACTGCATGCCACGAGGTCTGCTTTAAGGTGGCTCGATACTCGTGAACTTTCTAAGATAGGATTTCTCAAAAATAGTTTAGAATGATCCAAAATATAGTTTATAGCAAGGATATGTAAAAAAAAGTGGTCGCAACCAGCCTTTTTTTCAAAATATTTGAGGTTATGTACAAGAAAGTCAGTCCACGCAAACCTGAAAAACTCAATTTTTTTCTTATCTTTCTTTCTGTGAAGTTTGTCCTGCCATTCAGTGGTCATGCATCCCATATTATGAAATGGAGCATGAAGTTGAAGAAAAAACTTCAATGAAACTGCTGATTACAATTTCAAAGAGATATATTTAGTCTAAAGGACTTTCCAAGGGGCTCGGAATAAAAATTTTGATTTTCACAATTTTAATTTTTTTTATAAACCATGGCGCTAAAAAAAATTGACGGGATAGGATTTCTCTTTTTTTTGTCATTAATTTCCAAATATTGTTAGGAACAATAAAATGTATAAGAGAAGGTTTGCTACCGCGATAGAAATTGAGATAAAAATTTATTTATATCTCAAAGTCAATTTTTATAAATTAGACCTGCTTGCCGAAAATCGCGTGTAAAAAGTTTCTATTCGGACCATAAAGCTGAATCTCTGGCATGTTATAGTGCTGTTCATAGCGCATCTAATGCTTCAAACCAGAAGTTTCTAACCCTAATAGAAGTGACGCAAATGACAAACGAAGTGGCAGTCGCACGGAATTATAAAAAACCAAAAAAGCAGTCCACAGAGCTCAGCAGGCTGTTGTTGCTATGGTGACGCCGCCATTGCTGCACCATGAGTAGCGAGCCACCTTAAAGTGCCTTGTGCACGTTATGTTATACACATATGACATGAAGTCATGTACTGGTATAGTACTACCTCACAGATTTGATGTGACATCCTATGCAGAGTGAGCCATGATTGGCGGAACAACCTGTGACCTCACATGGAACACCTAATTTCCAATGCTAACCTATGGGAACTGCCATATGATATCAAATTTCCACATTACAAGAAAAACAAAAACACCCGCTAGAGATGTTTATTCAAAGATGGCCTGGAAAGAATTTGTTTTTTTTAAACCAAAATTGCGGAAGGAAGTATTTAACTAAAAAAAAAAAAACTCCAACCAAGATGGTCACCCCTTGAGAGAACCAAATGTGAAAGATAACACATATGCACCTATACAATATTGATGTTGTCTTGATGTTAACTCGGATAAAAAAAAACCTCACCTGTCATCTCTGAAAGAGGAAATAAAACACCGCCTTATCAAGTTCTGTCACAATATACTCTGCATAATCCGCCAGTTATTTTTTTGATCCACATTTCGTTGAGCTGGCTTTCAAATTCTCACAAAGCAGTCTCCAGCTTCACTTTTAAAATTATTTTTACAAAAAAGCTGTTTCCCTCTAAATGATGTATGTTGTAACTGTAATCACTATTCACTCAATATAACGTAATAAGATTTCATGATATAATTGTACTTTGAACTTACGAATTATAATATAATTGTACTTTAGATTTAACACCCACACCATGGGCCATGAGCCAAACTTGGTGGTAATAAAAAATTCAATTCAATTCATTGTTTTAAGAAAAATACTAATTTCCTACTTACAATGCAGACCAATCATTAGATTAGATGATTGAGAATTCTGTTATTGACTAATTATCAAATTATCAAACACCAAAAAGAAAACTCTGGTACCTCTTCTGAACTTAAGAGATGTTGTTGCACATTCAGCACGACCTTTACCAAAAGGGACTTGACACTTTAATGGTAGAGAAAGTCCTTCTTTTCTCCCCAGTGCATTAGATTCTTTGTAGAAACTTTTATAAGTACATAGAAGCTGAAATCAAAAGGAGACTCAGAAGTGGTTGAGCACTTCACTATGTTATGCACAGTTCGGTATACATAGGTAAGGGGCCGACCAGATGATCTTTGGGGGGGGGGGGCTATGGATATTTGGTAAAAAAAAAAGACTGTTTCCCACTTGAGACTGAATAAAAAAAGTTTTTTTTGCACATGGAAAAAAAGAGAAGTTTGTTTCCACCTGTAGCTAGGGTACCGTAATGTTAAAATTACGATAAAAAAGTTTGTCGCGAATGCGCAAGCGAAAAATATTGTTCGTCAACGCGTCGTGAACGAAAAAAAAAGTTCGTCCCGGGGGTAAAGTCCATAGCCCTCCCCCAAACTATCGTCTGGTCGGCCCCTAAAGCATGACATATACAGGGGACATCTTAGGTCATGACCGAGACCAAGGCATGAGCCTCCAAGACCAACACCAAGGCCGAGGCCATGAAAATGCGGCCTCAAGGCGGGCCTCGAGGACAAAGCAAGTCCCGAGGCCTTCAACACTGGCCCAAAGACACCCCAGACCGAGGCAAAGCCAAGGATTTGGCATCCAAGACCAAGCAAAGGCAGAGGCCATTGAAATATTATAGCAAGGCCAGCCTCCAACACAGACTTAATCATTACCGCAAAAAATATGTCTGCCTTTTTTAGATCTCATTAATTTGCTGTACTAGACGCAATTTGTAAAACTTTTTTGTTATCACAATAAGCTGAGGAAGGGCATCGTTGTGTCTAACACAGTCTCCGGCTATCGGATGGCTTGGAAAATTGCCCAATTGTAAGTGAGATATCTTGCAAAGGTTTGACAAAAGTGGCTTACTGAATTACAGGTATTCCAAGTCCAGGCACTGCAATACGTATTCACCCAGACAGTACATGATCAAGAGGCATTTAGATGCATTCGGGGAACATTCAGAAAATATCTCGACCATTAAAGCATTTGCATCTTGCAATAAAGAGATGTAATAATTATCGGACTGGGTGCACCGCACCGTCCCATGGTGCCACGCATCCCAATGTTCCCCCTAAGGCATAAAAAATCTAGACAGTAATTAGAAAGTTTACATTGTTTGAAACTCTCCTACAGTATTAGGGATACTTCATGTGAACCCATAAAAGTCTGGGGAGTTGTGGAATTTGGCATTAAAAGTACCTTAGATGGAGGCCTTAAAAGTACTGTACTCTAAAGTGCTCTACTGTTAGACTCGTTTCATGAAACACAAAGGACACCTTAATTGCTATTTGATAAAAAATAATTTGTTGGAAGAAAAGAAATAATCAGCTTTAGCTCCAATAAATGAAGCCCTTTTAGAAAGCCTTTAATGGCTGAATTGCCTCCACTCACAAAATTCTGGAATCACCCTTGTATTGTGTAGCCTGCTTTAAGAAATTTTTTTACATTCTTTTTATATCACAAGTTGGAAGTACAGTTTCCAATTAACTCTTATTGAACCTCTTTATTTAAATCGAAATTTCAAGGGCTTATGAGAGAAGCATTCCTTTCAATCCTTTGGTGTAAAATTTGAGAAGTGACCTAAATTCATTGTGAATAGCATCCTTGCATCGTAGTTCACAAGCAAAATTATAGCTTTTCAGATATATCATTGTCTTTCAATACTGTAGTTTATGAGAAAAACAACATTGTCGTTGTGCAGACAAGATCTAGATTGAACGGTGGCTATGTTCCAGATTTATTGCACTGATTCCAATTACTGAAATCATAAATACATGCAAATATGCTGGGTTGATTGACCTGTGCGAGATGAGTTTTTGAGCTCTCCATATCAATGTAATCCAGGCTAGGATACGTTTGACCTAGCTTGTGCTGTACTGTTTATGTTGCTAATCTTGTGAGTGTAATATTACTATAGTGTATGTGTCTCTCAAAGCAGTGTCTGAAGAGCAGGTTGTTAGGACCAGATGAAGGCTGCTCAACTGGTAATTGTCAACCTGTAGGGCACAGATTCCTTTGAGTGAAGTTTGAGAGCTCATCTTCTGCCATCATACTGCCATCATAGCATATTCGAAGAAAACAGAACTCTTGAATGTTTGCTGTAAATACGCGAGGTGAAGTGTGTTTCATTGATTCAGCCTAGGTGTATTCTCTGGAAACTCTTTGTATATTTAGCTTTGAGGTAAGGTGAGTTTTTACTGCTCCTAAATCTTGGTAAAATTTGATGTGCACGCAATCAATGGTAGAGAAAAGCACATCTGTATTATTTATTTTGTATACTCTTTTCTCAAAGGACATTGTTTCTGCAAATTCATGGAGCACACTGTATGAGTAATTCTGCTGTTACAAAGTACTGCTGAAGCATATTTGAAGGGAAACTGCCATCGGTCCCTTTGACCTTGATCATTATATCGATTAGAAAGGGCAGTATAGTCATCTTTATGCAGGTTAATCGGGGTTAATCCCTCCACTTGGACACTCCAATCTTCTTAGATGGGTTAAAACAGAACTTTGGAGAATATCCCAGGGACTGGTCTGTCATTTGCACTTCATCACAAGAGTTCACAGGAGAGGATTTTACTTTGATAGTCAGTTCATATTCGTTGCTCACTTTGTAGACTTACAATTTATTTATGGAAAGCCTGTGTCAGCTTCTCCTTGTGTTGCATCGGCACTTGTTATGAGGAACGCTTTATTGATGTATCTCTTGATATAAATTATGTTTCATGATTTGTCACATTTTTCTGGAACAAATCAAAATATTCTGTCCTATAGTTCATAACCACTGTAAAAAGGAAATGTGAAATTTGTAGTCAAATGGCTGTATTTGAGCAGTTTCGGATGCCAACTTTGTGTTGTTAAATAGAGATTTAAACGCAGCCAGCAGTGCGTACAGACGTACACTCGTTATTGTTTTAAGAAATACATCTACAACCTAAAATTTGTTTGTTTGTTTGTTTGTCGTTCACACCTGAGTATGTATGTTTTACAAACATTTAACATGATGTTGACTCCAAAACCGTATAAATGCATGATTTCTATATTTCCTTATTACAGTACAGGCATCCATCCTAGCTTCTCTATGATATCCCAAGCTTCATAAGTAGTTTAGGTAGAACAGGTCAAATGTCAAGCTAGAACCTCAATGAAAAACACATTAACTATCTTAATCCAATTACTAAACCGCAAGAGCCGCAATAACTAATTGGCTTTCTATAACATAGGCTTTCATGGCAAAGCTTCTTCCTGTAATATCTGATAAGAATTGTGTTATAAACAAGCTTGCCTTTGTGATCAGCTCCAGAGTCTATATAATATTTGCACATAAAACCATTTTCATACTGCTTTGTTAAATAAACAAAACTATTTCTAAAGATATGATTTCAAAAATAAAAAAACTGACAATCATATGACATAAAGTTTTCTGAAAGGATCCAATAAATATTCTTAAGTGACACGATGGGTTCATATCTGTCTACAAGTTGACCGCTATTTGCTGCCACCTAGGGTGCAAAATCGCGAGCTCCTGTGAGCGGTCAACAGAATTTCGATCACTGGAAGAAACCAGGACAGTGTGGAAGAAACCAGGACAGTTCCATAATTTAGTGATGGTCTAGTTTATTTCCAAAAACTCTGCAAGTGTCTAATTTGACTTTGGTTGGCTTCAATTTTAAGCAGACAGCTTGTAAATACCAAAATAAGTTGGAACTATTTTTTATCATTGAGGATGTATACATTGTAGCTCACATATATTGCCAGAATAGAGGGGGCCACTTGTGGCATGGACAAGAGATTTGCTGAGTGTAACACAGCTTTTATGAAATTGTGAATTATATTGTTGTCCTAGTTCATAAATCTCCATAAAGTAGCAGAATAAATACAATTGAGCATTTTTGATATCACAAAGCAAAAACATCGACTATGTATGGACACTTGAATAAGTGAGAATGCATTCTTTTTGGACCCTTTTCTGACCACAATGTAACATGCACTAAATGGCATAAGTAGATTGAATACCACCAAACTTCTGATGAGTAAAATCATCCCTTCCACAGGCAAAGTGCATGCTAAAGTTTCAAAACTTTCTTTTTGTCTCATGATTTCCAAACATTTTCATTCAAAGCAGTGGACTGGATATTTGCCAACCACCATGCTTTGTGAAAGTAGTTTGGGCGTAGCAATATGGACGGCTGTTGTTCGACCTGATCTGGTGATCCGTCCAAAACAGATCAAATTATTGTTGACCCAATTCGATTTTCCAGGGACTGTCAGCATTCTGCTGCCACTTGACAGTCCCGAACAGAGACAGGGTTCATATAATGTTAGACCCAAACTTAAAAGACTTAAAACATGTGGCAGACTTCAATGATGGCCCACTTCCAAAAAGATTTGGTGGTAAAATACTAACTGAATAGTCTGTAAGATTATGGCTGTCATAAACATGTTTACCCCCTGATCTGCCCTGCCTCAGCTTGTTTTAAGCTTAAACCTGGCACAAAATTTTCTTTGGCATTAATAACAGATCTGATGTAATGCATAGCTTGCCATATGCAAGATGTTGCTATGGTTAACATGCAACCAAAATGAGATGTGAATGAGATATCAACCTTCCATGTGAGGTTGCTTGCTGATTATTACTTGGGTAATGTCTGAGTCATCAGCATATGATTTTATATTCATGTTTTTATACCTGCAGCCCAAATATGCTCTAGTTATTTGGGCGAGCATTTGATATTCATGGGGGGGGGCGGTGTTGGAGTTGCCTTAATGGGGGAAATTATATATTTCATAGAAGAAAACATATTTTTCTAGCATATGGGGTGCTTAAATTTTAGCTTCTGCACCAAACAACAACAACATGTTAAGAAATCAAACAACAACATGTTAAGAAAAACCCCCCCTTGAAAACATTTATTGGAAAAACTGCCTAGAAATGATATTTTTGCTTTTACCAAAACCAGGTAAGGAATTATAAAAGGAAAACAATCCCAACCACCCCCTTAGGGGTTGCCCCCTTACAGATGCAAATGCTAAAGATAAGACATTATAGGCGCTTATATACAATGTCAATCCGATGATGAGTAAACATTGATGTTGTTTGAATGTAAACTAGGATGAAAAATAAACTCACCTGTCATCTCTGAAAGAGGAAATTAAAACACCAAGTTATCGAGTTCTGTCACAATTTACTCTACATAATCAGTTATTTTTGTGATCCACATTTCGTATGAGTAGGCTTTCAAAATCTCACAAAGCAGTCTCCAGCTTCATTTTAAAAAGTACTTAAAAAAATTATGCCGTTTCACTACACAGTTTGTAAATAAAATAAACAATTCATTCAGTGTATAATATGTTTTTGAGGCACCATATCAATTCCCTACTGACAATGTGGACCCATCATTGAATTGGTCAATATGGCATTTGGTTACACACTATTTGTCAAATACTAAAAAGAAACTCTGATGCCTCTTCTGAACTTAGGAGATGTTGCTACAAATTCAGGGTGACCTTTACAAAGATGGACTTGACACTTAAATTGCAGAGGAAGTCCATTTTCTTCCCCCGGTGAATGAGATTATTTTTAGAAACTGTGTACTGTAATAAGTGAAACAGGAGTACTTTCAATTGAAGTCTCAAAAGGGAATGTTGTCAACAACTATAAATGTGTTGTATGCTGTTGACAGCTTTGAAGCTTTATTTATAGATTCTACGGATGATTTTAATATAGGCCTAAATACTGTTGTGGCATTTTATGCAAATTATTACAAAATTGAAATCCAAGTGTTGTTTCAGGTTTAAGAACAAAATCTAATCTTACTTATCACACCCAGAGGATCTGCCTAGACGAATGCCTCAGTAACTGCAAATTGTAACAAATTTGCGTGACCGGCGTCTTGGACAGGGTAACACTAGAGCAGAATTTCTGCCTACCTCAAATGTTTTTTGCCAACTAAATTTTTAATACTAGCAATTTACACAGCTAATTTTGACTCCACAGAGGCCTTACAGCTATAATTTTAAAGCTCTAAGAGAGATCTATCACTTTAATCATTAATCAATTAACAGCGCCTTAAGAATATTTGTGAATCAGAAAAATCATCCCCATTTGTTTAACATGAGTAAAAGGCTGTCCATTGGCCATGTTAGTGGGTGTGTCTAACTTACGTTCTGAAGGATTTTTTTATCTTAAACTTAATTCAATAGATCATTCCAACTAATTATCGGTCTTGGTGCGACACATCAACTGCGTGTATCTGATGGTCTGCGTAAAAAATTGTTTTGGATTTTTTCATGAATTTAGGATTAGTGGACTTACATGAAAACCTAAAATGAATTTTCTGATTTGTTATTCTTGATACTGGCAAAAGCCATAAACCCTAAAAGGTTAGCAAAATCAACTTCATGTTAGGGACCGTTCAGAATTTATGACTGGGGGGGTGGGAGTTTTGGCCGAGGTGGTACTAACTTTTCACACGTGTTTCAAGGGGGGGTATTAATTTGTGACAACACTTCCAAGTGGGGGTCAGAAATTTTAACCAACAAAAAATTTTTAAAAACTCGCATAAACTCATTTTATTTGCACTTTTTTACACGCAAAAGTCTGCGAAATGACTCGAATCTGTACGCGTGGCTATGTATAACAGTATAATGTGTGTGTTTATTTGTATGTCGAAGGGGGGGATACTAAAAAAAATGCATGAAACCTAAGGGTGGGGTACTAAAAATCCGCATGAAACTCAAGGCGGGGGTATCAATTTTTGATGGGAAGTTCCAGCAAAACTATCACCCCCCCCCCAGTCATAAATTCTGAACGGTCCCTTAGTGTTTTTATGGTGATGTTTTTATTTTTGAACTAATGAGATTTTCTCATCTCGAATAACAGAGGCTGAGTGTTTACAGATGTTTTTATATTATATACACACTGCGACCGAATGTGAATTTTTTTCCAGGACAATGTATTCAAAAAGTGATGTCATAAGTTTTTTTATGTCACTTTTCCCTATAGAATACATACATGTCCTTGAAAAAAATCAATATTCAGCCTCTGTTTCTACTATTATGAAATCATGAAGGCATAAAAAATCTAGTCAGTAATTAAGACAGACAGACAACGAAGTTTATTTACATAATGAATATTACAAACTTACAAATACCTATTATCAAAATGTTAATAAAAATACATTTAATCAATATGAGGGAGACTGATCTAAGGCAAAAATTGACCGCTATCGATTGGCCACCCGAAGAAATACAAAAATGGAATAGTCAAGAACCTCCGGAGCCCAGTGTATTTAGGCATTATAAAGTATGGTCATACTGTTTTTGAGCTTGCAATACTAAATTTAGTATAAGTATGCAATGATATTTGTAAATAGTAGCCCCAGTAAGATGTGAAAGATGAATATAAAAGCCCATGTAGTAATTGACAATTTCAATAATATTAAAAACATCCAATCAGTCAAACTCTTCCATTAATTACAGTAAAAACACATGCTCAGGTCAATGTAAACACCCTGGTCATTGTTTTATGATACTTCAAATAGTTTCTATTAGACAAAACCCATGAAAAACTCCATTTTTTGCAGTGTGACTGGGTGTTAAGTGTATTCATAATTTCATACGCCATTAGAAGGATGAACATTTGTCAGACATATATTTTCTTGATGCTTTTTACCTTTATTTATTAACAATTTTGGCTCATTGAATCACCATTATAAGGTGAAATTATAAAAAATGAATTAAAAAGCATGTTATTTCCTTTGTCATGACTGATTTCCTTTAAATCACATGAAACGTGATCGAAAAACTCGTCTAAAATAACATTGAATTATTTACCAACCTTTCCTCCAATGTACAATGCCATTAAGGGCCTTTGTGGATGTAAGCAGCATCAGACCGTAAGTTTAGACCACCTGAAATTTTTGTTTATCACACATATTCAAGTAAGTGATAAAAATAGATGAAGTTTGCTCTATTGTAGAACTTCCCTGATGCATAGGCAAAAAAGTCCATGAAGAATTTTTTTCATTAAGCCACTATTTTCCCCGATATTGAAAAAATACTGACGCGGTCGAAACTTTCGTCTAATACTGTAAAACTCAAAGGCTGTTCACCTCACTCAGCTGTTCTTCAATTATGGCACATTTCCTGAGGCACATGTGTCGAATTCTGTTCTTCAAATATTGAATGTCATTGTTTCTAATTCTGAAATATCACATTTAAATGGAAAAAAAAATTTCTGTCTAACATGGAAATTTTAATAAGTTTATTTTGAGGCCTCGTGGGAGTAATGTAATGTCATTTGTAATGTTATTGGTTCATCTATGCAGATCTGGATAAAGCTAGTCATCATCTGAGTAATTTAAAAGAACATTTTCCAAACGAATAGTCAAGATTTTATTTTGCTTCTGCTATTTGCTTGTCTTGAATGCTGGACTATAACAACTTCACTCCATGGCAATGATGGCATTCAATGTAAAAAAATACTTTACTTTGAATGATGATGATCTAAACATAAATTATTTCACCTGTTCTTTTAGGTAAATGACATTGATTAATTGAAAGGATGACATTTTATTGAAACATAAAAATTATGATGGGATTTATATTTTGCAAACATTTTGCTCGTTATGCTAGAAGGTGCCTTTTCAAGATTTTTTTTTATTTTTTTTTATTTCAAAAATATTTTACAAGGGTGATTTGTTCAGTTAAAAACTGTTTTTCAACAATGCCCTTATTAAACAGGTATATTAATAAATATGATAAAATCAATAAATCATAGTTTTACAACCACTTAAAAACAACAAACAGTTCACTATGATGTTGCAAAAATAATGACAATAAAACGTAAAAACCATTAACAATAAAGCAGCTAAAACAATCAGAAACTAACTCTTTTATCTTTTACATGTTTCTTTAACAGTTTTTTAAATGTATCAATGCTATAACAATCCTTTAAATAATCAGGTAACTTATTCCAATCTGATGCTCCTCTATAAAATAACATACTCTTGTTAAATTCATTATTTGGTAAGGGTAAATATAAATTCATTGGATGCTTTCTCGTTTCAACATTATTAATATCTATATCCATAGTTAGGTTATTCATTAAATAATCAGGTGCAAGTCCATGTATGCACTTAAAAATAAGGAGGGTTTGGAAATAAAAGAATCGTTCTCTGACATCCATCCATCCTAATTTATGAACAAGATGTAAGCCTCGAAAGTTAATATAATCAAAATTTCTTTCAATGATTCTTGCAGCATAATTTTGCAATCTCTGTATTTGGTCTAAATTAGCTTGACTAGTGCATCCCCAAACTGAAATAGCATAGTCAATACTAGGCTGAATCATGGAATTATAGATCTTTAGCAATAAAACTTTTGGCAGCGAGTTACTTAATCGACATAACTTAGAAATCTTAAAAGCAAGTTTCTTACACAATTTACGTACATAGATGTTCCAACTGAGAGTTTCTTCTAGTTCCAAACCCAAATAGTTCATAGATTCAACACAAGCAATTTCGCAATTTTCCACAAAAATTTTAAACCCATCATTCACAGGTTTCTTTTTAGAACGTACAACCATACAACATGACTTGTCAGCATTTATTACAATATTATTTCTCTCATACCAATCAACAACATCATTAATACAATTCTGCAAGTTTTCATTGAGTTCTAATACATTAGAAGCATCACAATAGATTAACGTATCATCTGCAAACAGATTTGCTGTACCGATACCGACATTCTGACTTATATCATATTTCAAGATAATGGATTATTAATGGTCTCTTTACTGAGTCGGAAAGAAGTTGATATGACTGTGAGATTATGATTAAAAAATAATTACAATGTCAAAAAGCATTGAAGGCCTCGAAGGGATAGCATGCCAAAATAGAGCATGCATAATATTGAAAGATCACCAATAATCAAACATTGAAATGGTGTTGAGACTTCCAAGAAATCTTACATTGATTGCATCATATTGATAGATATTTCATCTGATAATATGTTTTTTTTTTTTCAGATTCTTGATATAAACAGTTCAACAAAAATAAGTCCCCTGTTACATCAACTTGAATATATGTCAAAGATTCCTTCTTTGATTTTTATGAAAGTTTGATTGAATTATAGGCCTGTATATCGCCCCTAAATGAGTGTATTTGTAGATTCGTTGCATTATTCCTGGCTTAGCCAGCAGCCTTCGAGTCAACCTACCCCTGTTTTCAAAAATCAATTTGTCCAAGCGGGGGAGCCACCTACTGGGGCATACTTCATCATGATACTGGTGAAAATTAGTTTCTCAATCATATTCAGTGGACACTCGAGGATTTATTTTGTAATCATGATCCACATTTTTTCCCATTTTGACAAGTATTTCAGCATTTCCTTTTTACAGTACAGACATCCATCCTAGCTTCTCTGTATCCCAAGCTCAATAAACAGGTCAAATGTCAAGCTAAAACCCTAATACAAAAAAAAAACAGCAGATGCTCAGGATGATGGGGGGGGGGGCAAAAGCAGAATGCCGAGCGTCTTGTGACAAGTGTTGTCGCTCAACCACTCTTGGGGTTGCCGTCTCTCGTCGGGGATCAATATGCACTAAAAGTACTACTTAGAGCGGGAGGAAGGGAGTCACATTAGTCAAGTCGGTCTTACAACAGTGGTCGTACAACGTAGGTACCATTGTACCTGTTGGAGGATGACTTTGCACTGACCAGCCCAAGTTGTGTGACAACGCTTGTTGCCAGACGCTCGAGGCTTCGCTCCAGAAACCACGTGACACAGCAGAGTGTCTGCCCAAACAGGAAAAACCCCAATTGGAAATTATTTATTTGAAGACTGCCCCGCAAGAATCAATTTTTTAAAAACAAAATTATTTATTTAAGAAACGGCTCCGAAGCAGCTCTAATGGTCGCCCGTTAGAGAGGAATATGAATGAATGAATATTTATTTCCAACTTACGCAAGTACAATACATGACAATACAGGTACAATACACAACAAAAGCAAATGTAAGTTGGTGGAAGAACACCCGAGTAAATAAATACTATACCCAGAAGGGGGATGAGCTTCCGGTGAAGTTACATATATTTTACATATGACATTTAAGTTTTAAACATGGCAGACTGTATAAATATATTGCTACACTGAATAATGAAATAATTCTTCTGAACTGATTAAAATACTAATATATCTAATGACCACATCTTGCTCACGCATTAGCCGCGGTTGCTGCCTATGTCTAGAGACAAGAGTGGTCAAATAACGGCATTCAAATTAATAACAATAATATATTTATTAATAAAAAATTAAATAATTGGCTGTGACAACTTCTTGCTTGGTCCTTAGCCGCGGTTGCTGCCTAGGTCCAAGTCAAGTGCAGTCACAACCAAAAATTCTTTATATATATAGGACACTATCATAGGCGATATAGATATATGGATAATGTGAACACTGACAACCTCTAATTCATAACTTGATCCAACTTGTATTTTACAAAAGTTTTATTAAATTTCTTGCTATCTCTAATATCTTTTAGATTCCTAGGAAGGTGTAGCCACACATGTGGTGCTCTGCCAAGAAAACTTTTATTATACAGCTGGCTGGTATGTGGAAGGGCTTGAAGTAAATTCCTATTTCTAGTTCTATGGTTATGATTGGTGTTTTCAAATAAACAAACAATTCGCTGAGGTAAAACATCTGTCATATACCTATGGGAAATTTTTACTAAAGACAGTTCCATTAAGCCTTTAATGTCTAGAAGTTCAGCCTTTTTATAATAAGGCGCAAGTCTAGATCGTCTTTTTAAGTTAAATATTGATCGTAAAGCTTTATTTTGACTGACTTGGAGCTTTTTCACATTACTTACTGATAACATGGGTCCCCAGACACTCATTGCATACGTTAGGTGGCTAAATACATGTGAAAAATAAATGAGTCTTTTACTGCTGGTCGATAACATATTCCGTGCCATATTTAGACTATAGATACCTGATGCTAGTTTTAATGAGAGACTTTGCACATGGCAATTCCAGTTTAAATGCTCATCGATATAAACTCCAAGGAACTTAGTGTGGCTTACTTTTTTTACAACTTTATTGTCTATGATTACTTCTCCATTAAAATCATCTCTGCTATTAACATTTTTGAAAATTATATAACTAGTTTTCTCAATATTTAATGACAGTGAATTATCCTTAAACCATTGCGTTACTCTCTTTAGATCTTCATTAATCTTTCTATACAGAAATCTAACATTGCTTCCTGTTGCATATATAGTGGTGTCATCTGCAAACATGACAGCTCTACTAAATTTTAAACACTTGGGCATGTCATTTGAAAGGATAATATATAGCAAGGGACCTAACACAGAGCCCTGGGGAGTTCCAAATTCAACTCTATATTTTTCGGAAAACGCTTCTTTAAATATAACTTTAATATTTCTGTCACTCAAATAACTTCTTATCCAATTTAATGCAGTTCCTCTTATTCCATATAATTCCATCTTTTTTAACAATGTCTCGTGGTTTATACTGTCAAAGGCCTTAGACATGTCTAAAAATAACCCTATTGTACACATCTTTTTATTGAAGCCATCAATTATATTTCCCGTTAGGTCCATAATTGCATCAGTAGTACTTCGTCTTTTCCTAAACCCATACTGACCTTCAAATAGTACATTATGTTTATTGAAAAAACTCATTAGTCGAGTACATACAATTTTTTCTAAAATTTTTGACACTACTGGAAGTAAAGAAATTGGTCTATACTTGGTAATTTCAAAAACACTTTTTGCTTTATATAGTGGCTTAACAATAGCCAATTTCATGTAGTCAGGAAATATCCCTGAACTCAATGACTTATTGAAAATGATAAAAAGAGCATGCACAATACTAGGATATATAGATTTCAGTACAGTATTTGATAATTTATCATGTC
Source organism: Platynereis dumerilii (assembly GCA_026936325.1). Lineage (NCBI taxonomy): Eukaryota > Metazoa > Annelida > Polychaeta > Phyllodocida > Nereididae > Platynereis > Platynereis dumerilii. Next base: position 77,992,127 of record JAPTHN010000001.1, on the reverse strand, counting down.
CTTGACTATTTTTTGATTTCAAACCCTTTATCAACCGTTCAATTTCTTGATGTGTAGTTGGGAACAAAAAACAGCTTTCATTTATCCGACCAGTAATGTTAGAAGTTGGATCAAATGTGGGGCCCTGTTTTTCTATTTTTTCTGACATACATCTACCAATTTCGCTATAGTATTTTGCAAAAGTATTACTGATTATCTTCTGATCACCAACTTTTATACCATCTATAATAATTTCATCAGTCAAATCGCTCTTCATTTTTGTCTTTCCTGTTATTTTGTTTAATATTTCCCAGATTTTCTTCGAGTTGTTTCTACAAGTTGATATAAGATCATGAGAGGCACCTGTGAAAGATAACACATATGCACCTATATAATTTTCATTCAGACAGACAAAAAAGCATTGATGTTGTTTGGATGTTATCTGGGATGAAATAAACACCTTGTTATCAAGTCCTGTCACAAAATGCTCCACATAATCCAGCTATTTCTGTGATCCACATTTCAAACTTGTTTTCAAATATTTCTGTCAACTTCAAATGTTAACCAGTATTTCTGACTAATTCAAATTCTTACCAGCAATTTCACACATTGAGTTTTTGACTCAGTTCAACGGGCTTCCAGAGGATTATCATTGGGGATACAATATAGAGCTTTGATAATGCATATAAGCACAGTGTAAAATTATGTTTTATAAGAGATTAAAGTTCCCTGCATTGATTATGTATTGATTATAGTTATTAAGCTACCATTATTGTAGTTCAGTATATATAGGTTTTTATTGACTATAAGGGGTCACATTTGACCAAAAAGTCAGTTACATCGAAAGAACAAATAAAAACATGATCAATAAAACAGACAAAAATTAATAAAATCTCTAGTACTATAGGAACTACTGCTACATGCTCATAATTCTAACTCTACCAATACTGATAAAGAAATTGTTTCAGATATCACAGTAATATCTATTCTGCTCTTCAACATTCATAAACAAACTATGTCTTTAGATCACAGTAATAGGATAGGAATTAAGTACATCACATATGCGGTTCAGAACCATGGTACATAGCACCAATGAGCCAGAAAATAGAGAGTAAATGTTAATTTAGAATAACTATTTACAACATATATGATTAACTAAATATTTACACTATAATTAAAAAAATAATAATAATTTCAACTTGGTGATAAAACTTCTCTGTTTCAAAGAAGAACAGCAGAATTCAATATTTCACAGACTATCAACACATAGCAGTAAATACAATGAAATATATGCAAGGAGTAATTAAATTGAATGCTATTTACAACATATTTGTACACAATAACAATAATAATTCAGAGCAATGTATGGTATATTTACAAATTGGCCAACCACATGCAAAACAATGTGTTAGTGCCATTAGCCACCCTTGTCTTAGGTACATCTAATACTTATCACTTGCTTTTTAACGTTATGTATTATTATCCATTTTAAGAACGACATTTAGAAATTTACCTAAAGCACAGATCATGTCAGATGTTTTATTAGTCATTATTTCATGAAATTTGGTTCGTGGGCTAAGTACTGTAAAGTTGTCAATTAATTTAGCTGCCATATCAAATAATTGAGATCTATTACCTTTCCAAAAAGTATAGGTCATCAGACAGTGATATTCATCTTCTACTGGTCCTGATGTGCAACTTTTGCAGAATCTTTCCTCAGCGGGGATGTATGGGCGCTTGTGTCTCCCCTGCTCTATCTTTAGGTTGTGGGAACTCAATCTAAACCTGGCTATACTGCGGTATATATACTGAAAATTTAAATTCAAATAGGGTTCAAAGCGTAATTCTGTCTTGAATAGTTTGTATGTTCTGAGTTTGGGGTTTTTATTACTGTCATTAATCTCCGTCATCATATTGTGGCCAGCTTTTTTGAATATAAGCATTGTAATTTGGCTTGAATTTAAGTCAAAGTTGGTTATTTCAAGACTGTTGAGAACCTGGTGTATTCTAGACAACCAACAAGGCTGATTTTTATGTTGTAGTGCAATTTGTATTTCATAACATTTGCGTAATAATATTGGACAGTTACCAGACTTCAACCTGTCCCAGTACTTTATTGCTGAGGCTTGTTGCCTATAGATTAATGGGAATCTCCCAGTATCTGCTAAAATTGCCAGAGTAGAAGTCTGACTTCTCACCCCAAGAAGGCTCTTAATGAGCTGTCTCAGAGAAAATCATGCAGAGCCTGCAGGATGACCGACTCGGAATTGGCTGAAACTTTCCACACATCAAGGTTCAGGTCTTTAAACATGCAAGTGATGGTCAAAAGTCCAAATTTCCTTTTTTAAGATTGTGCCACAGCACCTTGAAAAAAAGATATTTTTCACCTAAAATTGACTAAAAATTCACTTAACGCACCAATGAAATTGCACGTTTTTAAAGCCTCATAAAATCTGAAAATCTGCAAATATAACCATGAAAGTTTAAAAAGTTTGTCATATGGAACCTTAAAAATGCAAAAAATTCTTTAAATTAATTTTGACATCATTCATCTGTTTTTGGCAGCTTGCCAAAAATTGGTCTTCGATGGATTTTTGAAAATTGTGAAAAACACCCTATGTTTAAGGGGGCCGTTCTCAACGCGCGACGCCTTTAGAAACCTGATTTAAAAAAAATAGGAATGCTAAACACTTTTATTTTACTAAATTGATGTCCGTTCCGTGGGATATTTTATTGTAAAATTGCAATAGGTGGCGCAAATTTTCGATTTTTTCATTAAAATGCGAAAAACTACGAAGTTCAACAGCATCTACTTAAAAGCCAGATATGCTAATTTTTGGTTGAAACCACATTTTGTGGGTAAGAGAGTTGTAATATGTTATTTCTATGACATTTCAATCCAATCCACGGTGGCATTTTAGCTGGAATACAAAATGGCCGCCAAAAAGTTAATTTAACGCAACTTTGCTCCAAATTGGGATAGAGCGGCACTGTTTTGGCTTCAAAGATGGGTTTTGGGGCCTGAGAAGTCAATTATGATATCAATTTTCATTTTACATCCAACCGATCCAAGCTGGCATACAAAATTGAATTCAAAATGGCTGCCGAAAGGTAAATTCTACCTCTTTTCCCTCATAATTGGAGTTGATCGCCACTGTTTCGGCCCCAACATGGGTTTTTGGGGTCTTAGAATTAATAATGATATCAAGTATTGTCCATGTACATTTTCCTACCAAGATGGTGTCCAACCTGCAATTCAAAATGGCCGCCAAAGGTGTATTTCACCTATTTTCGCTCCTAATTAGGATTGATTGCCTCTGTTTACGCCCAAACATGGGTTTTTGGGGTCTTAGAATTCCATTATGATATCCAGTATAGTCCATTTACATTTTCCTACCAAGATGGTGTCCAAGCTGTAGTTCAAAATGGCCGCCAAACGTGCTTTTTACCTATTTTCGCTCCTAATTTGGATTTATTGCCACTGTTTGGGCACCAACATGGGTTTTTGGGGTCTTAGAATTCCGTTATGGTATCCAGTAGTCCATTTACATTTTGCTACCAAGGTGGTGTCCAAGCTGCAGTTCAAAATGGCCGCCAAAGGTGTATTTCACCAATTTTTGGTTCTGGAACTGAACTGTTTGTATGCTAACATGAGAGTTTTGGGTCTTAGAATTCAGTTGAATGGTTTCCATTTCATTTTACTTCCACCCTATCCAAGATGGCATTCAAGTTTCAATTCAAAATGGCCGCCAAATGTATATATTTCACCTACTTTTACTTTTGAGTTCACCCGATCCAAGATGGCGTTCGATTAAGAATTCAAAATGGCCATCAAATATATATATTCCACCGAATTTTGCTCCTAATTGCTATAGAGTTGCACTGTTTGGTCCCTAACATATTCCAAAAGTTTAACCTCAATGGCCGTAACAGGAGAGAAGACATTCAAAGCAGTAAAATGGTAAACCAATGGACAAAAAGCAAGCATCTCATTTACTATTGAGTAAATCAGTCACAAGGATGAGCATTTGATAATGTTGTCTTTGAAGAGCTCCTGTTCCTTGTTTATATCTATAGAAATTATACATAAGGAATTGAAATTAGCCCAAAAATAAAAAAGCTGAATCTGATTCCGGTTAAGAATACAATTATGATATCCATGTTCATTTTAGCTACTCCCGATCAACAATGATATCCAAGCTGGTATGCAAAATGGCCACCAAAGGAGTATTTCATCTATTTTTGCTAATTAGGATGTACCTGTACTATTTGGGTTGAAATATGGGTTTTTGGGGTCTTAGAATTTGAATTATGTTATCCTATATTCATTTTCTTCATCCAATCAAAGATGGTGTCCAAGCTGAAATTAAAATGGTTCTCCTATTTTTGCTGCTAATTGGGATAGATCTGCCCTGTTTGGGTCCAAACATGGGGATCTGAGAAGTCAATTATGTGTCCATTTTTTCTTTGACTCGCCCAAATCTAAAATATCATCCACAACGGAATTCAAATGTGAAATAGCGGCTGCAGAATAATATTTATAATTAAATGTCTATTAAATGCTCCTAATTGACATGTAGTCGCATTTTCGCGCCCAAACATGGATTTTTTAGTCTGACTTTTTAATTTTGCCATTCATTCTCTTTTCCCTATAACCTGACCCAAGATAATGCTTAGCTAGAATTCAGAATTGCCTCTGAAGGTAAATTTGACCTACTTGGGAAGTTGTGATGTAACTTATCTTGGTTCCAAAAGTTCCAGGTATGTTAGCATAGATATGCTAAATTTGGATTTGGTTGACACAACCAGGGCTGCACAAAGTGCGGGAACGCGGGAACATTGTTCCCAGGTACATTTCCTGATTTGGCAGGCACATTATGAAACAAGAAATGAAAAAATGTCTTTTACTAGATTTATTACAGTAGACGAATGACGAGTACTTACATTCTGCTGCAATTGGGCCTCAATGACTTCACAACAAGTCCTATCAAATGCATTGAAATGAGGTGTCAATTTGTCATAAGGCAACTTGTGACCTCATATGAGTGTGGAGTGACACATCAAATGGCTTGCCACAATAACATTGCAAGTATAGGCTATGATGTCACTGACTGCTTACACGTCATACAGTTTAACATGGCATGGATAGGGCTGTGACCTCACAAGGAACATTTTGGTCCAATTCTGTAAGCACTTGATGTTCGTCTACTGTAACTATCATAGTCAGTGCAACACATTGTTTCATCGACATATATCAGGCAAATTAATGTTGTTGTGTCATTAGGCACATTTCAAAGAAGCATTTATGAGGCACATTTTACCAAGTCAACCTTACTCGATCAAAACAAATTGCATGAATTTGCTGATCCTTGGACAACACAAAAAGCTCTATGCCAACACTCCTGTCCATAGCCCCCCTCCAAATATCATCTGGTCGGCCTCTAAGAGGTAAAATAAAAATTGATATCTTGTTTCATTTCTAATTCCCATAAAATGTTAATTGATGCCTCAAAAGTGCAGTTTTGTCTCAATTAGGAGGTAAACATAGAAATTATTTTTTGGCAGCTAGTATGCGAATTTTTTAAAAAATCAGGATCAGGTCATGATTAAATGGAAATTTATATCAAAATTGAATTCTTAGAAACTAAAAATGCATGTTTACACCCAAAACAATTCAGCTCTATCTCTACTAAGATTCAAGACTAATTTTTTTTTAAGATTCAAGACTAAAGCAAAGAAAGTAATAATTTCCCTTTTGGTGGCCATTTTGAATTCCAGCTGAGATGCAAGGCTTGATCGACTGAGAGTAAAACAAAAAAACGTATGTCACAATTGAATTCTCACACCCCAAAAACCATTGTTAAACACAAGAAGTGTTGCTCTCTCCCAATTGCAAGCAAAGATAGGTAGATTTTACTTTTTGGCAGCCATTTTTAAATCCAGCTTGGATGCTATTTTGGATTTTTTGTCGGTAAAATCAAAATGAATATGTCAATTGACTTCTCACATCTCAAATACCCATTTTGGACTCAAACAGTGCTACTCTGTAACAATTAGGAGCAAAAATTGGTTAAAAATATACATTTGGTGGCCAATTTGAATTTCAGCGTGAGCAAACTTGTAAGAACATTACATTGCAATTGTATTGGCAGACTCCAAAAACCCATGTTTGGACCCACATAGTGCAGCTTCATCCAAATTATGAGCGAAAATAGGTGAAATATACCTGTGGTGTTTATTTTGAATACCAGATTTAAACGAAGACTTGGATTAAATGATATGAAAATGAAAATTGACATCATAATTGAATTCCCAGAGACCCAAAACTCTTGTTTGGGCCCAAGCAGTGGCGATCAATCCAAATAAGGCGCGAAAAATTGGTGAAATACACCTTTGGCGGCCATTTGAATTGCAGCTTGGACACTGTCTTGGTACAGGGAAAATGTAAATGGACTACACCTATATGTATACTGAATATCATAATGGAATTAATTCTAAGACCCCAAAAACCCATGTTTTGGTCCAAACAGTGGCGATCAATCCCAATTAGGAGCGCAAATATGTGAAATAGACGTTTGGTGGCCATTTTGGATTGCAGGTTGGACACCATCCTGGTAGGAAAATGTAAAGGACTATACTGGATATCATAATGGAATTCTAAGACTTCAAAAACCAATGTTTGGGCCCAAACAGTGGCAATAAATCCAAATTATGAGCGAAAATAGGTAAAATGCACGTTTGGCGGCCATTTTGGATTGCAGCTTGGACACCATCTTGGTAGCAAAATGTAAATGGACTTAACTGGATATCATAATGGAATTCTAAGACCCCAAAAACCCATGTTTGGGCGTAAACAGAGGCAATCAATCCCAATTAGGAGCGAAAATAGGTGAAATACACCTTTGGCGGCCATTTTGAATTGAAACTTGAATGCCATCTTGGATAGGGTGGAAGTAAAATGAAATGGAAACCATTCAACTGAATTCTAAGACCCAAAACACTCATGTTAGCATACAAACAGTGCGGTGCCAGAATCAAAAATTGGTGAAATACACCTTTGGCGGCCATTTTGAACTGCAGCTTGGACACCACCTTGGTAGCAAAATGTAAATGGACTACTGGATACCATAACGGAATTCTAAGACCCCAAAAACCCATGTTGGTGCCCAAACAGTGGCAATAAATCCAAATTAGGAGCGAAAATAGGTAAAAAGCATGTTTGGCGGCCATTTTGAACTGCAGCTTGGACACCATCTTGGTAGGAAAATGTAAATGGACTATACTGGATATCATAATGGAATTCTAAGACCCCAAAAACCCATGTTTGGGCGTAAACAGAGGCAATCAATCCTAATTAGGAGCGAAAATAGGTGAAATACGCCTTTGGCGGCCATTTTGAATTGCAGGTTGGACACCATCTTGGTAGGAAAATGTACATGGACAATACTTGATATCATTATTAATTCTAAGACCCCAAAAACCCATGTTGGGGCCGAAACAGTGGCGATCAACTCCAATTATGAGGGAAAAGAGGTAGAATTTACCTTTCGGCAGCCATTTTGAATTCAATTTTGGATGCCAGCTTGGATCGGTTGGATGTAAAATGAAAATTGATATCATAATTGACTTCTCAGGCCCCAAAACCCATCTTTGAAGCCAAAACAGTGCCGCTCTATCCCAATTTGGAGCAAAGTTGCGTTAAATTAACTTTTTGGCGGCCATTTTGAATTCCAGCTCAAATGCCACCTTGGATTGGATTGAAATGTCATAGAAAATGACATATTGCAATTCTCTCACCCACAAAATGTGATTTCAACCAAAAATTAGCATATCTGGCTTTTAAGTAGATGCTGTTGAACTTCGTAGTTTTTCGCATTTTAATGAAAAATTCGAAAATTTGCGCCACCTATTGCAATTTTACAATAAAATATCCCACGGAACGGACATCAATTTAGTAAAATACAAGTGTTTAGCATTCCTATTTTTTTAAAATCAGGTTTCTAAAGGCGTCGCGCATTGAGAACGGCCCCCTTAAACATAGGGTGTTTTTCACAATTTTCAAAAATCCATCGAAGACCAATTTTTGGCAAGCTGCCAAAAACAGATGAATGATGTCAAAATTAATTTAAAGAATTTTTTGCATTTTTAAGGTTCCATATGACAAACTTTTTAAACTTTCATGGTTAAATTTGCAGATTTTCAGATTTTATGAGGCTTTAAAAACAGGCAATTTCATGGGTGCGTGAAGTGAATTTTTAGTCAATTTTAGGTGAAAAACATCTTTTTATCAAGGTGCTGTGGCACAACCTTAAAAAAGGAAATTTGGACTTTTGACCATGAATTGCATGGTTAAAGACCCAAACCGTGATGTGTGGAAAATTTTAGCCAATTCCGAGTCGGTCATCCAGCAAGATCTCTGGATTTTGCATGATTTTCTCTGAGACAGCTCATTAAGAAATTTCAGTTGTATTCTTTCCAGAGTGTCATTTTGTTTTATTGGGAACCAAAGCTGACTATTATATTCTAATATTGGCAGAATGTGTGTGTCGAACATTTTAAGACTAAGATTTGGTGAAAGATACCCAACCGTAGATCTCATCCGCTCTTTAAGGGCATGCGTTGCTTTCTGAGCTTGAGTTGCAAGGTGATCATACATTAAATTATGTGTATTCCGGGAATTACTAATTATGTGACCTAGGTATTTGTATGATTCTACAACTTCAAGTTGTTCATTTTCAACCATGAAATCATGTTGGGTATTACCTTGTCTCTGTTTAATGTTAGAGTTAACTATCATCACTTTACTCTTTTGAGAGTTGATAAGTAAATGCCATTTTTTAAGTAAGTTTTCAGTAATACACTATACGATTTACCAAAATAATATAACCCAGAAAGCCAAAGGTGGCCACATGTGTTATAATGCCCACAACAGTTATTAATAGAAAATGAAATCAGATGGTAGGTGTCCATGATTGCAAAGGTTATGCAGGTACTAATCAACAGTTTGTTCAGCAATTAGCAATTTAAATGATTACTGCAGAAAATGGGTCCATTTAAAATGCTGGTTTATTCGATAGACAAGATGCAATTTTGCAAAACTTTTTTGTTATCGCAATAAGCTGAGGAAGTAGTCTGGGGCACCATTGTGTCTATCACAGTCTCAGGCTGTGAGATTGCTGACGTGCAGACTTGGAAAATTGCCCAATTGTATAGGAATGTAGGTGAGATATCTTGCAGAATAGAGAATAGAGAACAAAAAGTAGCTGACTAAATTGCGGGTATTCCAAGTCCAGACACAGCAATTTGTATGCACCCAGACAGCACATGACTGTTCAGGAGCAAAATTAAGAGCTTTTCAGATATATCAATGTCTTTCAATGCTGTAGTTAACCAGAAAAGCAACATTTGTCGATGTGCAGGCTAGATCCATTTTTGAACTGTGGTCCAGAGGATATGTACCAGATATAATTTGCTGGTCCCAATTACTGAAATCATAAATATATGCACAGCTGCTGTGTTCACTGACCTTTGCGAGATGAGTTTTTGAGCTCTCCATATCTATCGTGTATACCAGGATAGTATATGTTGGGCCTATAGCATGTGCTGTATATCCATGGTGTTGATCTTGTGATTAGTCCATTGGACTTGATGTGCAGCTAAGTTCTCCTTCAGTATATCATTAGATGTAGGGGAGACCGGGGCTCGTTGGACCGCTTTTTTATTTTTTGGCTATCAATCAAAAACTTTTCTAAATATTTGAAAAATATTTTTACTGACTGACTTCTGAACATCTACACTACCGTTATGCCAGACCAAGTTGATCTACCTTCTATAGTTGTGGAGAAAAATGAGTTTGAAAAAAAAATTTTTTGTGGTCCGCCATGTTGGGCACGTTGGACCACGAAATAAAAGTCTGGGAAAGTAGAAGAAAGTGAGCAAACACCACATTTTATTCTCACAGATCACAACACACACTTGTGTGTCATTGCAGAATGAATATATTGGAATATTTAAGAAGATAATTTAATAAGTCTTGTTTCAGCTAGAAGGGCTGGCAGATTAGCCAACTGATTTGATTTTACCCTCATATTGTACATGAATGACTTACGTGCTCTATTAATGTTAAAAATTATTACACAGCTGGCATTTCGCTGATTATTTTTTGTCAGTCAATCCAGTTTGTAATGGTCCAACGTGCCCCGGCCATGCCGGTCTAACGTGCCCCGTCCCAACCTCTTATGAAAATGTGCATGCCTCGCTGACAAGATTGAATGTGAACTTGGGGAAACTTATATCAAACTTTACTTAAGTGGTGATAGTTTCAACTTATGAGACTTGTTCGACTAGATCCCCCATATTTTAAGAAGGGTTACCTAGCCATCGAGACTTGAAAAAGTCACTTTTTATGCCTAAAATCAGGAAACCTGAAATAGAAGTCACACTTTTCCTTCAATGCTCATGAAATTTTTTGGCTAACAGGTATACCACTAAAGGTCTCTTCATTGGGGATTTGGATAATTGCGCATGTTTTATAAAAAAAATATTGGCAATGGCCCAATATGCCCCGAGGTCCAACGTGCCCCGGTCTCCTGTACCTGGGCAAATGTCAAACAAAGTGGTATGCTTTTTTATGAGAATTATCTCGACATACAAGCCATTAAACTCAAATTACCGTATATAAGTTTACACAATTTTAATGTCTTACAGGAAACTGCATTATTAGATGTAGTGACACATATAATATGCCTTGTTGAGATTACATCTCTGAGGGTATTTATCAGTTCAAGCTATCTCTAATTTCTGTGAGTGCTAGTTTTATTGTTGATAGCATCAGAATGAAATTTGATACAATTTCTACATGTATTCATGCAGCATAATAAATTTTCATTCTCCTGTAGATTCACTCCTGAGGTTTGGTGTAGAATTATTAGCCCTAAGAAAAACATCTAATGCATTCGCAGCATTCCCAGAGGCTTGATTAAATTTAAAGTGACTTCTACTAGCCAAAAACAGACCAGATAAAGAGATGCATGCTACATTGGATTGCTTTACACAGTGAAAAGGAGAAATTTGAGGGTTTCAATGTATGCAGTCTCATAGACCTATGGGTGATTCGATTACCAAATTTCAGACACCAATCCGCATGCAAAATTAATATTTTCAAACTGCGGAACCACCCAAGGATTTGCATATTCTTAATATTAAAAGGTACATACGAGGGGTTTTCCATAATATCTGTCCAACTAGTCATAACTTTTGCTATATTTGATGTAGAAACATGATATTTGGGTCAGATAATATTGACGTAATTTGCAAATAACTCCCAAAAAATCAGATCAAAAAATAAAAAATAAATGCTTAATCTGTTGCCATGGAAACCAGAAGTCATGAAATGCGGCCCAGACTTTGTAATGCTCACTTAAAATGAACTGAACACCTGCTTGCATTATCTGTGTCTTGACATATTGAATTGTGGTATATTCATAATTTTTTTCATGAAATATAATCTGTTAATTGTAAAATCATTAATAACGATGGAAACTGGTATTTTTGTTACATCTCAGTTACTTTACCATCACTCATGCAGTTTCTCAGTTTTTTACGAGATGAGCGATTTTTTGGATATGGATGACATCGTATGTACCTGTGACATTTTTTCATTTTAATTGGATGCAACTAGCAGAGAGAGTAAGAACCTCTTATCTGACATGCAGGGAAGACAGCATGAGTGACAGAACCAAATATAGATTGTACAAACTTTTTCTGAATGAAGAGCAGACACAATGGAAATCCTAAGAAAACAAGACTGGAAAATGCCAAAACTGACCTAAACATGAAGACTGAGGTATCACACTTAGAGATGGAAAGAAAGTATGAGAAAACATATTTACAAGGTCCCAGTTATTATTCTTGGAAGTTGTGAAATGGCTATGAATGTTTTAAAAAAATTCTGTTCTATATCTCTGGTAATAATTACATTTTTTACACGATATGTCAAGTATGTGTCAGTTAACAAGCTCTCGGTTGCATTTCGTGACTTCTGGTTTCCATAGCAACGAATCAACAATTTATTTTTACCTCTGTGATCTGATTTTTTTGGGGATCATTTGCAAGTTATCTCAATATCAACTGACCCAAATATAATTTTTCTGTTTAAAATCTGGCAAAAGTTATGAGAGATTGGTCAGAACTTATGGAAAACCAATCGTAAAGAACAAAAAGTCTGCGAAACACCAACTGTGATCTTAAAATGAGAACTAAGAGGCATTGATTTTTTAAGGATATAAGGTTATAGGAAACGAACTCAGAGTCAAGTTCATTCTTACAAGAATTTGCGAAATGCTAGGGATTATTTTTAATACGTTTCTTGTCCTGTAACCCTGGTAAAAATTTAATTTTTTGACAAGATATAATGAATCTGTCTCCCTAATAGTGCCCTGGGCCGCATTTCATGACTTTTGGTTTCCATGGTAACAAATTAACCATTTATTTTTGTTTCTATGATCTGATTTTTTCAGGATCATTTTCAAATTACTTCAATATTATCTGAGCCAAATATCATGTTTCTGTATTAAATATTGCAAAAGTTATGGCAAGTTGGACAGAACTTATGGAAAACCCCTCGTAACATTGAATAATCCATAAATTGTGTTGATGTCGACTGTACATGTCATTTTGATAATTACGTGTCCCTACCTGGGGCCGAAACATGTCTGCTCAAGTTAGCTCCACTTGGGAGAATTTTTTCAGGAAGTCAAATTTATGCTCTATGGAAATATTACCTGGTAAATTGTGCCTTTATTTCAACCCTCTAAATGATACTGCACGTAGATTGTGATGCAATTATAGACACAACAACAGTTTCTTAAGTGATGAAACCAATACGCAATTGAGGTTGAATATTTTGACATTCTTGACTCTCCCAGTCAGTCATTGCTTATGTTTACATTCTAAAACTGGTCCATTAAATACAAGCAAAGCTGACAGTCTATGAGTCTACCAATGATACAACCCTGGCTGAACACCTCACAATATCATTATCTATGAAAATACATACAGAAATTCGACTGACAATCCTGTAAAAGTTAAAACTGCTAATCTAACAAAAGCTATCCACAAACCTCCGTTCCAGAGGCAGCCATGATTTCTCACCAGCTACTCAGTGACCTAAGACTTCGGGTGCAGGCAGCAGCGACGTCTATCTATACTTTGTTACAGGTTATAGAATGTCACAACTGAAGCTGTAACAGTGTAACATATCTAACCAACATGCACTTCAAGTGGAGCCTGCATTAGGCTCCTTAAAGGTTAATGATGCCTCTGTGGTCTATGGTTTCAAGAATAGCCCTAAAGAAGTCGGACTGAGCACATTATAGAGAGAAAGCTGGGTTTAGGGTTTCTTTCAACAAGACTGCAATTCATCATTCCAAATTAGAATTGCCAGTGTGATTGTGATGCTGGACAGCTACTTGATTACAAGTTTACAACTTGAAGGTTTCCTACACTCATCTGTTGTGCTCCTCAAAGATCTACCTCATTCAGAAACCTCAGTATATTCAGAATAATGGCCCACTAAAAGTTCACATTATAAATTATGGATTCAATATCAGTTGAAAACCATTAAGCCAGGATGTTGTGTGACAGTTTGGTATCAAGCTACAAAGATCAAATGGTCTAGCATTTATTGAACCAGCTCACGTACAGTGCAGGACATAAAGTTGATTCCAAGCCTGACAGGTTGTGTTTCCTCTTTGTTGGGGGGGGGGGGGGGGTGGTCTTGTAGTATCGTGCTGGATAGTTGTTTCCGTCATCCTGTCTTCTTTGATAAAAATAGGAGTCTGTCTGAATGGCTTCAACAAATGAAATGGGTCTGACATCATTAAACAAATACGCACCCCAACCCTCGCCTAGGTGAGATAATTGCCATTTTTACATGCTACTTAGAACAGCACGGAGTCATGGTATGTCATGGGCAATGTCTTCCACAACTGTATGAAAGTTAAGTGCTGTTTCATTGACTGCTTTTTTCCAGCCTTTGCAGAACAGATACCTGTTTCCAACTGGGAATCATTGGGTTTCCTTTAAAATGTTGGGGTGTTTTACTTGATTAACTTATTTTGCACAGTAGGCCTATGTCAGAGCCACCAAATTTCACATATGTGACCAATAAATGTATGTTATGTGTTATGTTATGTTATGCTAGGGCAAGGAAACCATCCACATTTGCGACGACAGAATATCAGATGTTTAGGATGTGTCTGTATTATCTTTTCATGCATATAGCATAAAAATGATTTTTTTCATATGAAAAGCATGGCCTTATAAATGCTGATGTGTTGACTAAATCATAAGCAGAGATTTGTAATCCGCCTGGCCAGATATAAGTGAATTCTGGTGGGTAAATCGCATATACAAGTGTATTACTGAGATATTTTCTTGGAATCTGAACATGATGATGATTGATGGAAATAATTGTTTGATTCTTAGAATATGGAAACTCCGAAATCTAGAATGACATGAAGTACCATGAAACACAATTAGAAGAGTAAATTTAAGATAATCCATCTAGATCTAGTAATACACTGGATTTTTTTTGTCAAACATAATATGTTAAATATATATCTCTTCTAAAATTGTGATGAAGGTACCATGTTTTGTAAAGGATAAAAAAAGGAGAAATGTGAAGAATAAAGAGTGATTTATATCAAGATTTACACCAATAAGACTTTCCTCACAACAAGCATCAGTATGTCATATGGAGAAGCCACCACCGGATTTCCTATAAACAAATTGTTTACTAAATGAGCAGTGGATACGAACTGACTACCCAAGTAAAATGCTTCTCTTGTGAGCTCTTGTGATGAAGTTTAAAGGACATACCAGTCCCTGAGATATTCTCCGTAGTTCTCTTTAACCATCTAAGAAGATTGGAGATCTAAGTGGAGGGATTAACCCCTATTAACCTACATAAAGATGAGAATGCTGCACCCTGTTAACCTATAAAATGATCAAAGTTAAAGGGACAGATGGTAGTTTCCCTTCAAATGTGCTTCATTGTTACTTTGTAACAACAGTATTTCCGATACAGCATGCTCCATTCATTTGGAGAAAGAAAATTTACGTTTTTAAAAACCTGAACAATATTCCCCATGTGTGAAATGGTTGTAAACACTAAACTATGTGCTTTGAGAAAAGAGTATACAGAATAAATAATAGGTACAGATGTGCTCTTTGCTGTGCAAATATTAAGAGTTTCCAGAGAATACACTTGGACTGAATCAATGAAACACACTTTATCTTATTTATGGCAAATGTTCAAGAGTTCTATATTCTTGGAATACATTATCATGATGCCAGTATGATGGCATAAGGTGAGCTCTCAAATTTCACTCAACAGAATTTGCACCCAACAAATTGACAATAATTATCAGACACTGCTTTGAAAGAGACATCAAACTGAAATGATATTATACTCACAAGATTAGCACTATATAATATATAGCTCATGCTAGGCCCATCATATCCTAGCCTGGTGTACATGGCGGATATGGAGAGCTCAAAAACTCATCTTGCACAGGTTAATGACCAAACAGATATGCATATATTTATGATTCAGTAATTGGAATCAGCACATTAAATCTGAAACATATACGCTGGACCACAGTTCAAAATAGATCTTGCCAGCGGAGAGCTAAAGTTATTTTCCTGATAAACTACTAGAAGTGGAAGTCATTGATATATATTTATATATATAAAAGCTTTAGATTTGATATATATATTTATATATATAAAAGCTTTAGATTTGCTCCTGAACCTATATTATTTCCCTTATGGAGCCCACTGGCCCCACTTCACAAATTTGTCTTCTCTCATACAACAGCCGTTGCAATTATGATTAAAATACACTTCCTCAAAAAGAGTGAGTCGGAAATATTACTTCAAACTTGTGGTAATACACAGTAGGAAGACATTATCCTTTATCGTAGGAAATATATAATGAGGCAACCCAAGACAAGGTTTTTTCTAGATTTCTTGAGTGGAAGCCCTTCAGCCATTAAAGGCATACATCTTAAAAGGCTTCATTGATAGGAGCTAAAGCTAGATTATTTCTTTTCTTCCAACAATTTACTTTTATCAAATAAAAATTGTGGCATTCTTTATTTTTTCATGAAACTAGTCTTTGCAGTAGAGCACTTTAAAGTTCTTTTAAGGCCTCCATCCAAACCATCTTTCTTGTAATTGTAAATACTTTCAGTCATGCACTGCAATGCAGGCACGAAATTTGTGGTGAGCCTTCCAAATTCCCCAACTTTTATGGGCTCACATAAAGCATCACTAATCGGACAGTTAAAACCAAGCAAAAATGTAAACTTCTTAATTACCGACTGAATGTTTTTATTTCTTAAACACTCAGACTCAGTTATTAGAGATGAGAAATCTCATTAGTTCAAAATTAAAAACGTCATCACAAAGACATCAACAGGAAGTTTGTTTTGCCAATGTTTTAGGCTTAATGACTTTTGCCAACATCAAGAAGAACACATATTATCTAATAATTCGATAATTCATTGTTATTTTTCAGAAAAAATATATGCGGGTCCATTCATCATAAATTTGTAAAGGATTCCAAAATAATTTTTTACTGCAAACCATCAGATACATGTTAAATTACATTGCTCTGGATGTCCGATAATTAAACCTCTCTTTATCGCTAGATGCAAATGCTTTAATGGTCCAGACTTTACACTGAATGTTCCCCGAATGCATCTAATGTTATTACAGATCTCTTAATAGTGTGCCATGTTCTTTTGAACTGCCACAGTGCTCTTGTGATGTCAGTAACAGCATAATGATTTCACAGTTGGTATATTCACAGTTTCAGCTGTGTCACTTGGAACCAATGCTGATCACACGATTACAAATCCACAATAAGCTGTTAGATTGTTGCTCAACATTGAGTATTCAGTTCGATGTTTTGAATAAATCATAAAGTTACAATAACCAGCTGTATATGATGCACGGATTTTGTGTATTACTGCTATCAGTTTAAGCACTTTTACAACAAAACAAATTCATTCACTCTCACATTCATTTGTTGGTCTGAGAGGTTATTATGTGCTGCTCTGTCTTGGCAAAAATAATATACTCAGAAACCATTCAGAATTTAAGACCTAAGGAGGGGGGAGTTTTGCTTGGGGGCATCCTTATCACTGATTTCCAATAATGTTTATTTGATGATCGAATTCTTAGCCTCCTTGTCTGGCCTTTTCCCAAATTTTTGGGGAGCAACCACCCCCCCCCCATTTCTCGTCTTCTGGTATGCCCATGCAACACCGTCATGTTCACTTCCAAAAAAACTCCCCATCATCCCAATTCCAGTCATCAATTCTGAACAGTTTCTATGGCGAAGATCTCACCTAAAAGGCTGAAAAGCCACAAGGTGCTGCCCTCAAGGAGAATTTTCATGACAGGACACCATGAATGTCCATGATGGATCAAGCAAGTGGCTCAAACATATCAGTTTCACCTGCTCCAACTGAATCAAACAATCATGCCAATGAATGCAGATTAATCAATTGTTATTCACACTTAGACAGCCCATAAGCCTGACTTGTTGGTAGCAGTTGGAATCAACACTCAAGCTTGGAGTGCCAATAGTGATGTCAGTATTGCAATACTGACATCATCTGTGCATATATTCACATGGAACATGGCACACTTATACGAGATCTGTAATAAACGTCTGCAAGATATCTCACCTGCATTTTTACAATTGGGCAATTTTCCAAGTCTGCACATCAGCCATCTCACAGCCGGAGACTGTAAGTAAGTTAGTAAAAAGTAAGTAAAATTTTATTTAACATTGATAATCAATAATAACAGACAGGTGATAGACACAATGTCCCACCCGACTACTTCCTCAGGTTATTGTGATAACAAAAAAAATTGCATTTAGTCTTGCAAATTAATCAGATCTAAAAATGGTAAGATCCATTCCCTGCAGCAATCATTAAGTCATCACTAATTACTTCAAACAAAATGTTGATTAGTTTATGGATAAACCTATTAATAACCATTGTGGTCATGATAGCACATGTGACCACCTTGCATTTTGGGCTTTTAATCTTCCTTCTTGCCTATTCTATTCTGGTGTTGGGTATTATAACGGTAGCTTGATAACTTATCAATATACTATCTCAATGCTGAGTACTTTTATCTCACAAAAACACATTATTTACTCTATGCTTTACTACCTGTAGGAATTGCAGTCTGGAACTGTCTACAAGTTGACCGCTATTTGCTGCTACCTGGGGTGCAAAATTCACGAGCTCCTGTGAGCGGTC
This sequence comes from Platynereis dumerilii, assembly GCA_026936325.1. Lineage (NCBI taxonomy): Eukaryota > Metazoa > Annelida > Polychaeta > Phyllodocida > Nereididae > Platynereis > Platynereis dumerilii. The sequence goes on along the minus strand of JAPTHN010000001.1, from coordinate 77,973,804 downwards.
AACAGAATTTCGATCTCTGGAAGAAACCAGGACTGTGAGGAAGAAACCAGGACAGTTCCATCATTTAGTGATGGTCTAGTTCATTTCCAAAAACTCTGTAAGCATCTAATCTGACTTTGGTTGGCTTCAATTTTAAGCAGACAGCTTGTAAATACCAAAATAAGTTGGAACTATTTTTTATCATGGAGGATGTATACATTGTAGCTAACACATAGAGGGGGCCACTTGTGGCATGGACAAGACATTTTGTTGAGTGTTACAGAGCTTTTATGAAATTGTAAATTATATTGTTGTCCTAGTTAATAAAGCTCAATGAAGTAACAGAATAAATACAAACGAGCATTTTTGATATCACAAAGCAAAAAAAATTGGCTTTGTATGGACACATGAATAAGTGAGAGATCGTTCTTTTTGGACCCTTTTCTGACCACAATTTAACATGCACTAAATGGCATAAGTAGGTTGAATACCATCAAACTTCTGATGAGTAAAATCATCCCTTTCACAGGCACAGTTTATGCTAAAGTTTCAATACTTTCTTTTTGTCTCATGATTTCCAATTATTTTCATTCAAAGCAGTGGACTGGTTGTTTGCCAGCAACCATTCTTTGTGAAAGGAGTTTGGCATAATAATATGGACAGCTGTTGTGCGACCTGATCTTGTGATCTGTCCGAAACAGATAAAATTATTGTTGACCAAATTCAATTTTCCAGGGACTGTCAGCATTCCGCTGCCACTTGTCAGTCCCGAACAGAGACAGAGTCTGGAATATATATAATACCATTTTAATCAAAGATGTATATTGTATCCCAAATGATAATAATATGGCAACCCATAGAACTGCATCAGTGAAAATAAGTTTTGATGCCACAACGTCAATGAAACCTGTCTTGAAAAGTTTTATTTTGCTTGCCTTTTATCAACTCTTATCCAGTGACAAACTCCACAGAAGTAAATCTTAAGACAATTTCTAATCCCCCAAGCAGACAGAGATGAAGCTCCATGTGTGCTCTTTTTGGGATAATCTCTCGGATGAGGTTTTATGATCACACTGAGGACATGTACTTGGAACATTTAAATATATTGAATGCTTTTGCTGATGAATTGTTCTCAAGTAATAGCAGGATATAATTAACCTGCAATTATCACAATAATATCTTTCACCTGTTTTGATAAATCCCTGGTGATTAGTAAGTTTTGATCTTATTATTAAACCTGAAAGAAAACACTATGAATTTTACACCATGTTCTGATTTGCTTTGTGCAACCTGTTGCAAATATATTATTTATTCAATGAGTTTTTAATTTTGTTTGCACACTATGTAGTGAAACAGCATAATTACATTTTCTTTAAATACTTTTAAAAGTGAAGATGGAGACTGCTTTGTGAGATTTGAAATGCGGATCACAAAAATAACTGATTATGTAGAGTAAATTGTGACAGAACTCGATAACTTGGTGTTTTATTTCCTCTTTCAGAGATGACAGGTGAGTTTATTTTTCATCCTAGTTTACATTCAAACAACATCAATATTCTTATCATTATGAATAAAAAATTATAGTTATATAGGTGCATATATGTCGTATCTTTCACATTTGCCTCTCTAAGAGGGAAACCATTAGATCCTTGGGGGGGGGGGGGGGTTGGAGTTGATTTTCTAGGAAGTAATCCACAACCCAGTTTTGGTAAAAATAAAAATAAAACAATTTTTTTTTCTAGGCAATCTTCAAATAAATAATTTCTAGTTGGTATTTTTCTTAAAATGGTGTTGTTTGATTTAGAATCGAGTATGTTGCAGGTATGAAAACATGAATATAAATGTATTTATTAGTAGATGACTCAGACATTACCCAAGTAATAATCACCAAGCAACCTTCACAAGTGGAGTTAGCTATCTCATTTTGGTTGCATGTAAACCATAGCAACATCTTGTATATGGCAAGCTATGCATTACATCAGAACTGTTATTAATGCCAAAGAAACTTTGGTGGCAGGTTCAAGGTTAAAACAAGCTCAGACAGGGCAGGTCAGGTTGCAAACATGTACATAACAAAATTATATATATAATTCATTTAGTAAGAAATGTTTGTGATGTAAACAGCCAGAATCTCACCGACATCGTCAGTTAGTATTTTGCTACCAAATCATTTTTAAAGTTGGCAATCCTTAAAGTCTGCCACATGCTATAAGTCCGTGAAATTGGCAGTAACATCATGGGAATCCATCTGTTCACATAAGAATCTTTATGGGATCCTTTCAGAAAAGTCATATGGTTGTTATTTCTTCGTTTTACAAACTAATCTTTAGAAATGGTTTTATTTATCTAACAAAGCAGTTTATGATATGAGAATAGTTTTATGGCTAATATATATAGACTCTAGAGCTGATCACAAAGGCAAGCTTGTTTATAATAAAGTCCTAATGAGATCTTACAGGGAGCTTTGCCCTAAAAGCCTATGTTATAGAAAGCCAATTAGGTATGGCAGCTCTGTCGGTGTGCACGTGGTAATTAAATTTAGATACTTAATGTGTTTTTATTAGGGTTCTAGCTTGACATTTAACCGGTTTACCTGAACTGCTTATGAAGCTTGGGATAAAGAGAAGCTTTGAAGGATGCCTTTGCTGTAATGAGGAAATGTTGAAAATTTGGTCAAATGGACGCATTGTAATAGCGCGGCGTGGGTATATAGTATGCATGTACTCTGTGAGGTCTGCTCTCTTCTGTGTCTCTGCTTGAACTACTATCACTCAAGAGTCTCTCAACAGGTGGCATGGCAGTTGCTCCTAGAGTCACTCACAGGTGGCACCAATTGCAATATGACAGTGTTGCTCACTGCCACATTCCACCCAGGTTTATTTTTATGCAGTTCGTCAAGTTCTTTCTTCATGCTTCTTCTCTTCCGATCTTCATTTCTCCGCACCTCTTCTTCCACCCAGGTTTGTTTTTAGCACAACATCACACCAGCTCACAAGTCTTTAAAATCGGAGGTTGGAGTCATGCAACTCCACAGGACATTAAAATCATTTAAATGGCAGTAAAATCTGAATAGGAGCCTTGCAACTCCAAAAAAATCATAATAAAATCACAATGGTCAACAAAAACTGTACAGGGGTAAAATTCTAGAAAATTGGACACAAGGACCTGGAGCCATGCAGCTCCATTGGAAGGATGAGCTTGGAGCCATGCAGCTCCAATGGAAATTTGGATCATGAGACAAGTTAGAAGATGGAATTACTCAGGGGCAATCTAATGAAGAGAGGAAATTTGCTTCAAAGGTCCAAGTAAGGGCAATGGGAGAGCCATGCAGCTCCCAAGGACAGTTAAGGGCAATAGGAGAGCCATGCAGCTCCCAAGGACAGGGAATTGGGAGTCATACAACTCACCAGGAACAGATCATTATAACAGAAGTGCAATATTACAGCATACTTCATGACAGACAGCTCAGGTTGGGTACACTTGGTTATTTGCCATACAGAAATTTCCTCAAGGCTGATGTGTGACACTCAGATGTCTGTCAGGCTCAGAAAAGACATCACAGTCAGAGGGTCCACTCATGAAGCCTGAGCTATCACTGCTGGTTTCTTGAAACTGCTGCATCATGGACTTTCTTCTGAGGTGTGGGATGCCATGGTTCTTCTTGCGTTGTTGTGGCTGATGGATCAAGTTCAGTGGATGTTTCTCTTCTCTTCCATCCATCAATTCGAAGCTGATTAACACGTCATAAACTTGGATCGTCTTCTTGCTGGTCTTAGGTTTCCTGCGTCGAGGTCTTTTCTTCTTTGTTAATCTTGGGTGATGGAAGTTCCGGCTGGAAGTGCCACAGCTTGATGAGTCACAAGGATAGGATGGCTTATAGATGCAGTCTGATGGATAAAGATGCCTTATTGTCTCATAGAATGGATTCGCAAGCACTTGAGCTTCAGGAATCTCAGGTTCTGATGTTGCATTACAAGACTGCCGAGATGTTGTTGAGGCATCATGTTCAATGGGCAGCTCTTCTAAGGCAGGGATGTCCATAGATTCAATTTCATCAGCACTCGAACAGAGAATGGCCATAGCCTTCATTCTACTCAAAGTGTCACTTATCTTCATGTAAAGTTTCTCCATCTGCTGTCGTTCTTTCACAAATTCTGCAACTGCGTCAAACATCTTCTTGCGCAGGTCCTCACTTCGCTGTCGTCCTTCTGCCAGTAACACTTCATGATGCTGCAGTTCTTGCTTCAGTGTGACCAAGGATGGCTGCTTCATATTGCACAAACTTCGGTCCTCATCAGAACAGGAGCCATTTTGAACAAGGGAGCATGGTCCTTGTCTGCAGAATGTATCATTCACAATAGATGAGGGAAGCAGGCATGCACCTGCTGTGGAAGGGCTGGTCAGGCATTTACCTGACAAGGAAAGAAGGGGACAAGTTGAAGTAGGTTCATGAGCATAGTTTACAGATGAGCATCTTGGTAACTTTGGAATTTCTTCATTGACAGTCACAGAGTTGCGCACAGAAAGGTCACTGTCCTGACGGTCACTTTGAGCTACAGTCGAGGAAATAACATCAGAAGATCCACTGTTCCTCCGAAACATCTCCCAAAGCTCCATCACTGTAGCAGATGCCAGGTCAATATCCATTTCTGCAGACATGACAGCTCAAAATGGTCGTAGCAATTACTTCATGAATAATGTTGCATAATCCAGTATAATCCACTCTCTCTTTTTTTCTTTTTTTTTAAAGAGTCAAATAATCGACAATAGGCAGCCAAATAAATAAATCAGCATGCTGCACAATGTGTCAAATAAATATTTTTGACTCCCAAATAATGTATTAAAACAAGCCAAAAGTCAGTACATGTACATCAATTCTCTCAGTGCTCAGCAAAGTCAAAAACGTTTCTTTCAACTCTACAATATCACAACAGTCTATTCCACTGAATGACAATGTTTGTTGCAGCATTCACACACCACATTAATTGGAGAAACAAAAACTTTCAGCTTGAATGTGGGTTATCGTTCATGCATGGAGATTTCAACAGCTGATTGGAGTTTTGCTGAGTCAGTGATCAGTCATCAAATAAAGTGTGAAAAATGTTAAATTTTCCATTGACTGTCAAAATAATTAGAAAATATAAGAGAGAATGACGTAATTGTTAATATTTTGTAGATGATTGGCTTGTATTTTAGTTCATATGAGAGGATTGATGTGGATTATAAATGTAAATACTCATGTGGTCAGGATGGCTGTCCATGCTTCTTCATAGGCATCCAATGCAGAGTAATTTTCCTGGCTTCCAAATGTCAGGAATCCAACATCACAGGCTGCATATAAAGGTCCATGAGCTCCTTCTCACAGATAATTCACAAAAAATCCCATTCTGGCACCAATGTGATAGCGTAAAGTGGGTATATAGTCAGCATACTCTGTGAGGTCTGCTCTCTTCTGTGTCCTTGCTTCAACTACTGTCACTCAAGAGTCTCTCAACAGGTGGCATGGCAGTTGCTCCTAGAGTCACTCACAGGTGGCACCAATTGCAATATGACAGTGCTGCTCACTGCCACAGCATTTATGAATAGTTTTGGTGCCAACTTTATGTTGTTAAAAATACAGCTAAATGTTGTAAGACATACAAGCTCACCAAAATCACCGTTAAATCTATATAAAAATATTAAATTCCCTCCCTATAGTAACGGTTCTTCTCAGCTGTGGCTGTTTCAAATGTATCATGACTACCAAATTTACAACTATACAGAGCTATAAAGATTGTTTGTTTTCCCACAAATTTCAAATATCCTCCAGCATCGTAAGGTGATTAAAGGCAGACAAAAATGTAGGGCTTTCAAAAGGAAAAATAAAGAGAAGCAATTAGTCTGAATGATGGCTGTGGCCCTGGATTGACTCCAGAGAGATTCCAACATCCTTGTGAGTTTGATTTTTCCTGCAGGGAACCGTGCTAAAGTCTTTTTGAGAAAAATAATTTGATTGAGTGAAATGCTTCAGGCAATGGGATTTGGCTTATGTGTAAGAAACTAGAGGAAGGGCCCTAGAGGTGGCTGCAGAAGCCCAATGTAAAATTATTCTGGTACTTGTAGAACACTAAGAACAGGACAGGAACAGAATTCAAAGCAGTTTGCCGATCAATACTGCAAAGTTTCTCTAAATGTGTACAACTTAGCAGACATTTGTTTTGTGTATCAATTGTAGAACTGCTTCAAAATACTAATGTTGCATCCTTGACAGGACAAAACATCCTCAAAGTAAAAATAATAACTGATGCGGCTTTCATTGAGGACTGTTATGTACATAACAAGAAAATACCCATCAAGTGTGTAAGAAAGAGAAAACAAAAAGACTTACATGTTACACAAAAAGTCTAACAGTCTGTCAATTTCATATGCAACAAATGAGTACAGGTTCATGTTAAGTTCTGCATTATGAGAGAGAGAGAGAGAGAGAGAGAGAGAGAAATTCTTTATTTACGTGAAATGGGCTCACATTCTAGCCCCCAGCCCTCTTGGGCTTACAATTCACTTCAAAAACAATAATACATCAAAATAACAGAATTTTCGTTGAGTAATACAAATTTGAATTAAATTTGAAATGATTTGTTGATATACATATATACATTAGTCCAATATGTAATAGCAATCCCAAAAAATATAAACTTTGTTCGAGTTATACTAGTAGATATATAATTCAAACTCTTGGAATGTTAATTTTCATTAGGCCTATTTACATATTTACAAATATCATATTGCTAATTTGATGTCGACATACATAATTACAAGTATCGTATTGTTATTGGCAAGTATCGACAATTACGTAAATTAAACTATGTATACAAAGCACTTTGTCTTTTTTCAAAAGCGTTACATATAAAATTAGCTGTTTCTTTAATACAATCATCTTTCATCAGGAATTCAATTTTTCTGTCATCATTTAATAAGTCAAAAAAGAAATTAATTTGTCTTATCCTGTTGAAGAACTCAAATCTAATATCATTATAAAAGGGACAATGAAAGATAAAGTGCATTTCAGATTCAATGTAGTTGAAGTTACAAAAAAGACAATATCTGTATTCTATTGGAGTGTCTTGAAAACGTCCAGTTTCTATTCTTAATGGTAGAATACCGTATCTAAATTGTGATAAAAGGGCACGCTTTCTCCTGTTTTGAATATTAATTACAAAATTTTCTACATTATAGCTCTTTTTAAAAATACTATAAAAGCGTAATTTTGGTACAACAGTGATTTCATTTCGCCATCTCTCACAATAATTTCTGTGTAGAATTTCTTTGGCATTCTGTACATTGATAAAAGTGTTATTTTCAAAATTTGTCAACATACTGATTTCTTCACAAATTAATTTAATTTCTTTACTCCAATTTTTGCATATTGACTTATCCCATACAAATATTTTCTTAACTATTCTATCATTCTCAATGTTCAATAATCTGTTCCATAATCGCAACATTTCTAACTTATGACGTGTAATACAAGAAATCCATCCCATGTCCCCATTAATAGCTAAATTTGATGCAAATCTGTGAACTCCTAAAAAGAATCTTATGGCTCTGTTCTGGACAATTTCACTTCTTTTAGAAACATTAAAACCCCAAACTCCAGCTGCATAATCTAAAATTGGAACAATTCCTGAATCATATAATTTAGTATAAGTCTTATATCCAAAACCATTGTTTGCTTTGAATTTTGTACATAAACTTCCTAGTGCTCTGTTAGCTGAATTTGCCAGTGAATCAGCTGTTAATTCGAAGTTTAGATGGGTATCTAGAATTGTGCCTAAATACTTGTATTTTTCCACGTAACAAACTTCATCATCACCATAAACAAATTTGTAGTCTGATTTAGTTTGAGTCTTATTTCTGAAATGCATTATTTTTGATTTATCAATGTTAACTTTCATTTTCCATTTGCAACACCAGTTTTCAAGTTTACATATCATATTCTGTAAATCAGTCTCAGTCTCACTTATTAACACTATATCATCAGCATATAACAAACATTTCAAATTTGTGTCTCCAATTTTAACACCAATGCAATCATTGAACTCGTCCACAATATCATTTATAAATAAACCAAACAGAGTTGCTGACAAAGAATCACCTTGTCTTACTCCTTGATTAACTTCAAACCAATTGCTAATATATCCATTAACACAAACACCTGCATTTGCATCAGTATAAATACATTTCAATATATCAAGAAATTTACCAGATACACCATAATTCAGTAATTTGTGAAATAGCAAATTTCTATTTACTCTGTCAAAAGCTTTTTCAAAATCAACAAAACAAACAAATGTAGGTAATTTTTTAATTTTCCTATTTCTAATAATGGATGTTATACTGAAAATATGTTCTAAACATGACCTTTTCCTTCTGAAACCATTTTGTTCGTCTTTATACACCTTTTCATTCTCTGCAACATTTATAAGTCGATTGTTCAATACAGCAGTGAAAATCTTATAAATTGTTGATAAGAGTGTAATGCCACGGTATTGAAGGGGAATTCTAGGATCAGAAAGCGAAGACTTGGGTATAGGCATAATGATTCCAAATTTCCAATATTCGGGGATGATGCATAAATAAAAGATTTTATTAAATAAAGAGGTTAAAGTTTGAATGGATATCATATTTTTTAGAATTTCATATGGTATACTATCAAGACCTACAGCCTTATTATTTTTTGTATTCATGACAATTTTGTGAACCTCGTATTCAGAAAATTCATGATTCAAACCTTCTAAACCAATTGTAACATTTCTTAAATATGACAGATTATCAGTTACTTCTTGATAAAAGTTCTCATCAAAATTACAATTAACCAAATTTTCATTATATAATCCATGATAATCATTTTTCCATTTGTTCATTACAGCATGATGTGAATTAACTACATTTCCATTTTCATCATAAATTTCAAAAGGAATACAATATTTCTTTTTAGGACCAAGATTTTTCAATAGTTTGCAAAATTCATTAGGATCTTTGACAGAAATATTTTCTATTTTTTCCAAGTTTTCCTTTTTAAATTTCCTCTCTAGTTTTCTATACGTTCGATCAAAATTATTTTGAGCATCATAAAAATCAAGTCTTTCCTCCCTTCTGTTATTTTTTTGTTCTTTTAAGAAAACATCTTCTTTTTCTCGTAAGATATTCCATAAAGATTGCAGTTCATCACACCAAAAAGGTTTACAACATTTTTTTAAACCTTTTTTCTGATTTGGTAATATCTTCTTTTTTTTAAAACACTTGTCCATTTCTTGAATGTAAATTTCACATAGATTAGCATACACACTATCTATATCATTGAGATTTGAACATTGTTCAATTTTTTCTAAAATATAATGAAAATCAAAATTTACTTGGTTTGATGAAAGAAATTGTTCAGGAATATCAGTTATTTGAAATCGCTTAAAGTAAGTATATGGTACGTGATTAAAAATATCATCACTTGTTATATCAATGGAATCAGGAGTGTGTATTGTTGACAGATCTATTACTGGTATTCTAACAGTTATGTTTAGTAATGAGTGGTCAGGAATACAACCAGATATATCAGCATTTTGGATATTACATACATCTTCAAATATATTTTTAGAATTAAGTACTTTAAAAGCTACACAAGTATTAAAGCTGTCAATGGATGTAATAAAATAATCTACAACAGATTTCCCTCTGGTAGAAATAAAAGTATAATTATCATTTTCGTTATTCAAACGTCCATTTATAACACACAATTTGTTTTCCAACAAAAATTCAATTAAAGCTTCACCGTGTTTGTTTGATATTTTGTCTAGATTTTTCCTTTCTGGTACATTGTCTAACACTGATGTGAGTTGTGATAGCCCATAATTTGTCATGATCATTACTTTACAGCCTATCCACTAAGTGTGCAAACAGAGAGTACCAGTTCACAGAGAAAAAAAGGCACTTTGTGACTCACGACAGACAATAAAGTGTCATCTTCTCTACATTCAACATGAGAAACATGGAGGCTGTTTGATTAGTCATGATCAAGAGAAGACCATTTGATTTGTCACAAGTGATTTAAGAGAAAAAAGTCAGATACGTAATCCTTTCATTTGCCTTTCGCAAACAAGTATGATTGGTCTCCTTAAATCAAATTAACATTGAAAGTATTGGGTATGATTGTGAAAAATCATTACTATGATGACTCACGAAGCGTCATTTACACAATGCAACAATCCACTCTTTTTGCATATCAAAGAGACAGACTTTATTGCTCAGGGCACCTAAGTGTGCCATCCCACTTTCAACTTCCAAGTGATTAGGGGCTTTTATACCACTGTCTGGTTTTTTTTACCAATCAGAAGCCAGGATTTCGCTCTGATATAACGCATATATCACAAATCATACACCTGGTCATGATATTGCATGCTTGAGTGACCACATGTTGATAGATAAAAGGAAACACCAGAACAAAATGAGCAACAAAGGATTTAAAAAACGGACAACAAAAATTGGTAAACAAGGAGGAAGATAATAATAAGCACAATAATTGATCTTAATCACTGTGGCAAAACAGGACGAGGGTAACTGAGTTACCCTCGTCTCAATATCTCAAAATTAATTGAAAAAACTAGGTCATCCCATGTTAAAGAAGGACGAGGGTAACTGCTTTTCTCCAAATGGAAAGACCAAGGTAACTGTGATTGGTGACGAGGGTAACTGCTTGTAAATTGTGTATTGAACCCATGTTTAACATGCTATTTATAACTGTAAAATTATCTTAATTCTATTCTGAAATAACTAATAAATTGGCAGTATTTCTCTACAAAAATATTTAACAAGATTCAATCGTTTTTAATGCCATCAAAAGCCCATTTTCCTTTAAGAAAGCAAGCAATCTGGGGCTTTCTTTTATGGATTAATATGTTAAAATAAAAGCCCTCCTCTGCCCCCCCCCCCCACCCTGAAGAAAAGCCCTGGATTATTGAGCTGTGCAAAAGAATAATGATCTGCCTTGAGTAGAAGCTCCAATTAATTCATCATTGTAAATACCTAATTCAGCACCACTCTCAGAATTTACATTATAAAAACAATAGAGCCGCCCCCCCCCCCCCCCCCAACCACCTTGAATAACCTTCCAGGCCTGCTAATTTATCGCTTGGCCAAGAATTTTGAAAATTTGAAGAAAAATCTGGACGCGATTTTGTATGGTTGTTTCAAATGTGGGATTAAGAAAGTGAAATGAGGCTGTAATGCGAAGAATACTCATGAACATAATCCATGTTCTGAATAGTTCTTGTTCAGGACAAAAAAAATGTCCTGTTCATGCCAGCCCCCTATCCTCTAATTATCCAAGCTTATGACACAACGTTTTTGAAGAGGATGTGACAAACAAAATGTGAAACACGGTAATTTGTGCTAAAATTCAACCCAAAACCGACAAAATGCAGTAAAAATGCTTGAAGTGGACAAGGGGACCACTTTCATTATCCGTGAACTTGAAAATTTGGACTCAGATGGACTTAATGCAAAAATGTTTTCTGCCTTGGTTTTGATTTCAGTTTTTTAAGCAATCTCGCAAAATGTGGCCTATTGCAGCCGATTCTCAATGCTTTACTGTGAAACTTTCAGAACCTAGGCCTGGATATTCAACCACATCAGTACAAATGTTCATGATAATTAGATGTTATTAGTTTTTAAGGTGTATTAATAGGTTTGCGTTTTTACGTGTGAGCAGTTTATATCAGAAAATGAATGACATTCTTTCATCTTGCATATGTATACCTTCAAAATCAAATACATCCTTCATACTCAGGTGAAAAAAGTCCACAAAGTATGTATTTCATTTTATGCGGAGAATTCGTTGCTTTCTCTATCTATCTATCTATCTAGCTATCTATCTAGCTATCTATCTATCTATCTATCTATCTATCTATCTTTCTCTCTATCTATCTAGCTATCTATCTAGCTATCTATCTATCAAGCTATCTATCTTACTTGTCCCCTTTTTCCTTCCTTCCTTTTCCCCTTTTTCCTTCCTTCCTTTTCCCCTTTTCCCCGTTTTCCTTCATTCCTTCCTTCATTCCTTCCTTCATTCCTTCCTTCATTCCTTCCTTCATTCCTTCCTTCATACCTTCCTTCGTCATACATACCCTCCCTCTCTCTGTAGTGTTTTTAAGCTTTTTAATTTATGAGCACTTTCTCTTGCGGTCTCTAGGCTGCACTGGTATCACTGGAGCAGGGCATTCAATATTATTTTGTGGTGAACAGTACATTTCGGTTGGCTAAATGTAAGCAAATTTATTGTTATGAAATTGTACAAAAATTATTCAACGTAGGTCAATATAAAGTTGATGCAGCACATGTATGAGATGGTATGCTAAGTTTGATGAGATAGTGAAACAGCAAAACAGGTGCTATCCAAGCACTTGTATTTCGTTGACTGTAACATGCTTTTCCAACATTCCTCTTACAATAGAGGTGGTAAAAAACTCAATCCAAACCTTGCTGAATATGATTGTTACAGTTTGAGACTTTTTAATTAATTTTCATACGAAAAAATACACTAAATACACTGAGAATCTTTTTAAGAGGATCACAAAGTGATGGGACACCATGAGTAGTATTTTGGGTACAAGGGTAACTCTTAATCAGCATATATCCCGTTAAGCCAAAACAACAACAAAAATCTATAGTTTTCACAAATTTTTGTCAAACAATTTATGCACCTGTTAAACTTATTTTGCTTTTTAAACTGCAGTCAGAATTTAAAAAAAAAAAGAAGAATAAAAGCCATATTTCAAGGTCAGTGACAATTAGAAAACAAATAACACAAGTCACAGATGTAATTGACAAAACAGAAGTAGAGTTTTGCGTTGAGCGCTTGAATAATAGTATTGTACCTTTTCTGATGGCATGGGTATGTCCTGTTGTCTATTCTCTTTGATTTTATTGATATTAATTCTCAGTGAAAAAGGGTCAATTACCCTCGTCATAGCAACAAGCATGGTCACAGTTACCCTCGTCTCGAGATGCAGTTACCCTCGTCATTTCGGAGGTGCTTTAAGCCGTTTGTAGAGCCACACAGCCTGAATCAGCACTTTCTCTGTATTGGAATGTTATTTTCGATTGCTGATGATGGTCATACACCACTTGAATAACTTGTAAAATCACTAATAAGCTCATATTCATGATTACACAATATTTAAGGCTATTTTAGAGACGAGGGTAACTCAGTTACCCTCGTCCAGTTTTGCCACAGTGTTAACGCAAAATATGTTTTCACATTTGTTATACCAATATCGATGTATTCTAATGTGAAATAATGATCAACTTTTAGTTACTCGAAAATAATGTGTTCATTTTGAAGCTTGAAAAAAATAGTAGAGCAGCAGACCAGTTGGCCCTATTTGGCAAGCTCAAATATTTTTTTCCCTTCTTAATCAGGGGGCTGCTGCCCCCGAACCCCTGCTCCTTCCTATTCACACTCAGTTTCAGTAGACCGCCCACAGAGTTCTCTAGGTGGCAACACATGGCAGCATAATCCCAAGCTGTTCTTTATATGAGGTTCTCTGCTTCATTAATGTAACAGAGGGCAAAAGTCAAACTGGCCCTAAAAACCCCTGATAAAAAATGTATTAACTATCTTGATTCAATAACGGCACCCATAAAACTGCCATACCTAATTGGCTTTCTATAAAATAAGCTTTTAGGGCAAAGCTTCCTGTAAGATCCGATTAGGACTGCGCTATAAACAAGTTTATCTTTTGTGATCAGCCCTAGACCCTATACTTGCCACAACCATTCTTATACCTGAAGCTGCTTTAAAGAGATTATTTTTGGAAGACTTCCATTTCCAGAGATAGTATTAGGGATTTCTTTGAATGTGTTTGGAAATTTACCACTGCATGATAAATCTTAAGTCAAATTGGATTATTTTCTGGGTTGAACTAAATAAATTTTGACTCGAAAATATGTTCCAGTTTAATTAACACCAGAACGTGTTTCTTTATTATTTTTTTAAAAACAATATAGGGTGTATGGTTGAACAAATGAATGTTATGCTTACCTGGGCGATTCCTTGCTTTGTGTATTAGATTCAAACCATACCGAATTAGCTCTTTTAAAGCTGTATAGCAAGAAAAAACATGCACCTCTGTGTTGTGATATAATGCTTGCTAATAAGCCAATACCTGTATCTCATAAAATAGCAACACTACTCAGTGGCAATACCTTATGATAGCTTAGCATTATGGATAATTGTGCATGCATCAGAGAGTATTTTGTCATGATGAAGTTTATCAGATTTATGATAAAGGGCAGGTAGCTACCACAATACGTACTATTTGTGGGGTTAGAAGAACAACTGAGAAAGTAAGGGCCTGTATAATATCTATATGTTTAGCACTGCCTGGTGTACACACTCTGAAATTGTCTAGTTGTAGCTTAGATATCTTGCAGAGGCTGAAGACAAAAAGGTAGCGCACATAACTACAGGCATTCGATGTCAAGACCGTATAGACACTGCAATGTGTACGCACACAAATAGCAAATGACTCCATGAGGCATTTATTTGCATTTTTGGAACATTCGATGCAAGGTCCGGAGAATGAATAGTGACTTGGTGTAAAATCAATTCGGTTTCTTATATTTAATCAATGATTATAGTTGGAAACATCTATCTGATTTTGTATTTAATTGAAGCTACATGCAACTGGCTTTAAATTAAGTGTTTGCTTTCTTAACAAGAAATTCTTTTTAAAAAAAGAATTGTAGGGACCTCTGTGTGAAATATGAGGTTTCTTTAAACACATATTTTATTTTCCAAATATTCAATTGATTTCCTATGTATGTATAGTCACATCTATACCTCCAATGTACCTACTGTGATTTGACAAACCTACTGCATGTTACCTCATGACTGGACATGCCTAATTATAGTTGTTATAAATATTTTTTGTCATAAAAAAAATTCTATAGCACCAAACTAATTCTTGCTTGCTTATTAGGATTATTACACTTTTCATAAGCTTGTGAACATCATAGGAGTAGTGAGAAGTTGAATATTTAATGTTTTCATACAGTGTGTTTGTACACTTCTATTATATGATCCCAAATCTTTATAAACTTAGGCTATATTTGACCAATTTCCTGAAGGAAATCTCTATCTATGAGATATGCTCCAGGTGTGCTTTGGAGATGGTCCCCAATCATCCAACCATGACCAGTTGACCCCATTGTCATGGTTGAGTGGCTGCTGCCTCTCTGGTGTAGCTACTGTGTATCAAGAGGGTGCAACATATACTTGATTTGTAAATTGTACTAACAGATACCTCCTCTGTAGCTTGAGTATCCTCCTAATATTGGAGGTCAATTAGGAGGGTACTCCTGCTATAGGGAAAGTATCTCTGCATGTCCAACTTGCCTGTGGCCCCCTCCAGAAACTTAGAAGCTCCACCACTGCAGTACACAATAACTGATGACAAATTGCACTTGGCTGGGTATTTTTGTCCCTTTAGTTAGGGACCTTCAATGTTAAGTCTTTCATCATTTGGAGCTTGTAACATAGATCTGAGATGGTCCCTACAAAAAGTCACATAACCATCAAAAGTTCCACAAATGAGCAATCACAGAGCATAGAGATAAGTACAATGCATAGTAATGATCAATAAAGCAGGCCTTCTTCAGATAATCAACAGGTTAGACCACTAGGGCACTCTCTGTAGGGATAAGTATGGAAGAAGTACGAATGACGCATATGAATGAAGCATGTGTGGAGAATACATAAAGGAGAATCTATGCAGATGAGCTGATGGCTTTTGGGGAACTTTCAGGAAATGAGATTCTGGACAAATCACCTCTTCCACAAATTCCATGCTGATTTCCCACAAGCTGGTAGCCAAATCTGTTTCTGTGGTTACCAATGCTCAGACATGTATTTACAAGGCTTATAGATGACCGCACAAGGACTCTTCCATGAGAGATCCATGAAGGTTTGAAAATGCTCAGAGATTGCTGACCTATACAGGACAGCATATTGCCTTATTTTGCAACAAAAAAAACATTGTGATAGTTAACAAATACATTTTACAATGCGATTTTCCAGAGTCTTACAAGATTGTTTCCTTTTTCTTTATTGCTTAATGAGTTATCAAACCTATACTATACAGTGTTAATAGGCTTATCACTTTAACATTCAAACAACATCCTTCATTTTTATATTTTCAGCTTCACGAATCTGATCAATTCATTTTTCAAAAGCTTTGTGTTTGATTCAGAAAGCCTACAGACCTTTTTAGCTGGTTTTCACAACAAACCACTGAACTTCTTGCACTTCTTGCATCTTTTGATGTGCCAGCTTATTTCTATTTATAGTGTTTTTCTGGCAGTTTCCGAGGCTTGGATCAATTGGATCAAAGAGGGTCTGAAAGGCTATCACAAAGGCCAGCTTGACCGTGGCAGTGTAACTTTAATCAGGTGTTTAATCTCAGCTTCATGAAAACCAGTTAACATTAATCAAGGACCTTAAAGCTGTCTTTATGTGCAGTTCTCTCCAGTGATGCTGAGAATAAATAGTTGAGGAATTACAACTTATAATTTAGATACTGCGATCTCCTTTGCATGATGATTACTCAGAGAGACCTGACCATACTGATGTGATGGAATCTGATAATCTAAAGGAAACTAAGACTAGTAATTAGGTGTACATGCATTTGCTATGCCGAAAATGTTTTATTGAGAAAAAAATTGCTCTTTTTTCATTCATGTTGTTGAACAATGTACCAGTCAGATAGTTAAATACAGATGAATATATGGTAAGTGTAGCCCTCTAAGTCCAGTCCTGGGCACTCATGAGTATTGATTGATGAGATGGGAGAGAGAGTGGGAGTCCTCAACATGTTACACATTTACCCCATGTGAGGGATCTTGTACTTGCTCAACACTTATCATCGTTTTCATAGCTACGTGTTTTTCAAGTTTGCAATTTGCTTCATTCTAATACTGCGATGTCAAGGATTAAGTTGAATAATTTCGTTTATTACAAGCACAGATTTTAGGAAACTGACAAAGTGCATTGACACATGGATGATGTATGTTTCACTTGTTCAGCTTGCCCTGGCTGAACGATGCTTCAATGAACCTTAACTGAACCAAACAGACTACTTAGCCTCAAAGGAGAGTTGCAATTACTGACAACAAAAGTTGTTTGAAATTGTGATGACTGGTGTCTTGTGAAAAACAGCAACACATTTTGTTTGGAAAACAATGAAACACTTTTGGTGAGGTGCAACACTCAGCTTAGACATGCGTTGTTTGTTGAGGTTGTACACATATAGTAACATTGCCTGGCAGTTTTAAATTCCTTTGTCATTAACTGTGATGTCGAACTCACAACTGAATGTCAAAGATTGAAAATTAGACCTATCACATCGACAGATACCCGATGATGTCACGGTTTAACTGCAAAACGAAGTTTTCAAAAAAACACATAGCTATGAAAACAATAATAAACAAGGGGGCACCCATTCAACATCTCATCCAAAAGACATCCAGCAGGGATTTTGATCATGAAGGTTCACTGAAAATGTTGAGTTCCTCAACCGCGGTTTGAACCCATGCATGCAAAGACCTTCAGCGAAGCAGATGGGAAGTTGTTATCCTTTTAAAACCACTCTGCAATCCATCTCACCAGGATAACCAAGTACATGGATGTTACTGACGACGTTTTTAACTGGAAGCTTTTTTAATAGTCCGCCTCTAAGAGAAATTATTGGGGGCTGGAGTGTTTTGAAAAGCATATTATTAAAAAAGTATCTAACCAGCAATTAGGAAGTCTTCTTTGTCATTTTAGAACTGTCACACATCATGTGATGCCATAAAAGTGTGTAAAGCCGTATTTTATATAATTATATGGATGGAGACCTTAGACGTGTTTTAGACACGTTTTAGGAAAAGATGTTGACTGCCTCAATTGTTATCCAATAAAAATAAACAGCAGAAATAACCTAACTGAAATTCCTGTAAAATTCCAATCAATGAAGTTTTAAGACAGCCTTAAACTTAATTACCCTTTACCACGAAAGTCTACAACTACCCCAATCCTGTAACTGACTCAACTTCTGCAATAAACGGTATTTATAATACATGCCCTGGGTGCTTTTCTTAATAAATAATGTGATAAGAATCTGAATATACCTCCTTTATTTTAATTTCTGCTGTACTACTGATGAAGAAAGATAGTTTTTACTTTTTTAAAGAATAACAAATTAAATAGCCTTTGTTTGTTTTTGCTATGTAATAACCATGTAGTGCGCTGTGCAGCTTGTGGACTTCTGCTTTAAAATGACATTGCCAAGCAATGTGAAATTCTCCACATTTTGTATGTTGGGGTCACTAATACTTAATTCAGGTGGAGTGAATTTTCCTTTTGATTTGTGAAATACCATGGCTTTTGTTTTTGATATATTTAGGGATAGCTTTTTCATTCAACTGCATATAATCAGTATGACAAAACATCTGCCTTAAAGTTGAATCCCACAGAATACAACTGCTCCACCTATTGTACTCCACAGTTCAACAAAAATACCCCAGCTGGTGGCTCCCCCGCTTGGTCAAATTGTTCATATGCATTGGAAAAGCCAAGGATTTGGAAAACAGGGGTAGGCTCACTCGAAGGCCGCTGGCTCATCCAGGAATAATGGCACTAAACTGTAAATGCACACATTTTTGGTCGATATACAGGCCTATCATCCAATCCAACTTTCATAAAAATCGGAGAAGGAATCTTTGAGATATTCAAGTTTATCTTAAGGGGACATATTTTTGTTGAGCTGTTTTTCATATTTTTCTCATATTGTACACCTCATAACTCTCAAAAAACACTGGTAAGCCCCCTTCAAAGACTTGTTTTTCAATAAAGTGTATTTTCAGCTATATTCCTTTAACTTTTTATAAATATCTCATGGATATTGTTCAAGTGATGCTGCTTTTCGTTATAAATCCCACTCTTTTTTAGTATTTTACTGTATGTTTTAATGTAATGACCTAAGATTTTGAAAAGATCATAGTTAAAAAATTATGTTGGATAGGCCGTCTATTTTTTTAAAGTTGGAAAGCTTTCTTTTTGAAGAACATTTTGGCAAAGTTTCATGAATATCTCATGGATTTGAGATTTCTTGCCAAGTGTGGGATTCAACTTTAACATAACCAGATATTGAAGGCACATCTTGGAGGCAAACAGCCCAGTGTGCCACGAGTATGGTGGCCCGCCTTGCAGAGAAAGATCAAAAATGGATCTGCCATAAGGGAAATAACATTGTTTCAGATCCTAATTTAGAGCTCTTGGAAATATCCAATGACTTTCCTTTTCAGTGGCTTATCTGGGCAATGGCTTGTGTAAAAAAATGTTGTAATAATGTGCCAAATGTGGGTTATTAAATTTTCATACCGAATAATGTTCAGAGTGTTGTAGGGCCGTGAACCCAAATATTTAAAGTGGAAAATCCCAGCTGGACTTTGTTTGGATGTGACGTTTAATTGACAGCCTCTTGTATCAGTGTCTATGTTGGGCAAGTAAGGACCCCTTACTTTGGGTAAATGTGTAACATGTTGTGGACTCTTTCGTTCATCTCATTGGTCAACCCTTGAGAGAGCCCAGAACTGAGCTAAGATATAGTTGCAATCATCATATCTACACTCTACCAATCAATCTATCAATCTGTAATCTTCTAGAACTATAAACTGTTCATTCGCGGTGTTCTCCTCGTGATCATCTTCCCCGAAATACTGCTCAATGGTCATAAAATGTTTTACAGTGATGGATGCAATGTATAATTTATCCTTAATACAAAGTATTTCTGATATCTATCATTTGTCTTGGTTCATTGACCTTCACCAGAAAGAGTCTCCACATTCACCGCCTTTAGCAGGCTAAGATTAGTTAGACCACCTTTGAGCTATAAGGGTATATAAGGTTTTCCCTGAAACCAGAATGCATGACTTTAAAAAAAAAGGTGCGGCGCCCTTACTGATTTTTATTTGTTTGATTAAGTTATCATCCAGAAAATATATTAAGTTGATTTGTTTGATGACTATAAACATTATTGTGGCTCAATGGGTCAGTGTCTATTTCAGTCAGAAGTTTTTGATACTCCCCAGAGCACTTTTTAAGGATTTTCGACTGGGAGACCAATCGAACAACCTCGAACCATTATTTTAGTGCGATGATGCGTAATATCTGTAGATCAGTTGAACATCCAAGTATATATACGTATAATTATAGCTCCTGATGTGCTTGTAGTACTCAAGGAGTATTTTGAACTTTTGAAGTGACTTCTAATTTATATGAATTTGGTTGAATAATCTTCGGAAACAAGTTAGACTAATTTTTTATTTATAATAAAGCAGAATTATATATAGGCCTAACGACAATGAAGAATATTTTTTATACGAAATGAAAACACATACAGTTTGTCTCACAACATGTGAAGTGATGTTTGGCCTGATTAGTCCTCATCTACAGGTCACACAGCAGAAATACACATACTTGTGGATGGATTAGCAAATTTTCGATTTTTCTGTCACATTTTTGTGATGTTTGCTGCTGTATTTATCAGATGTTTGACGAAAAACACTCATTCCAGAAATGAGACAGAGTGTAGGTTTCAAATGTACAAATGAACATCAAGACAACAGAAAGTACAATGTATGAGACCTTCTCTCTAAAAAAAAATTGTTCTCTCAGTGATACCAATATTTGGCCCTCACTGGGAGACCAAATCTGTCACAGCCTTCAGCAGGTTGGTCAAATGATATTCTGACTTGGCCCCTGCAATAACATGATAAACTGCAATTGATGTCTATGGCTACCATTTTGCCCTTTTGATTAGCCTCAATAGAAACGCATTTGGTTGCCACAGGGCTGAGGTTTTTGGGTCCAATCAGTCAAATGGCAACTATGGAAAGCAAGGAGAGCAATCTAACTCTGTTGATTTACTTTTGCCGGCTCTAGGTCCAAGCTCTCATTTGATTGCTCTTTTGGGTGAAATATGACAGCTTACAGTGGTAAAGTGTGATGCATTAATTTCCGTTTAATTGTGAATGTATGTATGGAATTTGCCAATGAAAGGCTCTAATGTAGATCATATATTCTATAGAATTCTCCAGACTCTGATGTAGGTGTGATATGTCATGATTCATTTCACAGCGAAATGTTTCAAAAAACATCAACCATACTTAAAATCTCATGGGACTAATTTGCAAAATCATGCAAAATCCAATCATAGCAGCATGAAAATTCAACTGCTGTAGCATTCTCATTTCTCATTTATGCAAATTCCATCAATTGGTGATTTAAACATCAAATTCCTTTCTCAAATACGCATTTTGAAAACAATTGGAATCCCGCTGACCATAGTGCATCTTTTTAAAAATGTTTTATTATGAAAGTATTGACAAGATAAAGATATCGGTCTTTGATGGCTGAGCACTGTTTCATTTTCAAAATTCATTTATGCATGAAGCTTACTGAGAAAAGTCAATTGCAAATTTATCATGTGAAGGCAAGTCTCTTGCTAAAGTCGTATTATATCTGAAATTTAGCAAGCTTGCATTAATGGTGCGCAGTACACCAATGAGTACGACAGCTTTGAATATGGTCTTCCTGGAACCTGGTGACAGCTTCGACATGGCAGAGCGTGAAAAGCTTCTCATGGGAGTCTCATTTTCAGTCGAAGTGAAGTTGCACATCCCCAACGGCCCTTTTTGCACTTTTGGTGTCAGGAACAGCTTTTCTCAGAAGGTGTGATGAGACACTTCTTTTTTATTTCTTAAGTTTCTCTATTGTGCTATACACTGTATGTTGTAAATCCCGATAGCTGATAATGCAAGCCTCTGTATTAACCCGGAGTACAATTTGTATCAGTGGGTTTTCCCTGAGAATGTCTTACACATATTTGATATTATGCCTACATCAATTGTCTTTATGCCTTTTTGAACAGCAATAAAAGTCAAATGATAAAGTGACATCTCTCTTTATTTAGGTGTGATGTTTTTCCAAACATAGCGAAGACTCAACATACATGTAATGAAAATCAGTGCCTTTTCCTACATATGTATACCTTACAAACCAATGGCAGAAGACAGCTGTCTGTCTTTTTTGTTTTGTTCAGTGTACACTCTTTTCTCTATCAGAACCATGTGCCAATTTACACACTGGGATTGGGAATATTGATAGGGTTTAACAGGTTCTAAGAAAGGCAAATTTTCTTTCTCGAAACCATTTAGTCAGGTCAAATTTTCAAAAAAGTGAACACCCCAAGGCATTTTTTAGTAGAAGCAGGCAACAAGTTGATTCTTGTGTAAAATTTTCCGTAGATTTCAAATTTTGCTGTTGCCGAGCTGAAATATGACTCCTTCACCCCCTAATTAGCATAAAACAAGATGGCCGCCAATTTCCTTTGTTTGTTGATAATTTGGCTTCTACTTGCACCAGGACAACAAGTAATAGATGTATTTTGATGTGTTTTGACCTGCTGAGTTCAAATTTGATGACTGCAAAGTTGAATTATGACTCCTTAACCCCCTAATTAGCATAAAACAAGATGGCCGCCAATTTTTTCCTAATTTTCCCGTGTTAGCAATATTTTGACTTCTATTGCACTGGAGCAACAAGCAGAAGATGTATTTTGAGGTTTTTGACCTACTGAATTCAAATTTTGACACTAAAAAACTGGATTATGAATTCTTCACTCATAACTAGCATCAAACAAGATGGCCGCGAATTTCCATTGTTTTGCAATAATTTTGCTTTTGATTGCACCAGGACATCGAGTGACTCACTTGATGTGAGGAGTGTCTTTTGATGGTTTTTGACATCTTGAATACAAATTAAGCAACCACGAAAGAGAATTATGACCCCTTCACCCACAATTAGCATAAACAAGATGGCTAAAAATTCCCCCTTGCTTTCCAGTAATTTATCTTTTGACTGCAATAGGACACAAATTCCAAAAAAGCCTCTGGAATCTTTTTCCCTGGCATTTCCTGTTTATACTTGGTATGCTAGAAGTGGGCTATGGGAAGGCTTTCATTCAGCACCTTGGTTTCGTTTTTGCTAAAACTGTCAACTCTCCGAAAGCTAAATAAAAGCTAAAAAATGTTGCTGTCAGTGTCGAAAATATCCTCTGAACAATAAATCCTCCCACGTATTTTCAATTTCACCTATCCTAATCACTGGAAAACTTATTTTTAACTAACCCAAATGAATTTGGATGGACAGCCCATGACGCCAGCTTTCATTTGGCACTTGGTCTCCTTGTTACTGCAACTTCAATCCTCCAGCAGCCAAATTGAGGTAGCTGTCAGCTGTCGAAAATATCCTCCGAGACACAAAATCCTCCAATGTATTTTCAATTCCACTATAAAACTCATTTTAACCAACCCAAATTGATGTTGATGGATAGCCCTTGATGTCAGACATTATGTGGCATTTTTGTATCCTTGTCACTACAAGTGTCAACCCTCCAAAAGGTAAATAAATGTTCCTGTCAGTGTCTAAAATTTCATCTTGAACACCAAATCCTCCGATGTATTTTCAATTTCACCTGTCCAAATCACTGGAAAACTCATTTTTAACCAGTCAAAATGGAAATGGATGGATCGCCCATGATGTTAGCTTTCATTTTGCACCTTTTTTTCCTTGTTACTACAACTATCAGTCCTCCAAAAGCTAAATAAATATTACCATCAGTATTGATTATCTCCCAAGAAACACAAAATCCTCCGATGTACTTTCAATTTCACCTATCTTAATCACTGTAAAAATCATTTTTAACCAGTCAAAATGGATGTGGATGGATAGCCCTTGATGTCAGATTTCATTTGGCACCTTTGTTTCCTTGTTACTGCAACTATCAATCCTCCAAAAGCTAAATAAGTATTACCGACAGTGTCGTTAGTCTCCTAAGAAACATGAAATCCTCCAGTGTATTTTCAATCTCACCTATCTTAATCACTGTAAAATTCATTTTTTAACCATTCAAAATTGATGTGGATGGATAGACCTTGATGTCAGCTTTCATTTGGTACCTTTGTTTGCTTGTTACTGCAAATGTCAACCCTCCAAAAGCTAAATAAATGTTGCTGTCAGTGTCGAAAATATCATCCAAAACACAAAATCCTCCAATGTATTTTCAATCTCACCTGTCCTGATCACAAGAAAACTCATTTTAACCAATCCAAATGGATGTGGATGGTTAGCCCTTGATGACAGCTTTCATGTGGCATCTTGGTTTCCTTCTTAGTACAATTGTCAACCCTCCAAAAGCTAAGTACATGCTTCTGCCAGTTTCGAAAATCTCTTCCGAAACACAATACCTCCCATGCATTTTCCATTTCATCTATTTTAATCACTAGATAAGTCATTTTTAACCAGTCAAAATGGTTGGATAGCCCTTGATATCAGCTTTCATTTGGCAACTTTGTATCCTTGTTACTACAACTATCAACACTCCAAAAGCTAAATATACATCAGTATCGAAAATCTCCTAAGAAACACAAAATCCTCCAATGTATTTTTAATTTCACCCATCCTCACCACTGGAAAACTTATTTTTAACCATTCAAAATGGATGTGGATGGATAGCCCTTTATGTCAGCTTTCATTTGGCACCTTGGTTTCGTTGTTACTGTAACTGTCAATCCGCCAAAAGCTAAATAGATGTTCCAGTCAGTGTCAAAAATATCATCCAAAACACAAAATCCTCCCATGTACTTTCAATTTCACCTATCCGAATCACTAGAAAACTCATTTTAACCAACCCAAATGGATGTGGATGGATAGCCTTGATGTCAGCTTTCATTTGGCATCTCGATTTCTTTGTTACCGCCATTGTCAATCATCCAAAAGCTATACAAATGTAGCTGTGCGTGTCGAAAATATCATCTGAAACACTAAATCCTCCCATGTATTTTGAATTTCGCCTTTTTTAATCACTATAAAACTCCTTTTTGACCAACCCAATCGGATGTGGATGGGTAGCCCTTGATGTCAAGTCTCATTTGGCAGCTTTATATCCTTGCTACTACAACTGTCAACCCTCCAAAAGCTAAATAAATATTACTGTCAGTGTAGATGATCTCCTGAGAAATACAAAATCCTCCCCATGTACATATGTACATGTATTTTCAATTTCACCTATCCATAATTCCATATCACCAGCAAACTAATTTTAACCAACCCAAATGGATGTGGATGGATGCCCCTATATGTCAGCTTCCATGTTACTACAATTGTCAACTCTCCAAAGCTGAATAAATGTTGCTTGCAGTGTCGAAAATTTCCTCCAAAACACTAAATTAACTCATTCGGTACTGGAAAGAACCCATTTTGAGGCCAAAGCACAATAACCACCGCACAATAACGTGTCTGAATTGTTTATGCTAGGGTTGAAGGAGTCATAATTCTAATTCAACTCTGTAGATATGAAATTTTGTTCGTAGGACCTAAAAGCATCAAAATACACCTTCCTCTTGGTGCCCTCATGCAATCAGAAGCCAAATTATTGTGAAACACAGGAAATCGGTGGCCATCTTGTTTCATGCTAATTAGGGGGTCAAGGAGTCATAATTCAACTTTGGAGTCATCAAATTTGAACTCAGCAGGTCAAAACACATCAAAATGCACAGGTCTTTTACTTGTTGTCCTAGTGCAAATAGAAGCCAAATTATCACTAAACAAAGGAAATTGGCGGCCATCTTGTTTTATGCTAATTAGGGGATGAAGGAGTCATATTTCAGCTTGGCAACAGCAAAATTTGAAATCTACGGAAAATTTTACACAAGAATCAACTTGTTGCCTGCTTCTACTAAAAAATGCCTAGGGCACCTTAAATAAGCTCTTTTTCTGGAAAAGTGACCTGACTAATTGGGTAACACTGCATGAGCAATCTTTACAGATACTCTGATACGGGGTACAAGAGAAGCACATTTGAAGGGAAACAACATCTGTCCCTTTAACATTGATCAGTATATAGGTCTTTTTATTGGTTAAAGATAATTTTGGAGAACATCTTAAGGATTTGTCTCTCCTTTAAAATTCATCACTGGAGAGGCAGTTTTCTAAATGTCTTATTCATGTTCAGATCAGCTGAATATTCTAGTGTGTTCAGATCAAGCTTGTTGTTCAGCATTATGTTTCAAACTTTGTCTCTAACATTTAATCAAGCTATGATTATAACAGAAAACATATGTTGGATTCACTTTTAAGGCGAAATTATTTTGTTTTATTTAATCTATGTGGCATTAAATAAAAGTGCTTGTTTTCATAAAAATCAAAAAGTCATCAAAATTACTTTGAATGCACATATGAGCAGTCATAGAACACAAAGACGAATACAATGAACACTGATGATTTATAAAGTGCGGCTTCAGATGATCAATAGGTTAGGCCATAAGGGTGCCCTCTGTAGGGATAACTATGGATGAAGCTGAATGAAGCATACAAATGAAGTTTGGGTGGAGACTGGATGAAGGAGAATCTACGCAGATTAGCTGATGGCTTCTGGGGAACTTTCCGGAAATGAGATTCTGGACAAATCACCTCTTGTGCTAATGCCATGCTGATTTCCCACAAGCTGGTAGCCAAATCTGTTTCTGTGGTTACCAATGCTCAGACATGTATTTACAAGGCTTATTGATGATCATGCACACAAGGTTCTCTTCCAAGAATGATCCATAATGTTACATGAGAGATCCATGAATTTTGAGTGAATGAAGCTGATATGGTTGCCAAAATACATTTGGACTTGCTGACCTATGCAAGACAGCATTTTGCTTTATTCTGCTGCAAACAGATCTATGGTTAAGTATGACAATGCTGTCGCAGCATGATGAAGCAAAATGCTGTCATATTGTTTATTTTATCTATTGTTTTATAAGTTTAACTGAATGAGTTATCAAACCACTTGCAATGTTCAATCAGCATGTCACTTCAACTTTCACACAACACCGTTTATTGTCAAATATTTCAGTGTAAAGCTGAATGATTTCCTTTTAGAATCTAAGCTTTGATTTACGAATCTTCAGGGCCTTTTAGCTTGCTGTCATCAAAAACCACCGAAATCCTTGCAATTGTAGCACTTTTGTAGTGCCGCTTTATTTCTATTCATAGAGTGTTTTCCTGCAGTTTCCGAGGCTTAGATCAATTTGATCAAATTGGGACAGAAAGGCTGTCACAAAGGCCAGCTTGATTGTGGTCATGTAAGTTCAGTCAGCTGTTAAATCTTGCTCCACGAGAACCAGTTGACATTTATACAGGATCTAAAACTGGTTGTTGAGGGCAAAGGACTCCCTCAGTGGTGCTGAGAAAATGTAGTTAAATAATTATAACTTTAAACTTGCATATAGGCCTATTGCAAGTCTACTTTGCCTGAAGATTGCTCAAAGAGATCAAGACCATATTGAGATTATAGTATCCGATAGTCTATGGTCAGAAAAAATACAAATAATTTTGTGCACATTTGTGTAAGAAAATTATGTTCTTAGTGAATGAAGAGGAAGTCTGATTGAACCACAGGATGACCAAGTGTATGGATGTAACTGGTCCCTTTTTTAACTGCAAGCTTTTTAAACAGTGAGACTCTCTGAGAAAATTACTAGGGACAGGAAGCCTGGAACTGAGTGTTTTTTTTAAAGAACAGAAAATATCTAAGCATCAATCGGGAAATCTACATTTATCATTTTAGAACTGTCACTTTAAAGAACTCATCATATGATGCCATAGAACTGTTTAATGTTGTCTTTTATATGGAGCGAGGCCCTAAATGTATTTTAAGGTGCTTTTAGACACATTTGTTTGTTTGTTTGTTTGTGTTTTACGCCTCTGCAGCACCTAGTGGGCCATATCGAGGCAGGCGACCACCGTATGATGATGAGATGAGAAGACTGAGAGTCTGGCACATACCCTATTAATTCTGGGATGCCCAGGGTCTTTCAGTTGCCCCGGCATAGAATACTGGACACAACCCACCTCCATTTAAAGTTCCATGGGCTCGGACTAAAGTGAGTTCCCTGGGTGAGATTTGAACCCACGCCCTCAAAGCCAGTTGACAAGCGCACTTACCAATTAGGCCACGGGGGAACTCACTTTTAGACACATTGTAGGAAGAGCTATAGAATGTCTCAATTGTTATCCAATATAACTGAACAGGTGAAAATAACTTCCTGTTAATGAATATTAAGAAGGCTTAAACTTAATCACCTTTTGTCATGAAAGTTGGAAATTACCCCAGTCTAGTAACATGAGTCAACTCCTGCAACAGATTTAATTTCTTTCAATCATTACACATTTATAAATGTGTTCATAGTATAGTTATCCACCGCCTCAATTTGACAAGAGCTGATAAGGAGAGTTGATAAAAATCAAGTGCTGCAGTGTATGGTATGAAAAGATTGGGCCAAGTTTTTTTTAGTCTCGGGCCATGGGTGCTACATTGTGGTTGTTAAGCTCTTGGAGGTGAACAGCGCAGTGTGCCAGCAATAAGCTGGGATACTGGCCCGCTGGCCCCGCTCACAGTGTCAGGAGGAAAACGGGTATGCCATAAGGGAAATAATGTGGGCATGTTCCAGAACGTAATTAAGAGCGCTGGGAAATATACAATGATTTTCCTTTTTAGTACATTGTCAGGTCAATGGCCTATGTCATGTCAAAAATTGTTGTGATAACGAGGATTCTTACTCTGCCTGCGGGCGGAGTATTGTGAGGAACAGATTTTTGTAGGCTTTTTATTCGGAGGTTTGTGAATACGATATATGTGAGTCGATTCCCATCAATAATACTCAATATATTTTATACCCTTCTTGTGCCATAATACTGGTATAATAAATGAATTCCCTTGGCACGATGTTTTCATTTGTACTACAAAATGCCTGATTAAATTTTGGTGACTATTGGAGCTTTTTTTTGTAACATGTTGAGGAGTCTCTCTTGAATCACATCAGTCAACCCTTAGAGGACTTCATTTGCCATATCTACCATACATGTAAATCTATGACCTTCTACAGCTGTAAATCATATGACTTGTCAAGATGCTGTAAATGGATCTTTCATGGGGTAGGGGTTCTCCTCATGATCATCTTCCCTGAAATAGTAGTCATTGCAGGGAACTGCACTGGTTATGAAATGTTTTTAACAATGATGGATAAAGTGTCTAATATTTTCTCAATTAAAAACATTTCCGATTTTTATCATTTGTCTGGGTTCATTGACCTTTGCCAGACAAATGTCGGCATTCACCACATAATTATAGTAGGCTTGGATTTGTTGGACTATGCCTTTGTGAGCACTACATATGGTGCTTCTCATTGTGAGTCTCATATAAAGGTTGTTATTCCTGGAGAGTATAATGTGTCCCTTGGAAGTCGCAGCCTAAAGAGCAGGTTGTTAGGGCCATGTTACAGCTGTTCAACAGGTAATTGTCGAGTGTCGACTTGTTGGGCACGTAGTTCTGCTAAACGAAGTTTGAGAGCACTTCTTGTGCCATAATAGGCTACTGGTATATAAAGTCATTCTAAAAAATAACACTTGACTATTCGTTGAAATACAGATAGAATGAGGGATGTTTCTCAATTTTTGTTTTGGTGTTTTCAACTTATGCTGAAGATGCCCATAGATTTCTTTCATAGACATGTTCTTGTGTCAATGTTAATTTCAGTCCAAAGTTCTTAATATTCACTCTGCATGGCAACTTATGAAAAGAAAGCAGCATAATGTGAAATATTCTCTCACATTTCTACCCGAATTCCCCATGTTATGGGCAAAGTAAGTAACACCAAATTATATGTTTTCCCAATGTCACCAAACTACTGCAGTAGGGGAGACCGGGGTTAGTTGAATCGCGGGGTTAGTTGAATCTTGGCCTAAAATCAGCTTTATTTTAAATTTTTGGTCAAACTGGTACTTCTGGTAGATACCCTGTTTATTGGCACATGTTATCATATCTTTATTCATTCAAAATTTCAAAATGCTAATTCTGTAGGCAAGAAAGTTTGTTTTTTGGGTGCTCTAGTAACTTGTTTGCTCAGTCTTCGAGGGGGGTTATTGTATAGCTATGATTTTAATCCAGGTGAACTAACCTTATTTCTAAATAAGCAAATCCATGCCTAATCCACACCCAGAAGCTTTTTGTTGTGTGACTTTGATAAGACTGAAAAATAAGACAATATTGTGTTCCAGGTGTGACGGGGTTAGTTGAATCATGCATGGTGGAGTTGGCCGAAACTTAGATTTCAAGTGTTCAAATTGCCTTGCAAGTCATTGTTAGTCGGAGTTAGTGCAGTTTAGGACTACTACAGTGCATGTTTGCATTCTTGAAAGGGAAATACGGAAAAACCAGCTTTTTTGCCAAAAATAGACAAAAAATTTAGTAAATTACAGTATACAATTTCTTTTTAAATGAGTGTTGTACTGAAGCTGGTGGTCATCATAGGGATATCAGTTATGCAAAGGAAACCCCTTTTATAAGAAGTTGTCTCCAAATTTTTACGGTGCTTCAACTAACCCCGGGGTCGGGGTTAGTTGAATCAAAATTTTTTCTGGAAGTTTGTGTCTCTGACACAAATTTCAATAATCATTTACAATATCTCTTGGGCTGATCATTGAGTTAAACACGTTCACTATCACATGCTAAAATTTGGTGTGAATATCTTGTACCGTTTGCTCTCCAGAGCAAAAATAAAAATGAGTGTGCCAACTAACCCCGGTCTCCCCTACAGTATTATATGAGCAATACTGTTCAGAGTCGTACCATTTAGACACATTTGAAAGGAAAATGTCATCTGTCCATTTTAAAACTTTGATCATCATAGGTTAACAGAGTGCAGCATCCCCCATCTTTATGAAGGTTAATAGGGGTCAATCCCTCCACTCGAATCATTGATCTTAATTAGAGTTTAAAAGAGAATTTCAGATAATTTTCGAAAGACTGTCCGGTCTCTCCTCTGCACACACAATAATTATTTTGCATTCTTCATCAGTGAGTGAGGCCTTTTACTTGGTTGCTTCAGACCTTTCTTACTTATTAGTTGGTAGCCTCTCTCTGTCATTTTCATATATGAAATGTCCACACATTATGGGGTGACGTTTTGGTGAGCTATTTTGTGAAATTAATATTCCATTGTATATTGGATTTTTCTTCATGTTGAGTTGAGAAAACAACAAAATTTTGGAATATGGAATACCTTGGTATGTCAATTTGATCTCCTCAAATAATGTTGCAATATTTTGGATGTGTTCAGGATTATAAACACAAACGAACAGATCAGATGAATACTACGTACATAAGTGACCCATGCATTAATTGCAGTTCATTTTGCGCATACATGAATGAAATGCCTTGCTCACATCTTATGCATATTAATACAGATGGCAGCAGGGTTTTGCTGTCCGAGTCGGGAGTCGTGAAGTCGGAGGTTTTGTGCAGATTTGGAGTCGAACTTTGATTTACAGGTTGAGTTAGAGTCGGAGTTGAAAATTAAATTGATGACTCCTGACTCATAAAAATGATTAATTTATATAACAAAAAATAGAAATGAATTCCAAATTGATTCATGTGCATAATCCTATGGAAACTTTGTAGAATTCCTTTTTTCTCTGTTAACTATGAAATATTAATGTGCAATAATGCTGATAAGCAGAGTTTATTCTAACCTCACTCAGTTCATTCATAATTGGGTAATTTGCTTTTATGATTTTTTATCAGATTTGGAGTCAAAGGAAATAATATCCCATTCCTCAATTGTATTGATGTGGTATGTACGTGTCTGTCAATTAAAGAATTAGATAGAATTCTGAGTCATGGAGAGAGTTCTTAAGTTGATGCGCTGTCATGTCATCTAAAATTGCTTTGCTAAATCAAAACGATTCTTTATCATGTTGCCTGGGGGCCAACTTCCCAATAATTATATCTATCTCCTCATGTTGAGGCTTAATCTCTGTAAATCAATTTGCAGCATAAGGGATGGGCTTCATAATTCATTCAAGTTGAATCAGAGAAAATGTATCTACTCATTTAAAATGTATTTATTGATTTAAAATGTATTTATTGATAATTCAATAAAATTTGTGGTGATAAAACATTTATGAAGACATATACATTTCAAAACATAGGCTGCGTAACATCAAACCTTCAGCGAAAAAAAAAACACCATTAAAGGACACAATTACACTGTGAAAGTGATGTGAAGCAAAATGCATGTTAGCATATATGCAATAGTACTCAGTCTTGGCCTAAAGGTGCATGCTAAACCATGGAAAGGCCTAACTGGACTAATTTACACATATTTCTGAGCACTTTCATGCATATACAATGAATAGAAATGTGAGCTGCGGGTCGAAAACGAAAAAATATATTTATTTTTATTTTTGTAATTTTTTCTCAATATTCCCAAAATCATTAAAAATGCCTATCAATCAAACCATCAGAAGGCACTAAAGCACTATATAGGTAATTTGAATAAAATTTCATCTATGGACGTGCAATATTGGCCAAGTATTGGACTGGAAACAAAAAATAATAATTTTTATATTTTTTGCCAATTTTGCAAAAAGTAAAAAATATCCATGAATCACACCAACAAAAGGAACAACTATATCATATAGGTGACATGTGTAACAAATTTTATCCATGTACATGCAAGTTTTGGCCCATAAATGAAAAGAATAATTTTTGAACATTTTTCTCAATATTTGAAAAGGTATCAGATATCCATCAATCAGACCATCAAAAGGCACAACTGGACTATATATGCTAAATGTGTACCAAATTTCATCCATGCACACGCCATAGGGACTGAGTACTGGTCGGGAAACGAAAAAATATTTTTCTATATTTTTTCTCAATATTTCAAAAAGTATGGAATATCCATCAACCAGACCATCAAAAGGCACAGCTGGACCATAAATGCTATATGTATACCAAATTTCATCCATGTTCATGCAATAGGGCCTGAGTCCTGGCCTGGAAACTATCTGTCGGCGGACGGACAACATTTTACGAAAGTGATAACAATACCTTCTTCGAACTTTGTTCGCTGAAGTAAAAATGCATGCATATATATGGAAGATAATATTTGTGAACAAAGTCATGACAATTCATTGTGTACACAAAACTGCACTTGAATAACATCAGCTATTAATTGCTCTCTTGGAATATGAGAATGATGGTAATGACATATTTTTGGATTTTCGAAAACCGTAATCAGAATTAAGTTGGGAAGGTTCATCATGTCCAATGCATTGATAATGATTTCACATTCATGGTGTTTGCCAATGAAAAGTTCTACTACAGACTACATCTTCTACACAATTCTCCAGACTCTAGTCACTCTACTGTGAGTGCCATATGTCATGATTCATTTCAAAGGAAAATGTTTCTAAAAACATCAACCATACTTGAAATCTCATGTCATTAATTTATAAAATCACACAGAATCCAGTCATAGCAGCAAGAAATTACGACCACTGTAGATTTGAAATTTCTCATTTCTGCAAATTCCATTCGTCATATAAGGCCTAGTTCAAAAATAATGAAGCCAAAGTGTGACATGACCATCAAAATTTTAAAATGTTTATATGTTTCAAGTTACCACTTGATATTGTAAGAAACATGTCTAAGTTCTAGAAACTGTATTTACCATTTTGTTGTGGTTTGTAGAAATCACTGATAAAAGCCGAATATTACCAAATTTTATTTTATTTTATTTCCATGGCAGTAAAAGAAAAGTAGACTAAATGGTAACTTATCTTCAAATTAAATCTATTTTTTTTGGAGGATGACAAAACTCATATACTCTTTAGTCTCCATGGCTGTTTTCATCCAATTTCACCAAATATTTTATAGGGAAAACAGTATTTTTCGATATTTTGTTGCAATATTTAAAAAAACTTACATACTTTCTCCCCAGATGTATATATTTTGAGCTAAAATGATTTCACCTGTCCTGTGTTATGCAGCTACATGTGGGCTTCGAGTTTGTACCAAATAAGTGCCACCAAAGTGAATACGAACAGAGCTATTTTTCCATACAAAAAGCAAATTTTGGGTAATGGTGTGACACAAAAGTTAAAAAAGTGTTCTGGTTTTGACCCAAATCGATTTTATATGTATTATCAGTAACAACTGGATCAAGCATAAGAGTAATTACAAAATTAAAGTGAAATTTGTATTGGTTATTGCCGTTTTCAGCAAATTGGCCCAAAATTTTGAGGAAAGCTTCACAAAGAGCAAAATTTTGAAAAATAAACATTGAAACATACTCCAACTATGAAATATTGTGTTGATTATCACTACAAGTAATACTAGAATGATTGCTTTACTCCTTACAAGAAAACCATGAAAATATGATCAATATTTTCCATAGCGTTACGCTTGCGACAAAGCCCCATTTAAGAAATCTTTGTATTTTACCACCAGAAACCAGCTGTTTACCTGGATAACTTGATTGTTTCTCAAAACTACACAGATTTTGCAATATCACAAACTAAACCAGATTTAAAACGGAGCTTTTATTGCTTTGTGGCACTACAAAGTATTCTGGGCGTTACGCTTGCGACGGATTCACGTACCCTGCTATTCATTGTAATTTTTCAGTGAACTAAAAGAAGCTCCAAAACGGGTAAGCAGATATAAGAGTAGGTCTCAAGGGCCAAAAGATTCAACTGACACATGTCAAAGGAACACTAGAGCATCCCAGATCAGTCAATATCAAATTTGACTTAATTTTTCGAAGTCAACAATTGAACTAAATAATGTCAACACAGGTAAATAAAAACACCTGGTGTGATGGATTTATGAAGCCTGAGGATTGAGAGATTCCAAACAGTGTTGGGAAATTACATTAAGATATATGTCAAAATTTGTAAAACTGAAAGAATTCAAGCGGTCAAAAATGTTATGTCATGTTTTATCAATGAAAAAATGTCGTGAAATTTTCAGGAAATTTGCACAAGAATGTATTTAAAGCAATGTTGTACCATTAAGTTGTCACATACAGCCATTCTCATATTTTGAGACCCTACAGAAAATATGTTGCGTGGCTTCATTATTTTTGAACTAGGCCATAAACATCAGAGTCTTTTCTCATATATGCGTTTGGCAAAACAATTGGAATACCAAAATGGATCTAATTAGAAATACTTTAATATGGAAATGAAGCACATGAGATATAGATTTTGACATTAGCTCTTTTCTGTTTCCATTTCAGATACTTGCATGAAGCCTTTTGAGGAAAAAAGAGCAAATTTACGTCGTAAAGGTAGGTCACTTGCAAAAAGTCGTATTTATAATATCAAACACAGTTTTATATGGTCAAAACTGTCTGCTTGGGTCAATTATTGGGGGTCGATATTTTTTACATAACAGAGTAGACCGTTTCACCAGAGCAAACAAACAACCGTTGCAATATGAAAATGCAGGAAAGTCTCAATGCAATGTGTTCTATATCTCAAGACAGGCCCCCTTTCGTACTTTTGGTGTCTGGCAAAGCTTCTCTCAGTAGGTGAGATGGAACCAATTTCTTTTAGTTTCTAAGTTTTCTGCACGGTGCTGTATGTTGTAAATCCCAGGAGCTGAAACTGCAAGCCTCTTTGGCTCATTTTGTCAGACTTGATTACACTGGAGTGCAATTTATGTCCATGGCTTATCCCTAAGAGTATCTTAGAAGTGATGTTATGCAAACATAAATCTTTTTAATACCTTTTTGAATAGCGGTAAACATGAAAACAATGAAGTGTCATCCCTTTTTATTCTGGCATGATGTTTTTCCAAACATAGTGATGACTTCATGTGATATAAAGTATGATGACAATAAGTGCTTTCTTTCATATACCTTCCAAAATGAGCTGTCTGAGTGGCATATTGCAAAATTGATCAATGCGAAGTGATTTATGACCACTTTCCCAAAGTGCATGTTCGCGGATTAGTCAGGTCACTTTTCCAGAAAAAGAGCTTATTTAAGGTGCCCTAGGCATTTTTTAGTAGAAGCAGGCAACAAGTTGATTCTTGTGTAAAATTTTCCGTAGATTTCAAATTTTGCTGTTGCCAAGCTGAAATATGACTCCTTCATCCCCTAATTAGCATAAAACAAGATGGCCGCCAATTTCCTTTGTTTAGTGATAATTTGGCTTCTATTTGCACTAGGACAACAAGTAAAAGACCTGCGCATTTTGATGTGTTTTGACCTGCTGAGTTCAAATTTGATGACTCCAAAGTTGAATTATGACTCCTTGACCCCCTAATTAGCATGAAACAAGATGGCCACCGATTTCCTGTGTTTCACAATAATTTGGCTTCTGATTGCATGAGGGCACCAAGAGGAAGGTGTATTTTGATGCTTTTAGGTCCTACGAACAAAATTTCATATCTACAGAGTTGAATTAGAATTATGACTCCTTCAACCCTAGCATAAACAATTCAGACACGTTATTGTGCGGTGGTTATTGTGCTTTGGCCTCAAAATGGGTTCTTTCCAGTACCGAATGAGTTAATTTAGTGTTTTGGAGGAAATTTTCGACACTGCAAGCAACATTCATTTAGCTTTGGAGAGTTGACAATTGTAGTAACATGGAAGCTGACATATAGGGGTATCCATCCACATCCATTTGGGTTGGTTAAAATTAGTTTGCTGGTGATATGGAATTATGGATAGGTGAAATTGAAAATACATGTACATATGTACATGGGGAGGATTTTGTATTTCTCAGGAGATCATCTACACTGACAGTAATATTTATTTAGCTTTTGGAGGGTTGACAGTTGTAGTAGCAAGGATATAAAGCTGCCAAATGAGACTTGACATCAAGGGCTACCCATCCACATCCGATTGGGTTGGTCAAAAAGGAGTTTTATAGTGATTAAAAAAGGCAAAATTCAAAATACACGGGAGGATTTAGTGTTTCAGATGATATTTTCGACACGCACAGCTACATTTGTATAGCTTTTGGATGATTGACAATGGCGGTAACAAAGAAATCGAGATGCCAAATGAAAGCTGACATCAAGGCTATCCATCCACATCCATTTGGGTTGGTTAAAATGAGTTTTCTAGTGATTCGGATAGGTGAAATTGAAAGTACCGTAAACCGGTGCTACTTTGAACTGCGGGGTAACTCTGAACACGCCAAACATTACCTCTTATTTTCCTTAATTGTGTCAAGCAGGCACCACAATATGGTGATGTGAATTTCTATAATTTGTCTACGTTATTTTAGCTTTCAAATGATGCAGTACTGCTGTTTTGAAAATATGTGAGTCTGGCAGTAGAATGCATCAAAATGGCCACCATGGATTTTAAATAATTTGATTGCCTGCAAACTTTTATGTGGATGTCTGATAAGGGGTTAATGAAAAGTCTCAAAAGTTGCAGCCAAAATAGAGCAAGTGTCAGTGAATTTTGTAAGAGTAAAATTTTCGCTTCAGTGTCCCATAAGAAAATGGTGACGTTGATTGAGAAATTTATGACATGCAAAAGTTGGGGCTACTTTGAACATGTTCAAATAATCACATCTATCTTGGAGGCATCTTGGCAGCAATTTAAAAATTGCATGGGTGTTGGAACTTGCCCTTGCACTACTGGAAGATTGGTGAACTTCATCATATAGTCAATCGGATAAAGATAAATGCATTATTATGGTGGATTTTAGTGATACCGATAACGATGGTGCAAAATCGTGAGAAAAAACAGGGTTTTTACCCTCCAAAGACTACAATGATGCCCTTTCTTTTGTTAATGAAGTAGTTATTGCAAACCAAATAATTTCCTGTATAATTTTATCGAGGTACCCCAAAGTGAGTGAGGATTTGAAATATTGCAAGGGGAAATGGGTTGTTCAAAGTAGCCCCGGGGACGGGGCTACTTTGAAAACACCACATTTCACCCCATATACGTGAAAATATTGGTGGGCGCAAAAATGTAGGTATCAGATTTTGAAGATGTAATATAGCCACAAATTTCATAATAATCATACCCAGTCTGCTGCTCATGACTAAGCTTGGGCATGCTGTTAAAGTTCAAAAGTGTTCAAAGTAGCCCCGGTTTACGGTACATGGGAGGATTTTGTGTTTTGGATGATATTTTTGACACTGACTGGAACATCTATTTAGCTTTTGGCGGATTGACAGTTACAGTAACAACGAAACCAAGGTGCCAAATGAAAGCTGACATAAAGGGCTATCCATCCACATCCATTTTGAATGGTTAAAAATAAGTTTTCCAGTGGTGAGGATGGGTGAAATTAAAAATACATTGGAGGATTTTGTGTTTCTTAGGAGATTTTCGATACTGATGTATATTTAGCTTTTGGAGTGTTGATAGTTGTAGTAACAAGGATACAAAGTTGCCAAATGAAAGCTGATATCAAGGGCTATCCAACCATTTTGACTGGTTAAAAATGACTTATCTAGTGATTAAAATAGATGAAATGGAAAATGCATGGGAGGTATTGTGTTTCGGAAGAGATTTTCGAAACTGGCAGAAGCATGTACTTAGCTTTTGGAGGGTTGACAATTGTACTAAGAAGGAAACCAAGATGCCACATGAAAGCTGTCATCAAGGGCTAACCATCCACATCCATTTGGATTGGTTAAAATGAGTTTTCTTGTGATCAGGACAGGTGAGATTGAAAATACATTGGAGGATTTTGTGTTTTGGATGATATTTTCGACACTGACAGCAACATTTATTTAGCTTTTGGAGGGTTGACATTTGCAGTAACAAGCAAACAAAGGTACCAAATGAAAGCTGACATCAAGGTCTATCCACCCACATCAATTTTGAATGGTTAAAAAATGAATTTTACAGTGATTAAGATAGGTGAGATTGAAAATACACTGGAGGATTTCATGTTTCTTAGGAGACTAACGACACTGTCGGTAATACTTATTTAGCTTTTGGAGGATTGATAGTTGCAGTAACAAGGAAACAAAGGTGCCAAATGAAATCTGACATCAAGGGCTATCCATCCACATCCATTTTGACTGGTTAAAAATGACTTTTCTAGTGGTTAAGTTAGGTGAAATTGAAAGTACATCGGAGGATTTTGTGTTTCTTGGGAGATAATCAATACTGACGGTAATATTTATTTAGCTTTTGGAGGACTGATAGTTGTAGTAACAAGGAAAAAAAGGTGCAAAATGAAAGCTAACATCATGGGCGATCCATCCATATCCATTTTGACTGGTTAAAAATGAGTTTTCCAGTGATTTGGACAGGTGAAATTGAAAATACATCGGAGGATTTGGTGTTCAAGATGAAATTTTAGACACTGACAGGAACATTTATTTAGCTTTTGGAGGGTTGACACTTGTAGTGACAAGGATACAAAAATGCCACATAAAGTCTGACATCAAGGGCTATCCATCAACATCAATTTGGGTTGGTTAAAATGAGTTTTATAGTGAAATTGAAAATACATTGGAGGATTTTGTGTCTCCGAGGATATTTTCGACAGCTGACAGCTACCTCAATTTGGCTGCTGGATAATTGAAGTTGCAGTAACAAGGAGACCAAGTGCCAAATGAAAGCTGGCGTCATGGGCTGTCCATCCAAATTCATTTGGGTTAGTTAAAAATAAGTTTTCCAGTGATTAGGATAGGTGAAATTGAAAATACGTGGGAGGATTTATTGTTCAGAGGATATTTTCGACACTGACAGCAACATTTTTTAGCTTTTATTTAGCTTTCGGAGAGTTGACAGTTTTAGCAAAAACGAAACCAAGGTGCTGAATGAAAGCCTTCCCATAGCCCACTTCTAGCATACCAAGTATTAACAGGAAATGCCAGGAAAAAAGATTCCAGAGGCTTTTTTGGAATTTGTGTCCTATTGCAGTCAAAAGATAAATTACTGGAAAGCACGGGGAATTTTTAGCCATCTTGTTTATGCTAATTGTGGGTGAAGGGGTCATAATTCTCTTTTGTGGTTGCCTAATTTGTATTCAAGATGTCAAAAACCATCAAAAGACACTCCTCACATCAAGTGAGTCACTCGATGTCCTGGTGCAATCAAAAGCAAAATTATTGCAAAACAATGGAAATTCGCGGCCATCTTGTTTGATGCTAGTTATGAGTGAAGAATTCATAATCCAGTTTTTTAGTGTAAAAATTTGAATTCAGTAGGTCAAAAACCTCAAAATACATCTTCTGCTTGTTGCTCCAGTGCAATAGAAGTCAAAATATTGCTAACACGGGAAAATTAGGAAAAAATTGGCGGCCATCTTGTTTTATGCTAATTAGGGGGTTAAGGAGTCATAATTCAACTTTGCAGTCATCAAATTTGAACTCAGCAGGTCAAAACACATCAAAATACATCTATTACTTGTTGTCCTGGTGCAAGTAGAAGCCAAATTATCAACAAACAAAGGAAATTGGCGGCCATCTTGTTTTATGCTAATTAGGGGGTGAAGGAGTCATATTTCAGCTCGGCAACAGCAAAATTTGAAATCTACGGAAAATTTTACACAAGAATCAACTTGTTGCCTGCTTCTACTAAAAAATGCCTTGGGGTGTTCACTTTTTTGAAAATGTGACCTGACTAGATGCAAAACTATTTTCTCGTCAACTTTCCACTGAGAATAGAAGGTGTCTAAAGTTGTATGAAGTTAGCTCTTGTACCACAATGCCTAAGTCATTTTGTACGCATACCACTCCTGTATCTATAATTTATATATGGTACACAGTATATGTACAGTGTATTGGGCATTAATTATTCCATTATGCCAAATGTATCTTGTTTTAGGACAATAAGGACATGGATCCGTTCCCTGAAGTCAAAATTGAAATAGATGATTTAGGCTGTACATTCTGTATTTCTGCACAATTTTAGGCCATACTGGAGGTGTATCAGCGAGGCTGAGGGACAAGGGTGTATAAAAAGCTGCTGTGCTGTCCAACATAGATCAAACTGACCTGGTCAGAGCAGGAATCATACCTGAGACCGATGGGCTGAAGCCCAAGTGATATTCACTGAGCTCACCTTCTTCTTGGATAAGTTGACTGTAAAACCAGCTGCATTTTACAGATTTTTAAATAGTATGCTGCACAAGTGAAAGGGCCCATGCATTGGGTCAGTGTGGGACATGTTGTGACTCTCCTCTCTCAAATCTCACTGTGAGTCATGATTTCATTGATTTTGATTTTATTTTAATTTCTTAGTCATGAACCGTCATGCGACACATGAAATTTGTTGGGAGCTTTCCACCGATGATACAGCTCAGGGCAGCTGCAGTGCAGTGCCCATGGGCAGAGGATACAGGAACATTGTCCAAGGTTCCCATGCTGTAGCACCCTCCAGTGTTGATGATCGCCTTATGATGATGATAAGACTTGGAGTCTGGCACATACCCGATTAATTCAGGGATGCCCAGGGTCTTTCAGTCGCCCCAGCAGAGGACTAAATCAATTAATGGGAAGTGAGAAATTGCTTTGTGTAGAGGCCTTGTGTAGAAGTATTCACTATCTATATTTACTTCCTTAAACACGTCATGTAACAATATTAAAAATAACGTGCACAAGGCACTTTAAAGGGCATTCTGCACAACATCTAACTACTGATCTGAAGTCCTTAGCAACACATTGATGAAGCATGCAGTGGTGTTTTGTCCTATTTGCTGACCTCTTGTTGTTTTGACAAATTCTCAGTTAGCTATAAATAGATCTAGTGTGGGGAAGCCCCTCAATGACATCACAGGAGTCCTTCTTTCCAGTTTTTCTAGGACGGTTTTCCTGGGTCTCTAAAATGGTATTTAAACAATGTATACATTCCTGTAAAGTTGATCAACAAAATCTTAGGCAAATTAAACCCCATGTGCACAGTTTGAATTAAATTGGTGCATTATTTTGTCTCAAAATTGACCCACAAGATTCCAGAGAAGACCAGTAACAATAGGGCAGAATGCCCTAATAATAACAAAAACTCTGTGATCACTGAGTCTTTAATATAATATATACAAGTATTTTTTTGGAGATTTTGAGCGATCATCAGTTTTGACCCAAAAAGAAAAGGTCAAAACTCACAAGACTTATGTTTTAGTTGTGTTTTGGATGCTGTTCTGCTCTTCCAAGAAAAAATGTATTCATCATCCTGCTCTGACGTTTACTTACTATTACTTATGCAAATGTAGCACTTAATATCGTTGGGTTTGTTTGTCTTGTCGCTGGTACCGCAGATGATGTTTGTTTGTTTGTAGGGACTAAGAAAACAAAAGGAACATAAGAAAACAGGTTACCCAACTAACCAAATGGATCTCATGCATGTGACATACATTATTTACTGATGGAGAAGACGGAGTAATGATATTCTTGTTTGGTAACTTTGTTTGCCACATGATGCGTTGTTATCATAATTTTAATCCCAGAATGCCATTTTTCACTAAGGTTATTCATGATAGAGCATAAATGTGTATTCATAAAAATGCACTAAGGAATGTGTCTCTATTACTGTGATTTGTCATCAGTTCTAAAAACATTCATGATGCAAAAAATTCAGAATTTGAAAATTCTTAGAAAATTTGTATAAATTCTGTTCACATCATATCAAGTCCGCTAAGAATTAGGCAACATGAGATGGTTAGGTGGTGTGTTGGATAAAATATTGCATTTTACCCTAAAAAGGAGATGGTGAAGTATATGTCTTACACGACATTGTTAATATAACATGAATGTTTAAAAGACTGGCCAGAACATCAAATTTGAAACACAGGTACAATGCCACACACTATGTTCATTTGCTTGGAATTTGTTTGGTCAGTTGTCGCAGTCGTCTGATGGGCCGTTTACAAAAAAAAACTATTAAACTCATGGTTCCACCTTGGCGTGAGAGAACAATGATGCCTTCAATTCGTTCATTGCCATTGATATTTGAGTGTTCTTTGTTGCTTGAAAGAATGTTTAATGGGCAAATTAATTAGATGCCACTAACCACTGAATCGCATGGCTTTCCACTTTTGCTTGAATTTCCCCTACAAAGACCATTTTCCTATTGAGATTTAAGTAGAGCTTAAACAACGGCATCTGGTTTTACTCTGTAATTTTCATGTTAAATTGCGTAATAGATAACGCTATTCTATTTCACAGCGCTCATCGTCATTCTGTTGTGTAATTTAATGTGATTGCCGGCTTGGACGTGACAATCGTGGCAAAAAAAGTCATCTTATGTCAATGAAACATTATTTGGTTCCACTGATTATAAAAAAGTTTATGGAAAGAAAATCCTGACGTCATGCTTTTGCACTTTTTGGTTTGTGTTGGGGTGCAGAACCATAAGGACTAAATCATCTTTAAACCAAAAACACGCCTTTGGTAGTGTTATTGTTTTAAATATACTTGTGTTTGGAGATTTTCAGATATATATGTCTTGCAGAATTATTCAAAAACTTATGCTAGTCATTACTCAATCTTCTGATTATTACAATTGCATGCGGTATAAGTCTGCAATGTCATTCAATCACCTTGTTAAAAGAGATAATTTGATTCCACATGATCATTACTAAAGCAGATTGCGTTGAAGTTGACTTTTTTGTCTCATGGGTTTCTGAGAAATTTGTGTTTACTCTTTATCTCAAAGAAGATGCATCCAATCTTGCCCTGCTTTTGCCTGCGGCAGGGCATGACTAATTTAAGGATATTTTGACTTTCAGAACTAAAAGAAGAGATATGTGGTGAGTAAAGAGCTGACTTTCAAATTGAGGAAATCATTTACAACAAGCTGATATATGATATAAGGGCCGTTAGATGAGTTAGGCTCACTATCCATCTCCGTCCGATGCCGGATATGAAAGGTTGAAGTATACAATGGTCTTTTTGAAATTTTGCTTTGAAAATAATTACTATCTGTTTTTCCTGGATTGTGAGAAATAGCCTAGGCTATTATTTTATAGGTCAAAATAGTTCCGTCCCTTTCTTTTCCGTTTTCGGTCATAGGCCTATTTCAAATAAATGTGTGAATCATAACACAAATGATGCCAGACTCTTGCTCAATGGCCATTCAGCTCAGACAAGCAGTATTTTTCTGCCAAAGAAAAGTGTTTACTCTCGATATTTATTGCTAATATTCACGACCTTCAGCAGGTTGGTCAAATGATA
Organism: Platynereis dumerilii; assembly: GCA_026936325.1. NCBI lineage: Eukaryota > Metazoa > Annelida > Polychaeta > Phyllodocida > Nereididae > Platynereis > Platynereis dumerilii. The sequence goes on along the minus strand of JAPTHN010000001.1, from coordinate 77,929,693 downwards.
TTCTGACTTGGGCCCTGCAATAACATGATAAACTGTTATTGATGTCTGTGGCTGCCATTTTTCCTCTTTTATTAGCCTCAATACACACATTTGGTTTGCCTCGAGCTGAGGTTTTTGAGCCCAATCAGTCAAATGGCAACTATGGAAAGCATAGAGAGTTACTTAACACCGTTGATTTACTTTTGCCGGCTCTAGGTCCAAGCTCTCATTTAATTGCTCTTTTGCGTGAAATATGACAGCTTAAAGTGGTAAAGTGTGATGAATTAATTTCCGTTTAATTGTGAATGTATACATGGAATTTGCCAATGAAAGGCTCTAATGTAAATCATATATTCTATAGAATTCTCCAGACTCTGATGTAGGTGTGATATGTCATGATTCATTTCACAGTGAAATAATTAAAAAACATCAACCATACTTAAAATCTCATGGGACTAATTTGCAAAATCATGCAAAATCCAATCATAGCAGCGTGAAAATTCAACTGCTGTAGCATTCTCATTTCTCATTTATGCAAATTCCATTTGTGATTTAAACATCAAATTCCTTTCTCAAATACGCATTTTGAAAACAATTGGAATCCCGCTGACCACAGTACATCTTTTTTAAAATGCTTTATTATGAAAGTATTGACAAGATAAAGATATCGGTCTTTGATGGCTGAGCACTGTTTCATTTTCAAAATTCATTTATGCATGAAGCTTACTGAGAAAAGTCAATTGCAAATTTATCATGTGAAGGCAAGTCTCTTGCTAAAGTCGTATTATATATGAAATTTAGCAAGCTTCCATTAATGGTGCGCAGTACACCAATGAGTACGACAGCTTTGAATATGGTCTTCCTGGAACCTGGTGACAGCTTCGACAGAGCGTAAAAAGCTTCTCATGGGAGTCTCATTTTCAGTCGAAGTGAAGTTGCTCATCCCCAACGGCCCTTTTTGCACTTTTGGTGTCAGGAACAGCTTTTCTCAGAAGGTGTGATGAGACACTGCTTTTTTATTTCTTAAGTTTCTCTAATGTGCTATACACTGTATGTTGTAAACCTCTGTATTAACGCAATTTGTATCAGTGGGTTTTCCCTGAGAATGTCTTACACATATTTGATATTATGCCTACATCAATTGTCTTAATGCCTTTTTGAACAGCAATAAAAGTCAAATGATAAAGTGACATCTCTCATTATTTAGGTGCTATACTTTTCCAAACATAGCGAAGACTCAACATACATGTAATGAAAATCAGTGCCTTTTCCTACATATGTATACCTTACAAACCAATGGCAGAAGACAGCTGTCTGTCTTTTTTGTTTCGTTCAGTGTACACTCTTTTCTCTATCAGAACCATGTGCCAATTTACACACTGGGATTGGGAATATTGATAGGGTTTAACAGGTTCTAAGAAAGGCAAATTTTCTTTCTCGAAACTATTGGGTCCAACTGCATGAGCAATCTTTACAGATACACTGATACGAGGTACAAGAAGAGCACATTTGAAGGGAAACAACATCTGTCCCTTTAACATTGATCAGTATATAGGTTAATAGGGTGCAGAATATGGCATCTTTATGTAGGTTAACCGGGTTAATCCTTCCATTTGGTTCATTGATCTTTTTATTGGTTAAAGATAATTTTGGAGAACATCTTAAGGATTTGTCTCTCCTTTAAAATTCATCACTGGAGAGGCAATATTCTAAATGTCTTATTGGTGTTCAGATCAGCTGAATATTCTAGTGTGTTCAGATCAAGCTTGTTGTTCAGCATTATGTTTCAAACTTTGTCTCTAACATTTAATCAAGCTATGATTATAACTGAAAACATATGTTGGATTCACTTTTAAGGTGAAATTATTTTGTTTTATTTAATCTATGTGGCATTAAATAAAAGTGCTTGTTTTCATAAAAATCAAAAAGTCATCAAAATTACTTTAAATGCACATATGAGCAGTCATAGAACACAAAGACGAATACAATGAACACTGATGATTTATAAAGTACGGCTTCAGATGATCAATAGGTTAGGCCATAAGGGTGCCCTCTGTGGGATAACTATGGATGAAGCTGAATGAAGCATACAAATGAAGTTTGGGTGGAGACTGGATGAAGGAGAATCTACACAGATTAGCTGATGGCTTCTGGGGAACTTTCCGGAAATGAGATTCTGGACAAATCACCTCTTGTGCTAATGCCATGCTGATTTCCCACAAGCTGGTAGCCAAATCTGTTTCTGTGGTTACCAATGCCGAGACATGTATTTACAAGGCTTATTGATGATCACACCAGGGCTCTGTTCCTTGAGAGATCCATGAATTTTGAGTGAATGAAGCTGATATGGTTGCCAAAATACATTTGGACTTGCTGACCTATGCAAGACAGCATTTTGCTTTATTCTGCTGCAAACAGATCTATGGTTAAGTATCACAATGCTGTCGCAGCATGATGAAGTAAAATGCTGTCATATTGTTTATTTTATCTATTGTTTTATAAGTTTAACTGAATGAGTTATCAAACCACTTGCAATGTTCAATCAGCATGTCACTTCAACTTTCACACAACACCGTTTATTGTCAAATATTTCAGTGTAAAGCTGAATGATTTCTTTTTAAAATCTATGCTTTGATTTACAAATCTTCAGGCCTTTTAGCTTGCTGTCATCAGAAACCACCGAAATCCTTGCAATTTGTGGCACCTTTTGTAGTGCCACTTTATTTCTATTCATAGAGTGTTTTCCTGCAGTTTCCGAGGCTTAGATCAATTTGATCAAATTGGGACAGAAAGGCTGTCACAAAGGCCAGCTTGATTGTGGTCATGTAAGTTCAGTCAGCTGTTAAATCTTGCTCCACGAGAACCAGTTGACATACAGGATCTAAAACTGGTTGTTGAGGGCAAAGGACTCCCTCAGTGGTGCTGAGAAAATGTAGTTAAACAATTATAACTTTAAACTTGCATATAGGCCTATTGCAAGTCTACTTTGCCTGAAGATTGCTCAAAGAGATCAAGACCATATTGAGATTATAGTATCCGATAGTCTAAGGTTAGAAAAAATACTTATAACTTTGTGTATATTTGCGTAAGAAATTTGACATGTTCTTTGTGAATGAAGAGAAAGTCTGACTGCTCAACAGGATAACCAACTATGTTACTTGATGATATTTTAACTGCATGTAAGCATTTTAAACAGTGCGACTCTCTGAGAAAATTACTAGGGACAGGAAGCCTGGAACTACGTGTTTTGAAAAGAACAGAAAATATCCAAGCAGCAATTGGCAAATCAAAATTTATAAGAACTCATCATGTGATACCATAGAACTGTTTAAATAAAAGTTGTCTTTTATGTGGAGCGAGACCCTTTAAAAATGTATTTTAAGGTGCTTTTAGACACATTGTAGGAAGAGCTATAGGCCTAGAATGTCTCAATTGTTATCCAATATAACTGAACAGGTGAAAATAACTTCCTGTCAATGAATCTTAGGAAGGCCTTAAACTTATAGTAGGGCGGCTTGTCGCAAAATCGTGCATTTTGTGATAGACCTACCAAATTTGGCCCAGAGGTAGAAATCAACTAAAGGGGCAAAATTAGCTGTGGTGTCATTCTTGATTTTGGCTTATATCCCCATGGCAACGATTTCCATAGCGACCATTAATTTTTTTGTAAATATTTATAATAGAGCTTATATCTCAGAAAATATGGCATCAGTGTTAAATTTGATGATGGATATGTGTTGTTGAGAAGTATGAGCTGTTTTACTGTAGTTGCCGTGGTTACCAATTTGTTTATTTTCAAGTTATCATGGATGTTGAATGACAACTTGACTGTATTTGTAAGTTTTACACTTAGTGAAATTAACTACACAAAAATAACTTCACAATGAACCAGCAAGTTATATATTGTATTGTTTGCTATGGTCTTGGCTATGCAATGGTACCTGGTTTTACCCCCATTACCCTATAGTTACCCTAAAGCAGCTATTTTGTGGCAATGAAGACTCCAACTTTGGTGGGCATTGATATCATACCAATTGACGATGGTGTGTGATTCAGACAATTATACTATACATGATAGAAAGTTTTTTTAACCAAATTCAGCACAGGAGTAAAAATTTACAAAAGAAGCAAAACTAGCATCCTCAATTTCCATAGCAACCATTTCCATAGCAACCAGTAAATTCATCATAAAACTTAATAATATAACACAATTATCTCAGAAAAAAAGGCGTCAATGTTAAATTTGATTATGGATATGTTTGGCTGAAAAGTATTTGCCACATCTACGAATACGAGTACGAGTACGAGTACAGCCTTTTCTGAATGTACTCGAGTACGAGTACGAGTACTTTCAAATGTACTCGAGTACGAGTACGAGTACATTTATGCAATTTCGAACCTTATTTGTTCAATATTTGAAGAAATAAAAGCATTATTAAGATTGAATAATTGAGCAACAACAAAGAATATTAGTGAAGGCTAATCCTTATGCTCCTTTGTTAATCAAAAGTGAACTGTGTTAATTTAAAATGGCCTTTGAAGCTACTTGCTGGGCTGCCAATCGCTGGGTCAAGGGCTCGAATCCAGCTCTAGCTGGGTCACATGGGCTTATGTCGGACAGCAGTTTCAATCATCTTTTGCTCATTGCTATGTCCGCCTCCTGTCCTAATAAGCCCATCAAGTGCATAAATATAGGACGAAAAGCCCCAATCATCCATTAGTCAGGCGGCATTTGTTAAAATTTCAAGGCTACTTTAGACAAGCTGCCAACTCTGGTTTTTCACTTGAACTTTGTTGTTTACATTATAATAAAGGTAATTCAACTTGTTGTCAATGTCACACATTGATTTTTAATTAATTTATAATCAAATCAAATTTCGCTAATTAATTAGCATAAAATCGCAATTTGATATAGCTTTTGAGTCAATATGTGCATCATAATGCATGTAATATTATTAGTTTTTCTTGCTAAATGATCTTATCAATAAGGTGGATAACTACAGGTGTCATAATGATTATAATATATGTGACATTTTTACAATAATGACCAATTTAGTGTCATAAATTACAAATTGCTTGGAGTGTCGAGGTTAATCAAAACCACAAGCACTGGAATTTCTCTGGTACTTCTACAGACTAGAAAATATCAAATAGTTACAAGAATAGATCATTTGGATCATCAGTGGTTTATGCACAGTGATTGCACAAATCTTAATATGCTTCAATGCTCAGCTGCTCATGACCAATACAACAAGAGAAGAGTTGCCGGGATTTTGTCATCAGTGTCATAATTGGATAGCTTCAAGTTTGACTTCAAATTACACTTATGAGAAGGCATATGCAATCTAAAGTTCTTCATATTCATCCGTTGGGAAAGGGTCGTAAATAGTGATGGCAAAATGCATTCCTTTAAGTCATAAAAAAAAAACTAATCTTAATAGGTTCTGAGTTGTATCTCAGCATTTTTAGGTTCAACAAGCAAGTTAGGTACCTGTGTCTCCTACCGCAAAACTTCATCTGGTGAAGGAAAGTCTTTGATTAGTTGTCATGATTTTCAGATTGGTAATCTAAAGGTTTTAATGAAAAAGGGAAAGTTTATTTTGTCTTATATAGTACAGGGCTAGAGGCACGTCCACAAATCATGTAGACTATACAGTATACATCCTTGCTTCCTATGTTGGACCTGCTTCTGATCTCTTGAACTGGTGAAATTGCTAAGATCTGGCTTCGCGCCATCTTCCAAAGATATTTGCAGTAACATTAAGCAAGCAACTTTTTGGCTGATTGTATTTGCTTATCATACTTATTAGAAATTATTGGTGATCTCAGAATTTGTAGTGGTCAAAATTTCGTCCAATTGGAACACATGCCGCCGCAATCACAGACACTGTGAATGAGTATCCACAATTGGAGCATTTTGAAGAGAATAGGTCGATTATCCTCAAAAATGAAGTTTTATGGCATGTTATAGTCTGATTAATTTTCTAAGAGTTCAACCAGCCTTTCTCTGCCATCAAATGCAAGTTTGGCTCACATAGCCTCCAAAAGTTTGATGTCTGCTGCTGAAAACTGTCCCGAACGCATTGTACACTGCTTGCATGTTAAAACTTGGATCCTCAAGCCTGGAAGAGTTTGAATGACGGCAACAATGATGTTATATGTCATTTCATTAACAGTCAGATCTGAATTACTAGCACAAGATGAAGAATATCAAAGTTGGATATCTGGGACTCACAGTCAGTGACAATAATCTTTAAAAGTATACTTCCTCGTTGCAATCTACCTTTCTAGGGTTGTACAAGATTACAAAGATAATGCTTGAATTGAAACAAGAAATGCATGTTCACTTCATTCCTAATGGAATGGAAGGAAAGAGCTCCAAGATGACCCTGAATGTTACCAAGAATGTCGAAATCCTCACAAAGTTGAATAATCCCCCAAACAAGACCAATGTTTTACATTTAATGCAATGACCTTGTTGTAACAACAAGTCACAAGTGCAGTGTGATATATAGAATGGTTGGCACTTGGCAGATATTGGAAACATTTATTTCTGTGAGAATGGTCAAATTCTCTGAACTTTGACAATACACAAAGCACATAAATGGCTCACAAGGGACCGCCAGGTGAGAGAGACAACGCCTTTCCATGTAAACTGTTGTGACAAACTGTCAACCAGAGTTTGTCTGATTATAAATGGCCTAAAAGACCAGGAACCTCATCATGTGTAGGTAAGGTGGCACTGTTGTTGCACTTCCTGTTTGATCATAACAATGTCTTGAGAAAAGCACATGTCTCAAAAAAAGCCAAATTACCATAAATCTAATTGTTGTCAGCAACATAACAGCATGCAGAACTGTCTATGTAGTCATTATTGACTATATCTATGCAAAAGTAAACCTTCAGATTTCTTTGTTACTGAATTAAAGGGTTTCAAAATTGCCAGGTGCAAAGTTTTCTGTGTTGACATGGTTTTGGGAGAATTTCAATCTCTTACCTTGCATTTTATCATCTACAGGGCAATATGTTTAATTTGCCCTCTCCAGGTATATCCCTTGCAATGAAGGTTTAGTAAGTAGATAGTCCCATGTCAATAAATGGATGTTAAAATGTCCAATTAAGATTTTCTTTGGCAAATAGTTCATGTCTCTGACACATATTCTTAAGTTCTGACAGTGTTTCAAGAGGCCCTGTTACAAAATAGCAGGCTGGATTATCTTGTTTAGCATTGTTTGGCATTGACTGTTTGTTATAATCACCTGTTTCGCACCTCAGGTCAACAGAGTTCACACTTGAAATGTGATTGCCAAAGCAATAGGTTGTGTGACCATGCTCATCTTACACCACAGGACCCAAGGTGGTACCTAACCCCCTGCACCGGACTACCCTTAATATTTCATCATCTGGAAGACACATCTGATTATAAATTTATTATGAACCAGGAACCTCATCTTCCACCACAGCTTCTGGTCTTGATTATATGACATGGGAATCAGTTGAATGAATGCTAGTTGTTGTACTCTTGTCTGATCAGTATTGCATAGTTTAAATGAAAGCTGACATTCGGAAGAGGTTGACCAACTGGACATCGTAAAAGCATTTTATGTCATGCATAAGTATCCAGATACAACTCTTCGAGTATTCTCAGTGGATACTGCCTTCAATCTCTCGATAGCTATTTATGTATAACCAGATCTTCCTATAATCAGACAACCCTGGTTAGGAGTAAAGTTGGGTGATTATGCATACAAGACACCTATAGATACCTGGACTGGAAAAAAGAAAGCAGATATATGATAGTATGTTTTTTAAAATAAATAATGTGAAAATACTTGCTAGTTTTTTTAAAGCATTCTGCAAGCAGATGACACACAACATCTATGATCCATTTGGAGTCACAAGCATGCAGTGGAACAAAAATAAGACAGTTGAGATGGAAACCACTTGCCAAAAAGGAAAGAAGGGAAAACAACTGCCCCTCCCAATATACAGTGCACCGATTCCCCATACATATGCAGCATACTAGAAGACATGTCCGGAACAGTCCACATCTTCTACCACCTACTGATTACTTCTGGTTTGTTTGTCTACAAGTTCTTAAAAGAATCTTTTACTGGCACCCACATTCCCACATTGCTGTGACATCAGAGCATCTTAGCTGGTGCCCCAGACAGCCACAATACTTGCTTAAATTACAGCCCGGGACCATCGTTATGCAAAAAAAGAAGCTAAGAATAGAGGTACTTCCCTGCACACCAACATATACACGTTATAGGAAGAATCCCCCAGGACAGATCATCACAAACTTTAATCCAGATGTATGCATCGAAACAAAATATTTATTTCTTTCAAGTGTCACATTAATCAAAGGTGGTGTCTATGGTTTATTTTTGACCTTTAAAGTTTGAAATAATTTTCAACTGATATCTTGAAAAAAGATACCCTATTTTACCTAGGGGGCAATTCCGTAAAGTCTGATTTGCAAATTTGACACTTTGGCAGCTTGTGTAGCCCCAGCATTACACCTCAGCTATTTTATTGTTAAACAGGGATGAGGCCAGGTAATAGGGGTATCAGATAAGCCATCAACCAAAGCCACAAGTACAACAGGAGCTGAGCTACAAGGCAAAATGTCACCGTGTCGGACGTACTCACACAATGTACGTCCGACATGATGAAATTTTGACGTAGCTCAGCTCCTGTTGCACTTGTAGCTTTGGTTGATGGCTTGTCTGATGCTGATAACCCTATTAAATTACCTTGCCTCATCCCTGTTAGACAATGAAATAGCTGAGACATACTGGTAAGGCTACACAAGCTGCTTAAGTGTCAAATCTGTGAATCAGACTTTACGGAATTGCCCTAGGGGCCTAGTAGGGGGCCAGAGGGTTCGCCAGACACGAGCTTCTGTAAAAAAAGTTGTGTAATATGGATGGATTAATTAATTACACCCTCAGTAACAACTGCCTTTCCAAACAGGTGTTCAATCCATGTTACACTCGTTCTTTATTAACTCGGTCACTATTTCTATGATCTGTTCATGTGATACATCAAATTAGGGGTAAAACACCACATCAGTCACCATTTTTACCACCTTGACACAACATTAAACTTTTTGAAACAATTGCTTTATTTTAAGTAGTTTATAGCTGATACATACAGCACCCAGTAACTGTTGCCACTCACTGGTAAACAGAGGAAGGTGTGGATGTCTTCTTATTTGAGTGAATCCAGATTCATAATGTCAGATGTCGAAGCTGTTATGACATGCTTTAATATAATTTTCATTTTGTCCTGAGTCCTCCACAGAGGGGTTATAAATCACCTCCAATCTCCTTGAAACCATCATTTTTGGATTCCTTGACCTGAAATACCCCTAATTTGATGTATTGCTTGAACAGATAAGAAAAATTGTGACTGAGTTAAAAAAGAACGAGTGTATGGCGGCCATCTTGGACGCCATCTTGAATAACATGGATTGAGCAGCCAATTGGAAAGATTGTGGACCTGAAGGATGTTTCTTAGGGTCTAAGGAACCCATCCATATGCTACAACCTTTTACATCAGCTAATATGTGGTCGCCAAAAAATTGGTGTCCCGCCCCTAGGTATTTTTTTAGCTTTTTTCATGCGAAACTTCATAACGTGAATAAATAATTAATAAAGCCAATGCAGACCTGACAACAAGCTTAGATTTATTCCTTGGAATGTTAATGAAGATATTGCAGTGAGAAATCAAAGTTGGCAAGCACTCCAAAGTAGATTACATATGCCGCCTGACTACATCCATCCTTTGAGGCTATTTGGATTGAGATATAGTCCATAGGACTTCAGATTAGCTTTCAAATGCAGAATGAAAAACGAAGTTACTACAGTGGAGAAATGAAGGATTAAGTTAAATATTATGCTAATTATGTTTAAGCCCATTTTAGATGGAATAGTGTTCAGAAGTACAGGGAAATTATTTACCTTAATAATTTAGAAATTAATTTCACTTGACATGCATCCATGGCTTTAACAGAAACATATGTAAGTCTCTTGTGATTGGCTGTAGCCATGTGATTGGTCGAGATGGGTGCCTTTTTTTTTTGCTGATTCTGTCTGTTCTGCAATTATAACTATTTTAGGCTCAAAGAACATCTCATTCCCATGCTATCTCAGCCTATCTGTCACTTTTTATTTTATTTTACTATCTTTTTTCAGTGCCAAGAATTCGTTAAAAGCATACCAACGCTCGGCAAGGCAGATTTAGTATAAAATTAAATACAATATGAATTTATTACAAGTATAGAAATGGTTATTTCGTTCAGCTAAGAACATTTTTCGTTAGATAAAATCATAATACAGTATTAGAAGGTAAGAAGAGACTATGCCCTGGTAGCCTTCACAAGAAATATTGATTTAATGATTATAATAATATTTTGGGTTAATACACAATGTTTGTATTAAGCATACATAACACTTTAATAAATAAATAAATGTCAACAATTGACAACATGTCATGTATAATTGAACACATGAAAATAATAAATAGATCAATTTAAATTCAGCAACTTCTTAAAATCACACCTTGAGAATTATAAGATGCAGGGCGAGCCTGTACAGAATATTGTTTTGCGATCTTCGTAAAAGCGTCAATTTAACCAAAAAAGGTTAAAACGGAAACGGCTCTAGTTATGGTTAAAATAGGGATAGAAACATAATTTAAAAGCGTAGATATATCATTTAGAAGTAGCTGAATACAATTACATAAGTAAAAATGTTGTATCTTCAACTATAAGGCTAGAATTAGCCTGTAAGTTACGATGTTTTGATTTGCGCCAAAAGGTGTGAAAAAAGCAAATGGCGGCTATGTTATCAAATGAAAATGAAAATGTATCCTTGAAGTTCTTCAAATATGATCAAAAATATGGCTTACTGAAAGAATAATTATTTATCACTTAATTACGAAAATAGACATTGTAGTTATATAGATGAAAAAAGACATGTGGTAGACTATTCCACAATTTTGGCCAATTCCAAAGCTTGTTGTGTGTGCCACTGTAAAATTTGAATTTTGAGTAAGCTTAATTGATTGAGTGAGATGGTTGCACAATTCCTCTGAGCTATCATAGCTTGTTGCTTTAAGTTATAACAACAGAAAGATTATCATAACTCACAACATCAAGCTATGTTAGCTCAGACAAATTGTGCAACCATCTCACTCAATCATTTGAGCTGACTCAAAATTTCAAATTTTACAATGTGAGAAGTCCAAGATTATAAAAGTCTACTCACTATATAATTATTATATTTTTGACTACTGGTATTCATATATAGCATATTATATTAACTTTAGAGCCCTGTGAAATAATTAGAAAAGCATCTTTAAATGTTTTAAGAAAATTGAACTATATATGGCATTAAATTAACCATTTTGTCATGTTAGACACTTGCTTTTGTGTTCAATTTTGCTCTTTTGATGCTTCAATTGTACTCGTGATGTACTCACTACGAGTACGAGTACTTTAGCAATGTACTCGAGTACGAGTACGAGTACTGTACTCATAATTTGGCACGAGTACTGAGTACATGCGAGTACTTGGGAAAAGGTACTCGAGTACATGTGTACACGAGTACATGTGTACTCGTGCCCAACCCTGTCATCAACACACAAAAACGGAATAGAGGTACATGTGCATGCAATCCTGGTTGAGATGTGAAATGGATTTTATTCCTTTTGGATCCTCAATGGATGAAACAAAAATCGTACATCAAGTATAAGGAATCAAGATTCAAGACCAGCAATTAAGTTTTTTGGTTGCTTCACAGGTTTGATTGAGATATTAGAATAAGTCATACATTGAGAACTATAACAGATAGAGACATGGGAATGGTATCAAAATATCTGTAACACCCAATTTGTCCCAAGTTTATATTCATGTTTCATAGAAATATGGGGCCTAAACCTACTAGTTTCCAAGTTATTTGCAGAAAACATGATTTTTGATGCTGCCATCTTGGATTAACCCCAATTACTTCTTGTTCCAATAACCAGTTTTATGGGTTAGGAAAGTATTTTTATGATAAGTAATATGGCGCCCATGGTCCAGTCTGTATGATGCCAGACTCACACCGTCACACGCACAAGATTGTGGGTTCAAACCAGGCCAGGGCATGGAGGAAAAGAGCAGATCCTAATTGAATCATTGTACCTAGATGGGAAGGTAGACTATGGGCAGAAAAGGTAAAAGATTGATCAGTGATGGCACCATGTGAGGCTGCCAGCTGTATGTCCCCCAGGATAGTGGGACTGATAAAGAGGAATCAGTGAGCATGTCGGCCGAAGGTATTGTGTAAAAGTCGGCTAAGCATGAATTTGCAATTATCAGTGTTGAAGCAGACTATAAACCCCTACCTTTACCTTTACCTTTTCCATAACAATCATTACTATTACAATTTGTGGCGGGTTCATCAGCCGAATGACCAGACTATAATACGATCCAAGACAGCAAAATCAATGGACGACAAGAAACAAATAAAACATATGTTATCATACTTCACTTCTCCTAGGCACTTGATAAAGGTTCAAATCAGTGGTGGAGTCCTCGAGGCTGGCCTCGGGGCCCATTTTGGTGGCCTGGGCCTTGGTCTCGGTCTCAGATAACCAATCGTTGGTCTTGGACTCAGTCTCGGAGCCTTTGTGCCTCGGATTTGTGTCGAGGCACGGCTGAGGCCAGCCAAATAAATAAAGTACAATTTTGCTCGAACAGTCAGACAAAATTTTCCCATCAGTTTAGTATAATTATCTTTCAGTTTATCTAATATAAATTCCAAGTTAAAAGCAGCTCTGTAGTATAATTTTCAAACAGTCATATGTAGCGAAGCCCATAATGAAAGAGATTGGATCTTATTTTCAACAAAATTGATTTTTTTTTCCAGTCACGACGAAAAAGATTAATTCTTCCTCGGCAGTCTTGAAATGAATTTCTGCTGGATGGATGATCTCAGTCTACAATGTTTGATTTAGAAGTAAGTAACTGAGGTTGTCAGGCACTCAAAACACATATAATCAGTCGCTGTTTCCTTAATAAAAAACATACAATTCAGTCCAAGTCAGACAAATTCCATGCCCCATCCGCAGAAAATGAAATGATTTCCCCCTTATTGTCTTCATTTCATTGTTTTTACCAGACTCCGACTCCACCCAAAAACCTCCGACTCCACGACTCCGACTCCCGACCCCAAAGCCCTGCTTGAAAAGGCTACTTTAGGGTTCTCCTGAGGTATCTAGGGTAAGGCTATGTACCAATGTATAACTATGTATGGCGCAAACAATTTGGTATATACCTTGCCTGTTCATTATGAAAGTATTTTGCGGAATTTAAGTTGTGTGAAACTTAAAATTACAATCAAAATATCTTGAAATTTCCTTGATTCCTTGAAAATAAACAAATTGGTAACCATGGCAACACAGTAAAACAGCACATATGCTTCTCAGCCACACATATCCACAATAAATTTTACACAGATGCCATAATTTTCCAAAATATATTCTTCATATAAAGATTTACGAAACTTTAATGGTTGCTGTGAAAATTGTTGCTATGGAGATATATAATGCAAAAAAAAAAGAAGGAAAATATAACTATTTTTGCTTCTTTTGTTGATTTCTACCCCTGTGATGAATTTGGTACAAAAATAACTTTCCTTTTATGTATAGCAATGTCTGAATCATACACCATGCTAAGTTGATATGACATTTACGCCCACCAAAGTTTGAGACTTTATTAGCATGAATTGATTACTTTTATGGTATCTATTGAGCAGTGGGGGTAATACCATGTATCAATACACACCATGACCATGGCAAACAAATTGGTACATACTTTGCTTGATCATTCTTAAAGGTATTTTTGTGTTGTTGACTTCTCTAAGTGTAAAATTACAAATACAGTCAAGTTGTCATGAGACATCAATGATTACTTAAAAATAAACAAAATGGTAACCTTGGCAACCACAATAAAGCAGCTCATACTTCTTAACAACATATATCCATCATCAAATTTAACACTGATGCCATATTTTCTGAGATATAAGCTCTATTATAAATATTTGCAAAAGAATGAATGGTTGCTATGGAAACCGTTGCAATGGAGATATAAGCCAAAATCAAGAATGGCACCATAGGTAATTTTGCCACTTTGGTTGATTTCTACCTCTGTGCCAAATTTGGTAGGTCTATCACAAAATGCACGATTCTCCTAAAATATTACATTAAGCCGCCCCACTATTAATTACCTTTTGTCATGAAAGTTGGAAATTACCCCAGTCTAGTAACATGAGTCAACTCCTGCAACAGATCTAATTTCTTTCAATCATTACACATTTATACTTTTTTTTTTAAAGTATAGTTATCCACCGCCTCAATTTGACAAGAGCTGATAAGGAGAGTTGATAAAAAATCAAGTGTTGCCGTGTATGGTATGAAAGATTGGGTCAAGTTTTTTTTAGTCTCGGGCCATGGGAGCTACATTGTTTTTGCTGAGCTCTTGGAGCTGAACAGCGCAGGATACTGGCCCGCTGGCCCCGCTCACAGTGTCAGGAGGAAAAGTTGCCATAAGGGAAATAATGTGGACATGTTCCAGAACGTAATTAAGAGCGCTGGGAAATATACAATGATTTTCCTTTTTAGTAGATTGTCAGGTCAATGGCCTATGTCATGTCAAAAATTGTTGCGATAACGAGGATTCTTACTCTGCCTGCGGGCGGAGTATTGTGAGGAACAGATTTTTGTAGGCTTTTTATTCGGAGGTTTGTGAATACGATATATGTGAGTCGATTCCCGGCAATAATACTCAATATATTTAGAATTCCCTTGGCATGATGTTTTCATTTGTACTACAAAATGCCTGATTAAATTTTGGTGACTATTGGAGCTTTTTTTTGTAACATGTTGAGGAGTCTCTCTTGAATCACATCAGTCAACCCTTAGAGGACTTCATTTGCCATATCTACCATACATGTAAATCTATGACCTTCTACAGCTGTAAATGGATCTTTCATGGGGTTGGGGTTCTCCTCATGATCATCTTCCCTGAAATAGTAGTCATTGCAGGGAACTGCACTGGTTATGAAATGTTTTTAACAATGATGGATAAAGTGTCTAATATTTTCTCAATTAAAAACATTTCCTATTTTTATCAGTTGTCTGGGTTCATCGACCTTTGCCAGACAAATGTCGACATTCACCACATGATTATAGTAGGCTTGGGTTTGTTGGACTATGGCTTTGTGAGCACTACATATGGTGCTTCGCTTGTGAGTCTCATATAAAGGTTGTTATTCCTGGAGAGTATAATGTGTCCCTTGGAAGTCGCAGCCTAAAGAGCAGGTTGTTAGGGCCATGTTAGAGCTGTTCAATTGGTAATTGTCGAGTGTCGACTTGTTGGGCACGTAATTCTGCTGAACGGAGTTTGAGAGCACTTCTTGTGCCATAATAGGCTACTGGTATATAAAGTCATTCTAAAAAATAACACTTGACTATTCGTTGAAATACAGATGGAATGAGGGATGTTTCTCAATTTTTGTTTTGGTGTTTTCAACTTATGCTGAAGATGTCCATAGATTTCTTTTATAGACATGTTCTTTTGTCAATGTTAATTTCAGTCCGAAGTTCTTAATATTCACTCTGCATGGCAACTTATAAAAATAACGTGCACAAGGCACTTTAAAGGGCGCTCCTGTAACTCATGACACTGCAAGTTCTTGAAAACCAAAGAAACCATTAACCATCTAATCCATTTGACTGTTTCATTGTTTTCCTTCTTTCTCTGATATGTCAAGCTGTCGATCTTGCTGTGTTTTTAGCTGTGTTTCTAGGTTTCTACCCATCTATCTATTTACAATGTATCTATCTATGTATCTATCTTCCTTGCCACATACCTTTCCATCAAACCTACTACAATACATTGATGAAGCATATAGAGGTGTTTTGTCCCAATTGCTGACCTCTTGTTGTTTTGATAAATTCTGAGTGTGGGAAACCCCCCTGAATGACATCACAGGACTCCCTCT
Organism: Platynereis dumerilii; assembly: GCA_026936325.1. NCBI lineage: Eukaryota > Metazoa > Annelida > Polychaeta > Phyllodocida > Nereididae > Platynereis > Platynereis dumerilii. Next base: position 77,913,659 of record JAPTHN010000001.1, on the reverse strand, counting down.
TTCCAGTTTTTCAGGGATTGTTTTCCTGGGTCTCTGAAATGGTATTTAAACTATGTGCATGTCCCTGTAAAGTTGATCAATCCATTCTTGGCTGATATAATGCAATGTGTGAAGTTTTGAAGTCAATTGGAGCTGTAATGTGCCCATAAATCGACCCACAAGATTCTTCAGGATTTCAATGACAATAGGGAGCTCTCTTAGCAGAGAGCGCCCTAAAAAGAAAGCAGCATAATGTGAAATATTCTCTCACATTTCTACCCGAATTCCCCATGTTATGGGCAAAGTAAGTAACACCAAATTATATGTTTTCCCAATGTCACCAAACTACTGCAGTACAGTATTATATGAGCAATACTGTTCAGAGTCGTACCGTTCAGGCACATTTGAAAGGAAAATGTCATCTGTCCATTTAACTTTGATCATTACATAGGTTAACAGAGTGCAGCATCCCCCATTTTTATGAAGGTTAATAGGGGTCAATCCCTCCACTCGAATCATTGATCTTAATTAGAGTTTAAAAGAGAATTTCAGATAATTTTCGAAAGACTGTCCGGTCTCTCCTCTGCACACACAATTTTGCATTCTTCATCAGTGAGTGAGGCCTTTTACTTGGTTGCTTCAGACCTTACTTACTTATTAGTTGGTAGCCTCTCTTTGTCATTTTCATATATGAAATGTCCACACATTATGAGGGTGACGTTTTGGTGAGCTTTTTTGTGAATTAATACTCCATTGTATATTAGATTTTTCTTCATGTTGAGTTGAGAAAACAACACAATTTTGGAATATGGAATACCTTGGTATGTCAATTTGATCTCCTCAAATAATGTTGCAATATTTTGGATGTGTTCAGGTTTATAAACACAAACGAACAGATCAGATGAATACTACGTACATAAGTGACCCATGCATTAATTGCAGTTTATTTTGCGCATACATAAATGAAATGCCTTGCTCACATCTTATGCATATTAATACAGATGGCCGAGTCGGGAGTCGTGAAGTCGGAGGTTTTGTGCAGATTTGGTCGAACTTTGATTTACAGGTTGAGTTAGAGTCGGAGTTGAAAATTAAATAGAAATGAATTCCAAATTGATTCATGTGCATAATACTATGGAAACTTTGTAGAATTCCTTTTTTCTCCATTTTTCTCTGTTAACTATGAAATATTAACGTGCAATATTTATTCTAACCTCACTCAGTTCATTCATAATTGGGTAATTTGCTTTTATGATTTTTTATCAGATTTGGAGTCAAAGGAAATAATATCCCATTCCTCAATTGTATTGATGTGGTATGTACGTGTCTGTCAATTAAAGAATTAGATAGAATTCTGAGTCATGGAGAGAGTTCTTAAGTTGATGCGCTGTCATGTCATCTAAAATTGCTTTGCTAAATCAAAACGATTCTTTATCATGTTGCCTGGGGGCCAACTTCCCAATAATTATATCTATCTCCTCATGTTGAGGCTTAATCTCTGTAAATCAATTTGCAGCATAAGGGATGGGCTTCATAATTCATTCAAGTTGAAGCAGAGAAAATGTATCTACTCATTTAAATGTATTTTTTAATTTAAAATGTATTTATTGATAATTCAATAAAATTTGTGGTGATAAAACATTTATGAAGACATATACATTTCAAAACATAGGCTGCGTAACATCAAACCTTCAGCGAAAAAAAAAAACACCATTAAAGGACACAATTACACTATGAAAGTGATGTGAAGCAAAATGCATGTTAGCATATATGCAATAGTACTCAGTCTTGGCCTAAAGGTGCATGCTAAACCATGGAAAGGCCTAACTGGACTAATTTACACATATTACTGAGCACTTTCATGCATATACAATGAATAGAAATGTGAGCTGCGGGTCGGAAACGAAAAAATATATTTATTTGTATTTTTGTAAATTTTTCTCAATATTCCCAAAAGCATTAAAAATGCCTTTCAATCAAACCATCAGAAGGCACAAAAGCACTATATAGGTAATTTGAATAAAATATCATCTATGGACGTGCAATATTGGCCAAGTATTGGACTGGAAACAAAAAATAATAATTTTTATATTTTTTGCCAATTTTGCAAAAAGTAAAAAATATCCATGAATCACACCCACAAAAGGAACAACTATATCATATAGGTGACATGTGTAACAAATTTTATCCATGTACATGCAAGTTTTGGACCATAAATGAAAAGAATAATTTTTGAACATTTTTCTCAATATTTGAAAAGGTATCAGATATCCATCAATCAGACCATCAAAAGGCACAACTAGACTATATAGGCTAAATGTGTACCAAATTTCATCCATGCTCACGCCATAGGGACTGAGTACTGGTCGGGAAACGAAAAAAATAATTTTTTATATTTTTTCTCAATATTTCAAAAAGTATGGAATATCCATCAACCAGACCATCAAAAGACACAACTGGACCATAAATGCTATATATATACCAAATTTCATCCATATTCATGCAATAGGGCCTGAGTCCTGGCATGGAAACTATCTGTCGGCGGACGGACAATATTTATGAAAGTGATAACAATACATTCTTCGAACTTCGTTCGCTGAAGGTAAAAATGCATGCATATATATGGAAGATAACATTTTTGAACAAAGTCCTGACAATTCATTGTGTACACAAAACTGCACTTGAATAACATCAGCTATTAATTGCTCTCTTGGAATATGAGAATGATGGTAATGACATATTTTTGGATTTTCGAAAACCGTAATCAGAATTAAGTTGGGAAGGTTCATCATGTCCAATGCATTGATAATGATTTGAAATTCATGGTGTTTGCCAATGAAAAGTTCTACTACAGACTACATCTTCTACACAATTCTCCAGACTCTAGTCACTCTACTGTGAGTGCCATATGTCATGATTCATTTCAAAGGAAAATGTTTCTAAAAACATCAACCATACTTGAAATCTCTTGGGATTAATTTATAAAATCACACAGAATTCAGTCATAGCAGCAAGACAATACGACCACTGTAGATTTGAAATTTCTCATTTCTGCTAATTCCATTTGTAATATAAACATCAGTCTTTTCTCATACATGGGTCATTCCATGTCAAATCATCAGATTTTCGAGAAATTTTCCACCACCCCGTCTGCGAATTAGCTGAAAAAATTATATGTTATTTGATGTCTCAAAAGATGAACTTCCTGAAAATGTCAGCTCAATCGGTCACTTTTTTATGATTTGGCAGAGGTTTGAAAATTGCTCATTTTACCTATTTTTCAGGCATCGTTTTGACCACAGCTACATTCTTTGCTCAATAGATCACTTAATACTCAACCTTGAGCTTTGAAATTTGGGATCTACACTTACTGGACTAAGGAAAAGGATCTTTGATAGTCATTTATTGTTTTGCTATAACGATCACAAAGCCATGGCCTATTTAAATTCCCTCCTCAAAAATCAATGTTCACCACAAAAAAATTCAAATCTCCTATAGGTATTCCGGGTATAGATATAAAATTCCTAAGACATATTCTACATATGTATGGTCAAATAATAGTGGAAAATTGGAGATGTGTTCAGCCTCTTTTTTTTAATATACGTTTTTGAAAAATATTGGATATTTTTCAGTATGTGAAAAACGAAACTAGCTGGAATTCAAAAAGTACACGTGACACATCCCTGAAAGTTTTCTATTATCTTTCACACCCATAGGGCATAGTACAGAAAAAAATTCAGGAATATGTTCAGCTCACTTTTGGTTCCTCGGAATTTTGAATATTATTCTGTCTGTAACAGCAATGCAACTGTTGAGTAGACCTTCTGCAAAAGGTATCGTAGACACAGCTTTTAAACTTCTCAGGTATATTCTACATATGTATTGTCAAATAATAGTGGAAAATTGGAGATGTGTTCAGCCTCATTCTTTTAAAATAAATTTTCGAAAAATATAATATATTTGTGTTATGTCAAAAACAAAACTAGCTGGATTGTAAGAGGTATAGGTGGCACATCTCTGAAACTTTCCTATTATCTTTACCATACGTAGGGTATAATACAGAAAATAATTCAGGAATATATTGAGCTTACTTTAGGTTCTGCAAATTTTGAATACTAATCTGTCTTTAATAATATTCACAATTCAGAGGAACCTAAAGTAAGCTGTGAATAGTCCTTAATTATTTTCTGTAGCATATTCTACTGATATTTAAGATAATAGGAACGTTTCAGGGATGTGCCACCTATACCTCTTACAATCGAGCTAATTTTGTTTTTGACATAACAAAAATATATTATATTTTTGAAAATTTATTTTAAAAAAAACAAGGCTGAACACATCTCCAATTTTCCACTATTATTTGACAATACATATGTAGAATATACCTGAGAAGTTTAAAAGCTGTGTCTATGATACCTTTTGCAGAAGGTCTACTCAACAGTTGCATTGTTGTTACAGACAGAATAATATTCATAATTCCGAGGAACCAAAAGTAAGCTGAACATATTCCTGAATTTTTTTCTGTATTATGCCCTATGGATGTGAAAGATAATTGGAAACTTTCAGGGATGTGTCATGCGTACTTCTTGAATTCCAGCTAGTTTTGTTTTTTACATCCTGAAAAATATCCAATATTTTTAAAAAATGTATATTAAAAAAAACGAGGCTGAACACATCTCCAATTTTCCACTATTATTTGACCATACATATGTAGAATATATCCTAGGAATTTTGTATCTATACCCGGAATACCTATAGGAGATTTGAATTTTTTTGTGGTGAACATTGATTTTTGAGGGGGGAATATAACAAGACCACGGTTGCATTATCGTTTTAGCAAAGCAATAAATAACTACAAAACATTCTTTTCCATAGTCCAGTTAGTGTAGATCCCAAATTTCAAAGCTCAAGGTTGAGTATTAAGTGATTTACTGCCCAAACAATGTAATTGTGGTCAAAACGATGCCTGAAAAACTGGTAAAATGAGCAATTTTCAAATCTCTGCCCAATCATGGAAAATTGACCGATTGAGCTGAAATTTTCAGGAAGTTCATCTTTTGAGACATCAAACAACATATAATTTTTTCAGCCAATTCGCAGACAGGGTGGTGGAAGCCACTTGTTGATCTGACATGGAATGACCCACATGCGTTTGGCAAAACAACTGGAATACCAAAATGGATCTAATAATTAGAAATACTTTAATATGGAAATGAAGCACATGAGATATAGATTTTGACATTTGCTCTTTTCTGTTTCCATTTCAGATACTTGCATGAAGCCTTTTGAGGAAAAAAGAGCAAATTTACGTCGTAAAGGTAGGTCACTTGCAAAAAGTCGTATTTATAATATCAAACACAGTTTTATATGGGCAGTTTTACAGTATCTGCACTCAAAGTGTCTCATGGGGGGTCAAAATAAAGGTTTTTAAATGAGAATTTCCTTCATGCTATCATGAAATGAACATATTAAACATTCATAAATCAACAAGGAAGCGTGTGATTTGTTGGCTTATGACCAAATTCCACTCCATAAAGTAGGCAAGGTTTGAATTTTTGAAAAAAAATTTCATCAGAAAAAATATTTGTGTGAATACTAATTTAACAATTTTTTCAATGGAAATCCAGCCATATTGTTGCATAGAACCATCAAAACAAATACAAAACTGAAACTTTGATGAAATATGGCAGACATTTTCTTCCAACAACTTTTATGACGTAAATAAAGATATTAGACATTTCATACCCTGAAAGTTTATGTTATGGAGTGTTTAGTAAGGTTCTAGTCTCAATAGACACATGATTGCCAAGATAAATAATGCTTAGGTATCCTACTAACCCAAAGTCAAGTTTTGTTGCTGTATGATTTGAACTCATAGTGTTTCCTTTGTGTCAAAGATAATGTTCTGGAGAGAAAAATCACCGAAAATGACCCAAAATCACAGGCTCAGAAAAAATAAGCTTGAATTGCTCCAAAAACATGATATTTACATATCATCTTGTTAAGTCATTCTGTTATTATGAAAAATTGCAGTTATATTGATGTATTACATAAAATAATTGCCTTTTACTCTCAAGTTTGATTTTCTCATAATAGTGCAATGATCTAAAAATATATATTGCAATTTTCAATATTTATAAATACCCTTTTTAGGCATCCAGGCTAAATTATTTAGTTCAGCCATGTTCTTTTCCTTAATGAATCCAGTGTTAAAAGACTTGAATCAAGGCAAAACTTCTGATGTACTGGAGAGGACATTTTGTGACATTATGAATTTTAATCTCTAAGAAAATGTACGTGCATGGCCTGGATATCTTTTCAACTTGCATTTGTCACATCTATAGAGAGGCACACAATCGAGCAAAGAAAACACAAATAGCTTTTTTTTCCTTCAGAATCCTGAGTGTTTTTTCCCCTCGTACTGGAGAGGACACATTTTTTTGACATCATATTCAAGCCTCAATTTCCGAAAACCAAGTATAGATTCTGAAATGAATCTTTTTGATTTACCTTGAGACATGTCTCCAGCTACAAAATTGACACAAAAAGTAGACACACTCTTTAATACTGATTCATAACAGCATATACAGTAATAAATGGTCTGTCGAAGAACAACTTTTTGACACACACCATTTTTCACATTTTGAGAGACAGCTCCTTTCATATATAACTTATTCACATGAAACCTGTTGTGTTTTATGCCCAAGACATCGGTCCAGACAGGCATCATTAACATGGATCACAATTGCTTGCATTTGCTTTTCTGTGTTGCCATAATAATATGTGAAACTGCCGGTGAGACACAAAAAAGTGCAAAAATTGGTCATAAATCTCCTGCTGCTTCAAAACTAAGCATTGTAGCAAGGTAAAATTTGGTACACATATACTTCAATGTAGTACAAGACTGCCACCATGAACAATTCCTGTGTACCTGTCATACTTTTGTCATTGTAATTGCTTAAAGTCGAAAAATCGGCCGAGTGCAAATACTGTAAAACTGCCCATATGGTCAAACTGTCTGCTTGGGTCAATTATTGGGGGTCGATATTTTTTACATAACAGAGCTGACCGTTTCGCCAGAGCAAACAAACAACTGTTGCAATATAAAAATGCAGGAAAGTCTCTATGCAATGTGTTCTATATCTCAAGACAGGCCCCCTTTCGTACTTTTGGTTGTCCGGCAAAGCTTCTCTCAGTAGGTGAGATGGAACCAATTTCTTTTAGTTTCTAAGTTTTCTGCATGGTACTAGGAGCTGAAACTGCAAGCCTCTTTGGCTCATTTTGTCAGACTTGATTATATTACAATGGAGTGCAATTTATGTCCATGGCTTATCCCTAAGAGTATCTTAGAAGTGATGTTATGCAAACATAAATCTTTTTAATACCTTTTTGAATAGCGGTAAACATGAAAACAATGAAGTGTCATCCCTTTTTATTCTGGCATGTTTTTCCAAACATAGTGATGACTTCATGTGATATAAAGTATGATGACAATAAGTGCTTTCTTTCATATACCTTCCAAAATGAGCTGTCTGAGTGGCATATTGCAAAATTGATCAATGCGAAGTGATTTATGACCACTTTCCCAAAGTGCATGTTCGCGGATGCAAAACTATTTTCTCGTCAACTTTCCACTGAGAATAGAAGGTGTCTAAAGTTGTATGAAGTTAGCTCTTGTACCACAATGCCTAATTCATTTTGTGCGTATACCACTCCTGTATCTATAATGGTACACAGTACACAGTGGGCATTAATTATTCCATTATTCCAAATGTATCTTGTTGTAGGACAAGGACATGAATCCGTTCCATAAAGTCAAACCTGGAATAAATGATTTAGGCGGTACATTCTGTATTTGTGCACAATTTTAGGCCATACTGGAGGTGTATCAGCGAGGCTGAGGGACAAGGGTGTTTAGGTGTATAAAAAGCTGCTGTGCTGTCCAACATAGATCAAACTGACCCGACCAGAGCAGGAATCAAACCTGTGACCGATGGGCTGAAGCCCAAGTGATATTCACTGAGCTCACCTTCTTCTTGGATAAGTTGACTGTAAAACCAGCTGCATTTTACAGATTTTTAAATAGTATGCTGCACAAGTGAAAGGGCCCATATATTGGGTCAGTGTTGTGACTCTCCTCTCTCAAATCTCACTGTGAGTCATGATTTCATTGATTTTGATTTTATTTTAATTTCTTGGTCATGAACCGTCATGCGACACACTATCTATATTTACTTCCTTAAACACGTCATGTAACAATATTAAAAATAACGTGCACAAGGCACTTTAAAGGGCATTCTGCACATCATCTAACTACTGATTAATCCGAAGTCCTTAGCAGCACATTGATGAAGCATGATGAAGCATGCAGTGGTGTTTTGTCCTATTTGCTGACCTCTTCTTGTTTTGACATATTCTCAGTGAGCTATAAATAGATCTAGGGTGGGGAAGCCCCTCAATGACATCACAGGACTCCCTCTTTCCAGTTTTTCTAGGATGGTTTTCCTGGGTCTCTAAAATGGTATTTAAACAATGTACACGTTCCTGTAAAGTTGATCAACACAATCTTAGGCAAATTAAACCCCATGTGCAAAGTTTGAATGAAATTGATGCAGTATTTCGTCTCGAAATTGGCCCACAAGATTCCACAGAAGACCAGTAACGATAGGGCAGAATGCCCTGATAAAAAACTCTGTGATCACTGAGTCTTTAATAGAATATATACATGTATTTTTTTTGGAGATTTTGAGCGATCATCAGTTTTGACCCAAAAAGGAAAGGTCAAAACTCAAAAGACTTATGTTTTAGTTGTGTTTTGGATGCTGTTCTGCTCTTCCAAGAAAAAATTTATTCATCATCTTGCTCTGACGTTTACTTACTATTACTTATGCAAATGGAGCCCTTGATATCGTTGGGTATGTTTGTCTTGTCGCTGTTACTGCAGATGATGTTTGCTTGTTTGTAGGGACTAAGAAAACAAAAGGAACGTAAGAAAACAGGTTACCCAACTAACCAAATGGATCTCGTGCATGTGACATACATTATTTACTGATGGAGAAGACGGAGTAATGATATTCTTGTTTGGTAACTTTGTTTGCCACATGATGCGTTGTTATCATAATTTTAATCCCGCAATGTCATTTTTCACTTAGGTTATTCATGATAGAGCATAAATGTGTATTCATAAAAATGCACTAAGGTATGTGTCTCTATTACTGTGATTTGTCATCGGTTCTAAAAAAATTCATGTTGCAAAAAATTCAGAAATTGAAAATTCTTAGAAAATCTGTAAAAATTCCCTTCATATCATATCAAGTCTGCTAAGAATTAGGCAACATGAGATGGTGGTGTGTTGGATAAAATATTGCCTTTTACCCAAAAAAGGAGATGGTGAAGTATATGTCTTACATGACATTGTAAATATAACATGAATGTATAAAGGCCAGAACATCAAATTTGAAACACAGGTACAATGCCACACAGTATGTTCATTTGCTTGGAATTTGTTTGGTCAGTTGTTGCAGCCATCTGATGGGCCGTTTACAAAAAAAAACTATGAAACTCATGGTTCCACCTTGGCGTGAGAGAACAATGATGCCTTCAATTCGTTCATTGCCATTGATATTTGAGTGTTCTTTGTTGCTTGAAAGAATGTTTAATGTGCAAATTGATTAGATGCCACTAACCACTTAATTGCATGGCTTTCCACTTTTGCTTGAATTTCCCCTACAAAGACCATTTTCCTATTGAGATTTAAGTAGAGCTTAAACAATGGCATCTGGTTTTACTCTGTAATTTTCATGTTAAATTGCGTAATAGATAACGCTATTCTATTTCACAGAGCTCATTGTCATTTTGTTGTGTAATGTGATTGTTAGCTTGGACGCGACAATCGTGGCAAAAAATGTCATCTTATGTCAATGAAACATTATTTGGTTCTAGTGATTATAACAGCTTATGGAAAAAAATCCTGACGTTATGCTTTTACACTTTTTTGTTTTGTGTTGGTATGCAGAACATCAAGGATTACAATGTCATCATCTTTAAACCAATAACACGTCTTTGGTAGTGTTATTGTTTTAAATTCACTTGTGTTTGGAGATTTTCAGATATATATGTCTTGCAGAATTATTCAAAAACTTATGCTAGTCATTTCTCAATCTTCTAATTATTACAATTGCAAGGGGTGTAAGTCTGCAATGTCATCCAATCAACTTGTTATTACAGATATCAAGTAAGTGTGCCATGTCCCATGTGAATATATGCAGAGATGGTGTCAGTATCTCAATACTGACATCACTATCTGGGCACTGCCTGTGAGTATTTGAGACCGCATTTGATTCCAACTGCCAATAACACATCAATTAGGCTTACTGGCTAAGTATGAATAACAACTGTTTGATTTGTTTTCATATGTTTAATAATTACTGTGCATGATGGTTTATTCAGTTGGAGCATGTTAGCAGGGATTAGAAACTTTTGGGTGCTTTCAAAACATCAAACAGAATGATCAGGGCTAACCAACATTTTAGCAGTTTCTTTAGATTTATAATGATCTGATCAGGGAAGGTCTCGAGTAAAACAGCTGAAACTGTGAATATACCACCAGGACATCAATATGCTCATACTGACATCACATGAGCACTGTGGCAGTTGAAAAGAACATGGCACACTAATATGAGATCTGTAATAAAAGAGATATTCTGATTCCACATGATCATTACTTACAGGAGATTGCGTTGAAGTTGACTTTTTTGTCTCATGGGTTTCTGAGAAATTTGTGTTTACTCTTTATCTCAAAGAAGATGCATCCAATCTTGCCCTGCTTTTGGCTGCGGCAGGGCATGACTAATTTAAAGATATTTTGACTTTCAGAACTAAAAGAAGAGAAATGTGGTGAGTAAAGAGCTGACTTTCAAATTGAGGAAATCATTTACAACAAGCTGATATATGATATAAGGGCCGTTGGATGAGTGAGACTCAGCATCCATCTCCATCAGGGGCCTGGATATGAAAGGTTGAAGTACATGTATACAATAGTCCTTTTAAATTTTGCTTTGAAAATAATTACTATCTGTATTTCCTGAATTGTGAGAAATATTCTAGGCTATTATTTTATAGGTTAAAATAGTTCCGTCCCTTTCTTTTCCGTTTTCCGTCATAGGCCTATTTCAAATAAATGTGTGAATCATAGCACAAATGATGCCAGACTGTTGCTCAATGGCCATTCAGCTCAGACAAGCAGTATTTTTCTGCAAAAGAAAAGTGTTTACTCTCGATATTTATTGCTAATATTCACAACCTTCAGCAGGTTGGTCAAATGATATTCTGACTTGGGCCCTGCAATAACATGATAAACTGTTATTGATGTCTGTGGCTGCCATTTTTTCTCTTTGATTAGCCTCAATACAAACACATTCAGTTTGCCTTGAGCTGAGGTTTTTGGGCCCAATCAGTCAAATGGCAACTATGGAAAGCATAGAGAGTTATCTAACACCGTTGATTTACTTTTGCCGGCTCTAGGTCCAAGCTCTCATTTAATTGCTCTTTTGCGTGAAATATGACAGCTTAAAGTGGTAAAGTGTGATGAATTAATTTCCGTTTAATTGTGAATGTATGCATGGAATTTGCCAATGAAAGGCTCTAATGTAGAGCACATATTCTATAGAATTCCCCAGATTCTAATATAATTGCGAGATGTCATGATTCATTTCAAAGCTAAATGCTTCTAAAAACATCAAGCATACTTGAAATTTCATGGGACTAATTTGTAAAATCATACAAAATCAAGTTATAGAAAATACAACCGCTGTAGCATTCTCCTTTCTCATTTCTGCAAATTCTAGTGACATAAACATAAACATCAGACTCTTTTCTCATACATGTATATGCATTTCGCAAAACAATTGGAATGCCACTATGGATCTAATTAAAATTACTTGATTATGGAAATGTAGACTAGTATGCGATATCGCTTTCATAATTTGTGCCTTGCTGTTTCACTTTAGAAATACTAAATGCATGCCTGAAGCAATTTGAGAAAAAAAACACAATTGCAAACTTATGTCCCTTGCAAACTACTGTATTTTGTTATAATATGTATGTAAATGGCATGGCCAATAAATTCACGCAGCACTTAAAAGTTTTTGTAGGACTTACAGTGTTACCATGACTTTCATTAAATTTATTTCATATTCAATGGATGAAAGGAAGTTATGTTACTGTTTCAAACAATATGAATGACAGATATATATAAAAATAGAGAGAAATTGTGACTAAAAAGACAAAATAGATAAAAAATAGATAAAAAATAGAATAGATAGATAGTTAGATAACAAATAAATAGGATTAGGGATAAATAGAATTGATAGATAATCAGCTAAATAGTAAAAAGGAAGACAACATGCACTGAATGCTGCCAAATTTAAGTCTATGCTAGATTGATGACATTACATAATAGTGATTAAAAAAAAAACAATAACATGATCTGCTTGTAGATTAATTGCTCACTGTTGCATAATCATCAGTTTACAAAGATTATGTCACTTAATTCTATTTTGTTTTCTTGTTGTTTGTTTTGAAATAAAATGAATCACATATTAATTCAAGGCTTATCATCAACTATTCCATAAAATTATAGGTACAGGAAATACTTCTGGAGAAAATTGAATTTGTAAGACACTTTTGAAAATGAATATGTTATGTTTTGTTAAATTCGAAACTAAATCATTTATAAGAAGCTGGACTCACTTGACCAAATTTTCTGCTGTCGACCATTGATGTTGAGAGCATCACTGCACACAAACCTCTCTTGTGCTCAATTCGCCTTGCGAAATGGCCTGTGGCTGTGCGAATATTATTGTTGTCTTATTTGAAACTTAGTGAGCTTCCATTCTTAGATTCTAGAGCACAGTGGAATAACTAGAGCGGGCGCTCAGAGAGCACATGGCTCCGCCAACCCGTAAGCTACTTCTTTTTGGCAATCAGTCAGATGATGTCAGGTGTGCTTGCGATAAAACCAATGTGTATGAATGAGAAAACAGACATGGTCTGGCACTTCGCTAAATTTTCATGATCCTCCGATGTAATATTTAGAGCATCTAATTACAAAATCTACTTCAGAAACCTTGTCTATAAATTATATCATAATATATAGACTATAAGTTGTCCAAAGTTGCTTCCTAATCCTCTTACATCTTAAAATTTGCCAGCAGAACTTTTTATCATTCTGTCTGACCCCACTTTTAGTTGGAGGCCCATTTCTAAGTCCCACACCTTTTAATTCATGCCATTTCTCATTGTGTTCAAAAGTGCAACAACTTCTTCTCAAATAGATTAGACTAAAATAACAACTTCTTCTCAAATAGATTAGACTAAAATAAATGCAGCAATTTGCTAAATAGCCTACTAGTATTAAGATTTAAAACAATTAGTTATTTATCCACCCAACTTTTAAAAGGGTACATAATTTATGTCAACAGACAAAAGAGTATAACTGAATTGTCTTATTGGGTTAAGGACTAATAGCACTTTCATCTATCTATCTATCTATCTATCTATCTATCTATCTATCTATCTATCTATCTATCTATCTATCTATCTATCTACCTATCTATCTATCTATCTATCCATCTATCTATCCGTCTATCTGTCCGTCTATCTATCTATCCATCTATCCATCTATCTATCTATCTATCTATCTATCTATCTATCTATCTATCTATCTATCTATCGATCTATCTATCTATCTATCTATCTATCTATCTTGTATACATGTTATTGTGGCATTGTAAATGGCAAGTTGATTGAGAAATGGATTATGTTTATGTTAAATAATATGTGAAGTGTGAATTTCTAGCATCGTTTCAAATAACAATGACAGCTAATTAATGTCATGTGTACAGTGACTGTACACAAATAATTATAATACCATATTCTGCATCTGTATGCCATGCTACTACACTTGGCAAAAATAAATAGTAGCAACAGGAGTTTATAAAACCTCTCATTTGCCCCATCCAACCCCCCACCCCTTTCTTAAATCCTGAGTGTGCACCTGGCCCTGCAGCAGCTGCAGGCTTGTAGCATGGTATTGTGTACAGTGGCTTTTTTTCAGACGGGAAAGCTTGTAATTTTGACAAGATATGTCATTGGGACTTGGCATGTATCTGATTGACTAGAGGAGAATGTGTAGTTTTCAGAAATATATGGTTTGCTATGTGTTGGTTGATTCGCCTATCACCATAAAACAAAATTCTGCTCAAAAAACGCATTTTTTGCCTTGTTTATAGCTCATTCATAAATACTATTGCTAATAAATGGTGATGCTTTTGATATTTTAACAATTTTGAAGAAGAAATAATCGGTTCAGTATCATAGACTGAAACACAAAGAACATATTTAGTTAAAAAAATTATGGTTTGACAATGTTAGCGTTCGCTAAGAGAATTTTTTACATGAAGATGTCACATAGTTTGAAAACAATTAATTTTCTTACATGCACTTTTGACCCCTCCTGGAATATATATGCTTTATTTATGGAACATTGCTAATGGCTGTGTGAAAGCCCCATAGTATCGCTCTTCTAGACCAACACTTCTTCAGTTCCTGAGACCGTTATAAGGGCACATTTAGGATACTTTCGCATTGCTTATGCCAATGTTCACAAGTACGTCGCGTTTTACAAATTCGTAGGTTTAGGTGTCAAACTTTTAGAGGTAAGGTTGACATTTTTTTACAGATATTTATGCATCAAACTGCAATACTGGACAAAATATTAAGTCTCTAACCATCATATTGAACTTGTTAGAGCTGATCTTAGTGCGTTCACAAGTACGTCGCGTTTTATGAAACCGACACTTCCTGCTGCTACGTCACCGTGGTCATGCCAGTAGCATGGATACTTGTGAATAATCATTAGCAAATATATTAAAGAAGCCAAAAAAAATTTTTGAGAGCAATCTGAACTCAATTATGCGCAAAATTAGCATATTTCTAAAAATATGATAAATGAGAGAAAATTGTCAAAAACCGTACTTTTCTGCTAATTATGCAATAGACAGGTAATTCTGGATTAAATCCAATAACAATAATGCCAATTTGAATTATTTTCTACAATGGACCATGCATTTATATTCAAATGAAAATTACTTGGGATATTTTGGGGTGAGTCAAAAATCTGCTATTAACTTGGAACAGAATCCAAGATCCAACATCCAAAATCAAATACTATGTCTAATAATCTGGTTCCCTAGAACTATTTCTAACTGATTTGGAACCGAATTTCCTTATTTTGATACCTTAATCTCTATATTATATCACATGATTTCTTGTTAATTTCAGGGAATTTATCGTTATCGCAATATATAGTGTTTAATCATCATTTACCAATTTTAAAAGGTTAAATTGATTTTCCACTATGTTTTAACCATGTGAATTATTCATTTCATATTACTTGACCCCCAATTTCGCTTTTTGTGCATTTACCAATCATTTACTTTCATCCAAAAATAACACTAAAATTGACTTTGGCTTGGTTTTGTTGAGCATAGTCAATGCTGTTATGGCTATGGTTACAATTTTTTCCAGAGTTGGTCAACACTATATCATGAACCTTTCCTGGTGGTTTGATGGCTTTAACACTTATACTTTTTGTGGCACAAGTGTTTTGACCAATTGTGGAGAATTCAATTTTTTGAAGGGCGGAGCTTAAGGCGCAGCTCCTCATTTTCTGCAGTTAGAAATGTAAAACCCCAGTAAAATGTACTCCAGTATGTGTGTTATAAGTGTTCCAATAATTAACTTCCTGGATTAAGTGGAAGTAGTTTTTTTTTAAAGAAATAAACCATATTCCAGTTCTGTTACGATTCACCCCAGTGTACCGATTCACCCCATATTATGGAACAACAAAAGCTCGTTAAGCTCAATCCTTCTGGATTTAGTTTCCCTAATTTATTAGCTATCAAAATATAAGAAGTAGACAATTGTGCTACAACTTTCATTTTTCATCATCGGTGGCCAAAATGTGTACACAATAGTGTGCTACAAGCCTGCATCATGTCTCTTAAATGTGCACAATGGAGAAGAAGGGGGTGTACACATCTCGTGGGTATTTCTTTATTTTGTGAATAAAGAATGCACAAACTGAAGCCAAAATAGAAAAGAGTAGTCATTTGGTGATTAGAAAACATGGTACCAAAGGACAACTTTATACGATCTTGAATTTTGTCAGGAAGTTGTGCACAGCGTTACAGAGGAATGTGGACCTGACTCGTTACATAGGCTTCGCCCAGGGGCGGAGCCAATAACTGTAACAGCTGTAAGCCAAAGTTTTTCTGGACCCTGGTGACAGCATTGACATAGCAGAGTGCAGAAAGCTTTTAACGGAGTTTTATTTCAGTCAAAAGAAGTCATACATAATCCAGGCCCCCTTTTCACACTTTTGGTGTCTTGAACACCTTCACTGAGAAGGCATGATGGGTAGTTTTTTTAGTTTCCTAGTTTTCTTTATGGTGCTTTATGTTGTAAATCCCAGGAACTGATAATGTAAGCCTCTTTGGTCTATTTTGTCAGACTTGATTAAATATAGAGTGCAACTTATTTCAGTTGGTTGTCCCCATGAGTGTCTTGCACAGTTATCCTATTATTATTATTATTATTATACCTATATCAATCTTTTCAATACATTTTTTAATATCCGAAAAATTCTAAGGATGAAGTACCATCTTCTTTCTTATATCTTACAAAATTAGGTCTCCGAGTGCTGTATTGAAAAATTTATCAGGATGAACTGAAGTATTACCACTTTCACAAGGTCCATTTTAGTGATCCAAAGTAAACGATTTTCTCATTGACTTTCCACTCAAAAAGGGGCCTTAAGTTGTATTAGAGCTCTTTGCACATTGGCGGTCCTTTAGAATTTTTTTTTTGTCTTTTTAATTAGCTAACTAGCTTTGGCATGTCATTTACAATTACCTGTTTGTTGTCTAATTTTCTTGTTAGGTTCCATTAGTTAATTATTTTGTTTAGTCTCACCTTTGCTGCCAGATATGATACAATAACATACATGTATATGCTGAATGAACTGATCAAATGATACTGACACAAACAAAATCATAAAAACTCTTTTAAAAGCTATTGGCATTACAAGACGAAGTTGAATGTTCATGTTGAAATTGTGTGTACCACCATTCTGCAAAAAGCTATAAGTATGCTCTTGCACCAAAATGTTTGACGAACAATGTACTAAAGTAATTTTTTGTGTATAATGTGATAATATGTGTATACATACCTCCTGTCACTCTTGTGTCTGTATATGGTACTGAGTATATGTAATGTATACAGGGTATTAGGAATTAATTGTTCCATTATATCAAATGTATCAATGTTGTGTAAAATTAGATATGATACATCTAGAATGAAAAGTAAGATTTTGCTTCAATTGCATTCATAGACACAATAACTTCAGCTGCAGTTTTAGAGGGGTAAGAAGCTCCTCTGGTATCAATTGTATAATGAGAATCTTCATATTGGTCAATGCAGACATTTCCATAAAGCGAGGACCAGGATCTTGAGATGATCACTTGAGATTCCTTTAGAGTAATTGCAGTGGACTTCATACCAAAACCTATACATTGTATATAAATTTATAACATTTGCATATAAAGTTTCATTGCAGCTGGCTAAGCCATTGCGATCGAAAGATGGATGATTGTGGCTGTACATTCTGTATTTCCAAACAATTTTAGGCCGTGCGATTTTGAGCAATCATCAATTTTGACCCTATAAGAAAAGGTGTAAGTCACAAGACTGTTTTAGCTGTATTTTGGATGATGTTGTTTTGCTCTTTGAAGAAAACATTTTATTCATCATCCTGATCCGATGTTGACTTACTTACTAATATTTCTTATGCAAATGGAGTACTATCCTTGCATTTGTTTGTCTTGTATCTCTTACTACAGATGAAGTTTCTGTGTCTGTGTGGACTAAGAAAACAAAAGTAGCATAAGAAAACAGGTTGGGCCTACATAACTAACCAAATGGATCTCATATATATATATGTGATACATTCTTTCCTGATGGAGAAGAGTGAGTTACAATATTCTTGTTGCCACATAATGTATTGTAGGCCTACTCATGAGTTTCATCCAGTGATGTCTTATTTCGTGATGAAGCATAAATGTGTATTCATGAAAATGCACTACGGTATACGTCTCAAAAAGATGCAGTGTGAAATAATGTGCTCTTATATTACAGATAATTTCATAATTATAGATACTGAGACTGAATGTGAATTTTCTTATTGGACATCAAAAAACTTATGACATCATTTTTCCCTATAAAATTGTAGTTTACATCACGTGAAGATGTGTTAAAAAAGAGAAAATACGAGATGGTGGCGTTTTGCAATAAATATTGCATTGTATACGGAAATTGGAAAATGTGACGGTAAAGTAATGGTCATACATGCAGTATATATATATACTATATAGATATCCAATAATTGTACAATGCCATGTATACATCTTATCAGAAGAAGTACATGCACTTGTACGTTCACTTGCTTGGAATGTGGTTGATCAGTTGTTGCTGTCTTCCGATGAGTGGTTTATAAAAAACCATTAAACTCATTTTAAAAAATGTATTCACTCTTGTTTTAACAGAACAGCGATACCATCAATTCACTGCCATTGCTATTTGAGTGTGCTTTGTTGCTTGAAAGAACGTTAGATGTGCAAATTGATTAAATGCTTCCAACCACTGAATGACATGGCTTGCCGCTTTTGTATGCATTTCCCAGACAAGGACCATTTTTCCAATTGAGATTTAAGTAGAGCATATTCAGTGGCATCTGGTTTTACTCAGTAATTTTCATGTTATTACAAAGCAGACAATATCATTCGGTTCCAGACAGATCATTATCATTCTATTGTGTAATGAGATTGTTAGCTTGGACGTGATGATCATGACAAAAAAATCATGTAATGTCAATAAAACATTATTATAGTTTTAGTGATAATGACAAACGGAAAACATCCAGACATCTTCCTTCTTAACCATTATATGCTTTATATGGGATACAGAAAATTGAGGATAACATCATCTCTAATAAATACAAGCAATGCCTTGTTGTTGTTTACAAATTACTTGCTTCTGGAGCTTTGCAACACTCACACCCCACAGCAAGCAGTCACACTGATGAACCATGAGCAAACCTTTTTTGGAGGGGCAAGCAATATTTGCCTGAATTTCATGATCAGAATTGCATTTCAAAAAGCATATACTGGGTTCCATGATATGATATTTTTGATCATTGGCCCGAATTTCAAGTCTCCTTGCCTTGGGGGCCCGGGGGACACTCTCCTCCCCCACCAATCCACCTCTTAGACACACCTATGAGTAGTCTTGTTAGAGTACCTGTTGACAACATGTCATGATGCAACTTTCTTCTCAATTGTTTTTGTTTATTTTGGATTTTTTTTT
The DNA here is from genome assembly GCA_026936325.1 of Platynereis dumerilii. NCBI lineage: Eukaryota > Metazoa > Annelida > Polychaeta > Phyllodocida > Nereididae > Platynereis > Platynereis dumerilii. The sequence continues at coordinate 77,894,198 of JAPTHN010000001.1, read as the reverse complement.
TCATCCCTGGATTTTTGCAGACTCGCTTGTCAAGTTAAGTTTATCTTAGCCTAATCCATGATTTCAAGCTGTCGAGCCTTGACAACCGAAACATATAAAATTTGATAAATTGAAATGTCAAAATGTAAATCGATCTAAAATTGAGTCAATAAATTGGAAGCTAACACATGATATACATGATTACCATAACCATTGTGACATTGCAGGTCTGAGATGCAAAACAATGACTCAATGTCAAAATATTAAGCATATCTGGTATAGAATCTGTCCAAACAATTATTGTGGATGTTAAAGTTTTGAGTCCGTCTAGACGCATGAATTTGAAATTGATGTGATATTTGTTACAAAAATGATCCGTTATTACAGTAGTTTTCATTGGGACATGTATGTTTGATAAGAATGGAAATTAACATTACAAAGGTAGCTCTGACAGACAAAGGCGCGTATGGTGAATTGGTTGGCATTTTCCTCCTGGATACATATTTTAGAGATAGCTTGGAAATTTCAGAGTGTGATACGTAGTGCATTGCAAGTGCATTGTATATGTGACTTCAGAACAGTTCACAGAAGTAACACTTCTTCCAAAAACTTCAAGCACTCACTTTATATATATATGTATTCTCAGATACTGTCACCAGGGTTCTTGTAACTTCTTTAATAAACTGAAGATGTTTGTGCATTTTGTCTTACGCATGAATTCTAAATTCTGCAGCAAATATGCACACTGCAAATTTACAGTCTCATCAATGTAGCAATGGTCCCTCTTCCATAAATTCTTTTTTTAAGATTAATTTGTGATTTACCTTCTTTAGAGGTAATATACTTTATACATTGTTTTTATAATGTCAGCAATAGCTTCAAAATGGGCTATTTCACAACCCATGCAGCAGCTTTCCGGTATGAGTACACTGATTTCATGGATTCCAGTGGATATGGTTTCAACCACAAATAACTTGAATATCCTGTGCTCAGAATTGTCAAGAATTCAATTGCTTGAGTCCTTGTGAAAACAATTAAACAAAATCATGTTTGCCAGACATTTGGCAATTACGCTCAGTCGCTTTAATCTCACTGTTTTAGCATAAGCTGTGATTATAGCGTCTGCTCATATTCAGAGTCAGGCATTACTTTATCACACTTTCCATGTAATCATGACATTGCATTCACAGCAGATTTTGATGCCCATGACAATATGATTCATAGCTCTTTTTTTTGTAAACCCACCTTTGCTATATGTAATATGAACATCAAATCCGACTTCAGAATGATGTCATATTTACGCCGCTTGACCTTGGGCAGTCCTGTGGTCAACTGAGCCAATTCAGATAGCTGACGAAGCTGACGAAACTCAGGCAAAAGCTCCTAGTAAGTCAAGATTGAAACCTTAATGAAATGCTGACTGACAACAGTTTGCTGTACAAACAGGCGAGCGGGCGAGGCTGCAGACTGATGAAATGAAAATTAACACACAATATATTTTACTGATAAATTGATTTTGTTGACTTTGCAATTTTATAATGAAAGTCCTTATCACCTTCATAACAGCCATTAAATATAAAATGATTTATTAAATTTATAGTAGAATGTCATCTCGATGCATGTGGTAATCTTTGAATGAATAATAGTTGTTATTTAACATTTGGAGTGTTCGGTCAATCGAAATGGCTTTGAAAGCCACCAATATTTTAATAAAATCTTAATAAAATTACCTGTAAAAATTCGTATTTATTGAAACGCTGAAATTTAAGACACATTGTGTTCTGGCCTTCCAACTGATGAGTCCAAGGTTCAATTTCGAGGTGACCTATAGACCAATAAATATATAATGGACAGCAGTTTCGATCACCCCTTCATAGTTGTGTCCTCCTCCTCTCCAAACTAGCCTGCCATAATGCATAAATATAAGACATTATCATATCTTATATGGTAAATATGAGCGGAGGTCTACAGTCTACAACAATGAAGTTATAATTTCCAGCAACAGCCCTGGCGGCTTTTGTACTGATGTGCCAAAAAGTTAGCACAAAGCTACACGTATATATACTTTTGCTTCTCTTTTTGCCAGAAACCCTGTTTTAAATTACATCACATAACTCTAAAACCAATCACTTACGCAAACTTGCACATGTGTTGCTCAGGCCATGACCTTTAGTGAAAAAATGCGGAGTCACAGCTCAGTCCTGAAATATTCCATCAGTCCCTTCATCAACATCTCTTTGGAGTGTGCGACAAACAACACTTTGACATGCAATATAAATAATAAAGCACCTGAATCAGATCAAGGACCCTGCGAATGGTAGCCCATTGTCCTGCCACCTGAGCTGAGACCCTCTTCTGAGAAAATGTTACATTCACTATTATACATGTTTATATTCTGCATAGACAGTCATTGCATGGATAACCTGATCCTAATCGTCTGAATGCACAACATTGGACTTGCAGAATGTATGTTATGAAAATGTTTGAAACTCTCACTTGAAACTGCTAAAGTCAGTCCCTGTTAGGAGATCAATGGCTTAAAAGGCCATGGTCACCCGTGTAAAACGCTACGTCACTTTTCAGGAGAGAGTGGTGTCACACCTTCTCTCGACCAATGAAAATTGTGAGTAAAATGATGTATTTTCTACCTCAAATGTCTACAAATATGAAATCATCTGTAACATGTTTGTTTCAGCTACAAACTAATTAACAGAAATTGTTTTTAAGGCAAAATCACGAATCAATTTCAGAACAAAATCGAACCATTTCAGACCAAAATTATGATTAGTCAAAAAATAGTATAATCAGTGATGCATGCGACAGTGTATTTACATGTCTAATTCATCAGCTTTTATATAGAAATGGTGACAGGCAGAGCAGTAGTATACCAATGCTTTTGGTCACTTGGGTGACACTTTTTTATGTCATATGAAAAATTACATCATTATTTATCTAGGGAAGCTATCAGTCAGGGCTATCATTTAACAGGACGCACTTTATAGCAGAAATTCTATTATACAAATGTATAGCCTACCTAAAACTTTCCCGAGGAGGAAAGGATATTTAGATAGATAGATAGATAGACAGATAGATAGATAGATAGATAGACAGGTAGATAGATAGACAGAAAGTTAGTTATATAGATAGATAAGATAGATAGATATGATAAGTGCGACCCTCTAAGCACAGTTCTTGGCACTGACAAGGGTTGGTTGATGAGACGAGAGAATGTGAGTGGGAGTCCCCAACAATCCCCCCCCCCAACATGTTACACATTTACCCCATGTGAGGGATTTTTTACTTGCCCAGCACAGACACCGATACATGGGACAGCTGATTTAACTCATCCAGCAGGTATTTTGCTCATGAAGTTCCACACAGAAGTTCAGGTTCCCCATTCGGGGCTCGAACGCAAGCCGACAAAGACCTTCAGTGGAGCAGATGGGAACCTCAACCATTCTGTCACCGATGCAGCTGCCAAAGGATAACACAAGTCTCTCGCATCCAGGGACCTGACAGTGTTGACAGTGTTGAGATAAGGGATGCTGAAAGCTTTTAAAAGAAGACTTACTTTCAGTCCAAGTGAAGTCACACATACCCTGTGGTCTTTTTGCACCGATTTTGTATCAGGAACAGCTCCTCGCAGTTGCACAACGCCCACACTTGCAAGGGTTCCAATATTATGCCTGTGGTGTTTCGAACAGCTACAAGTTGTATTTTCCAAAAAAAAACTTAAATTTAAAACAAAAAATGCAGCAAAAATCAGATGACACAGTGAAAGCAGCTTTTTTTATAGCAAACACAGAGAAGTCTAAGTCATTTGTGAAATACAACTCATGTTATTTTTCCATTAAGAAAAGATGATTTCCATCATACATGAGTCTTAGATGTTTTTTTTCATTTTGTCATTACATTGACTTGATTGCGCTTGTGCAAATCTTCTTTGCATGTCTACGGTTGAAGTTTTTTAAATATTTGTCTTTATGTTAGTCTTGACAGAGAAGACAGAAAGAAGCCAAAAGGAGAATGACTCCATATTACATTTCGTTAGGCTTTTTACACATAACTTCGTTCAAATAAAGAAAATAAGGTCATCACATTGTTTTCTGCACTCGGGTATTTATTCCTCAAGAATGGGTCAAACATTTTCCCTGAGCTTGTTTGAAAGCACTCTAAAGTTTCAGTTTTCAAGTCAATTTCAGCACATTTTGAAACCTTACATACAATGTCAAGAGTGCCTGCTTTCAAATTCAGGATTAATATTTATAAATCAGCCAAGAAATTGCCTTTTTGACTACATAAGGTCACGGCAGCAGACATGATTTTGTATAACATTTATGCAATGATCAGGAATGATGTTCCTTTTCAAACAATTTATGCTGCAATATGAAATAAATATATCAATATTTTTGAAGTTTAACATGGAGCATTCCATATTTATAATTTCACCAAATGACAACCAAGCAATGTTGGAGGTCTCGACGCTGGCCTTATCCTTGAGGCCATATTTTGATGGCCTCGGCCTCTGTCTCAGTCTCGGATGCCCATTCTTCAATCTCGGACTCTTTCTCGGGTGCCTTTGGCTATATAATGTTGACTGAGACTGTCATCGTCCTTGGTATTGGTGGTGGCTCATAGAAATTTCAGCTGCAATCATTTCCATGACGTAAATGGTGGAAAAGAGTCTAAATGGGATTTTGCTTGATTGTGTTATATCACCTCTCATCCCTTAATCATCAAATTACATTGTTTCATTGTTTTGTAATCTCAGACTTCAATACAGTGGCATGTTGTTGCTTGTGTTCAATCTGATGCACCAATAGGCATAATCTGCTGTTTTCGTTCTGGATATAGAAGAATATTTTATTTGATGTTGTTTTCTAAAGAGGTTATTTTAAATGGTGCATTCTTTTTACTTCTGCGTTATTTTTTCTTTTATATCTCCTTTAGCCAGTTCACTTTTTGTGATAATCCCTCTGGAGAGGACATTTAGCTGTTTATGTGTTGTATTTCCTTCATATTCATTCACATGCTTTTTTCATCAATTGTTTTCAGCGTTGTGGAATTTTATTCACTCTCTTTCATTATCTCTTGATTACACAACACCACCCACCATTCATTTTGAGACAATTGTGCTTTCAATTCATTAATCAGAATTAAAGTGTGTCCTGTTTACTGAAGAGTGTTTATTGTTCACAGTATAATTAAATGCTACTATTGCATTGCTTGCCGCTTTTGCTTGCATTTCTCTGACAAAGATCATTTTTCCAATTGAGATTTTCGTGGAGCTGACCTTACTCTGTAATTTTCTAATTATCTTGGAGAAGGCATTGTCACTTGGATTTCAACATGCACTCAATTGGTAAAAACAGAATCATGTCGTATTTATGCTAAAAGAAATATAAAACTTTCCACACATCTTCACAAATAACGAGACACTCCCAGATTTGTCCTCTGTACTGGATGTATCAACGAGTGGGTTAACTCTAACCTGTGTTGGTGAATTTCTGTGTTAGTTAACCGGATTTACAAATTGTGTTAGCTTGTCATGTATCTGCAAAAAAGTGGTTAAGGTCATTTTTTCATTGTTGTGAGGGACAATTAACCCAATTTTGACGGGGATTCCCGGGGGTTTCCCAAAAATATGAGCGTCATTTGACACAGGAAAAAAAAGGGCAGAAAAAGTTTTTTCCATGACAGTTAAAATGACCTAGCTCCCTCAATTTTGCAGTTAGAGCCTTGAAATTAATTAAGCCTAATTTCTGGTAAACCGTTGTTATTAGAGAGCACTCTGACCGAAGAAAAACAATTTTTTCACAGGTCTAACTTTAGAGGGCTGGAGAATAAAATGTATTAGATGTACCTTCACCCCCTTCGCAGAGTAGATGCAGACAGCCTATACTGTGCAGCAGTTTCTGGACAATTGCATCAAAATTTTTAAGAAATTATTTTCTGCACCAAGAATATTTCGGTTTTGCGACTTTTTGGCATTCATGAACTTGCCAACCTGTGACATCATCATGTGACGTCATCAAGTGACGTCATGGCCTGACGTCACTTCGTTTGCAATTATTGTTTTGTTTACAAGTGTTTTCAGTGCCTTTTGTTTGCTTTCTGGTCAATATTATTGAATTTACACCCCATTTTGGGACAAGGAGGAGTCTTAACACAACTTTTAACACAGGAAAAAGCTGGGTTAACTTTCCTGGTTAACTTCCACAACAACTAATCTAGGGATTCTTTGATACATCATGGTGAGTCACTAACATGGGTTAAATCTCTTAACACAGGAAAGATAACCCGTGTTTAGCGTTGATTATGGGGTACTGGAGACCCTTTACGAAAATGGGGGTGAAGCTGTTTTAATGCATGCCGTCATTTAGGCCAATGAGGACATTTTGGGGTACCATTGAATAAACTCCTCACTTTTGTGGTTTATGTAATTCCTGTAAGATGTCTTAATTGGTGATATATTTGCATGTAAACTATAAACATGTAAACGCTATATCAGAGCTACATGGTGTAAAGTGCAGTGGCTAAGGTCATTACTGGATGAGAATACAACACTGCTGCTGCATATGAAAACAGATCGTAATGGACGAAGCCTTTCAGAAGCTAATGCAGAGTCACAGCTCTGTCCTAAAATATTCTCTCTTTTCTCTTTGTCAACATTGATAGAATGCAAGATAAACAAAACTTTGACTTGAGATAAGCAAAACACTGTTGCATGTAAGTACGAACACAGAATGAATGTGACAATTGAGCTTGACAAAACCTAATAATGGTATTCTCTCTGTCATGTGGACGAAGAAAATCTAACAAAGTTATCAAATTTGTCATTTGTGTGTAACTGTTGTGAATTTTGAGTAACTAATTTTTCAATGATAATGATTTATTAGCTGGGTTATACTTAACTTTCAATCGATCTCACTGTTTTTTAAACATGTCATAGATTGTACATTGTGGGGGTTCAAAATAATTAATCTGTCAAAAGGAAGTGATCAGCTGATAGAATATGGTGCTGAGATCAGGGTTGGGCACGAGTACACAAGTACTCGTGTACTCGTGTACTCGAGTACATTTTTCCAAGTACTCGCATGTACTCAGTACTCGTGCCAAATCATGAGTACAGTACTCGTACTCGTACTCGAGTACATTGCTAAAGTACTCGTACTCGTAGTGAGTACATCACAAGTACAATTGAAGTTTCAAAAGAGCAATTATGAACAAAAAAGTAAATAAATTATGAAAACTGAAGACATTAGTTGAACAAGAAATACTTTGGATCTTAGATTCCAATCCATTTTTACTGAAAAGACACTTGTTCTTTCCATTAAAAGGTCTATGATAATAATGTTTCCTGAACACCATTAGAAAGTTATGAAAATCCCATTGAACACTTATTTTTGTCATAACTTTTTTTTTGCTATTCATATTTTTATAAACAACTTGAAATAGTTGTTCTTTGCTTCCTCTGAAATGTTAGCATTAATCTATTATAAACATGATTGACATTATTTGGACAAGTTGATTTTAAGAGTGAGAAACCAAGATGTTCAATGTGCTCAATTCAACAGAATACACATCACCGTTTCACCTTTTTTTGCATAAATCGGCGCTTTTATGAAAATCAAACCATAATACAGGCTTGCCCTCAAGTTTAAAGATAAATCTGAATGATGGCACAACATTGCATTCTAGTGAACTTCCTGTCCATAAGATATTTTTCGATTTTTCTTGATTTCATATTGTGAACATTGTCCAATCAGCAGTCATTGGAAGTTTTATGGCATAGTGGCATTGATTTTGATGCTGTGATGTTGTGCCTTTTCACCACAATAACTTATTTTCTGCTCAATTATCAGTGATCTAACTACATGTATGACATGTTAGATAATTTTATCTGACGAAAAATGTTGTTAGCTTAAAGAAATACCCATTTATTTACTTTTAATGAATTTTTATTGTATTTATATATCACTGGGTTAAAGTGTGGCCAAAATTGTGGAATATCTATTACATTTGTTGTCATCTATATATATAGCTACAATGCCTTTTTCATATCAAGTCTTACGCAAATTATTCATTCAGTAAAAAATACATTATGATCATATTTGAAGAACTCCAAGGATGTACCATTTTCATTTTGATTTGATCACATGGCCGCCATTTGCTTTTTTCACACCTTTTTGCGCAAATCAAATCATCATAACTTACAGGCTAATACTGACCTAATTGTTAGAGATACAGTATTTTTACATTTGCCATCGTATTCAGCAACTTCTAAATGATATATCTACATTTTTAAATTATGTTTCTAGCCTTATTTTAACCATAACTAGACCTGTTTCCTTTTTAACCTTTTTTGGCTAAATCGACGTTTTTACGGAAATCGGAACACAATACAGGTTTATCTTTTAAAAAATCTAAATAGTGTGATTTTAACGAATAACTGAATTCAAATTGATCCCAATTTATAATTTCCTTTTATCAAATGATTCATAGCATGTTGATATTAGTTTATTTTCGTTTATTTATTAAATTTTAAAGTTTGCACACAAACATTGCCAAATTATTACAGTATTCTTTTTATAGTAATATATATATTTCTTTTGAAGGCTGCCAGGGCATAGCAACTTAGTCTCTTCTAATTTTCTGACACTAGATTGTGATTTTATCTAACGAAAATTGTTCTTAGCTTAAAGAAATAACAATTTCTATTTAAGTTACTTCTATACTTGCAATAAATTTATATTGTATTTATTTTCAAAAAATATACCTTGCCGTGCTTTGATATAGCCTGTTTTTAACGAATTCTTGGCACTAAGAAAAGATATTGAAATGAAATTAACACTTGCAGATAGCATGGGAATGTCCTGTCAATTGATGATTATGGCCATCTTGAATATTCATTTCAAAATAACCTGCAAAAAGTTTATAATTTCTTCCATACTTCACCACTAATCACTTAGTTTTTCATTTTGCATTTGAACGCCAATCTGAAGTCCTACAGACTAGATCTCAATCCAAATAGCTTCAAAGGATTGATGATAGGGCCTCTACATCCTATATTCATGCACTTGTATGGCTAATTAGGAAAGGACACGACAATGAGCGAAGAATTACTGAAACTGCCATCCAACATAGGCCCCGGTGACCCAATCTGGCAAGAGCATGATTCGAACCCTTGACCTAGCAATTGGCAGCCCAGCAAGTATCTTCAAAAGACAATTTTTAATTGACACAATTTTTGATTAACAAGGGAACATAAGTAGTAGCATTCACTACAATATTTGTTGTTTCTCAATTGTTTTATCTCAATAATACTTTTATTTCTTTAAATATTGCAGAAAAAAGGTTCGAAACTGCATAAATGTACTCGTACTCGTACTCGAGTACATTTGAAAGTACTCGTACTCGTACTCGAGTACATTCAGAAAAAGCTGTACTCGTACTCGTACTTGTACTCGTAGATGTGGCAAGTACTCGTACTCGTACTCGAGTACATTTGCATGTACTCGTGCCCAACCCTGGCTGAGATAGTGCTAAAGCCTTTAGAGGAAGACTTAGGTTCAGTCATACCTAAGTCATCCCCACCCTACAGCCTTTTCTCACTTTTTTTGTGTCAGGAACGGCTTCAAACAGTTGCAAAAAACTTAGGCCTACACATAGACATTTCTTAGGTTTCTAAGGTTTTTGTTCATAGTGCATATATGTAGCAAGCAGCTAAAGGTTGCTGCTTTTCTCTTCAACTCCTAAAGCTTTAAGATCCAATAATTTTAATGTTGTATGGCTCAGAGAGAGCTTGTTTCAAACATCTCTCTACAGGTGCCATGTATTACAAATCTCTATGATTTTAAATGAAAAAGCCGTTCCGAATTTTGAAATGCGATCATAAACGCAAGAAAATCTAGAAGTCTAGATTTCAGCATCTAATTCACTCAAATACAGATTATGCTTATTATTTTTAATGCACATCTTCATGCTGGGACCTTGGAAGAAATTGAGACATTGTGAAATGCCTTTTCTACCAAATTGCCATCATTTGTTGCTCAACAATGCAGAAAGCGATCTGAAATGACATGTTGAAAGATGAGCTGGTAATAACAATAACTGCAAGTGTTATAGGCATCTGGTTAGGATATTGCTATAGACATTCAATAATGTTAAACATAACTACCCATTATTTAGAATATTTTGCATGGCTATGGATCCAATCGGCAACAACAGATAGATTTTACATATTTCTGTTGTCATTGTATATATAATATATTGGTCCATTATGACCCATTCAATGCATGTTTCCATATAGAACAGAAAACAAAAACTGTCAGCATTATATGTATTGCATTACATGGGTTATTTGCATAAGAAGATTTCCATCAGATATCAGACACTTATACTCCAATGGAGGCCTGTCGGCTCCAATGGAGGCCTGTCGGCTCCAATGGAGGCTTGTTGGCTCAACTTCCAGATCCAGATCCAGACATTGCTCAGATGTTATTCTGACATTGTACGACTCGATCATCATGCTCATGCGAATCTTCTTTATTGACCCTTGCATTGTTTTGGAATCTATTTACAAGAAAAAAAAACTTTCTGCAGACAGAGACAGACCTTCCGAAATTGCATCAGCATTTTTTAAATATAGGATAAGTTAAACAAGAAATCGAAGGATTCATCATGCAATTTTGCCCTGCTATTCATGTATTTTTTTGACTGATGGCTTTGGCACATTCATTTTGGATGTGCTTGAAAGTTCCATGAAATGTTTTTCTCTTCAAAGACAAACATCGGACATTATATACATATAGAGAGAAACACATGGCACACGACTTTTGATTAAGCCTGTAAAGTGCATGCAAGCACAGTTGCCCCTTATACAGTGTAACATGACAAGTAGGGTGGCCTAAAAATGTACAGGAAAATATTTTTTTCTGAAATATTTTTTTCTGAAATTCACATTGCACACCCCCTCATTTTAGGAGAAATGGGGTAAAAAACACCTTGTTAAAATTTCATGAAAATCAGTCAAGTCTAAGTGGTCTCTCAAGGCCCCTCAATTCTCACGAAAAAGAAACATTTCAACCATTTTCGCCAATACGCGGTTTGCCACAATTTTTTATGAACATCATTCTAATTGCCATGGTTGGAAAGGTCTCAAAATTAGCTTCAATTTACATACCAACATTAATGGTCTAGGATGATATCTTGACTCCCATTGACTCTTCAGCTAACAGTGCTTATGTGCGAAAGTGTTTACTGAATGACTAAACCTGTTCAAGAAAAGATTTCCATTAAATTTCACTGCCAAGTAACATGTTCTTATTCTCCAAAAGGCAGGATGACCCAATATAACATAGACCTTTCTTTTTACCATGGAGAAACCCACTTTATGAGCTGTAAAGTTTTAATGTTAGATTTTGTCTAAAGTGCTGAAAACATCGGAGAGGGGCTGTTGCATTTCATAGTTTAACTTCATAAGAGTTAAATATAGGACAACATAATTTATATCATGTGAAACATAAGAATATTGTCTTTCAAGTGGTACCCATCATGTTGCCCTGTAATAAATTTTGATGAAGATATGAATTTGAAATACTACAATTCCCCCATGCTATTTTATGAGTTTGCGACAAACTTCAACATAAAATTTCATCACTCATAAACCGGGCATTCCCATGGTCAAAAAATCTTTTTTTTTAATATTTGGTCATTCTGGAACTGGGAAAATAAGAATCACAGCAATTTACAGCGAAAAAAAAAAAAAGCCTGGCTTTTATCAGGATTGTTCGTTCAGTAACAATTTCATTCATGAAAAGTGTAAACTGAAGAGACCATGGAAATTGAGATATTATTTTAGACCAATAATGTTGGTGTGCAAATTGAAGCTCTTTTTGAGACCTATCCAACCATGGCAATAAAAATGCAGTTTTGTACAAATGGACTAAGTTATGAGGAACCGCATATTGACGAAAAAGGTTGAAATTTTCCTTTTTACTAAGAATGGAGGGGCCTTGAGAGACCACCAAGACTTGACCGATTTTCTTTAAATTTTTACAGGGTGCTTTTCTCACAATTTCTCCTAAAATGAGGGGGTGAGCGAATAGAAATTCAAAAATTTTGTTTTTTGGGCCACCCTAATGACAAGGGAAAAAAATGAGTTTTAAATTAGGCCTATGCCAAAAGAATCTGTTTGTAATAGCGAATTGCTTTTAGAGACACTGTGCTCTGATGCAATGATTGGGAAGCTGGGGTTAGTTGAGCAAGGGATAAGTTGTGCCGCCCAATGTTGGGTTGAAATGAAGAACTGGGCGAAGAAGGCAATAACACCCATACATATATACACACTTGGTAAACATGATAATGATGAAAGAACTGCAAAATACATTGCTATGAAAATTAATACTCATAAACTCAATTTTGTCGTTGAAAACTTGAAGTGCTGAGTACTGACATTTTTGTTTTCCCTGATCATTTGGTATTTGTAATAAGATAATATCCATCATTTTTTACAACTAGTTTTCACCAGAAAATCAATTTGGTGTAAGTTGTGCCATAACACTGCCATTTGGATTGGTGTGAGTAGTGCCAATGGTGTGACATATGATTTAATTCTTTATTAATCTATTTTTGTCTGCATTTTACACAGAAATTTACTTCTACAAAGAAAAACACGTGTTATATTGTTATATTACCCTCTAAACATTAAATAATTATAGTTTTTGCAGCATTTTGCATTTTTCACATGAAATGGCTCATAAATGTTTGACAAGTTTCATTTAACATATCAGCCATATGCTAAAGGCATAACATAAATGATCTATCAGAGGAAACAGGTAAAATACAAGATTCTTTTTGGAAAAAACTAAGCTGAACAACTTGTCAGGCCATGTGGCACAACTTAACCCAAGCACAGGGGCAATTTGTGCCACTTGACCTACTTTTTTCAACAGCCTACCATGATGGTCCCAATGGCCTGGTTGCCCTGAAACGTGGCTCCATTCTTGGCAATGTATTTTTTTATATCTGATTTTAAAATTATATGAGTAGGCCTAATATTTGTTGTTTTTTTTGAAAATCGGTCTGAAGCAAAAAATGGCACAACTTACCCCTGTCTTCATACATAAGACGAGTGATAAATTATTATCATTCAACACGCAATTGAAATCCAGTTATTCCTTTGTCCAGATGAGTTAACACTTGCTCAATAATTGAACAGATTTAATAATAAACACCAAAAATCCGTTTGCATAAGAAGATTTCCATTGTCTAAAGGAGATTTCCATTGTCTTGACAAAGAACTCTTCTAATTTACTGGAATTAAACAGAATTTATCTTCTGGCCTGTGCTTCTAGTATGTAATCCCCTGATTATTTTGGAATTGACAGCGGTGCAAACTGACATGTTTTGGTTGAATGAGTCTGTGAAACTTTCACTTTGAATCCTTTGTTTCAAGAATTAGACAAATTGTGTCAGGTAGGCATAGAAATGAGATACGACTAAAAAATCCGGAACACATTTACTACTCATTTTTTTCACTGCAATTGGAGAGATTGATAGTCAAAGGCGGAGATTATGCAAATTTTGCATATGCCATTAAATTACAATCTACACTTGCTAAGAATTACAGAATAAATGCAAATGATTGACCAGACAAAATATGCAGGCACAGTGCGCCCACTAACCTCATTGGAAAAGAAAAAGAAAGAGCGATTTGAATTTTCAACCAGTTTGGAAATGCAGACAAACGTTTGGGCTGAAAAAATAGTCTTTGAGTGACATTATAGTGACACACAGCTTATTGTGAAGGCTTTCATGATATGAAACAAAATTTGCTGTCAGGGTCCTGGGATCTGACTGTCTGGCAAAAGCCCTTTGAAGACTTAAGCCGCTTTCTACGTGTCGTTTCTGTGTGTTGGACCATTGGTCCAATGGAATATTTGTAGTATATGCCCTAAAAGCTGGTATGTGATCATTTGATTAGTTTGAGAATTTGGTAGACACAGAGCAGAGTAAAAATCTTAACAAAAAAGTATTGATTGATGCATAAGCAGTGTACATAGGATGTTGCTTTAATGGTGATTTCATTACCAGCCGATTCTGGTCAATCACAGTTGCCTGTGATAAATCAATGCTATAAATGCACTTGCTACGTTTGCTATATTGGCTGTGTGACGTTCTGTTGTTCGTAAACCAATCAGATTAAGCAAAAATGCTATGTTTTTTGTGTGTATGGAATCTTAGGATCGCGTACTAATGGAATCACCTTTAAGAATTTCTTGTCAGACGAAAAGATAGATAAATCAATTAATGTATTATACATGTAATATTTCCAGACAGACATATTTGTAATGAAGCCAGGTAGAAGGAAGGAGTGTTTTTAAAATGTTAGGGATATACACTAGAGGAACAGCATCTTGAACTTCTTGATGAAATAAAGATTTATTATTATAGCACACATTGTGTGTTGCAACAAGCCACATCAAACACGTAAGACTATAATTAGTGTATCACGTGTGTAAAGTAACTTTTGCTTTAAGATGTTCCTTGCTGTACAAAAATACGGCAAGTCAAAAAGTGTACTGATGTTGTGAAATATCTTTGGGTTCAATATCCTGTTGGGCAAGTACACATCTACTCCAGGCTGCAGAATCAGATAATGTAGAAAATGGTGGATACATCTGTGTAATTGCAGACATCGACTACATGCTGAGGAAGCATTTCCATTTTTCTTTTCTCAATTTTGTTATCCATCAGAAGATAATTACTCAATTTTCAATCATTCAAGATAGATACTACTTGATTCACATACCAGACTATCTGGCTGTCATCAAAATAATTTTAGTGAGAAAGTTATATCAGACAAATGTGTACATTTCTAAGTGTGATATAGCCCACACACTCGCTCTAATATTATCAGTTACTTCTGACCATTCAGCTAAAAACAGATTTTTTCCAAAGCTTTACAGAAAAAAGATTTGTTGGACATTAAATCGGCTATTAAAGGCTGTTCTCATATCATCAATATTAGTTCCAATCCTTCAAGTTTTCTGTGTGACCATTTTAGAATATGTTTCCAGCAAGGTAGTACGATCGTAAAGTCAGACTAAAAAAACTGAGTCAGCAGAAAGGACCAAAAAACCATCGACTGAAAAAGCCAATACTTGCGCCTTGGATGGTTACACATTTTTCCCCTCAAAGCAATTACTGAATGACAACCGTCTGTAATTGATGGCTTTCCAGAGAAGAGAGAAACTAAAACTTCTTTTGCAATGTGGCAGTGGTGATCATCCTATCACTAATAGTTAGATAACCTTATGAGAAATTGGTATCCATCATGTGGGTTCGAGGCAGTGCTATGTATGCTATTATTATGTAAAGAAGACCCCCTTCTTCTCTATGAAGAGCTTAATAAATTGCTTGCAGGGAATTAGGGATGTGGTTGCTCATCATGATAAAATAGTGCCCTGAAGTATTATAACTTAAAATGGAATGGGGTGCATTTTGCATGGCCGTTCCTAGTAATAATGGTGCTTGTCATATACAAAAGATAGATAAATATACATTGTAATTATGGTTTTCATATTTCTTCAAAAAGGAATTGTAAATATTATAAAACAACTAAATATGATCTTGCAATGTCATGGATATCTTGATGGTTTCATATATAATTTTCCTTTTTCCGAAAGTAACAATCCACGTTCCTTTCATCCTGCGCAGGTGGCGAGATTAGATTCCCATGCCAGACATCTCTGTTGTTACAGATATATATTTTCAGTGAAGTATGCCCATAATTTCTAGTAGCTCTGTTAATCATCTACATGTATGGATTTGAAAAGATATTATTCTGAACAGCATTATTCCATATTTTCCTAAATCACTTTACATATTTTATTCAATGTCAAATTTGATAGATTTTGTAGAAGGTTTTAAAGAGTAAAGGGATGGTTTTAAAGACAATCTCAGACTGACAAATAAGAAAGTACAACCCTGTTAGTCAAGATTTGATCGGCTCTACTATAATTATCAATGGTGAGAGTCCCACTGAGAGATAACTGATTTTTCTGCTTGTAGTAACTGCAGTCATTGTTTGTCTTTTGTAATATTTCACATGAGCTTGCATTGATCGTACGATGTAAAGTATTGATAAGCTGCAGCTGCATGGTCTCTCTCTGTGATGTGGGTTAAAATCACTGAACAAGTGAGGAACTTCATATTTCATGCTGGAAATCAATGTTAGTCTACTTGTTGACAAGCACAGGGAAACAATTATATACTGTACTTGTTGACATGCACAGAGAAACAGTGGGCCATGTGCAATATGAGTAAAGGAGATGTTGCAAAGTAAGAAATCTGCCTCCGCCAGACAGGAGACACATAAGGCGAATGGAATGTCATTTCAAGCAACTAGTTCCCTAACATAAAGCCTCTATTACCAACCGTGAGACGATCAATACAGTATGGCAGAAAAGCCTTGTGGCTAAGCTGGTCCTTAGTCACTAATAGTTGCATGTGTAGCATAAGGAATTTCCCTTGGTGTGCATATTGGAAATTGCTGCCAATGTTGACATTTGTCATGGTATGATATGGTATAAGACAGTTTTGTTAGTCCACAGATTGTGCCAAATGAATGATAGACTGCTGTATCAAAAAGCAGAAAGATCTCCTTTGGGATGGGCTAAAGGCACATAAGTTATGTTTATGTTGCTTTCTGATTAATCAAAGCCTCGTTTTTATGACAAATGGTATTTTCAATGATCCATATCACTCTTTGCAGAACACCGCTGTAAGACCTATAGCCAGTGTCTCTTTCATAGCAGATCCAGATTATGGAGCTACATAGGCATTCAATTTTGCCATTTTGGAGTGCAGGTCACCCCAAAGTAACGATTATGTGACAATACAAAAAATCACGTGTCAGTACCAAATTGCAGCAATCGAAAACGGGAAACTTTAGTTTGTCAGCGCTTGCTACAAAACAGTGTTATCTTGCCTGAATTATCAGCATCATTTAAGTATGACAAGTAAGGATGCAATCTTACCAGTAGCTATTTGGAACAGTTCGAAAGTTGTGCAACTCATATCAGGCTAATGCAGCTAAATGTCTGTCGGTATATACACTTAATGATCTTCCATCTTGTTTTGGGCTAAAAGGGTCAGCAACATCTTGTTAATGTAGAGAGCTTCAGACACAGAAGGCCCCATGATCTTACTGGAGCCACTCACCCTCATAGTAATTACCTGCCTGACAAGTGGCTGTAAGCGATGGTCAAGATATGGTCAAGTGTCCTCCTCATGTCCTGTCACCAAGAAGCACTTTTACTCACCTCTTCATATGACTTGAGGTGCTTTTCCTGAATTGTAGTAACAAATCAAGCTAATGCATCGTCCTACCTCTTTATTTTCTAATATTTTTGCATCATACTTCTTCTATTTGCAGCCCTTTATCAACGTGAGATATTTTTTATTTGGTCTCAAATATCAGTTTGGTGTGATAATAACCTATCAAGGTGAGATATTGTTATTTGGTCTCATCCCAAATTGTGTGTACCAATTGAATCTCTTTTCAGCTCAACCAAATTTTAAGGAAATTTAACAGTGCGCGTGATTTTTGGGGTGGGGGTGAGAGACTTTTGCCTCAATTTCAAGATCTAGATTTGATACCATTTCAAATGAAATTGCTCGGAAATCATTAATTTTGGATAGTGATTATTTTTAAGATCATATTCCCAAATTTTTTAGCCTTTTTGCCCAAATCTTACTGTTTCCCAAACTTTTGGGGGGGGGGGGAAATCCCCTCCGATACGCCTATGTTTCTGCTTGTGACAATACGGTCGATATCATAAAGTTCTTTTTAAGCTTTTTTTTTGCTTACAGTTAAAATTAAAGTCAGGAGAAAAGGGAAATAATGATTAAAAATTATCTTTGCTGTAAAGATGCAAGTCTTTCATTGACTTAGGTTTCGGGGTGCGACATACATCTATGCCAGGCTGAAGGAAAACTGTGCAAGAGTAACTCAAGGAAGGCAGGTGAAGTGACAAATCTGCACAGCTGACATGATGTTTTATTGTCGTTTTCATAGCTGTGGGTTTTTCCAATTTATGCTTTATCCTGAGACTGTGATGTCACAGATTTCATTGTATAACTGCACATATTTACATTACAGACACAGATTTTAAGAAACTGCTAAATGCACTGACACATGGATTCCATTCAGCTTGTTTGGCTTTGATAGCTGCCCAAGTCAATACAGTGTCGCTGCTTTCAATGAATCATAACTGACTCAAACATAGTATTTATCTTCAAAGGAGTAGACCTATGTGTCATAATGACTGACAATGAAAGTGATTTTAAACTGTTAAAACAAGTGTCTTGTGAAAAAAATAGTACAACTGTATTTAATATTATGATGCAGAGAGAGATGGCAATATGGCAGATGAAGATGGGATGACTACGAAATGATTTGTAGCTGGGAAGCACAAAATGACAGCACTGAAATCAGGTGCCAATGACCTACATCGGTCATTGAACGCACAACAATAATGAATAATGACTACGTATCAACACCTAATTATCAGGAAGTCGCAGATGGAACTTGGAACTCATTGTCACTTTGTTTAACCACAAAGAGGTATTGTCTTGCAATTAGCGACTTATTATTGTCACAATTACGATTAACCTAGATGGAAACCTGTTCAAGAAACTCTTCTTGCGGTGCGGTTAACTGCTAGGTTGTGTTTGTTGTAAAGAAGACAAGGAAGCCTTGGATTATGCCTCCATAGTTATTGGCAAGATGATATTTAAACTTATTGTCTGCAATTAATAGTCAAGATGTGTACAGGCCTCTCTGAGAAATTTCTGAGAGTACGATTTTTGCCCCAGAGGAGCTTCATATTATTCATATATGAGTACGTAGCCTAACATGAAGGTGAACATCAAGGCACCTACTTGCTGCTTAGGAGGTGCCGATGTTACTTCAGAATGAGGCTACGTTTTGGTATAGTCACATGTCTTTTGAGCTCAGAATGTCCTGTCACACCTGAAATATCTTTGCAGACAACAACAAAACACTGGACCAAATTGCAAGTAATAAGTAGAGAAAAAAAACATGACAGCAATATGACAGCAAGATTGATGGCCAACGTAATTAAGAGGAAAGCCAGATGACATAAAGGCACAGTAATTAGCTGCTGCCAATAAGTTGGTCAGGTCATTGAACTTGTTGGTCATTCCTTATCAACAACACATTACAACGAAAAGGATGTATCAGCTTCAAACTATGCAGTGGCACACATACTTTATTATTGCTTCTGTTTAACACAATGAAGTTTTATATATAAATTCTTTACTCCTTCTCTTGCTCCAAAATTGTTGTAACAGACTCTATGAATGTGATTTCTCAAACTGATATTCGATCATTTTGTGCCTACAACCATGTTGCCTATTATTTTGGGCTGTTTCATCAACGCCAGACATTTCTATTTTGGTTGCTGCCACTTATTACATTGCTGTGCAATTTTCCATGAAACTTTATTAATCCTCTTTGAACCTCCAGTTTCCTTGATATGCGTGACAATTGGGAATCTCGAGAAATGCTTGATTACCCATCAATTGAATATCCAGACAGGTTTATTTCAGACCTGGATCTTGCTGTTAGAATCCAAGCCTTTTCATGGTAAACAAACATTGTTACTAAATGTATTTATTCAACTCTGGTATGACTATTTACCCTAGCTGTCACATCACATAATAATACATTGTATTTGTTCTGTTGCTATAAATGGTATGCCTTACAGCAGTGTTCTGCATAGAGCGATATACAGCTTATATGCATCATTAAAGAAAAATTTACATAACGAGGCTTTAATCAACAAAAAGCAAAAAGACTTAAACGAGGCCATGTAAAAAGATATCCTTCTGTTATTTATATAGCTGTCTATCATTGTAGACTACCATTGGTTTCCAGTATGAAAAATAAAGTTTCTCTCTTGTTCAGTGATTTTAACCCACATCACTAAGTCACATATCACAGAGAGAGACCATGCAGCTGCAGCTTATCAATACTTTACAGCGTACGATAAATGTGAGCTCATGTGAAATATTCCAAAAGACAAACAATGTGACAGTAATAACTACAAGCTGAAATATCAGTTATCTCACACCATTGATAATAGAGTGGTCAAGTCTTGACTAACCGGGTTTTACCTTTCTTTCTATTTTAATCTGTCAGTCTGAAATGTTCTTCCAAAACCATCAAGCCTACTCTTTTCAACATTCTACAGAATGTATCAAATTTGACACCGATTAAAAATATGTAAAGTGATTTTGAAAATATAGAATAATATACAGTGCAGAATAATTCCTTTTCCAAGGAATACATGTAGATGATTAAACGAGCTACTAGAAATTATGGGCAGACTTCATTGGAAATATGTCTCTAACAACAAAGAAGTCTGGCATGTGAATCTAATCTCGCTGCCTGGCCTGGATGAAAGGAAAATGGACTGTTATCTTCTGCATGAGCAAAATTATAAGAAATATGATATTTAGATTCCATCAAAAGTATATATAAAACCATAAAGATAATTATCCATGACATTGCAAGAACAAATTCAGCTAGTTAATATTGATAATTGCTTTTATCGAAAATTGAAAAGCCATAATCAGAATGTATATTTATCTATCTCTTATATGTGACAAGCACCATTATTATTAGCAAGTGTCAAGCCAAATGCAGTCTCCCTTCCACATTAAGATTAACCCTTGTGCACAATTTTATAATGAAAAAAAAAAAGTATATAATAATGATAATAACATTTTTTGGAGGGCATTATGGGGTATTAATCAGTTACAGCCCGAGGGCCATAACTGATTAATACCCCATAATGACCGACAAATAAAATGTTATTATCATTATTATATACTTTATACCTTCACAATTTCATAATGCACTTTGAATTTTGATTTACCTTACTCATGACGGCCGTCGCGTTTTGCCTTCTGGCGTCGTTATTTTTGAAGATAGAGCAAATCTAAGCTCATTTCTGTGATCTGTAGTGCGCTACAATAGTCTTAGGCTTTTGAATTTTCCAAATCGGACCAACTTTCATGCCGAATTGTATTCCTCAAGTCAACAACGTCACCATGACGTCACGTCTGGTGACGTCACGAAGCGTATAATACACCAGAGGGCACCACCTGCCCATGTGTTAATAAGATTATGGCCCCCATGTGCTAACCAGATTATGGCCCTCCATACATTATGGCATATGAAGGCCCTGAAAAATCCAGTTAACGGCCTACTTAATTCATGGCCAAGTATATAATAATGATGAGAAATCACACCCCTATAAGCAGCCTCATTTGCAAAGAAGCATACATAGCACTGCTTCGACACCACATGATGGATACCAATTGCTCATAAGGTTATCTAACCATTAGTGATAGGATGATCCTCACTACCGTATTGCAAAAGAAGTTTTAGTTTCCCTCTTCTCCGGAAAGCCATCAATTACAGATGGTTGTCATTCTAGTAATTGCTTTGAGGGGCAAAACGTGTAACCATCCCAGGCACAAGTATTGGCTTTTTCAGTCCATGGTTGTTTGGTCCTTTCTGCAGACCCAGTTGTTTTTGTCTGACTTTACGAAAATACTACTTAACTGAAAACATATTCTAAACTTGTCACGCAGGCAACTTGAAGGATTGGAATTGATTTTGATGATAAGAGAACATTCCTTAATAGGCAATTTGATGTCTACCGGGCCTGTCTTTCAACTTTAAAGGTTTTTTTTTAACATGAAGGATTGGAATTGATTCTGATGATAAAAGAAATCTTTAATAGGCAATTTGATGTCTACCGAGACTGCCTTCCAGTTTAAAGCTTTGGAATAAGATGAAGTTCATATTAGCAGAATGATAAGAAGTGAACGGAGTATACAATGCATTTGAATAAGCGTGTAGGCTATATCATGCTTTGAAATTACAGTAATTAAAATTTGTCTTAATTTCTCCCTAAAACACTTTTGACCAGTCTGGCGCGTGAATCAAATTGTATCGATATTGAAGAAAACGAAATTGGATGATAATCTCCTAGTGGAGATAGAAAGCAAGCAAATGACTATTTGGATACATAATTAACAAATTTCACATAGCAAAATGTAAGTGGTTCCCCGACATGTACACGACGTGGGTAGTTAGACAGAAGGTATCAACAGTGTTCTGCATTAAAACAAATTCAACAAACTTGAGTTTATTCACGCTAAAGGATATTGAACCCAAAGTTGTTACAAGTTACTTCATACACCTCATAATGGCTCGAACACCAGGTAAAGTCTTTTAAAATGGGTGATCTGAATTGTTGCAATACTCTGTTTGTACCATAATTAGAAATATTCTATATAATAATATATATTATATATAGTGATACATAAATCCACACCCTAGGTACAAGTGTCAGTAAATACTTTTTTGCTCAGATTTTTGCTCCAGCTCAGTATCTCCCAACTTCCAAACTAATCAGGCTATCACATACAAGCTTCTGGGTCTATACTACACATATTGCATTGGACCAACACATAGATGTGACACGTATTTAGTGGATCAACTCTTCAAAAGGGTTATTGCCAGACAAATCCCAGGACACTGACAGCAAATTTTGTTTCACATAATGAATGCCTTCGCTACAAGCTGTGTGTCACGATGTTAGGTCTGTTGTTTGCATCAATTCTTAGCTAAATAAAATTGTAATTTGATGGTATGAGCTTCATTTGCCTGTATACGCTATGCCTTTGAATACAGCACGGATTCGCAGGTGGGATTTAAGGTGCTCGTAGATTTCAATGTAAAAATTAATATTTTCACGAAAAAATTTAGTTCATTTTCATTTGTGAACCCCCCGGGGGTTCGACATTTTGCAGATACTGCCCCTGAAATATCACTGTCAAATTGTTTTAAGATAAAGTAAATTAGATCTAGATTATTTAGTCTTATCTCATTTCTATGCCTGCCTGAATAACCATTTGGCACAATTTATCTGATTCAACAAAGGTTCAAAGTCAGTTTCACAGATATGCTTGATGAAAACTTCAATTTACACCAACAAAGGTCTGTCATGAAATCGAATTACGCTGTCAATTCTTCAATAATCAGGAGATTACATACTGTGGAAACACGAGCCAGGAGATAAACTCTCGCTAATTCCAGTAAATTAAAAGTGTTCTTTGTTCAGAAAATGCCTGAGAATGGCGGCAGTTAATGGGATTTAGTGGTTAATTAATTTGATCAATTGAATTATTGAGCATGTGTTAATTCATCTGGAGAAGGGAATGACCAGAATTCTATTGTGCGTTGAATAATGAAAAAAATTGATCAATCATCTTACATATTGTTGCATCAGAGCATAGTCTCTCAAAGTACTTCAATGTTAGACACAAACAGGTTCTTCTGGCATACTTCAAAACTACTTTTTCATTTCTCATCATGCTTCATTGCATAAGAAAACAGGAAAAAAGCGGCACCATGTTTGCATGCACTTTATAAATCAGAAGTTTTGTGCCCAGATGTTTTTTGCATACTGTAATTTCTGTTTGATGTTTGTCTTCCAGAAGAAAAACATTTCATTGCAACAAGCACCAAAAATGAATGTAACGAAGCCATCAGTCAAAGAAATACAACAGGGCAAAATTGTATGATGATTCCTTCAATTTCTTGTTCACTTTCATGCAAAAGGAGTGCTGATGCACTTTCTGAAGGTCTGTCTCTCATAAAGTTCTGTGCAGAATATATTTTCTATTCTCTTAAAAATAAAATTCTACCAATGATCAACCAGGAACATTCGCATGCAATGTCAGGAGAATATCTAAACAAAGCCTGATGTCTGATGGAAATCCTTTCATGCAAATAACCAATGTCAATGTCATGCAATACACATAATGCTAACAGTTTTTGTTTTTTGTTCTGTATGGCAACATGTATTGCATGAGTCATTGTGGACCTACACATATACAATCATAATACAAATGTAAAATTTAATCTTTGTTACCAATGGATTCAAAGCTATACAACCTTAATCTTAAATAATGGGAAAGTATTTTTAATAAATATAAATTGTCAAATGTTACATCTATAGCCGTGTCCTAACTAGATGCCTATTTTCTAAATAAAGCTACTTGCAATAATTGCTTCTACCAGCTCAGCTGTCAATATGTCATTTTAAGATCACTTTCGATCGAGGTATATTGCTGTACAACAAATTAATGATGGCAATTTGGCAGAAAGGCATTTCGCGATGTCTCAAATTCTTCTAATAAACATAATCTGTATTTCATGGGAATGAATGTTGAAATCTAGACTTCCAGATTTTCTTGCTATTATGATCATGTCTCAAAATTCTGAACTGCTTGTTCTTTTTCAATCAAAAGAAGAGATCTGTAATACATTGCACCTATAGAGAGATATTTAAAACAAGCTTTCCCTGTGCTATGCATCATTAGAATCATGCGATTTACATTTGGAGTTTCAGAGAAATGCAGCAACATGTAGCTTCTTGTTTCATACACCATTGGAAAAAACCTCGCAAACTGTGTACTGTGTGTGGGCATTGTGCAACAATAAGAAGCTATTCCTGACACCAGAAGAGTGTTGAACCTGAGTGGACAAATAACACTGAAAACAGTAGGATATTAAGAATGGCCGCTGTGCCAGTTTAATCTGACTTTAAGCAACACACACACAAATACTCGACAAGACAAACACATAACATCTATGAGTAACAAAGACAAGACATGGATGAAGTTACGAAGTGAAGTACATGTACATAAGGGCACACAGACTGCCCATGGACGGACATAACATAGGTCCGTACTACAAGTACCTGAATAATGAAGTTATAATGAGTACAAACAGTGATTAAAGATACATGAAAGTGGGGAACATGAGCGAACCCCATAGGGCCAATTACACCCTAGTGAGAATTAGTAAAATAAAATTTTGAATATGAAAAAAAATTTACAAAAGGATTTGAGGGGGAAGCCCCTGAAATTTGGAAGGTCAAAGAGTGAGGACTTCACGAGAACAGAGGAGAAAGAGGAAGGAGAAATCGAGAAAGAATATAGGGAGAGGAGGGTGGGAAAAATCGAGAAAGAATATAGGGAGAGGAGGGTGGGAAAGAAAAAGACGCGACAAGAAGAAAGGACAATAAGGAGAAATATAGTGGACCCGAAGTTTGTGACAGCTGAGAGGTGAAGGAAACAAAATATAGAAATAGACTCAGGAAGGCGAATGCACAATAGGGAGCGAAGGTGCGAAGGAATGAAAACTGTGAAGAGAGAAGGAACATGAGTGAAGGTTGAAAAAGATACGAAATATACACGTGGCATATAAACATATGCCAAGCAACAGCTAACCCAGCGCTTGTCCACAGTTCAATGAACCTTAGTGAGTGCTGAGCCTGCAAGAAAAGGCTGAAGAAGGTTATGTGTGACTTAACTTGAAGTGAAACTACACGTACAGTGTAGGTCTTCCTGGAGACTAAAAAGCCTTTTGTACTGTCGCAGCACCATCATCAGAGTACCTCAATACTGTTGTCTTGTCTTTTGCAGAAAAAATGAAATTTATATATAAGCTATTATCCCAAAAGGCAAGATCTTTTTCAATCAATCACTCCCTTCTAAACTAATGATTTTGAGCACTTTACAATGTATACATTATCTATGTCAAATGTTTCAAATTAATTGAATGTCAACCATTAGCCTAATAATTATTCAACTACTATTGAGTATAAATGCAGAAATGTTTTTGTAATAAAAAAAATAGTTCATTCAAAATTCACAACAGTTATTCGTTCACTTAAATCTAGACACGACTCAAGAAGGCCAACAAATGCTGATTTTGATAACTTTGTTGGAGTGTCTTTGTCCTTACATGTATGAGGGGAAGAATATCCCAATTAGGTTTAGTCAGGATCAAAAGTTTTATTCATTTAGTATAGGCTACCTACCAATATATGTAAGAGGGTTCTGCATATCTCTTAATTCTTACTCTTTATACACATAAGTGCCAAATTATTTGACAGAGGTGTTTTTAGCAAAGCTGATCAGAAGAATTGAATTTATCCAATCATCATAATTTCATTTCTTGCCAAATTATTAGACATGAAAGTTTACTTGAGTAATATAGACATGTATTGTTATTATGGTACCCTTCTTGAATTTCTTGTACTATTTTCAGCATGATTCAGTTTGGTGACACAATTAAAGTAAGATGTAAAAAGAGGTAAGTATGCCAATTGCATTGGGATAATTCTGCCCCTGACAATAATTGAGAGCTCTAAAGCAGCTTTGGAAGTGTACCACATAATACCAGGACAAGCCCTTATCTCAAAATATCAAGGTCCAGGAGACCATTTGCATTCTGAGCTTCGATTCACCTTGCCCTCGGTGTACTCCTTGCCACTTTACAGCATCACTCATTCTGAGTGTTGTTTACATTTCTTTCAATGGCAAGAGCCAGGATCCTATGAAGAGGTGTCTGCATTGTTGAATCATATTCATAATCTAACACATTCTCTGTTGTCATGGGTACCATTATGAAATGCCTCAACTGCAGATGTAGTGTCCCTAACCAACGACCACTTAAAGGGAGCCTTCATCATTGTTGATTACACTTGTCCCATTCAAAATTAGAATAACTACATGCACTTGAGTTGGTGGCCTGTTTCCAGATAAATAGAATGGATGGCCTACTTATCAGAAGCCTCTATTTACTAAGAATAGTGGCCTTAACAAAAGTTTATATTCATATTTGCATGAAGAACCCCTACAAGTTGACAATCCATTTCTGCTTTGTGAAAAGTGCTTTGTCTCAAGTGACATTATATTAGAATATGATGCAAACAATGTACAAACCAAAATTGCTTAAACAGTGTATATCTTATTAAGATAGACACTGAATGAGGCCTAATGCAAGGGACCATTAGAAGTTATTGAGTTTTGTGTTCATTACTGTTGCTGACACTCATTTTAGGAAATGAATAACACCAGTGTCCTCAATACAATCAGTTTTTATGTCACAAAAAATAGTAATTGACGTTTGGGTTGAACATCTGTGGGTTAATTATATCGTTAACAATTATGGATTAAAATAATCCTTTTGGAATAATAGCATTTCTGTCCAATTGTCCAATATTCTTTCTTCATCTTATGAAGATATTATTTGGTTCATGCAAACGGTAAGCATGTCATATTTTTATTGTCACATTTATAACAATGATTAGTCGACAGACGAACAATCCAAACCTCACTTACTGATTCTTATGACTTAAAAAATTGTTTTACTGTCACAATCATCCATATTTTGACTGAACATTGCTATTCCTTACTTGTTAGCTGTAATCATAGTGGTATATAATATCGACCCAAAAAAGTTGAAGTGAAAACTTAGATAACCTCAAAAGAACCAACCCCATAACAGAACAGGATTGGTCCAGTGAAATGTCTTATAGTTGCTTTGACAAAAGTGTTTGAAACCCTGGTCAGCAAGTGGAGCTAAGAAGCTTATTTTAAAATGTGGTTGAGCTTTCTTTGTGAAGCTAGCCTACAACACCGTCCCTCAATGTATCAGCCCTGCCATTGGCTTAAGATGGATGAGGCAACATCTCAGTCTCAAGACATCCGTTGAACACAACTTCTCAAACAGCAACAACAAGTGAAGTGGTTAGCCGAAGAGACGCCATTGAGACAGATTGAAAAGACATTTAAAAAGCAACATGATAACAAAATACCCATAAATAAGGCAGGAGGATGAACAATGGAACCAATTAAACTGGATATTTTCAATGTAATGAGAGTTCTGAAAAGCCTCCCAATTACTGCAGACATTCATTCTGCACATTTGTACAATAATAATTATTTATGAATAAAAATGTTCGATGGCATTTTTGTTTGTGCACAAACAAGTAAAAGCCTGTGGAAAGACAAAAGAGCTATTCGGAAGCAAATTAAAGTCCTAGTATTTTAAAAACAGACCATAAGACAGCACTGCGTCGGACGCAAAGTGAATGTCAGCTGATGACGTTATAAAACAAGAATGTATGATGTGCCATCATTTTTAGATACTGATTGTGCTGGTTTAGATACGATGGATGATGGACTGGCAAATCAGTCTCACTCGAAATCTATGACACATTGTGAACGTTACCATCTTTTTTGGCCATATTCCAATTTGAATGGATGTGTTCCCTTTTAAAACAATTTTATGGACTCTGATCTTTCCTTTTCATTTGTAAAAGTCGATTTTCTGGGTGGTAAAAGTATAGGGGAGAGCGGGACACAGTGAGACACTTTTTTTATTTTCAGGTGTTCCAAAATGTTGGCAGTAACGAGTTAAATGAGATCAGGTCTACATTATAGGTAATGACGTTGGGTATATTGTCAAGTAGTTTCAGGTTCCTACCTTTTACAGGTTTGGAAAAATTTTGAGTTTCGTCCATGCTCGCTTAGTGTCTCACTGTGCCCCGTGGGCGGGGCACAGTGAGACAGCAGGCGGGGCACAGTGAGACAGGGCATCTGCCGCCATAACCCCCGATCCTCGGGACCTGCAGAATTGTTCCATCAATTGTTGCTACAGAAACTACTGTACTCTTATAGCAGGCATTTTGTTTTTAATAGTGAATTGTAAGCTATGCCTTGCATTCAGGTCGTTTTGAGTGTATTTTACCATGTCTCACTTTGCCCCGCCTCCAACTGTCTCACAGTGCCCCACGCAGCTCTCTTTATAAAATTTTTGAATCCTGCGGACCAGATGCCTGTATTGTGGTTCATTATCTCACTAAACTAAGGCAAATAATCAAGGTTTGAATTCCTGGCAATTTATTTGCGTTATACCATTTTTCTTGGGAATTATAACAAAAAGTCGTTTAGCAAAATTATTTACTTTTATCGGCTAAAACCTAAATATTGAAATTCCACTCTCGATATGCTGTGTAGGCATTCTGGATATAGGTCAGACTCTCACTTACTTACTTTTTGTAATATACAAAAGAGGGTTGATCTGTAAACAGTACCAGCTAGACGCTACGGGCTTTGTCTCACTGAGCCCGCCGTCTCACTGTGCCCCGCTCTCCCCTACTTTTACTGAAAATTTGTATTGAAAGCAACAACACAGATGTCTAGCTTCGTATTGCCAGTATTTTTCTTTTCACTTAGTTCATTCGATTGCATTAGTACAGCATTGGTAGCACTGAGCCTCAAATGTACCAAAGGACAAAAACGAGATTTGTGATAAAATCTATATCATTTTGTCATATATGATATGATATAGTACATTTATAAATATGATGTACCTGCTACAGCACACTAAAGCATGCAGGCCATGGATGAAAATTTCAGGAGGAGTGGTAGTGGGCTTGCAGTCTTCCGCAATATTTCCATCTGAACTTTTGTAATTATTTAACAGTTTTGTGACTCAATGTTGTATATTAGTGTATGCATTTGGTGTCTAATCATGCAATTAACAGTGAAGTATTCATGTGCTGACTGTATTTTTTGCAGTGAAGGAATGCTGCATCTCTGTCCGCTAAGAGGACTACAAAATCCATCTATGTATACTGCGCATTATGCATGTATATATTTTTCATTATTTGGCATGTTCACGAATTTGTGGAGGTGCAAAAACGAGCATGTACGAATTGGTGGACATGAAAAAACGAGCGTAGGGCTAGTGTACATGTAATAACTAACAATCGTGAATGTGCTTTATTATTCATTCGTGTATCTGCTAACACTTACATTCGTGGAAGTGCCATATCATTAGGGTTTAGTGTTAAAATTACATGTATATATTTTTCATTATTTGGCATGTTCATGAATTCGTGGAGGTGTAAAAACGAGCATGTACGAATTCGTGGACATGAAAAAACGAGAATAGGTGCTCGTGTAAATACTAACACTCGTGAATGTTCTTTATTATTCATTTGTGTAACTGCCAATACTAACATTCGTGGAAGTGCTATATAATTAGGGTTTAGTGTTAAAATTAGGTTTAGAGTTAGTTTTAGCCAAGTTTAAGGTTGCATGTCACTGAATGCAGGAAAAAGAGAGTGAACAGGATAAAAACAAGATTGGAAAAAAGGCCTCCAAGGCATCATTAGGTTAACATTTCCAAGACAAGTTTAAATGAACTCATGGTCTCACAATTAGCACATATTCTGTAACGGATAGAAGAAGTTATATATGTAGTAGCTTTATTGAACAACCATAGTTCAGCAATACCTTGTATTGGTTTTGCTGAATATGCTATTGCGAGTAGGCAGAATAAATAACTGGGGTAATCACAGATACTATAATGACCAGAATAGTGAATGACTTGAAATAATTTAGATGGCAAACGTCCATGATTGCAATATTTTATTAGCTTTGCAAGAATTATGCAGCAACTAATCAATTCATCAATTGCTCAGCAATAAGCAATGACTTAGCAACTGCTAATGAAAAAGGGTCTACCATTCTAGTCTCTGATTATTTTGCTACACTAGGTGCAATTTTTAATAACTTTTTCTGTTATAATAATTGGATGCGAAGTAGGGGAGAGCGGGGCACAGTAAGACGGCGGGCACAGTGAGACAAAGCCCGTAGCGTCTAGCTGGCACTGTTTACAGATCAACCCTCTTTTGTATATTACAAAAAGTAAATAAGTGAGAGTCTGACCTATATCCGGAATGCCTACACAGCATATTGAGAGTGGAATTTCAATATTTAGGTTTTCAGCCGATATAAGTAAATAATTTTGCTAAACGAATTTTTGTTATAATTCCCAAGAAAAATGGTATACCGTAATATGGGGTGAATCGGGACACTGGGGTGAATCGGGACAGAATAGGAATGTGTTCTATTTCTTAAACTACAGCTACTTCTATTTAAGCCAGGTTCATAATTTTTGGCATATATCTGGCAAGCATTATAGCGTATATTGTGGTCGGGTTTTATAATTCTAACTGCAGGGAGTGAGTAGCTGCAGCACTTTTAACTTGCCCCTGCAGAAATTGAGTTTTCGCAAATTGGCAAAACTTTCCTTGTATCATAAAAAGTATAAATACCAGAGCCATCAAGTTCACAGTAAACTTTTTTTCAATTTAAAATGGTTTCAGGAGATCAAGAAAGTAGGCTAGATATGGGATTATGCATGTTTGGTCATGGGTTCAGATCAAGGTCAATGGCTAAGTTTCGGAATTAATCCAAAATATACTGTACCACTTTTCATTTGAGTGTACTGGCGTGGAATTTTGATAGATATTATAGAACTTGGCATCATTTATTATGGATTCAGTCCAGAATTATCAATCACCAGAAAAATTTGCAAATTACTACAATTTTTGATAGTTTTCTGTCATTTATGACATTTTTTAAAATGTGCATATTTTCAAGGAAACTTATTTCAGATTTTCCTCAAAATAAATATTTTGCACATTGAAGATGCTTTCTAATGTTTTGTCACTAGAAACAACAACTTAAAGAAGCTGGGAAGTATTGATTGTAGAAATAATGCAGTGTCCCGATTCACCCCACACACTGTGGGGTGAATTGGGAGAGTGGTTTTTTGGGCCCTAAGCATTGGCAGCTTAAGATATCATTTCAAGCTCCTATGGAACCTTAGATCTTGTGTTCGGACACAATTTGACACCATAATTCGATTCCTGAGTTGATTTTTGTCCATGCTATCACAGAAAAACAACCAAATCTGTCCCGATTCACCCCATATTACGGCAACGCAAATCAATTGCCCGGAATTCAAACCTTGATTATTTGCCTTAGTTTAGTGAGATAATGAACCACAATACAGTCATCTGGTCCGCAGGATTCAAAAATTTTATAAAGAGAGCTGCGTGGGGCACTGTGAGACAGTTGGAGGCGGGGCACAGTGAGACATGGTAAAATACACTCAAAACGACCTGAAAGATAGATAGATAGATATTTATTTCTCACCCAAGCTTGTACATACAACAACTTATATACATAAAACATCCACAGTGTTATCATTGCAATATGCTTTGGTGAGGGGTTGCACAAGAGTTATTAAAACTATATTTAATTGTGCTTCCCCAACAATTACTTACACAAGTATGTAAATAAATTAAAAAAACAAAACAAATATGAATGTAAGGCATAGCTTACAATTCACTATTAAAAACAAAATGCCTGCAGTAAACTCCTGATTTTAGTGAGTCATATTCAAAGAGAAGCATCAGAAAGAATTTTGGTTTACAGGTGCGGCAGGTTAAATAAGTCGTGCATGTGTCCTGTGCGATGAAGTTTCGAAACATGCTCAAAAACGGACCTAAAAAATCACCTAGCCAGCTGCTATTATAAGAGTACAGTAGTTTCTGTAGCAACAATTGATGGAACAATTCTGCAGGTCCCGAGGATCGGGGGTTATGTGCCCCGCCTGCCTGCTGTCTCACTGTGCCCCGCCCACGGGGCACAGTGAGACACTTAACGAGCATGGACATAACTCAAAATTTCTTCAAACCTGTAAAAGGTAGGAACCTGAAACTACTTGACAATAATCCAACGTCATTACCTATAATGTAGAGTTGATCTCATTTAACTCGTTACTGCCAACATTTTGGAACACTTGAAAATAAAAAAAGTGTCTCACTGTGTCCCGCTCTCCCCTACAGCTCGGGGCAGCATTGCATCTATCCCAGCCTCCGATTGTGAGCTGGCAGACATGCAAACACTGAAAGATGCCCAATTGCATGTGAGATATCTCAGAAGTTATATACACAAAAGTAACAGGTATTCAAGGTCCAGGCACTGCAATTTGTATGCATCCAGACAGCAAATTACCGTTCAGGAGGCATTTAGTTGCATTCCTGGAACATTCAGTGCGAAGGCTGCATACCATGCAGAAGTATCGGCATCTTCCATCTTGCCATAAAATTTTGCAGTCTTTCTCTGACTGGGCGCAATATGTTTTTGGATTTACTGCATTCTTTTGGTAATTTGTCAACAACTAAGATTCATTCCATCTTAAAATTCTAAAATTGTGATTTAGGTTTTTGCACATAACAATATTGACCAAGAAATCCAATTTAAGAAGTTAAAGGGCCACAGTGACCAAAATGACACGTTTGTTCATTTTTTTCTTGTGAAAGAATGGGCTACTGCAAGTGCTTCCTGCCAACATTACCAAAATTGAATTTATGTTGTTCTTTCCCTAGGATCTTGGTTGAGAACCAGTCAATGAAACTGGCCACCGAACTATAACTGAAACACACATCGGAGGTCGAGTATACCAGGCTTAGATGAATTTGATGAAACTGGGTCAGACCAGTAGTCGTGAAGGCCAGCTTGATTGTGACCATGTTCGTTCAATCAGCTGTTAAAGCTTAGCCTTCGTGGGCCTCTGTTCGGCCTACCATCATTCAGAACCTTAAATTGTTCTGTTGGGCCCAGGGTTTACTGGGTGTCACTAAAAATTAAGAATGAAGTCCTTAAAACTTTAACCCTAAACATTTATGGAAAATATATCATTATCACTACCAATTCGCCAGTTACATATTGGCTCAATGGATTTAGTGATTTGTTTGTTAACCTTAAAAAGCTATAGTAAAAGTTCTGCATATGTTTGTGCATTCCTACAGGCCGGCCAGAAAGGATACACGAGAACTGTGAATATTTGGGTCAGCCCAGCCGCCAGCGCATTCAATGGCAGGGAGGTGTTCAACTGTTTTGTCACATTTTTTGTACTTCTTATATTTGTCAATGAGACGCCTCTCATGAAAAAGTGCAATTTTAACGCAGGACATAAAGGCAGATGCCAGCACCAGGTTCCTTATAAACCAACTAAAAGTTTACTGAGCAACCAAAATGAATTGATCACCCAAGTTAAATTCTCTCCAACAATCGAATAAGATCAGTGATCCAAGTTCAGGGATTAACCCCTACTTAACCTACATTAAGATGAGAATGCCACACACTGCTGACCTATATAATGATCAAAGTCAAAGAGGACAGATGGCTGTTTCCCTTCAAATGTGCTTCTGTTGTATTCTGTAGCAACAGTATTGCTCGTACAGTATGCTCCACTGCTCCAGTAATTTGGAGTTCCAAAGAAAACCTCCTTTTGAAGAACCTGGTCAATATGTTTAGCATGGGAAATTCTGTTTTTCTGTACATCGGACGCTCTGTGTGTGACATAATCCACCAATTTCTTCAGCATGAAAAGTAGAAACACCTCAGCAAAATGTATAAAAGAAACTCCTGACCTTATTTGGATAGTGAATATAATAGTCAAGTGCTCTATTTTGTGGGAATAATGGGGGCCGGATGTGCTCTCAAAATTAATTATTTTTTTTATACCCAATAGGTTGACAAGTACGTGTACAAGTTAAACATCCCTAGTCTGGCCCTAACAATGTTCTCTTCAGACTCTGCCTTTAAAGGGACATAATACTCTGGAGGGATAAAAACACTGTATTCCACTCACAAGAGCAGTGCCATCACTACCACGTATCATATATCCCACGCGGCCTGGTCTATGCAGTCGATCTGGGATGCACTCGACTTGTGTGGCAAAAGTCTGTGAATATAGACAAAAGATGAATAATATACTCATTTACTCGACATTTATATTGTTTGCAAATGTTTGCAGTATGAGATTAGAAATTGAAGTAAATTTGACTGAAAATACTTCAATAATTATCCTGTCCCATGTTACCAACTTGCGTGATGCCATTCAACCTCATTCTTTCCTTTTACAAATGGAAAACAAGAACAGACACAAGCCATGGTGAGACTTGGATAAAGAAATAACAAAGAAAGCACATGTAACAGCAATGTAGCAAGATTCAGAGGGTTTTCCAAAGGAAAAATAAAGAGGAGCAATAAGTCTGAATGATGGCTGTGGCCTTGGATTGACTCCAGAGAGATTCCAACATCCTTGTGAGTTTGATTGGGCAAATTGCGAAGCTGGCTAGGATCTGGTTTATAAAATGAGTAAGAAACTGGATACTGTGGTGGGGTGATGTAAAATTATTCTGGTACTTGAAGAACAGGACAGCAACAGAATTCAAAGCAGTTTGCTGATCAATACTGCAAAGTTTGTACAGAAAGTATACAACTCTATTTTTTGAAACATCGACAACATCAGAAACAAAAGTAACGGCATCTGATTCATCAGTAAAAGCCTCAACAACATCACCAATGTAACACACATCTTTTTAACTGCATCTGGTTCAACCACATAATTTGAAAAATTAGGCTTACTTAACTGACATAATACTGTGATCATAAGCCTCTGCAACAACAAATTACAACATCTACCACATAACTGGTGGCCAAGTGGTTAAGGTTCCCACCTGCTCTGCTGAAGGTCTTTGCCTGTATGGGTTCGAACCCCGAGTTGGGAACCCAAAATTTCCAGTGGACCTTCATGAGCAAAATCCCACCTGGATGTCGTTCTGATGAGACGTTAAATTGGAGGCCCCTTGTATCAGTGTCTATGCTGGGCAAGTGAAAGATCCCTCAAATGGGGTAAATGTGTAACACATTGAGGACTCCCGCTCTCTCTCCCATCTCATCAATCAACACTCGTGAGCGCCCAGAACGGGGCTTAGAGGGCTGCACTTACCATATCTATCTATCTATCTGTCTATTTATCTATCTATCCTTAAGGGGGCGTCCATTAGATAATCAAGGGGGGAGGCTGGAGTTCTCATCTATGGGAAATTATTTATTTCACGGTAAGAGTGATGGTAATTATTTATTTTGGTTGCGTGACATTCCCAAATATTCCTTTAAAATTCTATACCCTCACCAGAAATGATTTATTTCAAGACAGCACAAAAAAAGTATTTCACCAACACTGAGCAAGAAATCTTCTTCTTTTTTTTTTCTTTTTTTTGGAAAACTCCAAGCCTCCCCCCCCCTTGATATTAAATGGTCGGTCTCTTGACTGGCAAACATAATTGAATTCTGGTTCGACAACAACTCCAAAGTGAAATCTTGTTCAGCACTGAGGAAAGATGACAGTTCTACTTTGCCAATTTTGCCAAAACAAGTCATCCTGTAGTTTACAGGAAAATATGCAGTTTATTGAAGAATCTGCATAAATCGTCTCAGCCACGGGCTCTTTTTGGTATTTTCAGAAATGGGGAACTCTCTGGAAGACACATACCCACCAGACACACAAATGTCATTAAGACCTGCTGTAGGCTACCGAGCTCTGTATGGTCAAATGATAAACAATAATGATGCGGAAGTTCAGTCCTCCCTCGATTATTCAGAGAGTTAAAAAAGAACAATTACTTCTGTAACTTCTTTCTTAGATTACTGAAAAAATGGTGTCTGAATATACTGGATACAACTTCAGAAACATATTTTTTTCTATATATTTCCAACTATTATTTGATGAAACAATTGCAGTCTTTGATAAAATGGTGACGCATCATAAATAATCAGACTTAGAACGCTACAACAGGCTTGAAGTTTTGACACAAGTACCGTGCAATAAGTATCCAACAAGAAGTTTCATAGATTTATGGCAAGTGACACAATTAGATATCAGTTTGCAAAAATACAAATCCATTGATTACTTTCATCCACCCTTTCACATTAATCAACAGGCACATTCAACTTGTGGTTTTGTTTTGCTTTCTTGATTTTTTTTTATTTCGGGATATGAATAACACCTATTTGATGCTTTCTCAACTTGTTACTAATGATGTTATTTGAGGCAACAGAGTCCCACTTTTTGGCCCTCATGCAGCCTCATCTGGTTTGGCCTCAGTGGTTGCCATTTTCCTGAATTGAAGATTAAGAGATCAGATTCAACCCTAATTCATCCTCCCATTTCTATTTTTTGCACACTCTGCACTTAAGGTCGGTCCAGCTTTGAAAAGTCTGCATAATCAGGTCAAAGAGCGTACCGTAGAACAAGGTAAAGTTGGTAATCAGGGGGATATATGGCCGGCTATATTTTGACCCACTTAATGGAAGAAATGCCAACTTTGGTCACTGACACAGGTTTCTTCGGTACATTTGCCACCTATATCAGAGAGGAAAATTGGCATTTCTGAGACTAAGTGGGTTACAATAGATTGCCGACTTTCCCCCGGATTGCCAACTTTACCCCGTTTTACAATAACAACCATATACGTGAACTTCAGGAGAGAAAGAGTATAACAGGTATATATATGGCGTAATTACAGCTCATGACACTGAGCCTCCAAATCCTTGATTACTCTGGATATTTTTTAACAGAGTTCACAATGGCAAGGGACAGTGCGTTATATGAGAAGTTGCCTGAGAAGGAAGCGGAGGCAGTCTGTCTACACATATTTTCTTTTTTTGGCTGGATCTGATCCTCTATGAGGTAATCCCATCACAAAGCACTCTCTCCAGACTCCTTATCCACCAAGTCACGTTAAAGGCAGATTTGCACAATGTGAGAAATATGAAGTTTCTTTGGTCCCTAGTGGTTGTCTCGTGGACGTCTTCCTGAGCCAGAGCGGTCTCCGATGTCCTTCAGTGCAGAACTACATCAGCCTAATTGCCTCAGCTGGACAACTGTACTCAGCAGGTGTAGTGAAAAGATAGCACTACAGAGATTGAGCTTGGATATTCAATGTATACCAAGAATAGATTGCTGACTTCAGTAATCACTTTATAATTCAACAAGCTCTAAAAAGATAGGTTGCTTCTCATCAATTCCAGACATTGTTACTTATCATATCTACATGAAATTGAAAACAGACCAGCTGACTATTATTTAACACTGTCTATTTGGTCAGTGAAATTTAGTTCCACGAATAAATTCATTATGAAGTTGACATCAGAACCACATAAAACAGGAGTTAGTTAGAGATAATGAATACATTAATGATTCCTTCCTTCATAATTTATTTTACAACAGAAGTATTTCTGTAATTTGTTTTTGTATTATGTCATCTTGTGGACGATTTTTGAGAAAAACAATGCAACCTTTCCCATTGAACTCATTCACATTGTCCAATTATTCAAGATTATAACTCCCTTTTTTTACTCCAATTGGGTGAATTTTTAGGAGATTGTCCTTTTAGCTTTGACATTGCATGGCAATTGAGAGCAATAAAGAAGACTCCATAACAAGCTGGAGATTGGCTGGTCTAAAAGACGTCTTCTTGCACGAAACTACTGCAAGGCCGTACATAGACAGATAACAAGATAACTTGACCTTCTGAAATAGAAAGGGCAAGTTGAAGGTTATATTTACAAGTGCAGAATATTGACCTTCCAAGTGACCTTGAAGACATCAAATGCAAGAGATTACTGTGTAAATCTGTTTGCAAAAAACAATGCTTTATGTAAAGGTGTTGTCATTTAATCTGACTGCCGGTTGGCAAATATATGTAGGTAGTACTGAGTGCTCGAGATCGATACATGATCTCTACAGCAATTATCTATCCTAATACTATGCCAATTTTAGTATAGTCAATGCAGATCAAGAATTCTTGGTAGGTCAATGTTACGTTAGATTATTAACCCTTTGTTATTCTAAATAGAAAACATGTGTAATGGTGTGTTTAGAAAGGAAGAGTTACGATACGTATGAGCCAAAATAGTAATGCCTAGTTCACACGGAGACGTAACAGGGCTTTCTTGTCGGAGCGCTTCTTGCTTTTCCAGGAAAGTGGGAGGTTATAAAACTACATTCAACAATTCGGCGACGATATTTTCGTCTACGGCGCATCTTAAACTTCCTCGCCAAAAGTTCCTAGAAATCACGTGACCTTTTGGTGAAGCAAAAACTTGCTTCACGAAAGATTCAACCTGTTGAATCTTTACGAAGCAAGAAGTCACGATGCAAAAGACCTGAAAGACCCCCAAAATGCTTGGGCGAAGGTAGAGACAGCTTGGGCAAAATTAGAGGCAGCTTGGGCGAAGCTAGAGAGTGCTTGGGCGAGGCTATTTATCATTGAGTCAATACAACTTCGGCGAAAAAAGAGAACAACTCGCCGTCGCAAACAAGCTGTTGAAACGCCGAAACAGCTACTTGCCTCACCGTAACAGCTATTTGCTTGGGCGTAATTGAAGATTAGGGCGAAGTAAGAGGATGCTAGGGCGAAGCAAGAGGATGCTAGGGCGAAGCAAGAGACTCCTTGGGCGAACCTAGTTTAACATTGAAGCAATGGAACTGCACCGAGGCTCCTCACAACTCGCCGACACAAGTCTCTTCCTCTTTGGGGCTTGCCTCGTCAGTAATTACGAGCCATTCGGCGTAGAAAACGAGAGCCTCGTCGTAATAGGATCCATCAACGACGATGTATAACCTCTAATTGATTATATAATTGTCCAAAAATGGCTTGAAACGCCGAAAGTTGGCGAAACTTTACTTCCTGGCACCTGGTCAGCTTCGCCGTCACTTAACCACTCTCGTGAGAACTAAGCATAACTTGAACAACACCTTTGAAATGTCCACATTGTCAGGGCCAATGAGAAATGCTCGGAAATCTATCGGCTGCAGTACGCATCTTTGGGCAATTCCAACATGCCCCAGGAAGAGTTGAAGTGTTGCATAGCAGACCTCATTATGACCCTGATATTAAATATCGGGCCTAAGTTGTGTAATCATATGTATATAATTTCTCAAAAGCATATTTGGATTACCTGCGATATTCACCACACATCTAAATCCTACATTTTACCATTTTCATCATATAGTTCACCATAATTATGCTATATATTCTCAGTCATGATTCTACTGAACAAGAAGATCCCCGCAAGTGCTGGCTGTGTTAGGCAACTATACAAAATCTCAGGTCTGGGGTATGTAATTGCTGTACAACTAAATGCTGCATCAGTATCATTTCTATGCAGTATAAATGTACAGGACATCTTGTAAATATTCATTCAATTTGAAGAGAAGTATCACATAGTGAATTTTCAAATATTGCTCATCTAAATACAACC
Source organism: Platynereis dumerilii (assembly GCA_026936325.1). NCBI lineage: Eukaryota > Metazoa > Annelida > Polychaeta > Phyllodocida > Nereididae > Platynereis > Platynereis dumerilii. The sequence continues at coordinate 77,854,271 of JAPTHN010000001.1, read as the reverse complement.
TCAAATTCTTACATAGTGGTGTTTGGTTCATCCTGGGGGAGGTGCTTGTCACTTGGCTATCAAAGGAAAGTTTCATTGACAAAACATCTCGGATGAGGTGGGTGAGATGAGCTTGTTTGTGGGCTTCCAAATAAATCTCTCTTGATTTGTGATGACAAGAGCATCTGGCAAAGGATAAATGTTTTTGTGAGGCATCATGTTGAGTTGTTGGAAGCAGCTAGGGAACATAAATTGAAATCTGCATCAGCATTGAGCTATTCAAGCATTAACTGGGAGGAAAATTACAACTGCTAGCTCTTATACCCTGTGGAATTTGAATTTTTAGTCAGCTTGAAATATTGAGTGAGATGGAAGCACAAATCCTTTGAGCTAACATGGCTTGCTGTTGTAAGTCATGAAAACCGACTCGTGCCACCATCTGACTCAATCATTTAAGCTGACTCAAAACTCAAATTTTACACTGCGGTTAATCAATTGCAAAGGATACAAATTTTAAAAGGCAGGCAACATGAAATAAGACATCTCTTCTTTTTTTGTTTAAAACACATTTTCAAGTAATGCCTTTTTTAACAAAAAAGAGAAAAAGATCAGATGCCAGAGCCAAAGATTGGCAGATCAAAATAGACATGATCCTTTGTGTTTAAAAAGATGGCCAAAAATCACAGATGGTGAATTTGGTGATGTTCACAGTGTGTCACAGATTTCAAAGTTTTGACCTTTTTGACCTTAGTGTCAGTTTGATATCGAAAATCAACCAATACTAATTTTCTTCATGATGCATTATGAAATTGCAGTTTCAAATTAGTTAAAAAGGAGTACAAACACATGCCAGTCTTCCCCTCTATCAATATATCGTAGATATTGTTCACACTAATGTCGCAAGCAAAGAACTTTATCTTGTGGTGTAGATGTCAATTGCAAGAAAGGAGTATCTAGAATCAATGATGATATTAATTACTGTCAGACTGTGGCATATATATCCTTTAAAAAAGATTCCCTATATGTTGTGACTGCATAAAAAGCCTTGTGGCACACAATGGCCTTCTACAATATCAAAACATCAAGATAATGTGTTTGGTGCCCTACGTCAAATGGTATTGTAAAGCTCAAATTTCAAATTGCCTTCTTGGATCAGCCCATAAGGTGTGTATTCTATGAAAGCAAATGTCAGACAGCCTGTTTGTGATTCATCAAGACATTCTGTTGAAATATCACTCATTATTCTTTTGTCATCTATTAAATTAAAAATTGTTATTTGGTAAAAGGTAAAGGTGGAGGTTTATTTGCCGATAATTGCAACTACATGCTCTTCCAACTATACACAGTACTTCAGCTGACAGGCTCACTGATCATTCTTGATCCATCTCACTCTCCTGGAGGACATACAGCTGGAAGCCGCACTTAGCGATAATATGCGTAATCTGGCATGCAAGGAGAGAGCGGTAAGCCAGACTAGATCTACACAGGCCAACGCAGTTGTATTGCTAAGGCAGATCAGAATTTTCGATTGATATTGCGTCGTTTTTTCCGGTTTTTGTGAACGGCCGCCAGAGGCGCCATCGTTTTGGCGCGCCCTCTGTCGCATTTGGCCGGCGTCATGAACGGAGTCATGCATACATATGCTTGCGCAAGCGCACCACAACAATGTCTACGGCACGGAGGGGTGAAGACGTGTTTTTAGCTTGTCTCTGACTCGAAGTTTTTAATGTGAAGTGACTGTGTTCTGGTGGCATTATTTTACACATCGGATGCATCTACTCAAAACCTGGGTTCGATCGACGTCCTAAACACCTCACATTCTCGGCTGGTTGGACGAATCTGCAAGAAAAAGACGCCCGATCAGACGTAGAAAACTTCGACGGTCGCCATTTGCCATCCATCCCCGGACGGAAAAAGAGCGCCAAAAGTTCGATTCCCAATACACAAGCTTGGATTGAGAAGAAACGAAGACCGCTTGGTATCGTATGCCTTCGATATACATTGTTCTGTGCGTTGGTGACGAACTATACTCAGTAGAACTGTAGTTATTTGTGGACAAAATCGCTTGTTCATTTATGCACTTGATGTTTTACGCTTGCCTAGTTACACGCTGCTTGCTTTTAGTTAGTTCACTCTGTTTGCTTTTACTTTTAGTCGGTTCACGCTTGTGCTTTGCTAGTTCATGCTTGTGTTTTGCTAGCTCATGCTCATGTTTTGCTAGTTCACACTTGTGTTCTCCTAGCTCTTGTTTATGTTCTGATAGTCTTAGTTCTCGTAGTTCTATCATTATTCCTAACCAGTCAATTCAATTGTTTTTAACAAATTTTCGCCTGTTTTTAGTTAGGGAACTGTTGGCTTTTAGTACTTCCGGTTGTATTAGCTGTGTGGTTTGTTATTGCCGCCATCTTGTCACTAAAAATCGCCCTCTCATACAGGTATCACCCCTCCTTTTAACCCAACTCAATTTTAACTCAATTCAATTTTAACTCAATTCAATTTTAACTCAATTCAATCCTAGCTCGATTCAATTTTAACTTCAATCTTATTTCAACTTACTTCAATCTTAATTCAACTTATGTGGTGTTCACACCTTCAAGGATGCATCCAAGGATACTCACGGATGAAGAAGGATCACTCATCCTTGACATCCTTGTTGCATCCTTGTTACATCCTTGTTGTATCCTTGTTGGGTCCTGGGCCATCCTTGATTATCCTGGAGCATCCTTCATCCCCACCACGGATCACAACAAAAAATTGAACATGTTTAATTTTTGTTGCCGGATGAGCAGGATGGAAAAATGGCTACATTGTCCTTAGTGAATCCTGGGTTATCCTTGGTGGATCCTGGGCTATCCTTAGTGGATTCTGCTCCACCTTGTTACTTCCCTGATGACCCTGTGGCCACCAGGGTGCATCCTGGAGGATCCTTGGTTCATCCTTACCTATCCTTACTTATCCTTGGCTCATCCTTACTCATCCTTGGCTCATCCTTGGCCATCCTTGCACATCCTTGACTGGCAGGAGGACATGAACAAGCTAATTTGTGCACTCTCTGATGGTAAGAATGTGGACAATGCACAAAGTTAAAACCCAAGCTTCAAGTCCATATCCCCTTTTCATGAATACCAGTTTAATATTGTCACAGTTGAGTTTATTCTTTTTCTTGTTTGATAATAATGATCTTTTGACCTCCTGGCAGCAGCCTGGCTTCAAATTTTTTTCCTGGCGTACCACTCATAGCTATGTTTATGTAAAAAGTTTTGAGAAGTTCTCTGCATATATGAGCAATAAATACAGTATCCTCCTTTTTTGTCATCCTAAAAAAATATTACAGCAATTTAACTATTCAACTAAACTTTGAATTTCATTGGTTTTCTTAAATACCTTAATACAAGCTATTTTTCCTTTCAATTTTCCATTGTTTTCCACTCTGAACTAAAGAATGTATCTGTATGCTATCCCTGTAATTTTTATTTTATCAATGGCAAATTAGGTGTCATTGCCATAGACAGTGTCTGCAGGCATCGACACAACTTGAGAGACCTCAGTTTTGCACTATCCTTGTTCAATCCTGCAGTATCCTTGTTCAATCCTGCAGTATCCTTGTTTTATCCTGCATTGTCCTTGTTCAATCCTGCTGTATCCTTGTTCAGTCCTGCTGCATCCTTGTTCAGTCCTGCTGTATCCTTGTTCAGTCCTGCTGTATCCTTGTTCAGTCCTTTAAGACCATAGTAGGTCCTTGCTCAGTCCTCACTGATATCATAGTGTATCCTGCTTCAAAATGTAACATTAGGCATTGTTACATTGTAGCAATTATTTGAATGCCGGATGAAGCAGGATGAATAATTTCGTTCATTCGGGGCCATCCTTGGTGATCCTTGAATGCATCCTTGTAGGTGTGAAAGGGGCATTACTCAATCCCAATTACTTAAATTTACTCAATCCATTCAATTTTTATTTTAAAATTTCATCAAAATTTTTTACTCAAAACCATCTCAATTCAATTATTCACTTATTCCCAATATGGCCCACAAAAACCCTCAAGCTATGATACTAGCTAAAAATGCCAATATATTAGCCAACAATGTCAAAAATGCCGATGGAGAAGTAGGTCCCTTGGCTGTTACTAATGCCGATGGAGAAGTTGGTCCCCTGGCTGCCACAAGAAGGAGTGCGAGAAGCTCCCGCCCCCCTCCGAGGTATTCTACTGCAACCCAGGATAGTAAGGACTCCGCACCATCGACATCGACCTCATCCAAGCCATACAAGCTGGACAGAAGAAAAGCCCTGGATAAGAAACTTCAAGGATGTGCTGAAGCTAAAATCACGCACGAACTAAAGAATGGCAACCACATCTTCGTATTCAGCACCGGATTATACGAGGTCTACCGAAGAGAGCTGCTATTCTTCTATTCCAACGCTCACCATGACAAACTTTACCCGCACAGCATTCACATTGACCACAGACAGGACCAGGATAAGGCTGTTGTGGAGACCAAGATCACAGCGAAGACGAAAACAACCAAGGGAAAAGGGTCTGCAAGGTTCACTGTAATGCTATATAACACTACTTCCACAATACAGGTTAACGGGAGATACGCCGCCATGTTCTTCAGTGACCATAATGTGATAGCTATGAGGATGGAAAACACCCCCGGATTAGACTGCATAGAAGAAGTCGCAAGGAAAGCCATTAGTGGATCCAACGCTAATGCCAATCCCCAGTCTCTGCATGAACATCCCCAGCGTCACCTCGAGAGCCTGTCACCTCCCTACGAAGAAAATGTGGTACTACTCTGCAACATCTGTCACCTTGCCAACAACAGATTCTCCATTGAATGCGACAGCTGTAGGAACTGGACACATCACATGTGCAACGAGATGGACGCCACGGAATTCCAGACGCACATTGACGACGAATCCAGACCATTCACCTGCATCTCCTGTCAACATCTGGAAGATCCTGCCCCGCACGAGGCTGCTGACCTCCATGAAAGAAGCAAGCCCCCTGGAACTACTGATTTACCCGAAGTTGATGCCCAGAGACTCCGTCTCTAAGCCAACCCTGCGAAGGAAAAGGATGTCAGAGCGGCGATCCCCACGAGCGCTCAACGGAGAGAGCTGGAGGCCATTGCCAGTGATCTACCCCGGGTGACCGAATCTGCCTCTGTCGAGTGTGCCTCTCTAGTCCCAGCTAGAGATAAACAATATGAATCAGTCACGAACCAGCCCGAGTATGAGACAGTAAGAACAGAGGTGGTGCCTCGTAATCAGGCACCAGATGAGGGCACCCGGGCGATCCAAGGAACCTCCTCCAATGCTCACAACCCTGCAACACCAGATGTCACCGTGATCTGCCCAGACGACCTCGGACCCGGCCAGGCGGAATCTCCTGACACTGTTGGACACCTTAACCCTGACAGCAGTCTCCTACCAAGGCTTCCCCACCCTGGAGAAGAGAAACCCAAGGCCAGTAAGAGCGGCAAGCCAAGGAAAACAAAACAAGCCTTCGCCACGAGTGAACTAGAGGACCAACTTGCGTTTTGTAAAGCCCACGTCATCCAGCTGGAAGAGAGAAATAAGGATCTGGAAGCGACCATTAGGACACTTCAAAGGCGGATCGATGCGCAGCCAGCCAACACAGCCCCCATCCTAAACCCCCACCCTCTTCAAAGCAGCTGCCACCACACCGGCGGTCACGTCCCGTCAACACACAACCACTGCCACTCTGAGATGGAACTGATGAAACTGCGCATGGAAATATTAGAAACTAGAATCAGCTGCTTATCTTCGGCACAAGCCCATCGCTGCTCAGACCAACACAATCTTCATTTTTTAGACTGCGGACACAAAGGGATGGGACGCACTCCCCAGAAGAAGAAAAAACGGAAGAAGCAGAGCAAGCATGGACTCAAGGAAGCTCAACCAAGGGCAAGCACCCCCCCATCATCCCTGACTCGGAACGTCGCCTCCACCCCAGAGGACGCCCAGGTGGACAACCAAACAAGACGCATTCCCCCAGGATCCCATCTGCCAGACGTAACGCCCCACCAAAGCCCAGGTCTTCTTCAGAGAACTGTCCAGGAACCCTTTCACCATGCTCCAATAGCTACTACGACACTACCTCCATGGATGACACCCCCCCCCAGTCTACAGACACCCAGAATGCAGACTGCACCCCAATACCCATGGCCGTCGCAGACAACCATGAGACCGCATCCCTCGTCCATCTACAGGAACAGACTACATGCACTCCTGCCGCCACCCAGCCCAGCCCACATGATGCCGCTCCAGACGCACCTGCCGACCCGAAGATAAGAATTGGCACATTCAACACTCAAAATGTAAGAGCCAACTGTATCTATATCAATCAATTCCTAAAAGACGTAGACATTATTGGATTTCAAGAACATTGGCTATTCCGATTTGAATGTAACATCCTGACAGAACTCTTCCCCAAATTCAAGTTTCTAATAAAATGTGCTGACGACAGCGACCCAATTTCACCAAGAGAGAGAAAGAGAGGCTTCGGAGGAGTCGCCATCGGCTGGAAGGATCCCCTGAATCACGCAGTCAAACCCCTTGATGATGGAAGCAACAGGATCTGCGCCATCTCCATTGGAACACAGCCCATGCCCACATGTCTGATTAATGTATATATGCCATGCAGAGGAAGAGGCCATGCAACTTCTGACTTCCAAGATGCCGTTGATGAGATTCTAGAAATAGAAAGGAAATACTCCGGCTCCCACCACATCATCCTAATCGGGGACCTCAACAGCTCGCTGCACAGGAATCCCCCCAACAGCCATGACAACATACTACGGACCCTTCTACAAGAGGCGAACCTCTACCTCCCCGATGATTACCCTGTCAGACCAACCCTGGTCCATCATGATGGAGCACATAACGCCCAGATTGACTACATCCTCACCTCCCTCTCCCTCCATGACCAGATGAGGTCTGTACATATCCACACCGACATTGTTCTCAATACTTCAGATCATAACCTCACTACGGCCGTCATCAACTGCCAACTACAGAGAGCCCCGGTGAAGTCAAAGTCGACGGCAAACAACATTCCAAGACGAATCAAGTGGGACCAGATCGACATGACGACATACCGCGCTGAAGCCAGCAGGAAGTTGATGAGGCATGAAGTTCGGCTCATCCCGGGCTCATCATCGGCGACTGAAGCTGCCATCCAAGATCTCACCACTGCGCTGCATGCTGCGACCAAGGTGGCTTCGCCAGCCCTTCACCAAGGAAGAAAACCGAGAGGCAGAGTGATCTGGAATGACGACATAAAACAAGCAAGCTCAGCTGCGAAGACGGCCTTCTACAGTTGGAAGTCACATGGGCGACCCAAGGAGCTGGATAACCAGGTAAATCTTCAGTATAGACTGACCAAGCGAAACCTAAGACGAGCACAGAGACAAGCACTCGCAGGGAAAAGGAACACTCTATACTCGGACATCATGGAGGCCTCGGACAAGGATCAACGTCTGTTCTTCCATCTAATCAAGAAGCAGAGGAGCACTGGTCCCACATTACCCCCATACATTGTAGTTGACGGTACCGCACTACACTCGTCTGAGGAAATCACAGAGGGCTGGAGAACCCACTTCTTAAGATTAGGTACACCAACAGACAAGCCTCACTTCACCAACGACTACAAGGCAATAGTAGAAACAGAGGCACACTATATCAGAGAACTCAGTAACACGAGCAGAGTCGAGCCAATAAGTATCACTGAACAAGCCGTAGCCAGAGCAATCCGCTCACTCAAGAACAACAAGTCGCCAGATCCCAGTGGCATTTCTGCAGAACATTTAAAGTACGGAGGAGCAGCAGTTCACAAGGCAGTCTTCAATATCCTCTCTTCAATAGCTCACAGTGGTCATATTCCAGATATCCTCAAAATGGGAGTAATCACGCCTGTGCCGAAGAAAGGGAAAGATAACACCCTACCCGGGAACTACAGAGGTATCACTGTGACACCCATTATTGGTAAGCTACTGGAATGCGTGATCCAGGAGATCATCGCCCCTCCACTGGAAAGCCAACAGAACCCGTTGCAGAGAGGCTTCACCAAAGGAGTGTCCCCGAATGTCGCTGCCCTGCTAGTACAAGAATGTATCAATGAAGGAAAAGACTCTGGAAAGGTCGTTGCATTGGCTACTCTGGACGCTGAGAAAGCGTTTGACGTCGTGTGGCACGACGGCCTCATTAGGAAGCTATTCCACTCTGATATACCTTCTGGTGCGCTCCATCTTATTGCCCAACTACAGACTGATGGCTCTTCAAGGATCAAATGGCTAGATGACCAGAGCACCTCTTTCAAGATTACCCAAGGCATCAGGCAAGGAGCTAAGCTGTCACCTATGCTCTACAAATTATATGTTAATCAGGTACTAAACGTCCTGAGTGCAAATAAAATTGGCGCAAGCATTGGAGATGTTTTCGTCGGCGCACCAACAGTAGCGGATGACATCGCTCTCATAGCCAACAGCCCGACAGATCTACAAACAGCGCTGCACCTGGTCTACGCAAATTCCTGTAAGGATAGGTCCACATTCAACACTTCTAAGAGTGACATCGTCATCTTCAACTCCAGCAAATCTAGAGACGCTCAGCAGTGAATCGACACGCACTACCCACCTAGGAATCATCAGAGACAACAAAAGCAACCTTGGGATCGATGAACGCATCCAGCTGGGCAGACGCACCATCTATTCACTGTTAGGAGCTGGCCTACACGGGAAGAATGGCTTAAACCCAATTGTCTCATGTAAGCTTTACACCACTTATGCCAGACCGCGAATCACATACGGCCTTGAAACATGCCAACTGTCACAAAAAGATAAAGAGAAACTCCTGAGGTATGAGGTAGGCCTCCTGCGCCAGATCCAATCCCTTCCTGACAGAACAGCCACAGTCGCAGTTTATTCACTCCTGGGCATCATGCCCATCACGGCTGAAATTGAGAGGAATTCGTTAACCCTCCTTGGCAACATCCTGAGGAATCAAGACACCACCGAATTTAGACTCGCCTCAAGACAACTGGCCATCAAGGATGAGGATAGTGATAGCTGGTTTACGTATACGAGACTACTCCTCCAGAAATACAATCTCCCGAATGTCTACCGACTTGCCACGGCCAACTACAGCAAGAAAACATGGAACGATATGGTACATCAGGGAGTCTGCAAATACTGGAAGCAACATTGGGAAACAGAGAAGTCACAGAAAACCTCCCTCAAATACCTGCACCTCCCGGACGGAGACTGCAGTACAGCTCACAGCGTCTGGAAAGCCTGCGAGAACAACCCCCGAGATGTCCTAGAAGCGGCAGTGAAGGCGAGGCTGTTAACTGGGACCTACACCCTCCAAGCAAATCGGCACAAATTTAATCAATTTCAAATATCCCCAATTTGTCAATTATGTCATAGTGGTAGTGAAGATAGGTCACATTTCATTCTTACATGCCCTTCCCTTGAGGAATGTAGAAACCCCATTAGAGAAATATGTAAACTCCTTTCTGGGCGAGCAAGCAACGGCAGCGTATCTCTATCTAGTGCGAACAGCGTCGTCCTGCAGTCAATTCTTGACTGTAGTCACCCGACAGTTCAATTATGCCTATCGGATCCAAAGAAGGACACAACCCGCATCGAACAGCTATCCCGAACGATGTGCTACAAACTCCACCTGAGACGGTCGAGGAATATCAATAAGATGGAGGGAGGCACGCATGCTCGCTAGGAAGGGAACTGTAGAAAGTAGTCCTAGTCTAGAACTAACATTGGAGATGGATGTATATATATAATGAACACTATTAACTTGTTACTTATCTATTTATCTATTTACTCATGCCACCAGGATTAAATCCCCTACCGTGAGCCGAAGAGTCAACTCTATCGATCCCTCCCCCCCGTACACGTTACCCAGGATCCTGGGGTGCTCCGAATTGACAGCGGAGGAATAGAACAGAACAATGGCGGAGAGCAGGTAGGTCACATGATGTAAATGACAATGGCGGATCCCACGAATATTCTGAGATGACAATATGCCATGATTTTTCAATTCGTATGTGACTAGTGTGGGAAGGATCGCTAAGCGATCACAATTTGCTCTCGCTTACCGCTCTATCATTGATCAATCTTGTACCTTCTCTGCATATATACAGCCAACCTCCCCATTTACATGGGTGATCAAGGAGGATCTGCTCATTTCCTCCATGCGCTGGCCAGGTTTGAACCCACAACCTTCCGTGCGTGAGTCCGGCATCATACCACTGGACCAGGGGCACTGATATGGGGATTTGAAGAACATAGATTTTTCATTCTCAAAAATATGTATTTGAACATACCAAATTTATTATTCCACGCTTAGTCAGTGCAAACATCACAAGTGACAATTGAATCACACATTAATGTCTAATTATCTGACTCGTATATCTTCTTGATATTCAGATGTCAAATAAAACTTTATATATATATATCTATTCTAATCGCCTGGCATAATGTAGAAAAACTCAAATGATGATGTTTTTCATTTCCTCAAACTATGCAGACAGGTTGAATAAGATAATTAACGGTCTATGTTTGATTGTTGTCCTGGGTGACAATGAAAATTGATATATCACTTGGTCCACCACAAATGTCATCGAAAGCAGCGATTTGTCAAATATGCAGACCATACCAAGGAAAATTTCTTATGCAGACCTCATGTATGCAGATACGTGTTAGCGACTAAAGGGCCCAGTCAGCCTCCAGCTATTTCACCCTTCTATATTGATCACCTCACTCCTGGTAATAAGGGTTTTATGTTAAAGACGGGTTGCATGAAATGACATTCCTTCGCTTTTCTTACTCACTTTCTCCTGTCAGATTTTATGTCCCTAAAGCGGATATTGCTCAGACCTATACAACAGGCATGGCAGCAATACTCCGCCCACATATTACTGAATACAATGTGAGGTATTTCTTTTTACTCCTTCCTAGAATGAAACCTACACACTCTATTGCTGTGTCATCCAGTTCAGAAACCAATTGAAGACTCCCCTTTTTTCTTGTCTTCTATGACAGAATGCTCGTGATAATTATAAAAGAACTGTTGACAGAAAATTTCACATTTTTATATCTTTTTGATAAACAGATAATCAAAATACCTTCAAGTTAGACCGACTTCAATGAAAATTGATATATTCAGTGACTTGTGAAACTGATGACACCCTTCGCAAAATACCGGATTTTGTTCTATTTCTCAAGATACATAGAATCTGGCACAATAACTCAATACATGTCATAAAATATACTATGAATATTGAAGAACCTTCCTACCAATTGTTGAGCCTGGAAACCAAGGAAATTTAATGGAGGTGGCAAAATGTGCAAGAGACCATTGCAAAAGTGTCGGTCTTGTTTGTATCATTTTGCAAATATCAAGTTTTTTGTTCTATATGCAAATTTCTTTACTCCAATGTTTATTGAAATTCTGCATGCCTTAAAAAACAAGTGAGATAATGATGATAGGATTCACCAATACTCTTTGAATATTAGCTAAGATTAATGTAAATTTCTGATTACACCATCTCATATCAATGTTTAGCATGCATGATTATTATCGTATATATTAATACATCACTCTAAGGCTTCTGGGATAGCATGACGTCATCGCCGTTTTCTTCCATTTCTGTATAGTTATTAGTTCCTAATCTATTCCTAATATAGCCATCTGCATAGATTACGCTTTTATCTTTCCAAAAACACCAAGTATGACCCAATCTAACCTCTCCCTGCTGCGCTATCCTGCAGATGCGTTTTCAATCGAGGGTATAGGCCGCCATGTTTTTATTTTGTTGTGATCCAATTTCGCGCCGTCAGGCTTGTACAAAGCTGTACAATGAAGGACATTATGTCAAGGCATATGCTGTTGCAATGACTGAGAGTCACATTAATAGCTAAGTATCTCTGATTGCTATTAAATTAATCTTCACTTCTTTTAATTTTCAACAGTCCCTGATTGCTATTATACCGAAACAGTTTTAAGGGGTCCCATTGCTATTGAAACATAGCACTTGTGGGCCTCGATTACCTGACTCGATTACTTGCTTGCTTGTGTTGCTTAATCGTAGCACTTGTAGGCCTCGCTTACTTGCCTCGATTACCTGCTTGCTTGTGTTGCTTAAACGTAGCACTTGTAGGCCTCGCTTACTTGCCTCGCTTACTTGCCTGCTTGTTGTGCTTAAACGTAGCACTTGTGGGCCTTGCTTACTTGCCTTGATTACTTGCTTGCTTGTGTTGCTTAAACGTAGCACTTGTGGGCCTCGCTTAACTAACTCGACTACTTGCTTGCTTGTGTTGCTTAAACGTAGCACTTGTGGGCCTCGCTTACCTGACTCGCTTACCTGACTCAATTACTTTCTTGCTTGTGTTGCTCAAACTTAGCACTTGTGGGTCACGCTTACCTGACAATATGTCCGGACATGTTATGCTGTACTCAGATATAGTACGCATTGGCTTGAATGAGCCTAGAAACCAGGCTAAATTGGCATCGGATAACTTAGCAAATAAACCTCACCACTTTGCCAAAAGTCAAAATGATAATGCCAAGAAGAAACCAGAAACCAGCACTAATCGCAATAAGCTGAAGGCTTGTGTGTGGAATGCTCAAAGTTTGAGACAAAAGACCGAGTCTGTGAAAGAGTTCAGAGATGAATTTGATCTGGACATTTTTCTGTTCACCGAAACCTGGCTAAAAGCAAATCACCAAGTTGAAATTGGGGAATTAGAAAGAAATCTCTACTTGAGTGCACCACGTGAATCCAGGCCTGGGGGTGGTGTAGGTTGCATTGTGAGAACAGGCATAAAAGCATTCAAGAAAGAAAGCATTAAAACCAAAACTTTTGAGCACATGGAAATAGAGTTGCAAGTCAATAACAGAACTGTCACTATTCTACTTGTGTACAGGCCTGAACCTTCAAACAAGAATAAATACAGCTTATCAGAATTTTACACCGAATTTACAAATTTTCTGTCCCACTTTCAAACATACACTGTACAACCATGAAACCGTTGTTACTGGGGATTTCAACTTTCACTTGAACAAGCCAAATGATCCAAAAGTTATAAAATTCAATAATATTCTTGAAATGTTTGACCTCATTCAACATGTGTCATCACCAACACACAAAGATGGAAATATACTCGATCTTGTTATTACAAACACAACTACATCTCTGACAGACTGTTACGTCAGTGATCTCCTTTCAGACCACAACTGTGTGCTTTTCGATATTAAAATTGACAAAGGCAAAAATCCTCGGAAAAAAATCACCTTCCGAAAAACTCGGAGCATAAATTTATGTGAATTCAAAAAGGACATTGAGCAACATCTTTCACAAAAAGTACAACATCACAATCGATCAATCCACTTGAGTAACCTGGTGGCACTTTACAACTCAACTGGAAAAGTGTTTGACAAACATGCCCCTGTGAAAACTAAATTTGTGACTTTACGCAAACCCAACCCCTTCAGAAATCCGGAGATTAAGCCCCTCAAAACAGCCAAGAGAAAAGCGGAACGATTATGGCGGCGAACTGGTCTTCAAAAAGACTGGGAAAACTTCAAAGAAAAACGAAATGCATTTAATGAAATGCTTCATCAACTAAAGTCTCATAATCTTAAGTCAAAGATTCAAGCCACAAAAAGGAACTCGAAAGCAATGTTCAAAGGGCTCAATTCCAGCCTTAACAGGAACCAAGACTTACCTCTACCCAATCACACTAGTGAAAAAGACCTGGCAAATGAATTCAATGACTATTTTGATGAAAAGATCAAAACAATAAGGTCAAAGTTGGATTCCAATTCAAACAAAACAATTGATGCTCATATGAAGCCGCGTCATAAGTTAGGTCAGTTCAAAGCTTTATCACAAGTGGAAGTTAAGAAACTTGTCACTGACATGCCAGTAAAACATTGTCAACTTGATCCCATTCCCACATGGCTATTGCTTGAATGCATTGATGAATTTCTTCCAGTTATGACAAAAATTGTCAACATGTCATTGACACTTGGAGAAATGCCTCTTGATTTGAAGCACGCACTTGTAAAACCACTGTTAAAGAAGACGGGTCTTGAACTAATTAAAAAGAATTACCGACCTGTCTCTAATCTTTCATTTCTTGGAAAACTGATTGAAAGTGCTATAATCAAACAGTACGTTGATCATCTCACACGAAACAAACTTGATGATGAAAAGCAATCGGCCTACAAGCAGTTTCATAGTACAGAAACTCTCTTAACAAGAATCCATAATGACATTATGCTTAATTTGAGCAAAGGAGAGGTGACAATGCTGGTGCTGCTGGACTTGTCAGCTGCATTTGATACAATTGATCATGACATTTTGCTAGAAAGGCTGCAAAATAGATATGGTGTGCATGGCTCAGCCCTGAAATGGTTCAAGTCATATATTTCTGAACGATCACAGTCCGTGACGATAAATGACACAACATCACGCAAACTTCCACTCAAGTTTGGGATGCCACAAGGTTCAAAACTTGGTCCAATCTTGTTCAACTCTTACATTGCTCCAGTAAGTGAGGTTGCACAAAGAAACCAAGTAAATGATCAAAAGTATGCGGATGATGAACAACTTCTTCTTTCATTCAAGCCAACCTTTTTGAATCAAGAGCAAGCTGTACGGAAAATGGAAAAATGTATTGCGGAAATCAGGGACTTCTTGCACAATAACAAGTTGTGCAATAATGGTGACAAAACTGAACTTCTGCTGATTGGTGCTCCTGGTCAGTTGAAGAAACTGCAAGTATCATCAATCAATGTTGACAATGTTGAAATAAAAACTGCAGATCATGTCAGAAATTTAGGAGTGCTGTTCGACAAAAATATGACTATGGAAAGACAAATCAACAAGATGTGCCGCAATGCTTTCTTCAATTTGAGAAACATTTCGAAACTTCGAAAGAACCTAGACAAAGAAACTGTTAAAACAGCTGTGAATGCTCTTGTCACTCCACACCTGGACTACGGTAACGGACTCTTGTATGGCACAACCAGCTGTTTGATGAATAAGCTTCAAGTTGCCCAAAACTCAGCTGTTCGATTGATTGAGAGATTGAAAGACATGACAGTGTAAGTCTTAGTAGAAAGCAACTACATTGGCTTCCGATTCCAGCAAGAATCCAGTTCAAACTGTTGATGATCACATGGAAAGCAATGAATTCCCAAGCTCCATTGTACATTCAAGAACTGATTCAAGCCAAACCCCAACAAAACCACAATCTGAGAAGCAACCATAGATGCTTGCTAGCAGAGCCTATCCCATGCAACAAAAATAAGTTTGAGGACAGAGCTTTCACATACGCAGCCCCAAAACTCTGGAATAGTTTGCCTGAAAAGTTGAGATCAATAAACACACTGGAAAGCTTCAAGAAGAACCTTAAAACTCACTTGTTTAAGAAATTTTACCCTTGATCATTTGAGAAGCGCTAATGAGCAGTTTACTGGAATTAGCGCTATATAAAGTATCTATTATTATTATTATTATTATCATTAAGTGTCAAGTCAGCTTCATCCTCAAGTTTAATTTACAAGTGCTCCAGCACTCACAAGCACATTTCCTTTCAAAATCAGTTTGTGAACTTTAACACTTTCCTTTTGCGCACGTCGAGTGCAATTTGCGATTATGCCTATTAAAAGGCAAACACATCAGTTATAGGCCTACATGGTTTGAAAGATCAAATAATGACAAATATAAAATAAATCTATACATGTATGTACATAGTTCATCTACTTCCAAAAACCAATAAGCGTCTTTGTTTGACTTCCATGGTAGAGTGAAATCACATAGGCCTACCTCTCTGCCTACTGTTTCTCTACATATCATTTATCACGGGTAAATGCTAGTATATATGATTCCACAAATACCAGCTAGGGTGCAATTTTGTGATACTTTATGGAAATTCCTAATTCTACGATTTTTTGTTTCAACCCACGATATTAAAGATATTCATCACTGAAATAGATGAAATCCTTCAACAACTGTTCAAGATGAAACTTGACATTTAAAAAAAGAAGTTTAATTTGGATGCTGAGAGGCTCCTAAGACAATATTTTAATCCAAGGCCTTTAGTATCGGTCCCCATGTTGTTTGGCCCATTGGTCCCCCATATATCCTATTCTTTAATTTTTAAAGAAAACTTAGTTCGCTACAGGCAAATTGTGTTTCACGGTGAAATGCCCTATGTTTTGGCATAAATTTAACTCATCATTTTTTGGAATGTGCCTATTCTATTGCGATGATGTATGCCTGTAGCGAACTGATTTTTCTTTATCATTCTATGTCTTATCAAGCCATTATCTGCCATCCTGCTGCAGTAGCAATATATATTGCATGTGTAGGGTATAAATTGACTTGAAATGTTAAAAAAAGCAGCTTAAAGCTTGGAATGAAATCAATTCGATTTGTTAAGACTATTAGTCTATTACAGCGTATTAAGGCATTCAAAAAGCCTCTATGTCACATAGTATAATGGATACATACAAATACCTTTAACAGGTAGTACAATTTCTAAAATAAGATGGTTGTTTTCACATGTGTTTCTTAACATGGATATAGGCCTATCATAAGAATACTAGCACAAAATACATGCTAGGAGATGAGCTCTGTAGTTTCTGACAAATTAGCATTGAATGTTGTGCTAAAAATGTCTTACAATAACAGCAATTCAACAGTTAATGAAAATTCCACAGTTATACTATAAACTTTGAAACTGCAGATATAGGCTATACGACATTTTTATTTTATTATATTTTTTCAGATAGGGTCACGCAAAAAAATTCTTAATTATTTCTCAACCACTAAAAATGTTTTACAATAACATTTATACATAAGTCAAATGTCTGAAGAACAAATCTTTGCAATTCCCCATCTGGAAATTTCATAGTTCTTAAAGAGCAATAGGAGGAAATTCGAGAAAAAAAAATTCTAGATTTTAAAGCGAAATTCTTTTGGAGAAAGCACAATTTTAGTTTATAATATTTGCCAATAAATTGCATTTTCAGGTGATCTCTAATATCGTCTGAGATTCGTCTCTTGCAAAAGTAATTTACTCTTGAAAATCCAAGACAGACTCCGAGAAATCACTATCCTTATTGGTCTTCGTATTGGATTTCTTTGCATTGCTCCACTTCCAGGAAGTGTTGTCTAGCCGGCAACAAGAAATCAATAATTTTGAGAAGTCGGTTAACAACATTAACAGGCTTTTTCATTCTACCATCGAAGTGCAAATTTCATAAATTAAAAAAATGCTGTTAAGTTTATGCTTTGAAGATCTAAAGAAATACTCAACAGAAATGGTGTACACGTGTGCTTGGAGATTTTCTGAATTTCTAAAGTTTGTATGACTTCTCTGTTTAGGTAAAAAATTATCACTTTTAGTTTTTAAAAAATCACTAAAAATTGCATCATGGCTCAACAACACAGACACAAACTTTCAACATATGCAAAAAATGCCAACTTAATCTTGAAGTATACAACAGAAAATATCACAATTTCATGTTGAATGCCATATGCATCGACCTCTGCCTTCACTTGACTTGACATGGATTCCATCAACTTGTTTCCTGCATATTTTTTACCGATATGGCCATTCTTCAGTGAAAGTCACTTGTGCCTGGTCCAGATCAGTGGGCTGAACCTCCATCTTATGTGCAATATGGTCCAAGATGTCCAGGCCTACTACAATTCACGTAAACCGTCTTAATTTATAAACAGAGGTGAGTAAAAGTGCTTCTTGGTGACAGGACATCAGGAGGACACTTGACCATATCTTGACCATCGATTACAGCCACTTGTCATGCAGGCAATTACTGTGGGGGTGAGGCCTGTTGTTCCCATAAGATCATGGGGGTTTTCTCGTCTGAAGCCTTCTTCCAATAGGCCCAATCGCACTGACCCTTTTCACCCGAAACAAGATTGAAGATAGCAAAGATATACAGATAGTCAAGTAGATAACTGGTGATGAGTTGAGCAACTTTCAAGCAGTTTCAAATACAGGTGGGATTGGCATCCACATCAAATACTCGTAATAAGATTAATAGTGGCAATTTGCAAGATTACACATCTTTGTGATTAAAGCAGAAGAGCGAAAAAGTTTTCTTATACGTTCTGGTTCCCATTGCTGCAATTTGGTGCCTACATATATCTTTGAAAGTCTTCATCGGTCACTACATGTGGATGGAAGTGATCATAGGCACATGGTGCATGCAATTATTGTAGGGCAAGTGACCCTTGTCCGAATTTTAAGATCTTAATTTAAGAACATTTCAAATGAAACTGTCTGAAAATCGTAATTTTCCGTCGTTTTTATTTAATCATCTGCTCCCTTTTCTGAAGTGGTTATTTTTATACTGCATGAAGTTTATGTACACTGTATGTATACATCTGTACCTAGTATGAAAAAATATCTACGTGACATGTTTGCTTCTTCATCGGCCATCTTTCAGCTTGTGATATATCTGTCAATCATTGGGAACAATTTTTGGACTTCTTGAACTACTACCATGATAAGTGTCAGCAAAAGCCAAGGAATATTTCTCAGACAAACTGCACATAGATGTATTATTTACTAAGGACCAGCTCAGTCCCATGTCACACTTTTTCTGCCACTCTATATTGATCGCCTCATGTTCGTAATAAATGCTTTATGTGAGGGAGCTAGTTGCTTGAAATGACATTCCCTTCGCTTTATGTGTCTCCTGTCTGGTGCCAAACTTCTTACGTTACAACATCCTCTGAGCTCATATTAGTCTTATTCATAGTCATTACTGAAAGTAGGCAAGGTCTTGCCTCTTTTTCCAGATCAAAATTTTCCAGTTTGTGGCTAATATTGCACAGGGCCAGTTTTACTGCGCCTGTCAACAAATAGGCCTAATAAACTTGTGTCTGCCAATTAATATCCAGCATGAAAAAGACAATTTCCCACTTTTTCATTGATTGAAACGCATACAATAGCTAGACTCAAAATCCTGAAAAGATAGTGCTTTTCTCACTCTCTTTGACAGGGGAATTATTATGCCTTCACATTTACTGTTCTGGACCATCAGCAGAATCTATCAAACTCGATTCCCAAAACAGCTGAAAAATTGTAAGCAAAATAAAATATTATCTGGGGTGAAATAATTCCTTCACAAATGAATACAAGTGCTTGATAAAAGGAGCCACTAGAAATAACAGACAGACAACAATCATTAAACTAAAAATATATCTTTAACAACAGAGAAGTCTGGCATGTAATTGTATCTTGCTGCCTAGAAAGGATGAAAGGAAAATGGATTGTCTTCTCATTGGGGGAAAATATGAGAAATATGAGATTTAAATTCTATCAAAAATATATATGAAACAATCACGATATCCATGACATAGTATTTCATGATCCTGGCAATTCCTTGCATAGAAAAGCCTATACTTGTGCCAAGGAGGATTACACACTTCGCTACTCAGTTACTGGAATGACAAATGTCTGTAATCGACGGCCTTGTGGAGAAGACATAACCTGGTGTGGAAAGGTGAGATACATATTACACAGCAGACAAGTCTATCTATATCTATCTATATCTATCTATATCTATCTATCTATCTATCTATCTATCTATCTATCTATCTATCTATCTTTCTATCTTTCTATCTATCTATCTATCTATCTGTATTTCTATCTATACAAGTCGTGGTAAGTTGAGTGCTCGTAACAGGTAGGACTGCTAACGGCTGTTTTGATAAGATTTTTATCGATCATGCTATTTTGCTCGAAGCATAATCTGAACCGCTCAGCTTTCAGATGATTTCGTACTGTCATATAGGGAAAATGACATCAGAAAACATATGACATCACTCTGCCCTGTAGAATAACATGTCCAAGAAAAAAGTTAACATTCAGTCTCAGTGTCTACAATTATGAAATCATCTGTAACAACTAGAAGGATTGAAACTGATTTTGATGGTAAAATAACAGCTTTTGATAGGCCATTCAACCTCAACAGACAATGTCTTTTTGGTTGAGATTGAAAGTTTAGAAAAACAGTTGTTGCTGATTTCGGTCGAACAATGGCAAATGAATTAATCAAATTTGACAAACCACATGTTTGTATAATATATCACAATTAGAATTGAATCTTTGTTTATGTGGCTTCTATGATAATTGTATACCAGTCCAGCATAGCAGATGAAAACAAGAGAGGAGCCTTCTGTGTGAATCAAATTACGTCTATTTCTGATCACTCGATCTGTCCTTTCCATACTTCATCTGATGAACTGTTCGCCTCAATTCAGTCCTACTGTAAATTGTGATAATATATACACTGTTGCATAAGCATAATTTTGCAGCCAGAATTTGCACTCTTATCTCATTTGTGTGCCAATTAACCATCATCATGAAGAAATCAAAGACTGAAAAGCAAAGATCTTCTCATATTATGTAATCTGTCGAAACATTTCAATTTGCCCTAACAAAGGTTTGTTGCGAAATCAAATTATGTTGTCAATGATAATCACACAATAATCGGAGGATTACTTATTAGACACACATGCCAGGAGATAAACGCGGAATAATCCCAGTAACTTGGAAATGTTCATTGTTCGAGCAGTGACAACATCAGTAGTTAAACGTGATTTAGTGGTTAATGAATTTAATTGATTCAAATTTTGTACATGTGTCAATTTGTGAAGAGAAGGAATAACTGGAATTCAATTGCGCGATGAATAAAAATTGATAATTGCATAATGTAGGCCTATTATCATGTCGGGGAAGTGTCTCAAAGTAAATGCTACTACATGTATACACTGGTATACTTCAAACTTTAGAACATTGTTTTTTTCTTGTCATGCCATATCGTGTAAGTGGAGACAACCATGCTTGCATGTAAATATAATGCATTCAAGTCCTTTAGCCTCGAGACCTGTATAGTCGACAGAATCAGTCTGTTCGTCATATGTGTGCATTCTGCAATGTTTGTCCTTTATACTTTGGTAAAAAAAGAGCTTATCTCAAGAATTTGCAAACACACATCCAGCTGTCATTTTGGGCCCCCGGCAAAAATTTGTCACTGCCCAGTGCAGTGCCCACCCTCCGACATCCGTGTTATTTCAAGAAAAACAAATGACTATATAATATAATATATTGTTTTTATGTCGGGGGCCCACACTTGAGAGTTGTTTTTTTCTGTCATCTTTAATGCCCCCCCCCCTGGGTGGATGACTATTCGTAAATTACAGTCTGTCCACACAGGTTCCATGATGTTCTTGTTTTCATATGCAGCTGCAGTGTTGTATTCGCATCCAGTAATGTGTAATAGATAGATAGATAGAGCCTTCATCTGCAAAATTCCAGCTGGATGTCGATCGGATGAGACGTTCAATTGGTGGCCCCTTGTATCAGTGTCTGTGCTTTGCAAGTAAAATATCTCCCTCACATGGGGTAAATGTGTAACATGTTGAGAACTCCCACTCTCTCTCCTATCTCATCAATCAACCCTCGTGAGCCCCTAGAACTGGCTTAGAGGGCTGAACTTACCATATCTATCTATCTATCCATCTAATGGCCCAAGCCGCTTTTTTATTTGTGTTTGTTCTGGCGATTTACTCTGGGCCATACACTGTGTCGCTCTGATATATATGATTTTTTCCGAATAGGCAAACAAATGTAAGATACATAATAATGACATCTAGCAAAACAAATACACACCTGTCACCTGACATGTTTGGCTTAGGAAGGGTTTTTACTTTCTGCATGGCTCTCTCCATTTAGCTTAATGTGAAAGTGAATTGCAGTCTTGCAAACAAAGAAAATTATCATTTCTATCATGCAACCAGGATATTAACAGCAGAGCAGAATAATGTCTTCCACTTATACAACAGAGCCACGTAGATTGTGTGGTTTGCTCAACTGAATTTTTTTCTCAGTAATTTAGTCCATTAAATAGGATTACCATGTGAATTACATGGAAGCTCATTTTTCTCACAAAGATATGAGAAGTTCTTTGTTGAATGGAGTAATTAAAAACTAGGTATTTTGCTAGTCACTTTATCAAGCCATCTTTCATAATAGTGGAAGGCATTTGTGGAGGGGCCTACAGACCACTTACAACCAAGGATTTATGTCTAGAGTGTACATATGTAGATTCTCGATCTTCGGAAAAAAAATCTAATAGATCTTCTGAAGGTAAATTCATCTACTATATGTAGCTAAGTGTGGACCAGTTACTATCCGGGGGAGATGTAGACTTGTTGAGTTGTCCTTATTGCTGTCGTCCTTCGTCTTCTTCTTGGGGAGCCTGAAAACCCATGGCTGGTACCCATTGGCTGCTAGGGCCTCTTTAACATGGTTGACTTCATTCTTTCTTTCTTCTTCTGTTGATGGAATTGCTTCAGCTCTCTGCATCAAGGTGCGGACCACTGAGTGCTTATGTTCCAGATGATGATTGGACTGCCAGTTTAAATATTGGTCCGTGTGTGCGGGCTTTCTGTGAATGCGGGTGTTGATTGTAGCATCCTCGTTAAGCACAATCTCTGTGTCGAGGGAGGGTATTCCTCCGTATCGCTCCCAGTCTATGGTGAGCTTGATATGTGGATTTTGACTGTTTATGTGGGCTGTAAAGGTGTCTATATCATATCGTTTTTAAAAAACTACAAAGGTGTCGTCTACGTAACGCATCCAGATGTGCGGTGGGTTCGGCGCAGTTGCCAAGGCTTTTGTCTCGAAATCTTCCATATAAAGATTTGCTACCACTGGTGACACAGACGAGTCCATGGCGGCGCCTTGTTTTTGTTTATAAAACTTGCCCCACAAAGCTGCCCCACAACAACGCAACTTATGAAGATGATGAGACGTCGCCGAAATTCTGGATGGTAAGCATTATCTCATCACTGGATGTTGAGCACTTTTTCTCACACTTATTAAAATTATCAATTTCCATAAACAAGAAAAAAGTAATGGCAATCTGAAGCGAATTTGCAGTTAGTTTCCTGACAAGCCCAAACCAGAGGTATATATTTTTCACTATTTGGCATGTACACGAATTTGTAAACCTGCAAAAACGAACATATACACGAATTTAGCATTCGTGTAAGTGTGAAATATTGCTATTCACGAATTTGTGTATGTGTAATTACGAACATTGCAACCTTATACTTGGCTAAAACTAACTCTAAACCTAATTTTAACACTAAACCCTAAATATATAGCACTTCCACGAATGTTAGTATTGGCAGATACACGAATGAATAATAAAGCACATTCACAAGTGTTAGTTTTTACATATACACGAGCACCTATGCTCGTTTTTTCATGTCCACGAATTCGTACATGCTCGTTTTTACACCTCCACGAATTCGTGAACATGCCAAATGATGAAAAATATATACATGCAAACCATGGCATAAGTAGCCGACCAGACGAAAGTTGGGGGGGGCTATGGACTTTACCCCCGAGACAAACTTTTTTTTTCGTGCGCCATGCGTCAACAAACAATTTTTTTTCGCATGCGCACTCACGACAAACTTTTTTATCGGAATTTTAAAATTATGGTACCCTAGCTACAGGTGGAAACAAACTTTTATTTTTCATTTCCATGTGCTGAACAAACTTTTTTTTTCAGTGTCAAGTGGGAAACAATCTTTTTTTTTCACCAAATATCCATAGCCCCCCCCCCCCAAAGATCATCTGGTCGGCCCCTAAAATAGACCTGCATAATTAACAAAACTGATCCTTAAAGTCCCCCATTTCAAAATTGCCGAGCATTAATGTCACAGCTTGCTTTGCGCCTAATCTGAGAGTGCTTTAATGGTAGCCGTGATCATCAACTGATTATGGTAATGCATCTTTTTTTCATAACCTCTAATAATCAGTAATTTCTTTTGACATTTTAAATTCATTGCTGCATAACTCATTTTTGTTACAAAGTAAAAGGCCATGGCTCAAGTTCTATTCTCGACTGGGATAAGAAGGACTTATGACTTGACCAGACAAACTGTAGCCATTCAAGGATGGCATGATCTAAAGAAATAATGCCAAGTGACAATTTAAAATAGCCAAATCAGCTGTATGACTTGTTTTTCAGTGCATAGTGCGGAGACATACCGCGGCATACCGTGCCAAAGCATACTGCATGCTGCTCTGAGGACTATTGGTGTCACAGACCTAATGGCTTTTAGTCTTTTTCATGGTTGTTTTGTGCATGAAAGTATGGAAAAACAAAGTCTTCACTTTTTCACAAGTGGATAAACAACACATATGTCGTCAGATGAAATATTTATCCCTGCAATGAAAAGGTGAATAACTTGCATATATAATGTCACACATACACTTAGTAGGGAAGAGCGAGGCAAAGAGAGACACTTTTTATTTTGGCAGTTAACTGTAGAAGGAGTTCAGGCCACATCATAGATAATGAAGTTTAGTATATGGTCCAATAGTTATCTAATTGACCTACTGACAGTATTTTACAGTGGAATGACATGCAATGAGCATTGTAAAATCAGATGACAATGTCTATTCCAACCTTAGGCATACGGAACAGGCGTTTCACGTGGGGCTGTCACTATTTTGCCCTGAAATTTTAACATGGCACGGATGTGACCAGGACAGTGGATCTGCCCTGATTGGTCAGAATTTGCCCTGATATACGCCATTTGCCCTGATGCCAGGGGGGCTGCAGCCCCCCCTGACCCCCCGCGATATATGCCTATGATTCCACCTTAATTTTTTCAGGATTCCTCTTAGAGGCAGAAACTGAAGCAACGATCAATTGCGCCATGCATGTTTCCTCATTTGAATTTTAACCATAGGGACCAGTAGGAAGCAATCTCTTTCCTGTGTAATGGGTCTTCATAATCCCAATTCACATCCCTGGAATGACATACTTCAGAATATAATGCTTGAGGCATATTCTGGAACTTTATAAAAAGTTTCGAAGACAGCTCATGAAAATTATATATCCTATATATATATGGTCTTGCATTTCAGAAATCACATGAGAAAAGATGGAAAGTTCATTACATGCCATGAAAAATGGTGACACCTCTTCAATTTATACAACAAGAACCTTGGTGAAAGCAGATGAAATAATTGAGTGCTTCAAGCTCTAAAGAAAAGTCTTACTTCTTCGCAACTCATGCTGTAAGTCAACAGTCAAGTAAACCCTGGGGCTTTTTTTTTCACTCTTATAGTGTCAAGAACAGGAGTTTTGAAGCTCACATTTTTGTTGTTTTCAAGTTGAAATATCTATCTGAGAGAAAAAACGAGAGCAAGTACATCATTCAAACATTTTTACATGACTC
The DNA here is from genome assembly GCA_026936325.1 of Platynereis dumerilii. Lineage (NCBI taxonomy): Eukaryota > Metazoa > Annelida > Polychaeta > Phyllodocida > Nereididae > Platynereis > Platynereis dumerilii. Next base: position 77,828,935 of record JAPTHN010000001.1, on the reverse strand, counting down.
ATTAAAACTACCTTCGCATTCCAAATCTCCATGCCAGTGACTATACATGCCCAGTGCCCACAAGTTGTAAAATTTGAAATTTCGAGTCAGCTTGAATGATTGATTGAAATGGTTGCACAATTTCTTGTATCTAACATAGCTTGTTGTTTAAAGTTATGATAACATGTCCATTGTCATAACTTAAAGCAACAAGCAACTATGTTTGCTCAAAGGAATAATATTGTTTTGCAACGCTCAATGAAAAATTTAAGTTGACTCAAAATTTCAATTTTATGGTGCACATGAAAATCACCGCAGTCACGTGCAGATTATTTCGTAATATGAAGACAATAACAAGGCTAAGATCATTGACATCTATAGATTATGACAACATTAATAATATCTATGATCTTGAAATGAAGTTACTGTTAGTGGAATAATATTATTGATATATGTGTCATTCTAAATCTCAGACCTTTAATTGCAGAGTAATCATGGTGTTTCCAAATGATAACCTCAAAAATGGCATTTACTTTCCATAAAACATTATGTTTCTGGTGATATGGGGAAAAAGTCAAAAACACACTACAATGATCCATGACACCATGCTTTTTAGTCCCGCATTACGAGACTAATAATATTATGTTCATTCAGATGTGTCCTTACGTCTGCATGTGCATTGGACTGTTTTTCACGAGATTGAGAAAATATTCCGCTATGTACACCGTTTCTCATGAAACAAGTCAGTAAATATTTTTTCTATTCACCACAATGAAAAACTGATTAGTCTTTCATTCCATTGAAATAAGATGGCCTTTTTTGTTACAGTTATCACATCCAAGTCAACATTCACATCGTACAAAAATAAATGAGCTTTCCAAAAAAAGAATGACAATAAGTAAAATGGTCTTTGCAATTCAATGGTTAGTGGCATTTAATCAATTCGCACATTAAATGTTCTTTTCAGCAATAGGGCACACTCGAACATCCATGGTAATGAATGAATTGAAAGCATCAGTGTTCTCATTATCAAGTTGAATAAAGGAATTGTTGAGTGAAATGCTTCATTGGAAGACAACAACCGACCAAACACTGTCCAAGCGAATTGAATATGTATGACATTCTACATGTGCATGAAACGGTATAGTCCATGAGCCAGACCAGATATTGGTACCACCTGGGGTGGCAAAATCTAACAGTGTTTTTCTGAAAGACATATACCTATAGACTATAAAAAAGTTTGAGCCCAAGATTGGAGCGGCAGCTTAGTGGTAGTAATCAGCCCTTAAATATGGGAATCTGTGTCGGATTTGAGCACATGAATTATGGGGTGGGGGAAACTGAAATTGCTAAATCTCCTGAACCAATGGACCAATTTCAACAAAATACCCCTCAAAATGTCCGGAATTTTGAGTTTTACAAATATAGGTCAATACATGACCAATATGCAAATTAAGTAGGTCGTCAGAGGTCAAAAGGTCACAAAAATTGACTATTGCTTAAAATCTGAACCATTGTCCAAATAAACACCACAGCTGCCAACCCAATGAGACTTGGAAGGTCATGATGGGCTTAGATTATAGATAACAAGTATGAAAGTCCATTTTATGCCAACAAATGGATAATTCATGCATGTGTCAGCGGCGGCACATAATGAAATATGGTACATATTTGAAAATGACCGTTTTAAGGGTGGAGGAAACTAAAATTGCTGTATCTCCAGAACCAATTGTCCTATCACCACAAATTACCCCTCAAAATGTTCGGACTTGTAAGTTCTACACATATAGGTTATTATATGACCAATATGCAAATTAATTAGGTCATCAGAGGTCAGAAGGTCACGAAAATTGACCGTTGCTTAAAATCTGAACCCTCATCCTAAAACAAACTCCTTAGCTGCCAAACCAATGGGACTTGTCATTTAGGGGTCAGATTATAGATAAAAAGTGTCAAAGTAACTTTTATGTCTAAAGATGCAGAATTTATGTATGTTTCAGCATTGGCACGAGACGAAATATGTCAGATATTTGAAAATGACCGTTTTAAGGGCGGGGGAAACTAAAATTGCTATATCTCCTGAAAAAATGGTGCTATCCCAACATATTACCCCTTAAAATGTTCGGACTTGTGGGTTCTATAAATATAGGTTATTAGACTACAGAGTTTATGTATATGTCAGCAGTAGGACATAACAAAATATGGCAGGTATTTGAAAATGATAGTTTTAAGGATGGGCGAAACTAAAAAAATTGCAATATCTCCCGAACCAGTGGTCCAATTCCAACAAATTTCTGCTACAGATGTCTTGAATTAGGAGTTTTGTACATGTTATTTGACCAACATGCAAATCAATTAGATCATCAGAGATCAAAAGGTTGCAAAAATGTACCTTTGCTTAAAATCTGAGCCCTCATGAAAAAATTACACAGCTTAACCGACAAATGACTGAATGTGCCACACACAACTGAAATGTCAATAAGATGAAGAATTGATTCAAGACATAGTAAACTAAATATAAAATAGAATCAAATTTGTGATTTATAGATGTCCGGAAACTGCTCCTCTTCGCTTCTGGCTTTTTTGAGGACTCAAAACTAGACAGACTGAGAGAACTGGGATCAAATGGCCAAATATTGCAGCACACCACCAATACTCCCCTCCCAGTTTCCTCCTTCTGGTTAGTATCATCCCTTCTAGTTTCCTCAATCTTCTCTTTCTGCCTTCTCCTTCTTTGTCTCAGGACTCCTTCATAGTCTCCTACTCCATAGTCTCCTCCTTCATAGTCTCCTTCTTCATAGTCTCCTCCTTCATAATCTCCTCCTTCATAGTCTCGTCCTTCATAGTTTCCTCCTGCATAGTCTCATTATTTGCCTCAATGCTTCCATTATTTCTCCTGTTCTCTTCGTCTCAATATGTAGATGTACTCCTACCCTCCAAGCGTCTTTCTTCTATGTCTCCAGCTCCCCTGCTTCCTCCAATCATCCTCTATGATGTAGGGGAGAGCGGGGCACAGTGAGACGGAGGGCACAGTGAGACAAAGCCCGTAGCGTCTAGCTGGTACTGTTCACAGATCAACCCTCTTTTGTATAGTACAAAAAGTAAGTAAGTGAGAGTCTGACCTATATCCGGAATGCCTACACAGCATATCGAGAGTGGAATTTCAATATTTAGGTTTTTAGCCGATAAAAGTAAATAATTTTGCTAAACGACTTTTTGTTATAATTCCCAAGAAAAATGTTATAACGCAAATCAATTGCCAGGAATTCATACCTTGATTATTTGCCTTAGTTTAGTGAGATAATGAACCACAATATACGCATCTGGTCCGCAGGATTCAAAAATTTTATAAAGAGAGCTGCGTGGGGCACTGTGAGACAGTTGGAGGCGGGGCACAGTGAGACATGGTAAAATACACTTGAAACGACCTGAATGTAAGGAATAGCTTACAATTCACCATCAAAAACAAAATGCCTGCAATAAACTCCTGATTTTAGTGAGTCATATTCAAAGAGAAGCATCAGACTGAATTTTTATTAGTATGTAATAGGTGCGGCAGGTTAAATAAGTCGTGCATGTGTCCTGTGCGATGAGGTTTCGAAACATGCTCAAAAACGTACCTAAAAAATCACCTAGCCAGCTGCTTTTATAAGAGTACAGTAGTTTCTGTAGCAACAATTGATGGAACAATTCTGCAGATCCCGAGGATCGGTGGTTATGGCAGCAGGTGCCATGTCTCACTGTGCCCCGCCTGCTGTCTCACTGTGCCCCGCCCATGGGGCACAGTGAGACACTTAACGAGCATGGACGTAACTCAAAATTTCTCCAAACCTGTAAAAGGTAGGAACCTGAAACTACTTGAAAATATACCCAACGTCATTACCTATAATGTAGACCTGATCTCATTTAACTCGTTACTGCCAACATTTTGGAACACTTGAAAATAAAAAAAGTGTCTCACTGTGCCCCGCTCTCCCCTACAGTACAACCCAAAATAAAGTAAGAACGTTCTCCGCCAGAAGTCCTCTTTATACCTATTTTGCCCGCCTTGCCTTTCTCCCCTCCACCCCAAATCTCCTCACAACTACCTTAGTCTCCTTACCACAACCTTATCCCATATTACGAAGTTAATAGGAACTCCATTAAGACAGCTAGCAATGTAATTGCAATTAGCAATTGGGCACGCAAAAAAATCATACACAATGGGAGAGAATGAGTTTAAATTGTTGTTGGTTTTTATTGTAAATTTAATGTGATTTTAAAAGGTGGTTCAAAGAAGGTAAAGGTGGCTGATTCTTCCTTCCTGTTGGGGTTAATCATACTTTATATAGGGTTGTACTGTAGGGAGGATAGGGTGCGTGAAAGGTAATTTTGTAGCAAGTAAAACGGGGAGAGGGTCAGAGAGAGGGGATCGTTGGATGGAGGCTTGAGGTGTTATAAGGTTATGCACTAGACAAGCTTTTTGGGATAGGAGGAGAAAACAGAAATGGGGCAAAGGGATGATTGATACTGCTATGCAATAGAGTGCCTAGCCTGAATATGAACCCAGTATAGAGTGGTTGGGTGTTCAACATGCACCACTGAGCTAACCTGCCACCCAAGTGGGTGACAGGAAAAGAGACAGAGGGAGAGAGATAAGAAAGATGAGTGACTCCAAACCTTTTCTCTCTGACTTCTTAGTCTCCTCCCAACATCCTTGTCTCCCCTCCCCCCACCAAGCTCTATTAGTGGACCATCTTTCCTGGCTTTCGCCTCCCTTGTCACCACCCCCCGCCCGGTCCCCTGCTGGCACAAGGGAACTAGAAGAAAAAAGCATTGAGAAAGAAGGCCAAGAAGATAGTCATATCAACGATGAGCAAAAAGGAGGATGAATATATACAATTTAATGGGACAGGGGTGGGGGCGGTTGTGCACCCTAAGAATGAAAAATGTTTAGAATCAACCTTTTTGAGTATATTGCCTAGTCATAATTAATGCTCAGGGTGCCCTGAACCACCTCACATAAGGTGCTTGGGAAGCACCCTGTATGCTCGTGAAAAAGAGCAGCTCCCGGTGGAAACGTTATAGCAGGTTATCAGTACTCTGGCATTGCTCCACTCACCGGCATATGCGACTGGAGGTGGGTCAGTGCCTTTGCCTACCCACAGCTGCAGACTAGCATGTCATTTAGGCACTGCTCAGCAATTTATGCAATAACCAAGCCACCCAATTATTTCATAATTCTGCAAATAGAGTGTCAAAGCATCCATGAAAGGTTGGGCGGTTCACCCCTTGAAGCACCCGATGAGACTCTACTGCATCCAACAATGTGCAATACACCTCCTGTTCTTGTAGAGTGTACCTTATCAATGTTGATGCACCTTGTCACCTCTGATGCACCCCAGAAGTTTCACATCCACCCCACAGGTGCTTCACTCCGCCCTATGTACCCTTTTTCTCAGAATGTGGCTGGAGAATTCGAGAATGGTAGGATCGAGGAGACTGTGGGAAAGAGGAATTATTTTCTGGTACTTTCATGTGATGGAATCTTCTCCAAGCAAGGAAACTCAAATTGAGGACTTATGGATTGATATACTCACCTGGTCCTCGGTGACATCCTCTACATTTCAGTGTTGTATAAGAAATATCCTGTAAAGCTGAATTTTAGGCATAAAATTGACTTTGACACTTGTTATCTATCATCTGAGCCTTACATGACTTATCAAGTACCATTGGTTTGCTGGTTACGGTGTGTAATTTTTTCATGAGAGCTCAGATTTTAAGCAAAGGTACATTTTTGCAACCCTATGATCTTTGATGACCTAAATGATTTGCATGTTGGTCAAATAACATGTACAAAACTCCCAATTCCAGACACCTGCAGCAGAAATTTGTTGGAATTGGACCACTGGTTCGGGAGATATTGCAATTTTTTTTAGTTTCACCCACCCTTAAAACTATCATTTTCAAATACCTGCCATATTTTGTTATGCCCCACTGCTGACATATACATAAACTCTGCAGTCTAAATTGACTATCAAACTTGTTATCTTGTCCCTAAATGACTTAACAAGTGCAGTTGGTTTGTCAGCTATGGTGTTTGTTGTTTGATGAGGTGTTCAGATTTTAGGCAGTGGTCAAGTTTTGTGACCTTTCAACCTCTGATGACCTAATTAATATGCATATTGTTCATACATAACCTATATTTAGAACCTACAAGTGCGAACATTTTAAGGGGTAATATGTTGGGATAGCACCATTGTTTCAGGAGATATAGCAATTTTAGTTTCCCCCGCCCTTAAAACGGTCATTTTCAAATATCTGACATATTTCATCTTGTGCCAATGCTGAAACATACATAAATTATGCATCTTTAGACATAAAATTTACTTTGACACTTTTTATCTATAATCTGACCCCTAAAAGACTTAACAAGTCTCATTGGTTTGGCAGCTAAGGAGTTTGTTTAAGGATGAGACTTCAGATTTTAAGCAAAGGTCAATTTTTGATCTTTTGACCTCTGATGACCTAATTAATTTGCATACTGGTCATATAATGACCTATATGTGTAGAACTTACAAGTCCGAACATTTTGAGGGGTAATTTGTGGGGATAGGACCATTGGTTCAGGAGATACAGCAATTTTAGTTTCCTCCTGCCTTAAAACGGTCATTTTCAAATATGTACCATATTTCATTGTGTGCTGCTGCTGACACATGCATAAATTATCCATTTGTTGGCATAAAATAGACTTTCATACTTGTTATCTATAATCTAAGCCCTCCATGACCTACCAAGTCTCATTGGGTTGGCAGCTGTGGTGTTTATTTGGACAATGGTTCAGATTTTAAGCAATAGTCAATTTTTGTGACCTTTTGACCTCTGACGACCTACTTAACTTGCATATTGGTCATGTATTGACCTATATTCGTAAAACTCAAAATTCCGGACATTTTGAGGGGTAATTTGTTGAAATTGGTCCATTGATTCAGAAGATAGAGCAATTTCAGTTTCCCCCACCCCATAATTCATGTGCTCAAATCCGACACAGATTCCCATATTTAAGGGCTGATTACTACCACTAACCTGCCGCTCCAATCTTGGGCTCAAACTTTTTTATAGTCTATAGGCATATGTCTTTCAGAAAAACACTGTTAGATTTTGCCACCCCAGGTGGTACCGATCTGTGAAAATATGGGTCTGGCTCATGGACTAGTACTGTTAATTCATTTCATTATTTTCAATATGAAACACGACAATTTACTTCAACATATCCTCTTACAATTTTAGATGAAATGCAATTTTACACTCCCACACACAGCACTTAAAATTTTATCATTTTAATACAATTTAAGATGATGTAAACTGTATGGTGACCATTTTACAGACACTCTTTTAAATTCCAAGTTTACAACAATTTCAGATTGGCTTGCAACATCAACTGTTTCAGAAGCAGATGCAAATATACAAAAAAATAGTGCATTATTTCGCACCAATCTGCTGAACCTTTTTGAGACGTATGCATTCTTACATAGCAGTTTTTTAAGGATTTTCGACTGGGAGACGAACGCAATTTCGTAGCGTCATGACGCGCAACATCTATAGATCAGCAGCTGTAGATGTACATTCATTACAATATTTACAAAATATATTTATATGATGATTTGCTCGCCAAAAGATTTTGAACTATTGAGCTAGCTGCTAATTTAGGAGTTTTTATGATTGCCATAAGAAAAGTCTTGACAATTTTTTTTTTAATCGGAAACCGGAAAGATGACAGAAGCAGAAGTATGTTGTAGAGATAGTGAAGAATATTTTTGGAACTACAAATTAAGACAACCAAATGACAAATTATGAGAGTCTCGGAAATAATTGGTCTCCCAGTGATGCCAATTTGGCAATGACTGGGAGACCAAATCTGTCCACCGGGAGACCATTTGGTCTCCCAGTTACTATGTTAAAAAATGCACTGCATTCTTATGAATTATTAGTGATGCTCTATCACAGGCAGTAACTGCAAACAAGCAAAATGAATATAAAGGCCATTACTGGATGAAAAATGATAATTACAATACATTATTCTCCAGGGAGTTTAACCAGACAAGAATATCACTCTCTTTTCTCCATCTGAGAAGAATAATTCAGTTACATAGGAGGCTCATTTGGAAAGTTAAGTAACTTGTTTTATTTGTATTCATTATGTTTTCTTTGTTAACACAAACAAGCAAACCTCATATCAAGTGAGGAACACAAGACAAATAAACCAAAAGAAACGAAGTATACACCTACATAAGTAACAGTAAGCAAATAGAGCAAAATGACAAATGAAATATTCATTCCTTGAAGCAAGAAAATAACATCACTGAAAGATTTCGAGGTACATGCATAGCCTTCTCAGGGTAGGGTCTTGCTGTTCACAAGGGTTGATTAATGAGAAGGAGAGAGTTGGATGATTAGGCTTTACTAACTTTACTTCCTGCATTTATGCACTTGGTAGGTTAAATGGGACAAGGGGAGGACACTGTGGCATGTATGGAATGGTGATCAGTTTCGGTATGGAATCCTGTTTTATTAAATATAGGCATATATATCAATATAAATTGTGTTCTGCACAAAATCCATCTTGCAAATTATCAGTTGCACCATTTTAGTGTCCTAGACAGAAATTAGACAGAAATTTAATTATCGTTTGCAAGGTATTGTCGCTAACGACCTTGCAGGGGAAGATGTATTTCCCCATAAGAAGACAAAAATATGTTGTGATGAGGTAATTCATCCCCATATCAATACAATATATTGCCTTTTAGAGCAGTGAATATTGCACATTTTGTTACAACTTACATGGTAAAAGAAGTGAAAGAATTTAAAATACCTTTTTGACTGGAAAGTGGAAAAGAAATGCTCAATGACAGACAGCAGTCACTGTGACTGTCATTATATGATGTCAAGCCATCACATCCTAAGTTGGAAAACACCAAGGGTGCATTATTATGCACTGCATAACGAAATCATTTGTATGTAAGTGCCATTTAAGAAGGCAATAAGACAATATTCTGGAAAATCCACTGAAATCCTTTTACTCAAGTTTAATCAAGTTTGACAAAATGAGTTGCGGGGGGCTCGCATCATCACAGCTCTCAGGATTTACAACATACAGCGCATTGAAGAAGAAAAAAAAAACAAGGCCTACAGAGAGAAGCTGTTCCTGACACCAGGAGTGTAACAAAGGGCCCTTGTTACATACGACTTCATTTTTACATAAAGTCTTCCTACTTTCTTGCAGCTTTCACTTGAGTCCAGTGCAAGGAAGACTGTCGTTCGAAGCCTTTATAGTCAAATGTTGGTGAGCTCCTTAATTGAATAGTGAATACTGATTTACAATTTGCTTCAAATATTACTTCGACAACCTTCCTTTATTTCTGAAGATTTACAATTAATTGTCCGTTATATTTTTTAAGTTTCCATGCATGTATTTGTATTAGAAGCATGAAACTTGGCGCACTCTTAAAAACCTTCTATACAGACATATTTCGATAGGGAGCCACTTCAGGTTTAGCTTAGGTTGCTACTGGCAGCCATTTTCCAAAATGGCGGTCAATTCTTCCATTTTTCTGCTTTCTGTGTAGTTCTTACAAATAAAATACATGTACATGTAAATATTGTCTTGCTTCTCTCATAGTATTCAGTACATTACTATAACATTTTTTGGTAGCCTTGGTCTATTTTCAGACTTCTTGGAATCCTTTTTGTTAGAAATAATAATTATTATTATTGATTCAAACACTGGATTTCGCGGTTTGTAAACTTTGTGCGAAAATGGGAAAATGAAAATAAAATTATTTTTGAAGATTGTGTTTTTCCTTTAATTTTGACTAAGAATTCACGGAACCTATTGATAAGACCAGTCATTTGAAAGCTCTTCTTACAAGAAATTCAAATATGCAGTCAGTTTTAAAATCAATGGAGATTCCATGAAACTATGGGAAACCGCGAAAATTATACATTTTCTTCAACAGTTCAGACAAAAAGGACCCTGACTACCCTAGAACTCCTCAGTTCAATCCAGAAATCAATTGACAATGTTTATAGATCTGTAGAAGGAACAATGAGCACTGTTTTCATACTTTCAAATTACAGGCACTTCACAGAAAGCAGGAAAATGAGATAATTATCAGCCATTTTGGAAAATGGCTGCCATGAGTCAACCAGGTCAAATCTGAAGTGGCTCCCTATCTAAATATTTTCTTTAAGACGTTTTTGAAATGTGTGCCAAGTTTCATGCTTCTATGTATAAATGCATTATTTCTTCCCTATTCGTGACAAATCTGCCCCGCTATTAATTTTTGTATTGAAACAGAAACAAGCAAATTCATATTTCATGTTCAAGTTGTTCATGATCAGTACAACCATAGTCAAAATATTTGAATGACATACATAGTGTTATAGTGTTCAAATCATGTTGCTAAATGCATAAATGTTAAGAATCGGATGTTTATATCATAAATGGAATATGTAGATATACTAGATTTTCTGTTATATTTTTAAGTTTCGTCATGTATTTGTATATTACATTTGTCATGGACAGCTTCTTTGTCCCCCACTGTGGGAAACTTATTGTTATTTTAATTTGGAATGAAACAGAAACAAGCAATCTTTTGAGGAAAAAACGAGGAAGAAACAATTGATTTTAAAAAAGTGGAAGCCCCCCTCCCCTGAACATAAAATGGTCAGCCCCTTTTAAGCTTTTATAAAGATAGATTGCTGTGAATATTACGCTCATATTTGCAGCTTGTTATGACTGGATTCTGTACGATTTCCTGAATTAGTCACACAAAATTTCAAATATGATAATGATTTTTTTAACAGTTTCAATTTCAGATGAATCATGTTTTATCACAATAGCATTACTGTCTGGAGAACTGTGTAGAATATGTGATCTACATGAGAGCCCTACATTGGCAAATTCCGTGCATACGTTCACAACTTAATGGAAATTAGTGGATCGCACTTTACCATTTTAACATGTCATATATCAGTGAAAAGAATAGTTGAATAAGAGCTTGGACTGAGCTTCTCGGAAAAGACGCGGCCTTGTGAGATATAACTCTCTTTCCTTTCCCTGGTTGCCACTGGACTGATTGAAGCCAAAAACCTCAGCCCTGGGGCAGCCAAATGCGTTTCTATTGAGGCTAATCAAAAGGGCAAAATGGTAGCCATAGACGTCAATTGCAGTTTATCATGTTATTGCAGGGGCCAAGTCAGAATATCATTTGACCAATCTGCTGAAGGCTGTGAATATCAGCAATAAATATTGAGAGTAAACACTTTTCTGTTGCAGGATAAAAACGGCTCCATGAGCTGAGAGAGCATTGGCCAACAGACCGGCATGGTTGATGCCATGGCTCACACTGACACACATTAATCTGATCAAAGCATGCAAGCGAAAGCATCTGCTTAGAAAAGTCAATGAGTTTTACAGTAATTTACGCAATTGAAGCGAGATTTTGAAGATGAGAAATGGTAGGTTTTATCTTGTTCGTTAACGACATTAAACACAAATTTCTTTTAAAGGGCTACTGAAGGGTTTTTAAAAAAATTCTCTGCAATACAGGAATCTAGTTTATTTTACAAATCTTAAAACTCTGCCCGTCTCCTTTACCCAAATGTGCAAGTGTGGATGCACTAATTGAACCCATGCATAGGACAATGACCTTGGCTCGTTTTTAATTCAACCCTCAGATAAGATGGATACAGAGCATAATAACTTACTCTGACACTGAGTTGAAACTGTGATGCTCAGTTTGGTGGATTCACATTGTCTTGAAGCTGGGGAATCTGACCCAGTTTAAAATGACATCACAGCTTGAACTTAATTTAGATATATTGCAATGCTAGAATAGTGTCATCTCTGACATCACAGTTCAACAGCATAGAAAAGAACTTGAGATTCCACGTAAGTGTGACGAGGATTGTAAAAAATCTATTTTTTTTTGGAAAACACCAAGTCTGAATGATATAGGGAGGGGTTGCGCTTTATCATTCATATATATGCAAGTGTCATTAAAAATTCATTAAGAAGATATACATAAGACAATCTTCTGGGAAACCCACAGAAATAAATTGTACTCAAGTTTAATCAAGTTTGACGAAATGAGTAAGGGAGGCTTGTATCATCAGCTCTTGGGATTTCCAACATATAACACCATAATGAAAACTTAGAAAACAAAAAACCTCTCCCATCACGCCTGTGTGAGAAACTGTTCCTGACACCAAAAGCGCAAAAAGAGCCCCAGGGTATCTACAACTTCATTTTGACTGAAAATAAGTATTCTTTTAAAAGCTTTCTGCACTCAGCTATTTTGCCACTTTCACCAGGGTCCAGCTAAATAAAAGACAGACTGTGTCCTTCAATGTCTTTTTGTTTGGTGAGCTCCGGGAAAACAGATGTACAGTTTCAAATAACACAACGATAACAGAAATTTATTTCAGGAGACTTTTCCTCATACAATTAATTGTCTTTTTTGTTTTTAAGTTTCTGTGCATGCAGTGTTGAATTTGGAATAAAACAGAAACAAGCACCTGTCCAAATTTGCATTTCATGTTCATGGTCACTACAAGCATAGTTAAGATACTTTAACATGCAAAGCATTATTTCAATCATTTTCCTAAGTGAAAAAAATGGGAATATAATTGTTACTAGTAGTACTATTCGAAATATTTTAAAAAAATTTTTTTATCATAAATGGAATTTGAAGGAATTTCTATGATGCCAGATAGATGATATTTTTCACTTACTATGACTAGATTCTTCACCCTCACCTCTCAGTGTAAGGTTAGTGTACCTACCCTGACCACACGCACAATGTTTCAGTGAAGTAATAATTAAAAGATTAACAAATCTCCTGTGTGACCAATATAATTCACAGTTTGACATTGTTAAAAGTAACTGAATGAAGGTTTGAATGTTTTCACTGTTGTCCGGTTATTTGTTTTAAGTATTTTCTTTGTAGAAAACCACTAACAATTATTTAAATCACGGATTTTAAACGCCGGAAAAAAGCTGTAAAAAGATTAGCATATATTCATAAAACTCCGTCATTTTATAGCGCTGTTGGCAGGGTAAGTGTTAACGAACCCTGCAATGGGAGGACGAGATTCTTTGCGATTTCCTGAATTATTTCCATGACATTCCAAATATGGCTGTTTTTTAAATGTTTCTATTTCAGATAAATTCGGCAATATTTTACTTACCTTGCAGTCTGGAGAAGCGTGTGGAATATACATGTCTGCAATCTACATTAGAACCCTTCCTAACCAGATTCTGTGCATGCATTCACAACAAAACGGAAATCAGTGGATCACACTTTACAACTTTCAAAAACTGTCATATAAAAGGTACTTAGCTCTTTCTTGTGAATTTCAAACGTAAAGTGGTTGTTTTATGGATTTCATACTTGTTAATGTGGTTTTTTGGGCTCTATCTTGTCTTATTTGCCGACTGTTTTTTTTAGATAGACCAATGCAAGGTCATAAAATGGCCAAAGTAACTGAAAAGTACCTGTGTGTAATTTGTATGAATTTGTACAAAATTCGTACGAAAATGTACGTACGCAATACGGATCGGCTCTTTTTTGTGAGTTTCGTACGTAGAATCTACGTACATAATTCGTACGCTGCACAATTGCTAGTGTAGTCACACACATCAATGACAGTTTTTCATGTTATTGCAAGAACAACATTTTTCTGTTGCAGGGGAAAAAGGTCCATCTGAGCTGATAGAGCATTACCAACTGTGGTACCATGACTCACACTGAAGCACATTGATCTTATCTGATTAGCATTGAAGCAAGATTTGAATTTGACAATAATCAATGAAACTAGTTTTAAACTGAAGTTATCAGGTAGTTGTAACAAAAACTGATTCAAACAATGTTATCTATGTCTATGTCAAAAAAGAATTGATAAAGATGCTTCACATAATATAGAAGTCTCATAACAAGTTTTTGTATATGTTTTCATTTCAATTTACCACCAGTATTGTTAAAAGACCAGTTTGCCTTGTGTGATCATCTTCTTTTCCTATCCAGTATTTTGTGTGCATTTTTGACCACCAGGAGAGACCACATGCGATGAGAGACCACTCATGACAACCACAGCGCTTCTCTGATAATACAATATCAAGCGCTATGGTAATTATTACATTCAAAGCAAAGTTTAATAAGGCTTTTTAAACTTTATATTTTCACACCCTACAACAATCTGTTGATAAATATTGCCAGGCACCAAACTGATTGGATGCTGAGCCTCCCTCATCTCACAGCCATAACATTGGCTCGTGATATATATGGCTTCCCCAATTTGAAAGTCAGCTCTTTTGTTCCTCATAACTTAAATTATTTTTTTACAAATGCTTGAAAAATCACACTTGAGGAAAAACCGCTTTGTGACATCATGATTCCAGATGACTAAATGATATTAAAATTCAGTAACTGAGATATTATCCATGAATTATCTGCTTTTGTTTCATCATACGTATACATGTAGTCTTGTAAGACTCTTGTTGACTTTTGGAAGTTTGCAAGAACGGTCATCACCATTTTCATATTCCAAGAAAATTTCATTAGGTCACATGCTGTTGCATGTGAACATGAAAAAAGGTGAAATCACGAGAAATTATGTGAGAATTGGTGGTTATCTGGACTCTGGAGGTTATAAGGATAAGGTGGAAAACAATATATAGATAGTGGATGGTGAGGAGACCAATATTGAGTTTTATTGGCCGAAGCAGTAATAATGGTCGAGGCCGTAAAGACAATTAATTTTTTTATATGAAATATACTTAATTTTTCCCAATATTTACAATGGACATATTTATAAAATGATAGATTGACATTCCAAGAAGTTGGATTTCCTCCTACCCAGGCCCTCCCTTAAGTAATAGGCAATTAAGTGCACGGTTGCTCCCTGTCAGCGTGCCTCGGCGGTCCGGCATCTGCCCGGCGTCGGTCCGATGTCAGCAGCATCGGACCGGCTTTGGGCCGATGTTGGGCCGCCGAGGCACGCTGATAGGGTATATAGTGGCACAGGGCACACCAATATCACCCTCAACACACCAATAACACTTTTAAGACACCAATATCATTATTTATTGGCTTGTCATGTGACTGATCTCCTGCTACATGATTGGCCTTAAAATTCTAAAGCAGAATATCATGTGATATTTTCAATGAGGTTTCTCCAGTTCATCATGTACGTGATTATCACTCTTTTTTCAAGGGGGTCAAAAGAAGTGCTCACAAACTTCACCTGAAAGAATTTCGTGCTGAACGGGTGAACAATTACCATTTGAACAGCTCTTGCATGGCCCTAACAACCTGTTCTTCAGACTGTGGCTTCAAAGGGACATAATTATAATACTCTCCGGGAGTAACAGCATCATATGAGACTCACAAGGCGAGACATGATATACAGCACAAGGGTGGACCAGAAAATCCGGCTGTTATACGTGGTGAATGTGGAGACTCAGACTTGTCTGGCAAAGGTAGGCCCATTTAAGCATGTATTAAAGTCCCAAAGGGAGCCTCCATTTGCGGCTTCAGGGAGTTATGGGAATTACGGGAGCCAGAGACACTTACCGGTAGTTGTGAGAGTTATCAGGAGTTAGTATAGGTTATTCACCACGGGAGAGGGAATATGTGATTTATCACACGAGGGCTTTAGCCCAAGGTGTGATAAACACCTATTCCTGATCCCATGGTGAATAACTGGCTTATACACTCTAAAAATGGTGTTTAGAGTCTAAACACAATCCTAAACACATTTCTTGTCCCACTTTTTTCACGCGTTTAGCCCTTGAACACGTGGTCAATTGAAGTGTTTAGGTCAAGATGTGTTTAGAAATCTATACATGTTTAGTCTGAGAACACATTCGACATGTTTAGGCTTGCAACACATTACAGTCATGTTCAAGTTCATTTGGGGTTTAGGTTTTTGGGGTTTAGGTTTTGGGATCCAGTTTGGGTTTTGGTGTTCAGAATTTTGGGAATTGCGTTGGGGAAAAGTCTCCTGACATTTTATTAAAACCATCCAGAGCATATTACAACAAATCAGCAGAAAACAATAGTTGAAATATATAAAAAATTAAATTGTTTAAAAAAAACATCCAAAAAAAAAGGATCAGTATGTGACAAGATTTTGGATCCCAATAGCCTCGGCAACAATATAAGCCTCCATTGGTGTCTCGGACTGTCTTCTGCAGCTTGAGGGGTCTTCACATTTGATGATAGGTGTCCGGGTTCACCATCTGCAATTATAAATTGATAATGTAAAAGCAATCTATTTGAAACATCAAAAGGCATTTTTATTTTTAAAGTTAGAAAATGCTAAGAGACGCCACACTCACAGTGTGCAAATACTTTTTCAAACTTAGCTTCTTCAGACAGATTGATTAAGAACAGGGAGAATATCAGACAATCTACCGAGAACTAAAGATAAGAGATAGAAAGAGAGAAAGCCTGACAGGCAGGCAGGCAGGCAGGCAGGCAGGCAGGCAGACAGATAGATAGATAGAGAGATAGATAGATAGACAGCTAGACAGACAGACAGACAGACAGACAGATAGATAGATAGATAGATAGATAGATAGATAGATAGATAGATAGATAGACAGGAAGATAGATAGGTAGATAGATAGATAGGTAGATAGATAGATAGATAGATAGATAGACAGCTAGACAGACAGACAGACAGATAGATAGATAGATAGATAGATAGATAGATAGATAGATATATAGATAGGTAGATAGATAGATAGATAGATAGATAGATAGATAGATAGATAGATAGATAGATAGATAGATAGATAGTAAGTGAATAGAAAGATAGATGGATAGTGGCATATGTAGGGGGCATCGGATCACACCCTCCCCTCCGAGAGAATCAGACAGTCTGTTGAGACAGAATGAGAAATAAAGATAAGAGATACAAGGAGAGAGAGAGAGCTTGACAGGTAGGTAGATAGATAGATAGATAGATAGATAGATAGATAGATAGATAGATAGATAGATAGATAGATAGGCAGGAGGTAGGTAGGTAGGTAGGTAGGTAGGTAGACGGTTAGATTTGTAGATACAGTGGCATATTTAGGGGGGGCATTGGGCTATCCCCCCCCCCGGCCCAAAATTAACAAGGGGAAGATATCCCTCCATGTTATATGCCCCCCCCCCCAGCCCACTTCTCAGTACCTTCCTAGATATGCGTCTGGAAAGTTACATATTGATAAATAGATTGACAGCTAGATTTATAGCAATATAGCTAACAAGATTGTTTAGTTAGCTAGCCACATGGTTGTTGATATTTTTTTTCACTTTTTCGAAATCAGCAATTTGATAATGATTTTAAAAGTCTTAAAATCCAATTAAATCAAAAGATAATTTTGGATAAATTAAGTTAAATTTAATCATGATTTAAATGTGTGTTGTTGCCTTGACTTAATCCACCAACACAGATTGATTAATAGATCGCTAGCTAGATGGTCAGTCAGTCAGTCAGTCAGTCAGTCAATCAGTCAGACAGTCAGTCAGTCAGACATTCAGTCAGTCAGTTAGTTAGTTAGTTATAGTAGATAGACAGATAGATAGACAGGCAATCTGAGGCAGAATAGACATAGATGATAGAGATAGACAGAGATATAGCTAGATACTCACACTTTGCAGCATTTCTTCCCTGTAAATCTGAAAAGATATCAAGTGAATTCATCAGTTCATGTATATTGTGTCATTTCAATTGATAACTTAATTTATAATTCATGTGAAATACTGAAAAGATAACTCACTTCTCCAAGCTTCTGCTCCCTGCAGTCCAAGTTACAAGAGCAAAATGACAGAATTGTATGGAATCGCCAAGCCTGACCACTCAACCATGGGGTTTTAATTACATCTCATTAAATTGTATGCATAAATTCTGAGGTAATGAGGGTATATTGAGAGCTATTTTGTGGGGTAATTGACTCTAATAGCAATCTGCAAACTATATTGAGATATTAATACTTGTAAATTCAATTTGAAGGCATGTGAACATAAATTAGCATTGCACTTTTAATTAGAATTGGCCATGATATATTTCATGCAGTCTATATTACAGATATACTTATGTTGTTCTTTTATTATAACACTTTTTTTTTCAAGTAAGACAATACATAACTTGAAAAACTATACATTGAGAATTAAATCAATTAAAATCTCTTGAGAATATGCAGGCAATTTTATTTTGCATCTATCTATCTATCTATCTATCTATCTATCTATCTATCTATCTATCTATCTATCTATCTATCTATCTATTCTATCTATCTATCTATCTATCTATCTATCTATTCTATCTATCTATCTATCTATCTATCTATCTATCTATCTTACTATATATCTATCTATCCATCTATCTATTGCCTATCTATCTATCTTTTGTAATTTTGTCTATCTACCTTCCTTTTTTTGTTCTTTCTTAAATTTCTTTCTTTCTGTTTTATCTATTCATCTTTCTATCTATCTTTTTTCATTAATCTATCTTTCTATCTTACTTTCTTTTCTTTGCCTCATTGCCGTATACTCCTCCTGTCCTGATGAGTCTACCAAGTGCATAAATACAGGACATAAAGCCCCAATTATCCACCCATCAATTCTTTCTTTCTTTTCAACCATAACTAAACTGCGAAGTTATGCTAAATTAGTGATCGTGTGAAATGCCTGATAAAATAAATACCCCAATTGAATTACTTGTTCATTGATAGAATATTGTGCAAACATGCATTATCATATAAATTGAATGGCCACTTACATTTCTTTCTGTCTCTCTATCTATAGCTACTCTGCTACTTTCTTTCTATCTTTTCGGATATCTGTCAACCTTTCATGAAGTCCCTTCCACCACCCTTCCTACCTTGTGATCTTTCCTTTCCAACTATATATTATATATATATAAAATTATATATATTCGTCTATCTACATTTGTATTTAGTTATCCAGCACTCATTATATAATATATCGCTAGCTAGATGTCAGTCAGTCTCATTATTTTAGTAATGATGATGTTATCGAGACCTTTGTTGATAAACAGGAGTCAGTAAAAATACTCAGTTTGAACTGTCAGTCACTCTCAGTAAAATTTGATGAACTACAAGTGTATTTAGAATTTCTCTCCACCTCGAACTGTAAATTCTCCATTATATCTTTGCAAGAAACTTGGTTGTCTGAAAATCACAATGTAAACATACTGAAACTTAATGGATATAATTTTATACATGTGCCAAAATTGTCAAGTCAGCATGGTGGTGTTGCTTTTTACATTAGAGATGGTTTGAAGTTTAGTGTTATCCCCACGGTATCAGAAACAAATATATTTGATTGTATGTTTATTGAAGTAACACTTGATAAGAATGGCATTGGAAATGGTAGTAAATTTGTTGTGGGTAATATATATAGACCTCCTTGTAACAGCGTAGAAAATTATCAAACTTTCATCAAAGAGATGGATAATATTCTCTCTCGGCATCAAAACACTAATCATGTGATATTAACGGGAGATTTTAATCTCGATTTATTGAAACTAAGAGAAAATGAGCATGTAAGTTCTTTTTTTGAAACTGTCTTAAGTCATGGTTTAATACCCAAGATAACAAAACCTACTAGAATAACAGATCATTCTAAAACTTTAATTGATAACTGTTTTGTAAAGACTAACAATTACTCTTATGCACCTGCAGGCATACTCTTACAAAATATTTCAGATCATCTGCCTTACTTTGTTAGTCTTGATTTCCTGAAGACTACAAAGCAAATGCATAATAACTATGTTACAATACAAACAAATAATCCCTCTGCTCTAACTAATTTTAGAAATGAAATAAGATTAAACTGCACCATGAATAAATTCATTAACGAGTCTGAATATCTCAACACAAATTATGATATCTTAGAAGATATCCTAAAATCTGCGCTTTCAAAACATCTTCCAACAAAGAAAGTTAAATTCAACAAATATAAACATAAAAGCACTCCTTGGATAACAAGAGCTATAATTAATTCTATTAAATTCAGAGACAAACTGTACAAACGTTTACGTGCTACTCCAAACATAGACCCCATCCATGAAACTCTAAAAATAAATCTGCGCACATACAACTCGATACTCAAGAAAAGTATTCGAGGGGCGAAAAAACTGTATTTCCATGAATGTTTTGAAAAACATAGAAATGATATTAAAAAAACATGGGATGTAATTACAGATATCACTCAACCTTCAAAAGATAACTCTCATCCTGACCACTTCATTATTGATGACCTTCCTTGCCGTGATCGAAACATAATTGCAAACAAATTTAACAATTTTTTCATCAAAACTGGTCCGTCTTTAGCAGATAAAATTGCTCAACCGCAGGGATTAGATTTTAAAAATTTCCTTGAAAATGATAACAATAACATGTTCCACTTCCAAAACGTGAATGAGGAATGTGTTCTTAAAATTATAAACACCTTGAAACCTAAATCTAGCTGTGGCATTGATGGAATCTCAAATAAGCTGCTTAAAGAAATTAAACTTTATATTCTTAAACCCCTTACCCTAATAATTAATCAATGTCTTGAATCAGGAATCTTTCCAGACAAATTGAAAATTGCGAAAGTGCTCCCAATCCATAAAAAAGGAGAAAAATTTATATTCGACAACTATCGACCTATCTCAATTTTACCGAGCTTGTCAAAGGTCTTTGAAAGAATCATGCATGATCAAATTTATGACTACTTTAAAAGCAATCAACTATTTTATGATAACCAGTATGGCTTTAGAAGTGGTCACTCTACAGAGCTTGCTGCCTTGGAATTAATAGACAGGATAATACTCTCCATGGATAAAAAAGAAATCCCAGTGACGGTATTTATTGATCTCTCAAAGGCCTTTGACACTCTTGATCATGAAATACTCTTATATAAACTACAAAGCTATGGATTTGCAGGGAACTCTCTGTTGCTCTTACGAAGCTATCTCTCAAATAGAAAACAGACCCTTGAAATATTTGATGTCCAATCTGATTACCGAACTATTCAAACAGGAGTGCCACAAGGATCCATTTTGGGTCCCTTATTATTTATAATATATCTAAATGATCTGAAACAAGCTTGCAACATCTTTCAACCCATAATCTACGCTGATGATACAGCACTTTACACTGTATTAAAAAGCCGCCTAAATCAAACCAATACCATTAATGATGAATTAAATGTCATTATTAACTGGTTTAAACTTAACAAATTATCTATAAATGAAGCAAAGACAAAAATGATGGGGTTCCACACTAAACAAAGAAAATTAAATCCTATAAATATTTTCATAAATGACAAAAAAATTGAAATTGTAAATGAATTTAAATACCTTGGTATTATCCTGGATTCCCATCTCACATGGAAACCTCATTTAAACATGATTTCCCAAAAAATTGCAAAAACAAATGGCGTGATGAATAGAATGAAGAACATTCTCCCATGTAATATTCTTAAAACTATTTATAATTCTCTTATTTTGCCTTTCTTAAATTATGCATTACTTGTATGGGGAACAAAATGTGAACAACTGTACAAATTGCAAAAAAGGTCGGTTCGTATAATTGTAAATGCCAAATACAATGCACATGCTGAACCAATTATGAAAGTCTTAAATACTCTAAAAATCAGTGATATGCTTAAACTCCAGGAGATGCGCTTTATATACAAACATCAAAACAGAACCTTGCCCAACCACTTTCTTACAGACATGTTTGCAACAAATTCACAAGTTCACAATCATAACACTAGAGGAAGATCTAATTTAAGAATTCCTCAAAGCGAACATGCTTTTGTGAAAAACATTATTAGATACCGTCTTCCAAATCAATATAACAATCTCCCCACTGATATCAAAAATAAAATTACAACACATAGTTTTGAGGGTTTCAGCAAATATGCTAAGCAATTCTTGCTTAATACATACAACAATACCTGTAATAGGGTTCATTGCTATATTTGCCATAGATAGTCTGGCTGACTAAGGTAAAGAAAACCTGATTGGTTGCGAATTTGATAACTAATATTCTGTGTGTATGTTCAAATAAGCTCCTGTATTTTAATGCAATGTCTGATCTACTGGATTGATTTACTGTGCTCCATGAATTATTATTTAATTGTTTTCATTCTGTTGAACGGAATGTCATAAGCAAAACACTTGAATAATCTATCATTTTTATATATCATGTCTGGCGATTGTCAAATATTTTAAAATTCCTGATGGAATGTCAATGATAATAATCTAGTATACCTTTTTTACAAATATCATGACTGGATTTTCCCATACTCCCCAGGTTGGCTTGTCGCTAGCGACAAGAATCTTGTCTTAGATAGGTCATCCTGTCCACAGAATTTATTTTAATTGTACATGTTGTATTAAACTAGAGTTGCTTCTTTTACAAATCAGTGATAATAAGTTCAAAAATCAAAACTGTATAATTGTAAATTTTGTGGAGAAATAAAATTCTTGAGTCTTGAGTCTTGAGTCTTGAGTCATTTATCCAGCTATCTAGCTAACTATCTACCTAGCTATCTAGCTATCTTTCTATAAATCTAGCTATCTTTATTTATTGGCTATCTATCAACCTTTTCTAACTTCCAACCTTCCAATCTATATATATTTCTACTCATCTATCTAGCATTGCAAGTATCAAACTATCTAGCTAACTATCCAGCTATCTATCCAGCTATCTATCTTGCTATCTATCTAGCTATCTTGCTATATTTCTATTGTTTGTCTGCCTTACTACCTTTATTACAATCTAATCTGTATATATATTCATCTATCTATCTAGTTATCCAGCAATCATGTATATAGCTATCTAGCTAACTATCTACCTATCTATCTAGCTATCTCGATACCCTTCCTTTTATCTCTCTAGCCCACTATCTAGCTTGCTATATATTAGTCTATCTACTTATCCAGCAATCAGGTATCTATCTATCTATCTATCTATCTATCTATCTATCTATCTATCTATCTCTACCTATCTATCTGTTTTTTTTTTTGTTTTTTTTTCATTTTACCTCCAAAAAGGGATAAAAAAGTACACATTATGCACAATAAAATGATATATCGCAATAATTATAAGTATCAGCATAAGGGATGATATCATCTTTTTTCAATCGATTTTCTAGGTTAATTGAATAATTATCATCTGATGTTCAAGTAACTAAGGAAATCATATAGGCCTAATCAGATAAAGAACTAGAGTTTCGATCGGGAGCGATGCGAACGGACAGTTCTCGCCATGTGTGTTGGTTGCTGTGTGGAGGTTTTTCTGAGGCATATATAGTAATATGTGAAATTGTAAATGTCACAGCATATTGCATAAGACCAAGGCACACTATTACCTTTTTGACGGCCACAATTAAATTCGAGAAGCTAGTGCCTCTGCACACTAGGTAAAATCAGTCCACTGCAGCAGCTGGAAATCAACAGAGATGAAATAACACCAAAAGTGGAATCATGTTTGTATGAGCCAAGTCACTACTCCAGAAGCAATATCATTGTATATTAGTGTTGTGCCGGTTCCAATAATTTTGGTTCTGTTTCGATTTTTCCACTGCAACCGAAACTCGAACCGAAGTTCAATCTAACAACCGAGTGTTTCGGTTGTTGTATGATATCTAATTTTATTAAGAAAACGAAGAAGTAATCAGGGAAATGTTGATCTGTTCACTTTCCAAGTTGCGTGCCATGGTACTGCATTGAATTTCTGGACCGTTGCAACTTCGGTTCTTGGGTCGGAATTTCTCGGAAACAACCAAAAACCGAACTGAACGAAAAATATCACAACAGCCCAACACTCTTATATATGTACCATTCAAAAGGCAACTTAGGAAATGTGATAAAATATGGCAAGGAAGTAAGAATCTTGAGTTCTGCAACGAACAAGAAATTGTGCCCTAACCAATACGGGCAACTGTCACTGCCACTGCCAACAGGAAGAACCCCTTAACATATTCAAAACGGTGAAACTGCTAAAAAAACTCAAATGTACAGAACATTTCAAATGAAGGCATAACTCTCCACTCTCCAGACATGATCAAACACCAGTGTAATAGTTAGCTGAAATTTAACATTACACATATTATACCCATTTGACTCAAAATAAAATGGAGATTTTTCGTCAGGTTCTCCAAAAGCAATGAGTCACTTCCTTGGTTGAAAGCTAACGGCTGAAGTCTGATGGAAGTAAAAATCATGGAGAAAGATTAAAAGTATTCACCACTAAAAAATCTTGTTGGTTTCTTGGCACAAATACTCATCAATATGACAAGTTTCGCCTCGTCTTCATGACGAAGGCTATATGTACGAGTTTTGCCTCGTCATGACGATGGTTCATTCAAAAAATCGTCAAAATCTTGTCAGGGTTTTGTCACAACCAGGTTTTTTGATCAGGTAAGGACAAGTTTGTCTTTGTCATGACATGGACACAGTTAAAAACTCCTGTTGAAAACTCATCAAATTGTTGTCAAAAACCTTTCAACAGAATTCTGAAGTAGGTACTTAGCGCAAAATATGACAAATAAAGGCCTATATTTTGCTGTCAACAGTGCTTATTCACGAATTTCCAGCCACTCCATCATGTTCTGAATCAGTTAAACCAACCAGAGTATAGTAAGCATTGTATCGGTCTATTTCAAGGTTTGTAAATGAAAATTAACTTCTAAATAAATTTACAGGATGAATATTACTTTAATTATGCATCATTTACAACATCAAATGGAATTGAGTTTGTATAAAAGCATTCACTGACTTCTTTACATTTACAGTCCAACATAATGTCATTATATATACATAATGCAAGATGCACAACACTAGGGGTTCTCCAGTAACGGGAAATCCAATTTTTCAATAACGAAAAATGTGTTATTTGATAGCAATAGGGCGTGCCAGTTACGAATTTGTACTACAGTTTGTCTCACAACATGCGAACAACCTCCAATTAAGGACTCGGAAATATGCTTAGTAATTCTAAATGGGTGCTGCTACATGAGAGACAATAAAGCAGATGGCGACATAACTAGGCCTATTCCTAACAAGAATCCATGGATTCAAAGAGTGGGAACAGGCAGGTGTGAAGTAAATGCGAAAAGCGGAATTAGTCTTGTACAACTTGCAGATTTAATGGCAGACAGAGACATCTTTCAGTGGAAAAGAACTAGTTTGACAATTGGGCAGAGTGAATTGAGTCTCACATGACACTATGTAGAAATGATAGGAGTGAATGGCATTCTGCTTGCAGTCTAACCATGAAATATTAAGAACCTTCCTGATGTGAATAAGTCAAAATCCAACCAGAAAACACTAAATGTGTTTTAAAATTACATGTTCCTGTCTACAAAATCAGGTAATAGTTCTTTGAAGCCATAGCAACATTGGCGTGTAATTTTTTTACTTAAATCAAAATGTTTTAAAAAAAAAAACAGGAGAAAGGGAATTAAGGATTTGCAGAAATTAATAACAAAATAGCAAACATCTTTATACATAGCCCTTATTTCTTAAAGCTCACCAATAAAATGACACAGTATCAAAATTTTCGGACCACACTCCACAGTCATCATAAAAAAATGTTTAAAATCAAAACCTAAATGTGGCATCTGGAGCCACTTGAGAGCAGCTCTTCTAAAAAAACAGGTGTTTAGCAAAGGAAAAATAATAAGAATTTGATAATTCAAAGACTGAAAAAACTGAGAGAGAGACAATGACTGTCCCGGAATAAGAATAGGACCAGTTTAAAGTCATGTCACAGACCCTATTCTGAGCACCTCCCGCCAAATTTCGTGTTATAGTTACTCTGCTTTGTAATGATAAGACTCAATTGACTTGAAAGTTTGTCAGTTCATCATGTGATTGGGTTTCTAAAATGAAGAAAGCCTCTACCTACTTGACATCCACTGATTCTTGTTTTCAAACAGAACGAAAGATCTTTCTGCAGCTATTGAGTTTGTTGAGTCTCAAAATATCTATAGATCTATCTATCTCTCAAAAAACATATTAAAAGCATTTATATCTGCATGAAATATCCTGTCCGTAGTACCTAGAAATTCAAAGATTTTACTTAGTGGGTCTTATCCACCTAACTTCTATCTGCCTAACTTCTATCTGCCCAACTTCTATCTGCCCAACTTCTATCTACCAAACTTCTATCCACTTCTATCACCCAACTTCTATCAACCCAACTTCTGTCCACCCAACTTCTGTCCACCAACTTCTATCCACTTCTATCACCCAACTTCCATCTGCCCAACTTCTATCCACCCAACTTCTATCCACCCAATTTCTATCCAACCAACTTCTATCCACTTCTATCACCCAACATCTATCTGCCCAACTTCTATCCATCGAAATTCTATCTGCCCAACTTCTGTCTGCCCAACTTCTGTCCACCCAACTTCTAACTGCCCAACTTCTATCACCAACTTCTAACTGCCCAACTTCTAACTGCCCAACTTCTATCTGCCAACTTCTATCACCCAACTTCTATCCACCCAACTTCTATTCACCCAACTTCTGTCCACCAACTTCTATCCACTACTATCACCAACCTTTTTACTGACCAACTTCTATCCTCCAACTTCTATCCACCAAATTCTATCCACCAACTTCTATCCACCAAACTTCTATCCGCCAAACTTCTATCCGCCCAACTTCTATCCGCCCAACTTCTATCCACCCAACTTCTATCCACCCAACTTCTATTCACCCATTTCTATCCAACTAACTTCTATCCACCAACTTCTATCCACTACTATCACCAACCTTTTTACTGACCAACTTCTATCCACCAACTTCTATTCACCCAACTTTTATCCACCAACTTCTATCCACCAAACTTCTATCCGCCTAACTTCTATCCGCCCAACTTCTATCCACCCATGTCTGTCCACCCACTTCAATCCCTGGGCTTCTATCCAATCACATGATATCCAACGACTTATAATACAGGATTTATTCTATTGATACACTTCTATCCACCAACTTCTATCCACCAACTTTTATCCACCCAACTTCTATCCGCAACTTCTATCCGCCCAACTTCTATCAACCCAACTTCTATCCACCCATTTCTATCCACCCACTTCTATCCGTCCAACTTCTATCACCCAACTTCTATCCACCCAATTTCTATCCACAAACTTCTACCAACCCAACTTCCATCAACCCACTTCTATCAACCCACTTCTATCCCCGGGCTTCTATCCACTCACATCATATCCAACCACTTATAATACAGGATTTATTCTATTGGTCCAGTTTTATCAACTCACATCTATCCACCAAATTCTATCCACCAAATCTATCCTAAATGTCTATCAACCCATTTATAATTTTCTATCTAGCCATTTCTATCTGGCTATTCTATCTATTTATTTCTCTGTCTACCTTTTAGCTATCTTTCTTTCTATCCACGTGCGTATGATGTGGTTAAGTGACAGTGCCTCTACATGTGACTTTAAGCATTAGTGAGGGGGGGGTACCAACAATTGAGTAACAATTGATCATTGCCTAGGCAGTATTTATCCATCGGATTAAGCCATTATAATGACATATTTTCAAATGCTTGATACAGCCAAAAACGACGTCGTACAACCACATGCATACCCAGCGGCCTTGTTAATAGCATAATTGGCAATACCACATCAATTAAATGTTCGTCCAACCCCTATTAAATGCCATAGACTTTTCCCAATTTTCCTGTCAGACCCATTTTACACACTAACTAGAACACGTGTCGCAAGCGGAACGTAGACGAAGTTCTGGCGGTGTCTGTTTCTGATTCCTGTTTTTGAGTTTTAGCGGCCAGTTTGATGAGATTTTCATGAACCTTTTTAACAATCCTCTCTGATTATTTCAGAAAGTATTTGCACTCACCAGCCAAGAAACGTAACTAAAACTGATTTTAGCTCATATTTTTGCAACACGTTTTTTTGACCAACACCAAGTTAATGGAATTGATTGGAATTGATTCTATCATTAACAAGCATAATTGTACCAAGGATCATTGAAACGCAACCATTTCCTGTCCATCGAAATTGGATTAATAGATGATAAAAAGCCGGAAAATTACTTCAGCATCTTTATTTTTTAGATTTTAAGCAAAACCTTCAAACTTTGCCTTTCACCAATTAGAAAAGAGTGGCAAAATGATTTAGTTTCACTTTATTTTTAATCGTGCTATTTTTGAATTTTTCCCAAGATGTGTCCTACATTTCTCCGAGGATGTGTGAAATAAATTTAAGGCAAAATATTGATCAGGAAAAATCTTTCATTGCTGGCTACAAAATGAAAATCAAGTATGAACAATAAAACGCTGTCAAAAACAAGAGAAACAATGGACAGCTGTAAGTTCCATTCATCACACAAAATATAACTTACTTACTACTGAATCAGATTAATAGCAAGATGGATGATTGGATGAGGCCCTATTTCCTATATTTATGCACTTGGTAGGCTAATTAAAACAGGAGGACACGGCAATGAGGCAAAGGATGATGGAAACGGCCATCCAACATCGGCCCAGGTAACCAGGCAAGATCCAAAAAGCTGGATTAAAACCCTGGACCCAGTGATTAGCAGTCCAGCATGCCACCACCAGACCAATCCTCCCACATAGAAAAAGGTCAGTAGGAGTCTCAAGCCCAACTGAGATCTATTTGCCTGACCACTTTGCAGAATGTATATCACCAGCTGGCTCCTTGTCAGTACAGATTTAATTTTAGGAGTCAAGTATTACCATGCAATGGAATCGAACCTGGACTTCAATATTACGAGGATAGCATACCAACCTCTCAAACTCAGCAACCAAGATATGTGGCATTGCAGTGAGAAAAAAATCTTCACACCGATATGTATCATAACATTGTGGAATCTTTAATTCAGATTCAAGAGCAAGACAGGAATTGGAGGCACATGAAGTCTCAAGTATCTTGATTATGCATGTTTAAGAACAGCAGAAGAAGGTGGAATGTTCTCTTGAGGCCTTTAACAAAGTGGCCAACCACATCTCCAGACTCACATCATGACAAACATTATGTTATATATAGTCAATAATTCCAAGCAACAAAGGTCTATGTTTTACTCACAGGGAGCTTTCGTCCTTGTCTCAAGGACTTCTTCAGCCTTCTGGCTTCAAATGCTCAGGGGTCACATGACCGCCTATGGTCAAGGTCATGTGACTGGAGGAGGGCAGTGGTGAAATTTCAATTATCATGTTACTTTTTCAATCCTCATGGTATTTCTAGCCATAATTATGCTCTGGTGGAACAATTTTTTCCCCTTTAGAATTTTGGAATGGCGTCCGCTGCAGCACAAGCTGAGAGCTCCTCCGTCAAAAATTTTCCATTTCCATCACTGGGCGGTCATGTGACCCCGGAGCATTTGAAGTCAGAAGGCTGAAGAAGTCCTTGAGACAAGGACGAAAGCTTCCTGGGAGTAAAAAAAAATAGACTTTTGTTGCTTTGAATTATTGACTACATGAATTTCCAAAGATCAGGAATAAACCTACATTGTTAAAACTGGGGCACTACACCGGTTCGATAAATACCGGCCGTACCAGTACAGTCTGGCCGGTTCCCGAAGCGGTTTCAATTACGTCACATCCAGTTAAAAAATCCATTTTATTGTTGAGATTTGACAGAAAATATGCATAAAATCATGAACTGAACTCGAGAAGATCGTCATCTTGACGTCCGCTCTATTGAGAGATCAACTTCCCGGGCCAAAAATTCGCTTTTTTGTGAAGCATATTTCTAAAATGCGGATCGGCCCGAATTTGCGGGCCTGTATCGTATCGAATGTCGGCAACGATATAGAGCCCTACTTAAAACATGATGATTCTAGTTGCAGGCCAACATAGGAATCATACAGAACATTGTCCTGCTACTCAAATTTGCATTTTGTTTGCAAAAAATATCACAAGGAGGGAACTATTTAAGTGTTCCATTTCATTGGGAATGACATGAATTTATGCAACCCCCCCCCCCCCTCCCAGCAAAAACAAATGCGTGAAAATGTCAACTGCAACGAGTACTCGTTAGACATTTAGTAGACTATATCACATAAAGAATTCTAGTCGCTAACAAGCTTTCCAAACAGACTCAGCCAGGCAGTGTCAATACCAGAAACACATTTGAACAAACATATACAAATTTTACACACCAGTAGAGGTGTTGGTATTTTAGATCAACTAATGATGACTTTCATTGTCATTTTTCAACTGAATCAACACCCAAAATTGCCAATATACACTACAACCTGTACAATAGATCCACTGAAGGATATTACACATGAGACTTTGCTCACGAGGATTCCAGCAAAATTCCGTGTTAGAGTTATCCAAAACTGAAAACGGTACCCTTTCAATGAAATTCACATGCCATGATGCTTGACATTTTCCTGTGACATTCATCGCTGAATGTATAGCCCACGACATAACTTGAATCGGCACCAATATAATCAACATGTAAAAATATGAAAAATTTCTTTCGGGGGAGGGGGCAACAAGACAGTGATGAATAATTGACACCAACGGTCCAAGGATGGATTCAGATTAGAACTTCAGACATGCAAAACAAATAGTCACAAGACAATGATGAACCATAATCTTTTAATGAAATTTACAGGTCATGTTTTATACCTTTTCAGTTTTCACAAGTAGTAAGCCATCGATCAACCTCTTCCATTGAGATATAATATTACATGATGACATTCACATACAATGATTGTATTTTCGTTTCATGCAGGATTAATTCATACATATTCCCATCTGAGTTTAATAAATCATGCAAAGAAAGCAACAATTTTAATTGTTTTACATGCGGCTAAAGTCAAGCTAAAGTCAAAATTACCTTTATTTAAACAGGGTAGCCGAATTCAGTTAAAACTATTTTACAATGGAGCCCTGAGCTAAAACAGGTGAAAATAACTTTTAGAAGTAAATCATCATACCCTTAATTCATGGATGCTTTACGCTACTCCTCCCAAACTACTCAATGCCCACACCTCAAAATTTGCAAGCAACACTATTTCACGTCTTACAACAACCATACGTGGGTGTCCTTTCTCAAACTTTTCATATTATACCACTGTGGCTATTAATCATTTATGCACGATTATCAATAGCTATCAATCTTCTCAAATATAGCAATAGTTGTTTGTTTTCTCTGGACTCCAATGGAGGGAGGGAGGGCCCACTGTCTTGAAAGACTGGAAGGATAGGCCTACATGTATACCTACAATTCTCTCTCTATCTGCCATTCTTACTCTCATTATACCCGTTATCACGGGTACTATGCTAGTTAGAACTAGAGGTCGTGTCGCAAGCGGAACGTACGCGAGTTTCTGGTGCGTGGTTGTAGAGTTTGTTGGTGTAGGTTTGGATGGTTGGTAAGATGGGGGAGTCATGAAGAGATGAAAGTATGAACTAGAACTGACACTGCGAAGCGGTATGAAAGGAGGTGGTCCTTTACCTTGGATGGCGCTTGTCGTGCTTATCTATATATATTCATGAATGCTGCAAAAATTGAGCATAGACATGAAATGTTGCCTTAACAAATACAAACAGTATACCACAGACACTGTCAGACAGGTTTTAAGACAAAAGAGGTGAAAATGATTGCTATGGTACTACCCAAAAAATACTAGTACAGAGCTTTCGATAATATGAAATTCACGCTGCGTAAGATTCGGCATTTTAATTTGAACATTGGAATCCTTGGTCATTTTGATGAATAAAATGAAAAAGCGATGCAGATATCACCAAAATGTTGTTAGGCCTACTTTGATTGCACATTGCTTTCCACTCCTAGTGACAGCTGGAACAACCAAAAAAATAAAGCGAAACAAAAACAGTCTTTTGTAAACTATTGGATTTCACAAGATTGACATATGAAAATCACAAGCTGAAAGTGAAGGATCAGCATTTTAATAGGCTGTCAATTTCTTACTTTACCAATATCAATGAGCTTAAATGAGACTCAGTTCATGCTTGTAAGTTAAGAATGTTAGGAAAATGTTTCAATAACATCAAAGACATTGCCTGCATTGTTAAAAGATATTCAATTTATTATTATTTACACAGAATCATTGGCACAGAGAGAAAATTGTCAAATAGCATCTAGTCAGGAATAAAAATAATTATTTTGAAAGTCATAAACTAACTGCAAAAAGTGTAGGCCTAATAACAATTGTTTGATCTCTTGTTTTTTCTTTTTATAGCACTTTAATAGGTGCAATGGGAAGTATGAATAAGTGTAGTGAAATTAGTATATATTGATGCTGTTATTTGAGTAACATAAAATGATTGTACTAAGGTCTTCTTTAGCCTACACTCTACAGAACATTGTTATGATTATACATGGCATAATAATATAATCTGACGGTAAGACAGTATGGAAATATATAATATGTAAATGCCGCAGCATAGTAGTGCAGCTTGTTTTCTGCTCCTTGTAAACTTGTCAAAAAGTGATGAGATAAGAATTCATTATCAGATTACCAATGAAGTGTTTCACCTGATGTCGAATAACTAAAGCAATATTTATAGACACATCACAAAATAAATTTAGTTCCCCCGTGGCCTAATTGGTAAGTATGCTTGTCAACCGGGTTTGAGGGCGTGGGTTCAAATCTCACCCTGGGAACTCACTTTAGTCCAAGCCCATGAGACATTGAATGGAGACGGGTTGTATCCAATATTCTATGCTGGGGCAACTGAAAGACTCTGGGCATCCCTGAATTAATAGGGTATGTGCCAGACTCACAGTTTTGTCATCTCATCATCATACGGCGATCGCCTGCCTCGATATAGAACCTGCTTCAAACAGTCAGAACAAATTTGAAGATAGAGCTTTCTATTTCACAGCATCAAAACTCTGGAACAAGTTACAAGAAAGAGTTCAGGCAACAAAGCCTCAAGAAAAATCTAAAAACTGTTCTACAAATAACCCCATCTGCCACAAGCGCTTCTGAGCAGTTTACTGGAAGAGGCGCTATATATATAACTATTATTTTTATTATTATTATTATTATAGCCCACTAAGGTGCTGCAGAGGCGTAAAACACAAACAAACAAACAAAATTCACCACTTTGTTTATACTGTTGTGACAGGGGAAAGTTGTTTAGGAGGCCTAGCAGACCAGCACAGGTGACTTACTTTTTCTGGCATTTTACATAATTATCGACGAGGCTAACTGATCGCGAAGAAATGAGATTTCGTACATTGCTTAAAATTTCTACATAATATTATCATCATCGGCCAATGAATTCCCTTTAACAGGGAAAAGAAGTCAGAATAGAGAGAACCTGAATTTTGGCAAAGATATTTAGGAATTGAATTTGCCAATATTGGTCTCCACCATGGTCCAATCAACATGATCAAATAAAAATAGACAGTTCGGCCTACAATGTACTAAATTTAGGATTTTGCATATTGATTGCATTCAAAACTAATTTGACAGTAAAAGTCGGTGATCTTTTGTGGTCACCTGGTCCACCAACCAACTGCTATGGACACAGAAATCAAGATTTTTAACAGCCTTCCATGAACCTTTGTTCATTGAATTTGACCATGATTAATTGACTGTGCATATATATGCAAATTATGCAAAGATAATTAACTCTCAACTATCTATGGAAACCAAACAGCGACGTCATTGGACAAACTAAACACGAATGGAAAATACCCATGCAACCGTATAATGAAATTCACGGGCAAAAACGCCTTTTAACTTTCACCAAAAAAAGAAACCATTGCAGGCGCAGGAAAATCGACGTTCCACTATCCATTTAATGTTGAGAACGAAAAGATTTATGAAACCCAAATTGTACAAAACATTGCAGTTTGATGAAATTCACATGCTCAATAGAGGAGCATTTTAATAGGTCATACTTTAAAAGTTTCGAAAATAACCTTTCACAAGATTCACACGCTTCGAAAAATCATACTACATGCAGTTCAATGAAATTTACAGGCAAGAGACACATTTTACGTTTTACCAAAAAAGGAAAAAATCCATTGCAGGGATATCGACATTACACTATTCGCTTGATGTTCAGAATGAAAACATCAATGAAACCAAAATATTTCAAAATATTGTGGTTGGATGAAATTCACATGCTTAATAGAGGAGCATTTTAATAAGTCAAATTTTTTAAAAAATGTTTAAAAATTTAGTCAACTAGTATTTCAGATTATTTTGAAAGTTTGTCAACTTTTATTATTAGGCACGGAGAGTAGTCTTAGTAAAAGGCAAGAAGGTAAAGGTACCTTAATTTATCGTGGGTACCCAAGCTAAGTCAGTGAGTTGTTCCCAGTTGGGCCCACGGCATCTCTAATTTGTGTCTGATGCAAAAGACAATGCCGTGGAATGACATGATGCCAAGCCTCGGGATTGAACCCAGGACCCTCGCTTGTGAGGCGAGCACTCTACTGACGGAGCTGTAGGGGCTACAAACTGGGCTATAGGGACTAAGGTATGGTCTTCCATGCAACTATAAAATTTTGCTATTTTTTAACTTTCTATTAAAAATCGATATTTTTTTAGTTACCCAAAAAGTAGATTTATTAAAAATCGATATTTTTTTAGTTGCCCAAAAAGTAGATTTGTCATGATAACAGCGAATTGGTGTCAAAATAATTTAGTTATCCCAAAAATACATTCATCAGCAATGTAATAATGGAGATAGGGCCATTGTTGAGAGCTATAAATAGAACTATATTGACATAAGTATGATCAACAAAACTGTAAATTATCTATAACTATGTGAATATGTTTGACATTGACAATGAAATTTCAACAAACTGGTTATCAAAATTAAAAAATTAAAATTTGGATGATCTGGCCCATTCAACATTCCAAATATCATAATATAATTGTGATATTGTGACTCATCATAGCGCGGCTTGGTATTGAAATTGTAACAATACAATAATTATTATTGTGCAATATTGTGACAAATTTACCAAAATATAAATTGATAATTGCATATATTCAGTCCTAAAACTGCAAATCATCAATTGCATAAGATCACCAGATCCGATAAATTTCTGGGACTGAGTTTCAATTTTGGCTCCAGTTTTCCTGAGTTTAATTTGACTGCTCACACTGGTTTCTCTGAAAAGATAAATATTAAAAGACATCTTTTTTTTCTGCACAATTCAAAATACAGATAGACCGAGAAGGTTTGGGAACAGGACCACACGGAATCAGTATTTAGAAAATGTAAGGTTCAGGGGCGTATCTATGAATGGCCGGTATAGGGGCCATAACATGTGACAAATATGCGGTGCATTTTAAATCATTAATAATCCCCTTTGTGTCTATTCAATATACTGATATATACAATATCAGAATTTGGGCCCTTATTTTACAGATAGTTCCTTAGACATAGAAGACATGTTGCACAATCAGTCAATCACATATATTCAAACTATTGCTTTTTATCAACGGCATTCAACGCTGATTTAAAAGAGACTATGTCCGGGCTGCACTTAATGTGAGAGCGTAGATTTGTCCAAAATGAGGGACTTTGATAACGAATAGACACAGGATACGGCCATGTTGTTACCACAAATTGTGTTTACTGACCTTCAAAATATGTATTCTGTCGCATTTCACATTTCAAATCAGACTAAGCATCTTCAAAATCCATGTCCTCGAACTTGTCCTAGATAAACACAAAAGAAAAAAGGAAATTTTTCTAAAATGTATTTGTATTAGTCAACACAATGAGAAAATCATATATATCCCCCCCCCCCCCCCGAGTTCAAATTTGTCAAACTTAGTGATTTCTTGTAGAATAAGCTCTTTATAATACCACTATATCCAATATGCTCCTGCAAATGCTCTATCGATCTTTGCAGTTCCCGGGATCCCACGAACGTTGCACTTTGCTAATAAAGTCCTTTTTTACCATTTTACACATTGACATTTTAAAGCATGTGGAGGGTAAGATTTAATCGCACCGAAAGTGTCTTTCATCGACTTAAGTATCACACTGACGGAAAAAACCGGTACGGCCAGTATATCGTGAATTGGTGTCCATGCCTTATTGGTCACAGCGTACGACATCTTTCTTTATAAAAACATTGATGAATTTAATTTGGAGGTCATAGAAAACTAAATGTTTTCAATGCAATTATGCATCAACATGCATTCGTCATTCAATTGTGCCTGTTCAACCCTTAGGGACTGTTCAGAATTTATGAATTTACTTTTCACATGTATCTCAAGGGGGGGGGGGCATTAATTTTTGACAACATGCCCAAGGGGGGGTAAGAAAGTTTTACAAAACAAAAATCACAATATGTGTCATATCGGTAGCAGGCATTTCACCGCTGGGACGTTTCACAGACAGTTCACCAACATTCCCGTTAAAAAGATAGGGCTAATACACATGAATCAGCTAAGATTGCAGCCACCATCAAGGCTTGTAAAGTATGCTAGAGACGATTACATTTTGCAACAACATCAAGTTATCAACCTTCAGGGCTAGTCCTAGCTTTATGAAAGTTTTAGCCAAACCATTAGCCAAATTCAAAAATTTTTAGCCAATTTACGGTATTTGTAGCCAGCGATTATGACTGAAAACAAAGATGGATGGATGATTGGGGGCTTTACGTCAAAAGGTCATTAAGGTTACCAGAGGAGTCTGGTGCAGAGGGGTATAAAATGTGTTGACAAATTTGTCAACTGAAAAAAATATATATTTGTTTCATGGTCACTTGTTAGCCAAAGTTTTAGCCAAACTGAAATTTTTTAGCCATTTGAAGCATGGATTAGCCATTGGCTAATTGGCTAATGGGTAGGACAGGCCCTGTCAACCTTCAAGTGCTATCTGTGACAGATACTTAATATAAATCTGCATGTTTCTGGGTTTCAAAAAGCCTACACAATAATGAGTTGATTAACATTGTTTTAGATCGGCGGTGAAACGTCCAACTACTGCCGGCGGTGAAACATCCCAACGGTGAAACATCCTATAATTGTCTATCGATATTCAGCTCACGGTACTTCGTACCACATATATATGGCGGTTGTCAATATCTTAGTCAATATGACCATATTTGGCAACTGAAAACAAATTATCTTTCAGTGGTCAGCATCCAGGGGGTTGTAAGGGTCAGGCAGATATGTGCAACTATTTCTTGAGCAATATAGCAGTGACGTTGTCTAGTGCTGAGTACCATGAGCTGAATATCGATAATTATGTTTAAAAAAAAAAGACAACTTCTAAATATGTAAATTCTTTGCCATTTTGTTTTGTATGGTATTTTTTAAAATTTAAGTTAGATTGTGCAAAGATATATACAAAACAAAGTCTAGTGAGTTACAGCCGCTCATAGCCTGTAACAGTTGACAGGACTCTTGACTGAACCTGCTAACTTCTTCTGAACAGAAAATGGTCATTTTTGAAAGTTAAGTTCTTACAAATGTCACCTTAGATTGCAAAAAGGATCAATAGATTTTCTGTCCAGATGAAGTGTGGAGGCCCAGCAATAGCATGGTAGTATGATACCTTTGTATACACTGGTGACAAGTGCACTGTAGATTAGGCTTGGACCTGTGATTGGCTGTACATTAAAACTTAGTTCAGATTTTTTTTTGGAAATGTCAGAACCACCAGAGCTTTCATGTGAATACATAAAAACATAGTTGTTCCCTTGTTTGACTTCGAGTACATTCAGACTTTGACAACTTGAACTGGGAACTAAGCAGTAGGCCTAAGCATGCTAAGATTTAAGGCTTGTGTTAGGAAATCCATCAATAACCGAATAGCAAAATTGACAGGTGAAACAGCATCTGTATCTGACTGTTTGTAACAATGTAGCCACAGGATTCAGGCTAGAATATTGTCGTGATAATGATAACATTGCTGACAACTAAATCTAGGCTAAAGACCGAGGCTATATGCACCTCCCGGCTGTGCGAATAGACGGACGAGTCTATTCGCCCAGCCGGCGGGAGGGGCGAGTAGATTGGATCTGTCTATTCGCACAGCCGGGCTGTGTGGCTGGAAGTTTGCACAGGTGGGAGGTGCGCATAGGAGCTGTCTATTTACACAGCCGGGAGGTGCGAATAGACTCACGATTCTATACGAACCGCCGATCTGTTTACACTGGCCAAATGCAGCATGCTTGTCTTGCCTTGGCCAGGCTTCCCTAGCTGTCCTGCATTACATGCCAGCACCCGCACAGCAGCGCCCCTGGTGGCGTGGACAATTGTTTAGCCAGTTATTTACCATCAAGTGTAAGAAGTGTTGAATGCCATCGAGTGAACATAATTAATTACCATCAAGTTAATTGCCATCAAGTGATACTGCACAGTAAGCTAATTGAACTTCAGGATACCTACACAGGTCTTTGAATTTACTGACACTCAGATTAATTAATCAGAGTAGAGTTTGAGTTTGGAAGAAAGAATAACCCAGAATTAGGGATGATCAATCCTGTGACAATATTCACTCATTTAGTTATTTCTTTAAACGAGGAAAAGAAAAAATACAAATATTATTTTTACCAAATAAAATTGGAAATAAATTGATTAAATTTTCCTTTTATGCGCTGACTTTCTTTCATATGGATCTTTTCTTGTTTATTTTATTTTTCTTTCAGGACTGCTGTCTTCCTCAAACTCTTTCTTGTTAATATGCCCTTTAAAATTCAATTAAAAGAATTCAAATCAAATTTCAACAAAGCAAAATAAAGATTGGAGTTTGATGTGCCACTGATAAAGAACTGAAAGACAAAAGATCTAAAAGACATGAGAATTGACAATTGTAGGCCTACAGCCGTCAGTCTATAATTAAAGTGTAATTAAATAAGTCAACACCTTTGATGTAAGAGCAATTGACAGACTGTCATCAGCCTGCTGACAGGTGAGTGTCAAAGTGCCGAGAATAGCAATCGACTTGAGTCTTTGACAGTGTCACTGTCAGAGTGACAGCAGGGCCAATTGTCTGTCACTGCGCACTGGACACTGGACAGCCAGCCCAGACTGCACTGCACTGAAAAATCGCCGTTTTTGCAGGACAAATAATCGTCCTGTGAGTGCAATACTGCTATGAACTGTAAAATTTCAAGTTGACGCTCGTGCAGATGGGCCATAATAGCACTTGTTGTGAGACAAACGGATCACACAGTGACAGATGACAGTGGCACTACAAATGTAAATTTATTGACTTGCAACAAGATGGTACCTCAAAATCCTTACCTAAGTCAAGCTCCAATAGTTCATAAAAC
The DNA here is from genome assembly GCA_026936325.1 of Platynereis dumerilii. Taxonomy (NCBI): domain Eukaryota; kingdom Metazoa; phylum Annelida; class Polychaeta; order Phyllodocida; family Nereididae; genus Platynereis; species Platynereis dumerilii. The sequence goes on along the minus strand of JAPTHN010000001.1, from coordinate 77,789,636 downwards.
ACCTCAGCGGATAAATAAGGTTACAATGCCTGCAAATCATCCGATTTTTGTCAAATAACTTTGCACAAGCAGAGTAACACAGCCTCCCTCTTCGTACGCCATTGGCGTCTGAGCACGTGTTGCACATAATTCATGATTCGTGGGAGGGGCAGGCTAAGAAGAAGACAGGAATTTTGATAAATATTTTGTTTTGCTACAAATTGAAGCTTTCTTAGAATTAATAATTAACTTCTTTATTGCAATGTGAATGTGACATTTATAAGTTTGCATATTTTGAGGTAAATAAAATATTTGGGAACTGCCTATCCCCCTTTTGCAAAATGGAACCGCCCTGACGTCACAAATTTTCAGCTTTCTTACTGGCCGAGGCTCTCTCATTCAAGGGCACGTGCGCTACGTCATTTTCACCATTATTGGTCCGGTGGGAAAACTTTTTTTGGACACGAAGAATTACCCGTGAACAAGCTGTCATTACACATGCCACATGTGCTAGAACGACATAAAACAGCTGTCATTAAACAGCCAATACCCTTGTTGCCTAAATGCTCGGCGATTCAGTATCCAAACAGGTACGTAATTCAAGATTGCTTGACGAAACCGAGGGCTCCTCAAATTCGAGCGCGATTCCTAGGACAGTACGAGCGAGCTCGAACTGTCAAATACCAGTTGGTAAGCTTTAATTGAATTCTTCACGAGAACACAGCAGTCTTCCGATTATCCGTGACAAATTTAATTTGTTGTGTTATGCTAAATTAATGTGCAAATTCAATAGGCCTGCCTGATAATATTAATATTACACACTACACAATACAATGGCTCAATTATAATGATAGTACAGACAATTTATTTAATTGGAGGTTTCAATGAACTTATATGAAATAGTATAATTTTATGAAAATTATTTAGCATGATTCATACAGTCAAGAGTGAGTATGATGAAGAAACAATTAAGTTGAATTAACAATAGAATCAGAAAGTATCTTTGAAATAGCTCCTTGCAATTTCTTCACACTTCCACTAATTGACCATAACTAAATGCTGAATTAGGGCTTGTGTGAATTTTCTGATAAAGTGAATAGAGTTGAGTAATCTTTGCTAAATTGGTAATTATGAAATAATTTTGATACCCCATTAAATGCATACACAATTGATTATAATTAAGTAAAACCTTATTAAATTATTTTACAAAATAAATAATAAATCAGATTGTTTTTCTTTGTGTTGAATCCTTATCATGTTCGAAAACTAAACATGTTGGCTACATTGAAGACATTATTCCAAACATGTTTAGGAATTACACACAATACTGAGCATGTGAAGCATCTAAACACATCAAGTTTTACAAGCATTTAGGAAATAGACACAAACTAAAACACGTTTAGTGTATTTACATGTTTACATGTGTTTACAACCTAAACACTGTTTTTACAGTGTACTGTTAGACAAACACTCAAACACTCAAACATGAGAGGATAACAGGACACTGAGGACAACAAAGAATATAGGAATTATTTCCCTGTAATACTGGCATATGATTGGCTGACAGAGGTGTCGAATGGTATAAGCGGTAGTTATGGGAGTTGACAGGAGTTACCGGGAGTTGTGGGAGTTAGCGGGAGTTACCAGGAGTTGTGGGAGTTGGCAGGAGATACGGGGAGTTATAGGAGTTGACAGGGGTTACCAGGAGTTGTGTTATTGGGAGTTACCAGGAGTTATGGGAGTTGAAGAGTTTGTGGGAGTTACAGGAGTTAGTGGAGTTACAGAAGTTGCAGGATGTCCAGGAGTTCCGGGAATTACATGCTTAAAAGGGGCCTAAAGATCAATAAACCCAAACAAACAATAACTGACAAAAATTTGGATGACAAAATTTGCATGGACACTACTTTTCCTTCGCAGTGAGTAGTATTTTTTGCAACCTGAGGAGACGACCATCCCCCATGAAATTTCACTTTATAGATGTACTTGAATGAAATTTAAAGCTTTCTAAATAAATTATTCAGCGTTATAATGCTAAAAATCAATAGAGATAACCCTGATCTGCCATTTAGAAGTTTAAGTGACATGCTGATTGCTGTTTTACAGATGACACCACTCTCTCCTGAAAAGTGACATAGCGTTTTACATGGGTGACCATGGCATTCCAATCCATTGATCTCCTCTGTTTGTGTTTCACACAAATTCTCAAAGTCAAATACTCTGCATTCATGATTCGGAGCAGATGATCCTCATAACGATTATTTTTACAGAAACAAACAAATACAGGAATGGAACATTTTCTCCGAGGAGGGCTCAGCTCAGACGACATGACAATCAGCTACATGTACCAATCGTTGGATCCCTGGTTTGATTCCCACGATGATTGTCGTACTAATGTTGGCCACATCACTGGATCATCCTCCTGCCCCAATGGACCATTTAGAATGTATGACTGGGGGGGGTTTGGAGTTTTGATTGAATTCTCTGTCATGTGGATTGCAGTTTGACACGTGTGAACAACTGCCTCAATACCAAGTTGGCCTTTGCAGTTTAATGGTCAAAATTATGACATAATTTTTCCAGCCAACTTCACTTGACCAATCACCTGGCAGGATTTTCTGATGTCAGACCAAAAATTTTGGAAAAAAATTTGTTATTTGAGCAAAGTCTACATATATATTAAATCATCTGTAAGATTTAACACTATTGACAGTAAAGCCAAACAAATGCTTGTATCACAATGTACGTTCCTTGTTATAAACTAAAAGCTGTCCTGTACAGGTCATTGGTCTAGATGCTCATTTTGGCAATCATATCAGCTTCATTCGTGTAACATTATGGATCATTCATGGAAGAGAGCCTTGTGTGCATGATCATCAATAAGCCTTGTAAATACATGTCTAAGCATTGGTAACCACAGGAACAGATTTGGCTACCAGCTTGCGGGAAATCAGCATGGCATTAGCACAAGAGGTGATTTGGCAGAATCTCATTTCCGGGAAGTTCCCCAGAAGCCATCAGCTAATCTGTGTAGATTCTCCTTCATCCAGTCTCCACCCAAACTTCATTTGTATGCTTCATTCAGCTTCATCCATAGTTATCCCTACAGAGGGCACCCTTGTGTGGCCTAACCTATTGATCAACTGAAGAAGGCCTGCTTTATAAATCATCACTATTCATTGTCATATCTATGCTCTATAATTCTCATTAATGCATTTGAAGTATACTTTCAATCGTTTTATAAAAGCTTCCTCCACAAGATATATTGCATACAATTGTGCAGTTTAAGATATTGCACATTAGGTACCTGATTGTTGGAGGCAGGGCTAGACACAATGTCATGTGCAGTGCTATCCTTACTTACTCAGGTTGTACAAACATGTAGCATAACTTTTGAATATTGTACCAAATTAATCCGAAACTGGAAGCCTTTTTATGTCACAGCAATTGATAAGTTAATGCACACCAAAATTATTTATATTTAATGTACAAAGTATAGCAACCATGGCCACCCATTATCCAATTTCATTTTCGTTTCATCGTTGCTTCTTATGGAATCTTTCTCTATACTCACTACAAGAACATTAATCAGAAATGGCGAATTAATCATTAAATGTGTATTTTAATTATTTTTAGCTGAGAGTCAGCCAAGCAAAGATCTATCTTTTTTCCATCATAAGGGTGGCCAGAGGCAATTATAAGATGAACAGAGAGGGCCTCTGTGGTGGCGCTGGGTGTAGCAAGGCATAGGATTAGCAAAAAAATGAAAAATAAAATTAATAGCTTGAAAAAACTGGCACCTACGTATGCATAAATTGTAATAATACGTCGTTCAGCAACATGTACATACCTCAGAACATCATCTATTGGCCTTAATTGCCCATTTCAAAGCAGCCCGCTTCCACTAACTTTTGATTTCTTTGGCTTTGGTAGAACGCCACTAGAATCGTTATATGCATAATGATCCTTGGCCTGGCCGTGGCCTGTCTTGAAAAAAAAGTTCTTATTCCGCCAATATATACCCAATTAAAGACTAGTCCGTTTCCCTTTTAGACTAGATTCTATGGTCGCAAGATTGTCTTGGAGCAATTTTCATGCAAAGGAGAGTCACAAGGAGAGTTGAAATGTAGGTCTGTGTAAGTTTATAGTTACCATTCCTTAATTATTTATTCCCAACACCACTGAGGGAGCCCTGCATCCTTTAAGACAATTTTAAGCTCCCGAATGATGGTAACTGGTTCTCATAAAAGCCAAGATTTAACAGCTGATGGAACTTACATGACCACAATCAAGCTGGCCCTTGTGGCAGCTTTTCTGACCCAATTTGATCCAATTGATCCAAGTCTTGGGAAACTGCCAGAAAAAACTCTATAAATAGAAACAAACTAAGGAGAGAGCCTGTATAGTGCAAGGAGTTCAGTGGTTTGTTGTCACAATGTCACAGCAAGCCTAAACCATCTAATCTGCAAATTTCATAGACCAAATGCAAGGCTTTGAAAGATTAACCAATCACTTTATAAGGCTGAAATGCAATAAGAAAGGCTGATTTGTGAAAGTTTAAGCCACTTGCTGATTGATGTTAGAGATTCGATATCTCATCGAAAAATTGTTGAAAGAAAAGGCAATTCTGTAAACTGTGAAACATCTGGCAGCAGCATATCGGTTAAGCATTACTTATAAATGAGTGTTGTGGGAGTCCTCAACATGTTAAAAATTTACCCCATTTGAGGGATCTTTTACTTGCCCAACACAGACATGCACTACATCTTCCCATATATGTAAAAACAATAAATAATTATATTCTTATGTTATGCATTTTTCTTATTGTAATTCATTACACCTTGACAGAGTGTGTGGGTTTTATTTTCGAAAGGAGTGAAAGTGTAAATTGAACATTGGTATTTGTGAGTGTAGTATTTCTGCTTTGCCTATGGAAGGGAGGACATTGGTGGTCTGTGCAATAGCACCTCAAGGGACATAAAATCTGACAGCGTGACAAAGCAGGGTAATGTTGTTTCATGCAACCCGTCTCTAACATAAAACCCTTATTATCAGCCGTGAGGCAATCAATACAGAATGGTCAAATAGCCTCTTCCCTGCACCATGGGCAATTTGACCTCTGGGGGAGGTCAGTGTGATTTCGCAGGCATTATCTTGACGTCAGTACCAGATTGTATGAATGCTTAACATGGTTGTCCTGAAGTGGTTAAGTATAGGTTATACAACGAATTTGAGGTGTATAACTAACATTTCAGGTGGTTATTTACTGAGGGCTTTAGCCAAGGTAAATAACCCTGAAATGTTAGTTATACACCGAAAATGAGTTGTATAAGCGACTTATACTCCATATATAATTTGTAACTGAATTTTGTTGTCATTTTTAGGTGTGTTGTTTGCAGAAAAAGTAGTACAACAGGCTAACTTAATCCCCAACAGTGGTATAACTAACAAATCTGTTGGTTCAGTGTTCATACAAGCCAGTACATGGGAGATCAGAATGCTGGAACTTGGAAGGCTGACACGACCCTTTGCATTCATGCACATATAAGGTGTGAAGAAGACATTTTTTTGCGAATATCTGCTTATGTTTACATTTGCCGCATGTCAAATTTGGCAAATCTTTCGACAGGAGAAAAATCTCTTACCATCTTACGTGCAGTGAAGAACATACTAAATTTTTTCACAAAGAATACTGATGTAAGTCAATCATGGCAGAGACAGGTTAAGTATTCTGTGTTCCTCGATTGCTCTAAGCTCATATTCTATCATATAATAAAATTCATGAAACATCCTTGTAAGAAAAGAGAGGAACAAACTCGTCACATCAAGGAAATGACAAAAAGTAACAGCAATATTGATAGCCATGGTCATTAACAGATACGCGAAAAGATGGTAAAGATGTCGTAGTAATTAGCTGCTGCCAATAAGTTATCTTGGTCATTAAATTAGTTGGTCATTCCATATCAATCATCCATGACAATAAAGATGATGTGTAAGATTCGAATTATGCTGACAAACTTTGGTTATATTACATTTGCCTTCTGTGCAGTGCAAGGCAATAAAGTGTAATTAATGTCGAAAATGGTGACTTATTTCCATTGCAAATAGCCCAATCAGGAATGGAAATTACACCTGTATGAAACCCTTTATGCACCAAGAAATTAGCCAGCTTGCCCTGATACCATCATGGCTACTTGCCGATTAGCAGCCTATTTCTTGTCTGCATTTGGGCTAAAAGAGTCACACCACTCAAGGGTTTGGTGATAGCTTCGTACAAGGAAGCCCACTTGATCCTGCAAGTGCTACAACTTCGCTTTGCAATTACAGAAGTGACAAGTTCCTGTAATTGATGGTCAAGATATGTGGTCAATATATATCTGTACTCCTTTGTTATCTCTGAGAGACACATGCACTCATTTTGTAACTGAATCTGCTTCTCTGCCCAATATTTCATTTTGACCATTTGGCACAGGTCCATTTTCATGTGGCTATAATTTTGGGCTGCTTTTTGACGTCCAATATATCTTTTTGTTTGTATTGTGGCTGGATATTACATTGCTGTGGCACTAACCCATCAAACTTGATTAATCTGCTTTGAAACACAAGTTTCATTGGTTTGCGTGACAATTGCAATCTCAACAAATGTTGATTACCTCATCAATTGAATATCCAGATTGGTTTATTTCAGCCCCAGCTTGTGTCATCAATACGAAAATCTTTTTAAAAAGGTCAAAGCAGAACTCCTAACTGAACTAACAGAATTGCTCTTTTGGAGATATGATAAAGAATGGTAAATTAATAATTAGAAATGTGGTAGAGCCTACCTGGAATTTATAAATGTGAAAAGGGCTTTTAACATGACAGGAAACAGAATGCATTAAAAAAATTCACTTTTTCAATGGTGCATACTTCCCTCATGATGTATCAAGACTCGGAAGCATCTGGAAAATGTATAAAGTGTTGCACATCCAGAGAAAATAGATGAGTGATGTGCAATTCTGCAGCTTGTAGGACTAGCTCTAGTATTTGCCATTGAGATCTTCAACTTTAATGATATCAAGCCTCAATCTATTAAAATTTATTATTCATCGATGAGTGCCAGTTTCATAGTCAACAGCATCAGTTTGAAATATTATACACAATTTCCATGTAGCATAATAAATTGCAATTTCCCTGGAGAGTAACTCCAGCTTTCACAACAGCTTCATCACATTTGAAGGTTTATTTTCTACCATGTCCAGGAAGCAGTTCTCTAATGCACAGCCAAGACAGAGCAACATGAAAGTCCTAAATGTTCTTAATCGGATTGCTTCTTATGAGGACTAACAGGCATTGAAAGGATGTCTATTCACGCAGTTTCATATTGCAACAACATTTTAGTGACTTGGGGACTGGTTAGAATTTGATGACAGGGGGGTTAGGCCTCACATAGACAATTGTCTGCAACAAAAAATTATTTTCTTGAGCTAGCCTTGTGCGCTGCCTTCTGGGAAAAAAAAAATCTGGTAGCAGGGCAGTGTTCTGTTGGATCTCTATGCTGGCCTGCAACTAGGAATCAACATTTTCTAGCCATGATGGTAGTCTCTAATACTGATAATACGCTACCCTCCAAAAGTTTGAATACACTTGAAAAGGTTACATTTCTTTCAAAAATATCTCGTCTTCAACACAATTTTTGTTTTATACTTACATCAAACAATATAGAAATTCACATTGAGGCCATAATGTATACTTATTTCATGGTTTTAGATCATTTTGGTATAAGTTTTTGTAATTTTCTCAATATCCCATTTTATCATTTTCTCTGAAAAGCTATAAAAGCACAGTTACCTTCCATATTTGTGAAATTTTATCATTTTTCACACATTTCCACTGGTTTGTGATGATTTTACCAGTGTTTTTAGACCAGAAAATGGCCACTGAAAATTGGACAAAAAACTGATTTTGGCTAATTTTTGGTTAAAACAATGCCGAAACAGCTCAAATGAAATAATTTTTACTTGAGAAGATTCATTCTATGATTATACTTCATGGTGACCCGAAATTATCTAAATTTTGTAATTTTGAGTGGTCGATGTCCAATTTTTTAATTGTCTTTTTGGGGTTTAAAACTACTGTTACGATCATGTTAAAACATCAGAAACACTTAAATATAATTAAATTTCATAAACCTAGAAGAAAACTGCACTGTGAGAATTTTTTATAAAATACCATAATTTGGGATATCGAGAAAAGCCATAAATTTCAACCAAAATGACCTAAAATGACAAAATAAAGACAATTTATGACTTCAATGTGACTTCTGATATTGTTTGATGTAAATATAAAACAAAAATTCCATTCAAAATGATGTATTTTTAAAAGAAACCTCACTTTTTCAGGTGTATTCAAACTTTTGGAGATTAGTATAAATACTTTATGAAACTACATACTGATTGGCCACTTTGTTAAAAGACAAATGTCAGGCATGACTGGAAATGGAGGCCTCAAGAGAACATTCTACCTTCTTCGGCTGTTCTTAAATATGCATAATCAAGTGCCTCAAAATCCTGCGCTGCTCTTAAATCTTGATTAAAGATTCCATAATTTTATGATGCACATTGGCATGAAGATTTTTTTTCACATTGCAACGTCAGTGGATTGCATGCTGGTCTTGTAATTTTCAGGTCCAGGGTTTGATTGCACTGTGCACATGGCAATACCTGACTGCTAACTTTAGACACTGACAGGCAGCCATTAATACCCTATAAGACAATACAAGCGTATGCAATTCGAATTTGGAGATTGCAGAAGCAGGGTGATTTTGCAAATAACATATATATTATGGTGCAAATGCATTAGTTGACCTTGTACATCTCACTTACTTTGACAATGTTGCGGCATGCAAATCATTTTTTCCTTTATAGTATTTTCATATTTTGAAGAAATTCATAACTAGTGGGAGCCTATTCCAAAATCACATGACAAATTCTAATTAACATACAACAACAGTAGTGATCACAAACTGTTATACATTGTTTGTTACTATTTGTGCTTTTAGCAGTTAGACATAAGATAGAAGAAGATAAGAATCTACAACTTATAGAACCAACAACGCCCAACAATAACTGTGAATTTTGAGAAAATGTTTTTCATAATCAACTGTAAAATTGGATGGAATCTGTGACAAATGTATCAAAACACACGTGTCTTCATCTTCCCATTGCAGGGTTCATTAACATTCACCCTGCCAACAAGTACTATAAAATTCTGAAGTTTTCAAATCCTTTTACAGCTTTTTTCCGGCATGATTTAAATAATTGTTTATGGTTTTCTACAAAGAAACTCATTCAAACAATTAACAGACAAGAATGAAACACTTAACCATCCATTCAATTGCTTTTAGAGATCTCACGCTGTTAATTATGTCTTTCACACCCGAGGAGAGTTGTATCTTTATGTTACAACTTCACAAAACAGTATGTCATTTTCAGGGCTGTTAACAAGTACTTGAGTACTTAAGTACTTCTGTACTTAAGTACAATTTCTTGAGTACTTGGAATGTACTGGTAGGGTGGGCTGAAAAAAACTTTTTTTGGAATTTCAATATGCCAGTGGTATAGAAAGTTGGTTGTGGCCAAAAAATGAAAATTTGTGCAAAAAAAATTTTGTGGCATGTGACTTGTGCCGGGCCACTCCGGCTTTTATGAAAATGCATATTTTCAGCCATTTCGCATGCCTTTTTAGACCATCTTTTGGCCTGAGTCAGCAACCTTGGTTTCAGAAGACTCAATGGCATACTTAAATCTTCTATGAAGACCATTTAGGATATGAAATGCCATAAACAGGTCCCTGATATTTAAGATATAGCCATTTCTGGGTAAATGTTGGGGAACAGAATTTGGCTTTTTTTGCTAAAAATTGCCCGAAAAAATTAAAAATATCGGAATTGACTGCACAAAAAATTATTCCAAGTGAATTGTAATTACCCCGTGTCCTCCCTAATGCCCTAAAAAACACTTCCAGCGCATTACCTGCATCAATTTGTGGTTTCAGTTTCCAGAATAGGGGCAATTCTGTAAAGTCAGTTTTACAGATTTGACACTTTAGCAGCTTGTGGAGCCCTACCATTACACCTCAGTTATTTCATTGTTAAATAGGGATGAGGCCAGGTAATAGGGGTATCAGACAAGCCATCAACCAAAGCTCCAAGTGCAATAGGAGCTGAGCTACAAGGTGAAATGTCATCGTGTCGAACGTACAGCGCATGAGTAGTATTGAGTACATTCGACAGGATGACATTTTGCCTTGTAGCTCAGCTCCTATTGCACTTGGAGCTTTGGTTGATGGCTTGTCTGATACCCCTATTACCTGGCCTCATCCCTATTTAACAATGAAATAACTGAGGTGTAATGGTAGGGCTCCACAAGCTGCTAAAGTGTCAAATCTGTAAAACTGACTTTACAGAATTGCCCCTATTCTGGAAACTGAAACCACAAATTGATGCAGGTAATGCGCTGGAAGTGTTTTTTAGGGCATTAGGGAGGACACAGGGTAATTACAATTCATTTGGAATAATTTTTTGTGCAGTCAATTCCGATATTTTTAATTTTTTCGGGCAATTTTTAGCTAAAAAAGCCAAATTCTGTTCCCCAACATTTACCCAGAAATGGCTATATCTTAAATATCAGGGACCTGTTTATGGCATTTCATATCCAAAATGGTCTTCATAGAAGATTTAAGTATGCCATTGAGCCTTCTGAAACCAAGGAAGCTGACTCAGGCCAAAAGATGGTCTAAAAAGGCATGCGAAATGGATGAAAATATGCATTTTCGTAAAAGCCGGAGTGGCCCGGCACACGTCGCATGCCACAAAATTTTTTTTGCACAAATTTTCATTTTTTGGCCATAGCCAACTTTCTATACCACTGGCATATTGAAATTCCAAAAAAAGTTTTTTTCAGCCCACCCTAATGTAGTGGGTACTGGAAGTACTGAACCCAGAAGTACTGTACTGGTACCCAGTACTCTGCAAAAAGTACTTGAAATTTTTTGTACTTTCTAAGTACATTTAATTGGCTGTGTCTCAGAAAACCAGGCAGGGGCGTCTACGTGGCCCGACTCAGATTTTAATGATACTGGGTTTAATGACCCTTTGAATAGTTTAGAAAGTTGGGGTAAGTTTGATTTTGACCAAAAAAATTTTTTAGGGGCCAAACTGGTACTCTAAAGAATAGATGTTTTACATAGCTGAAAATCTTCGGCAAAAACTCCCATTGGATTACATGTTAAATTTTGAAACTTTGAGGCTATGGTACGCAACGAGCAGCGGCTACAAAAAAATTCTGACAATGCAATTTGGTTGTATGACTCTTTAACTTATGGAAAGTGGTGTCAGACCCGTGGGTTTTTTTGTTATGGGTTGTTTTGAGTGGCATTTCTAATGTAACCATGGCGACAAAATGGAAATCTATTTCTTTGACCACCAAAAAGATGAAATTGGTCTATCTCTGTCAGTAAAAAAGATAGAAAAACAAGTAAAGCATGGTTTCCTGTATTTTAGAGTATGGGGAATTCATTTTTTAGGTCAATTCTATTTTTAGAACAACCCTTGGGTGCATTTTAGGCCTATAAATGCAGAAAAAGTGTGATTTTTTAACGTTTTAAACTTTTCCGGCAGTATGATGCGAATTTGGTGACCTGAACATTAGCAATTAGGAATGTCACACCACCAAAACATTTTTGTCTTTCATTTGGTCTATGCAATTTGTTAAATTTATGCATATTTCTAGCCAAAAAGGCCAAATTTGGTCATTTTTATGCCCAATTTGCGGAAAATTTTGAAAAAAAGCCCAGAAGTTGATGTAATTAAATGATGATAGCCTGAACTACAACAAAGAGGAACCCGTGCCTTATTTTTCCAAATGTTGTTTCAAGAAGGTACGAAAAATTAGTTTTTGACCTACTTAACATTCAAGATGGCTGCCACAATGGGAATTGTCAGACCAGCGGGACAAAATGGAAATCTATTTCTTTGACCACCAAAAAGATGAAATTGGTCTATCTCTGTCAGTAAAAATGATAGAAAATCAAGTAAAGCATGGTTTCCTGTATTTTAGAGTATGGGGAATTCATTTCTTAGGTCAATTCTATTTTTAGAACCACCCTTGGGTGCATTTTAGGCCTATAAATGCAGAAAAAGTGTGATTTTTTAACTTTTTTCACTTTTCCGGCAGTATGATGCGAATTTGGTGACCTGAACATTGGCAATTAGGAATGTCACACCACCAAAACATTTTTGTCTTTCATTTGGTGTATGCAATTTGTTAAATTTATGCATATTTCTAGTAAAAAAAACCAAATTCGGTCATTTTTATGCCCGATTTGCGGCAAATTATGAAAAAAAGCCCAGAAGTTGATGTAATTTTATGATGATAGCCTGAACTACAACAAAGAGGAACTCGTGCCTTATTTTTCCAAATGTTGTTTCAAGAAGGTACGAAAAAATTTTGACCTACTTAACATTCAAGATGGCTGCCACAATGGGAAATGAGATATGATTACAAGTTCTGCAGTAACAAGTGAATTGAGATTTTTAAATAGTATTTAACTTTTCCTGACTTATATGGCATTGTGATAACTGGAACCCTCATAATTGTGCAAATAACATTAAAAGGAATTTTGCTCGGCAAAAAGCTGCAGAATTCTATAATTCCTAAAGGCAGTACTGTAGTAATTCTGTATTTAAACGGGAAGAGTGCACAATTTTGCAATTTACTGCAGAAGTCGTACCAAACTCCACAATTATTTCTTAAAAACAAATATTCTTGCAGAAAATGCATAATTTCTACAGCACTGCAGGATTCCGGTTGGAAATAGCAGCATACGGCTTCTACACAATCAAGTGTATAATTTGGTCGTCACTTTTTGTCCAAAAAACGAACATCATTTGATCTCACCAGGAACAACATCAATGTGTGCATACATGTCATAGATATCCCTAAAATATTTTTTCACAAACTTTTTTCTTCCTTTTGTAAAAATATATCATTCATAACCCAAATTATGAATATTTCAGGATTGGGTGAACTTAAGCGGTTTTGATCTGACAGGAGTGTATTATAGTCCATTAGATAGGGGAGATTCTAAGATCTCCAGACATATTTTTATGCTTTCAGTAACTTAATTAGGACCAGAGATATGGTCAGTTGAAAAAATGTTAATATTGTGAATTTTTTACATAGCAGTAAATTAAGGGATTCATCCTTCAACAGTTTGACCTTCACTGAGTGGTTATGGTGAGGCAGGGGAGCTTCAAATTTTGTGACATCGTTCAAAGGTGCTGGGACAACAATTACTCTTAGATTTGTGTAAATAGCCCATTTCCTTTTATGGCAAATTTATGCTGAAAAACTTCAATAAGGCAGTAAAAAGATGAAATTTTCAAAAAAGAAAAAAAACCTTTGAAACAAAGAGTGGATTTCATGCAAAGTCATATATGTTTTTGGGGTCAATTTGTTGAATAATTAGTGCAACACTCCATTCCTAACCTAAAGCAATAAAAAAAAAAGATATATCACAGAAAAGGTTTTTTGGTGTTAGAGCCCATTGACCTGGAAAAGTGGGTCAAGGTCATCGGGGTAAAAGAAATCTTGCGGATCAATAAGTTGAGTAATCCCTGCAGTCTTGACATCCCCAACTTAAAGCAATCATGGGCACAATGCCAAAAGCTCTAGGGGGTACGGACACTACAAGGGGGGTACAGACACTACAAAGAGACAAAAACTGATGTGGCTCAATAACTAATATAGATATCAACATGTTTATTGTTGTAATGTAGAATTGTTGTAGGGTAGTATGCCAGTGAGTAGTTGGATGTGCCATTTGTTTTTAGTTGCCCCCAGGTTCAGCTTGTGTGAGAAGTAGGGGGGGGTAGGGACACTACACATTTTTACATTAATTAATTAACCACAAGTTTTTACCCTGGGTTCCCCAAGGGTAATTTTATCTGAAAAACCAGTCTGAGAGATTTTTGGAAAAAAGTTTTCCTGGCCTTAATACAGGTGTGGATGTGGTCAAGTGGGTCATTTTGTGCTCATATAGAGGGGAACTAAAATGCGTTGTGGAATTGGGGATAGTTTGCTGTGGTTTTTCTTCTTTTTTTTTTTTTAATAAAAAATTTTTTTTTTTCAATTAAAAAAAAAAAGTTATGTCATAGATCGTTTGAGTCTTGACTGTTTTCATGCTGACTTTGCATTATAATATCGCCCACATGACGATCGTCCATGCATTTCAAGGAAGGCCAAGAATGCATTTGGCAATTACTTCTTGCAGTGCATCTATTTTCAGAAGCAGTCTAATAATGCTAATTGCAATTGTGCAAGTTCTAAAGCCTTTTCTCACCCTCATTTTACCAAATCGCCACTGAGAAACAGCACTTGAAGGTCAATCTGACAGGTGTCAAAGCTGATTGTACTTCGCAGTGCATTGCTACTTTGTTCTTGTATCCATGGATGTTATGCTTAATTGCCATTTGAATTCCCAACAGAACCCAGGATTTGAATCCTCGGATTCTTGTTGTCAGCTGGGATCGTTCCAGATGTATTCCTTGCAAGACAATTTCTGCTGAACTCACTCTGTCTTATTCAAAAAGGTTCTTTTTTTCATATTATGTCAAATCTACCATCTGCAGGCCTATAGTCTATGACCAAACAATTCTATTTCTCAGACAGTTCGAGGCTAATAAAATGACAATTTCTTGCAATTTTTTGCACAGTGCAAAGAAAACAAAGTTTTTGATGCACATATCTTCCGAAAACCTGCTTTATCGAACGATTAAGAAAGAATGCAGGCCTAAGGGAAATCACCTACAGAAATTTGCTCTGCTGATGGCCTTCTGATTGTCAGACTTTTCAATCAAGTCAGTCTCTTATGAGTTATGACATTTAAAATAGTGAATTGTTTTGCCTGGAAAGGTTTATTGTTCAATAAATAACAGAACTCTCTGCAAGTAAACTAACATGCACATATATATTGAAATAGACACATGAAATGCTGGTACGGCTTACTAATGTGGCTTCCAAAATCTATGCATATTTTGCCGAAACATCTTCACGGCAAAACCAACAGGTACTACAAACTTCTTGGAAGTCTTCTTGAATTTATAGCAAGTATGGCCCCATTCTGTGCCTGTGCATTCCTAATATTTTAATTAATGTTTTTCCATCTGCCAGCATGCAATGGTTTGAGCAAAATGACCAAGGTTTTCCTTAGCCTCACAATGAGATACTTTTGATTCATAACACAAAATAAATTGAATGTTCAAGCTTTTTGGCTGCCATTTTGGGACTTTTTACAAGATGTTATCATGTGAACTTTTTACAAAACATCCTATATCATTTTCTATACTTTAAGACAACCACGAGAATAATTTGTGTCCTAATCAAAATCTAAATTGTAGAAAGACGTCTGGCATTTTACGACAGTCAAAACTTTTCTCTCATACTTTGATGATGGATGGATGATTGGCGCTTTAGGTCCCTTATTTTTGCACCTCGTAGATAATTAGTAGAGGAGGATGACACAACAATGAGGCAAATGATGATTGAAACTGCTGTCCAATATAAGTTTAGATAACACTGCCAAAGCAAGTATCAAACCCTTGACCCAATGACTGGCAGCTTATACCTTCTAAACAGTTCAACAAAAATAAGTCCCCCTTTACGAAAACGTGAATATCTCAAAGACCTCTTCTCCGATTTTTGTGAAAGTTGGCCAGTTTGTAGGCCTGCATATTGACAGTCTGCGTGTGCATTTGTAGCCTTATTGCTAAATTTTTGTCTGTGCCAGCAGACCCCGAGTGCACATACCCCTCTTTTCAAAAATCCGAAGTTTTGGTTTTTTAAAACTGTTACAAAAGAAGTCCTTAGTTATCTTCTAAACACGATTGAGAAACAAATTTTATCCAGAAACATGATGAGGTTTATCAAGCTGGTGGCTCCCTCGCATGGTGAAATTGTTCATATCCATTGGAAAAGCCATGGATTTTTGAAAATAGGGGTAGGCTCACTCGAAGGCTGCTGGCTCAGTCAGGAATAATGCCACTGAGCTATAAATACACACTTGTAAAGTCGATATATGGGGCTATAATTTAGCCAACTGTCATAAATATCAGCGAAGGAATCTTTGTGATATTCAAGTTTTTCCAAAGGGGAACTTATTTTTGTTGAACTGTTTAGAAACAGTATTTGGAACAAAATGGCATGAATGTATGCTTTGGGTTACCATCTCTTTCACTACATCAATTCCCAACATTTTTCAATAATTCGCAAAACGTGCCTAAAATCAGGCCAATTTGTTCTTTTTTGGCAAAATTAGCATTAATGTAGCAGATTTTTACACCTAATAAAAGATAAAAAATTCCATTTAATGTTATTTGCACAATTATGAGAGTTCCAGTTATCACAATTCCCATATTAGGCAGGAAAAGTTAAATACTGTTTAAAAAAATCTCACTTCACTTCACAACATTTGGAAAAATATGGCGTGAGTTTCACTTTGTAGTTCAGATTATCATCCATTTAGCAACATCAACTTCTGGACTTTTTTTTCAAAACTTGCCACAAAAATGGGCATAAAATTGGCAAATTTGGCCTTTTTTTACAAGAAATATGCATAAATTTAACAATTGCATACACCAAATGAAAGACAAAAATGTTTGGTTGGTGTGACATTCCTAATTGCTAATGTTCAGGATGCTAAATTTGTATTATACTGCCGGAAAAGTGAAAAAAGTAAAAAAAAATCACACTTTTTCTATATTTATAGGCCTAAAATGCACCCAAGGGTGGTTCTAAAAATAGAATTGACCTAAAAAATGAATTCCCCATACTCCAAAATACAGGAAACCATGCTTTACTTGTTTTTCTATCATTTTTACTGACAGAGATAGACCAATTTCATCTTTTTGGTGGTCAAAGAAATAGATGTCCATTTTGTCGCCATGGTTACATTAGAAATGCCACTCAAAACAACCCATAACAAAAAAACCCACGGGTCTGACACCACTTTCCATAAGTTAAAGAGTCATACAACCAAATTGCATGGTGAGAATTTTTTTGTAGCCGCTGGTCGTTGCGTACCATAGCCTCAAAGTTTCAAAATTTAACATGTAATCCAATGGGAGTTTTTGCCGAAGATTTTCAGCTATGTAAAACATCTATGTTTTAGAGTACCAGTTTGGCCCCTAAAAAATTTTTTTGGTCAAAATCAACCTTACCCCAACTTTCTAAACTATTCAAAGGGTCATTAAACCCAGTATCATTAAAATCTGAGTCGGGCCACGTAGACACTATATGGGACTTCCGCCTGGTTTTCTCAGACACAGCCAATTAAGTACTTTCAGTAAAACAAAAGCCAACATGACAGCTTACAAACCATGTTGAGTGAAGTGCCAATATTTTCAAAGACAATTTGTGAGTAAATGACACTTCATAACATCATAAATTTCATGTAGTCTGTAATATGTTACTTAATAAAAAGAACATTTCAAGTAATGCAATTTATATAATAAATAAATTATTTATTTATTTTGCCTCTTAGAAGAGATATATATTGAATACAGTTTCATTGGATAGTGCAGAAATATAGCAATTAGTCAATTTCAATTTATGCTACAGAAGAACTCACACTGAAACTTGTTAAAGCAAATTAGAAATGTGATTGAAATTAGACAAGTCATTACAGAGTCACTATCTGAGTAGTCCAACTATGTTGCTAAACTCATGTTGCATCTCAGTTCTGCAGTAAATATATGGTCAACATTTATATCATCTTCATGTTGATAAAAGTAATATAGCTTTGAATATATATGTATAATTCTTTATCCATAATGTATTTATTCCGTTTCCCCCACTGAATAAGTTTGGTTAACCTTTCAAGAATAAATATGGGTATGATAATTATTTGAGAAGTAACTTTTTTTTAATGCTGCATCATTTAATAATAATAATAATAATAAATACTTTATTTAATCATGAAAACATGAAACTTGTTGTGTACAATCAAAATATAGGCATTCACTCAAGGAAACATGCAAACAGTCAGATTCACACATCATTTATACAACAGATAGATGGATGATTGATGATATGGTTTAAGTTTGTGATAGATTGACTTTAAGGTCATTGATGAGTCTAACACTTGATGGAACAAATGTGATGGAATACCAAGAGGTTCTACATTTGATGGAACTGTATCTTCGACCTGATGGTAACAAGTTGTACAATTGATTTAATGGGTGATCTACATCATTTACAATAACCTTGCATCGTTGCAAAGTTGCTTTTTTAAAGATGTCGTCCAGAGACATAGCACCTGAAATTCCTAGTTTGATACATGATTTGATGATTCTTGTGAGTTTTCTCTTTGAGTCTAGGCTGCTGTTACCGTACCAACATATGATAGAGAATGCGATTACAGATTGGACAATTGCTGTATAAAAGAGTTCCAGGATCTTCGTATCAATCTTCAATTTACACAAATTTCGTACAAAATAGAGTCTTGAATTTGCTTTTTTATATACACTTTCGACATTTTGATTGAACGTGAATCTGTTATCAATGATGGTCCCAAGGTATTTATATTCTTCAACCTCTTCAACAATTTGTTCTTTAATAAATAACGGTGTTCTTTCAGTACTTGAGGTTCGAAAGTCAACAATCATTTCTTTCGTCTTGCTCACATTTAATTCTAGAAAATTGTTATCACACCAAGTTGTGAAATTGCTTACATCTTCTCTGTACATTACATCATTGTTTATACACTTTGCTACAAGGGCCGTGTCATCAGCATATTTGAACAATTTGCAAGAGTCATTGATACATCTGCAGTCACTAGTGTAAAGAGTGAAGAGCAGAGGTGACAAGACGCACCCCTGGGGAGCACCAGTGTTTGTAATTAGAATATTTGACTTAGACTCCATAAACTTAACATATTGTGGTCTTTCAGTCAGAAATTCATTTATCCACAAGATCAGACTTCTGTTAACATTCATGTTGATAAGTTTTTGCATCATTATATGCGGTTGGATTGTGTTAAATGCACTGGAAAAATCTACGTATAAAATTTTAACATAGTTCTTATACCTTGATGAATTTGGTCTATCAACATGACTGAGTACATAGTCTGTAAGTGACAGAGTAGCATCTTCAACGCACCTGTTTGCAGTGTAGGCAAACTGATATTTATCAACGTGACATACCTTCAACCTTTTCTTTATAGTTCTTTTTACTAGAGTAGATTGCACAGGTCGCCAGCTGAGCAGCGCCCCCTTATTTTGCTGTATAGATGCATGAATTCAGTAATTATTCAATCAATTACAATGCCATCTTTTGGAGGGGTTTTCCATGTTTATTGAGCCATGTACGCGTGAATGCATTGGCCTATTGTCTTCAGCCAAGAAATTGGGTCACTGCATGTACCTGACCTTGTACAGTGTACACAGGTGTGAGAATTACCCTCTTTACAATTGGACAGGGAACTTTCACAATAGAATGTCAATTTTCATCCATTGCTTGCTTAAACATAATCTGTGTCAATTAAATTTAAATTTTTCTAAACTAATTGGATCAATATTAATAAATATTTTATTCATTAAAACAAGACAATTGCAGTCAAATAAATTAATATTTACAAGCAAATAAAAACAATGTTTAAAAAAACTATTTGGTACAAAGATACCCAATAACCTCATTAATTTCCTGGGTGTCTAACAAAAATCAGTGATTAAAATCTGAATCTCTTATTCTGACTAGTTCTTTAATTTGACAAGCATTCAAAATATCACAGTCTGGGGCAGATCCAATTTGCCCATTCCTTTACAATATCATTTGCGAAGTTCCTACTTCCTATCTATCTATCTATCTATCTATCTATCTATCTATCTATCTATCTATCTATCTATCTATCTATCTATCTATCTATCTATCTATCTATCTATCTATCTATCTATCTATCTTACAATATTATTTGTGAAGTTCCTACTTCCTGTCTATCTATCTATCTATCTATCTATCCAATGAAACTGTATTCCATGAATATCCCCATTTGCTTGAAAGAAACACAAGTTTTTGTCAATTTATTTAATCTATAATTTATCTCGCAAGATTTTTTATACAAAATGAATATAATTGCTGATACACAATATTGATGAAGTGAAAAATTGTATGATTAAATGATTGTGTTATTTTTCATTATATTTTCAAAAAGATTGCGATTTTGTTTTCAACAATTGTGATTCAATGTGTGAGACATCAAAAAGTACTGGGTACTGGACTTAAGTACTTTCAAAAGTACTGGGTACTGGAATTAAGTACAGTGATTAAAAATGTATTGGGTACTGTACTGGGTACTGGGAACATTTGAAAAGTACTGTACTGGACTTAAGTACTTTGAAATGTACTTATTCACAGCCCTGGTCATGTTGTCAGGATAGGTTCACTAGCCTTCACCCAGAGATGAGGATGCATGTCTTGGGCATTTCTTTGATTGGTCGTATGTCAGTATACAGGTGGACTGAAGCCATTTGCATGCCCTAATACCTTTTGTCTCTCAATGATTAGTATTGCTGCCCATGATTTATGCAGATTTTCGTACCCGCCAGACATACAAAGCAATGCACATACATATTGTGTTATATTATGCCCACCTTGGACAATTGTGCTTACAGATTCTCACACTTAGACATCTTGTAAAACATGAGTCTCCCCCCTCCCCCTTGAAACACATGTGAAAACTCCCACCAAAAGTCATAAATTCAAACTTTTCTAAATCATGCATTTACATTTTCTAAATCATGCATTTATCTAAAATCATTCATTCCTAAATTCCCTTCATTTATAAATCTAATTTTGTTTCATGTTTTATGACTCAAGAGGCCATTTTTCGGTGGCAGTACTAGCTTTCATAGAAATATATTATCCGCAATGTTTTCACCATCCTCTGCAAACTAAGATGATTGAGACCTTAGCAAAGCAAGCTTAAGTTTAAATAATTGCATTAGTTACAACTGTTACATTGTAGAGAAACATTCATTTCGTTAATCTGTCAATGATTAGAGTTTACACAATGAGGTATAAATCATCTTTTGATTACCTATTCGGAGTATTGTCCATTGTTGATATTTGACCCTTCTTGAATTTCTGATGATTGTTTCCAGGGGCGGACTGGCGGCATTTCGGGCCCGTGGCAAAATAAGTCAATGGGCCCCTACGACCTTGCCGTATTTATTTATTGCGATATTCACCAAATTGAGAAAGACCTTAGATTTTAAGTAATATAATGGGTTGACAGGTTGACGGGTTGACGGGTTGACAGGTTGACAGGTTGACGGGTTGACAGGTTGACGGGTTGACAGGTCGACAGTTCCAAGAGCGCTTTGTGACGTCACCACACCAGCACACTGATGGTAGCGTCACGATCACTGCTGAAGATGTGACGCCACCAATCTGTGGATTCAAGTGCTCATGGACAGGTCGAAGGGTAGAAAGTTTCCAGAATATGGCCAAATTTATTTTTAATCAATAAACCATTTTCTGAAATTATATTCAACAATTTTTTTTTCTGGAATTTTTTTCCATTTTTTTTTTTTTGTTCAAGTCCAAAGTAAGGACCCATTAATATCCCACACTTGGCAGTGATCCTCATGGAAAACCCATGAGGAACAGCCCATGGGATATAATTTTGTGATCCACCATCCCTAATTTAAATATGATCCACCATCCCTAATTTAAATATGATCCACTATCCTTGATTTACATATTTTATTTATTTGTGGCACTACTTCAGATCACACATGAGGTCACAATCACGACACGTGACATCACAACAGCAGCACATGACGTCACAATAGCAGCAGAGCCACTATGACATCATCAGCATTGGTGACGTCACCAGCAGTCATGTTACTCTCTCGGCTTTGTTTATAGCAACCAGTCAGACTCCACCCACTTTGTCATTTGTTTATGTTACAGTTCGATCTGATTGGTTTGGCCACCATCAAAACATCAGATCCATCCACCTAAGTGATTAGGTCACTATTATTTTTAATTATCCATATTCAAACATTAAAATGACCTCATAGGTTGTCAAAATGGCAGAAAATGTGGGATATAAATAAAACCCACTCAGGGTGGTGGATCAGTCCACTGAAACCCACTCGTGGTCTGGCAGGCTGCGGAACTCACTCGTGGCTTCGCCACTCGTGAGTTCCTCCGCCAGCCAGACCACTCATGGGTTTCAGTGGACTGATCCACCACCCTGAGTGGGTTTTATTATATCACCTGTTTGGCAGTGAATATCACTATTTACAGTCAAAATATCAGGGCCCATTACATTGTAAAAAATAACACCCTTCAAGGGCGATATTTATAAACAACAGTTACTGTTATGTCATCACCAGCATTTCAGCTGCCTGATGACGTCACAAACCAAACAATCACCAAAACAACGAGATTGTGACGTCATATCCATTGATGCAACATGGTAACGTCACATTTTTTTAATGGCAGAAAGTAGTCTCTCTTAGTAGTCTAAAAATTTGAGGTGAAACCAGGTGATATAACAAAACAACCCAAGTCAGGGTCACTGAGTAACAATATCACAAGCTGTTGTGTGAATTAATATCACTCGACCCGCAGGGCAAGAGTGATATTAATTCACACAACAGCGAGTGATATTGTACGAAGTGCCCTGATGCGTGGTTGGTTTTTTTTTATCACCTGGTTTTACCTCAAATTTTCAGTTATAAAGAGGGACTATTTTCTGCTATTACAAAAATGTGACGTCACCATGGAGCAACAATGGACATGACGTCACAATCCTATTATTCTGGCCCTTGTTTGGTTTGTGACATTATCAGGCAGCTGAAATGCTGGTGATGTCATAACCATTGTTAAAAAATATCGCGCTTGAAGGGTGGTATTTTTTACAATATTTATTATAGGCCCTGCTATTTTGACTGTAAACAGTGATATTCGCAGCCAACCAGGTGATAAACACAAAACAACCACGCGTCAGGGCACTTCGTAAAATATCACTCGCTTTTGTGCGAATTAATATCATTCGCGTCCTTCTTAGTGATACTAATTTGCACAACAGCTCGTGATATTGTTAGTCAGTGACCCTGACTTGGATTGTTTTGTTATAATAGTTTTAGGGTGTAACAATAAAGTGTGTTGTTTGATTGGTGACATTATCAAAACAGACGTTTCAGCAGGGATGTGGGGAGCAACAGCTCCCATGTGACGCCATGACAACGCTTGTGACGCAATGATTTTTAAGAGTAAAGAGTCACACTGGAACTACTTATTTGGTTATTGGCCCTGGTTTTTTACCAAAATTTTGTTTCCAGAAATTTTTTTTATTATGAAATTTTTCAAAAATTGCTTTTCCCCAATTTTTTTTTTTCAAAATTTTTTTTATTTAAAATAATTATATTTTCCAAAAATTATTTCTCCTAAATTTTAATTTCTTTCGTCTACCTGTCAACCTGTCAACCCGTCTACCTGTCAACCCGTCAACCTGTCAACTCGTCAATCCGTCAACCTGTCAACCCGTCAACCTGTCAACCTGTCAACCTGTCAACCTGTCAACCCGTCAACCTGTCGACCCGTCAACCTGTCAACCTGTCAACCTGTCAACCCGTCACTGGAACTACTTATTTGGTTATTGGCCCTGTTTTTTTACCAAAATTTTGTTTCCAGAAATTTTTCAAAAATTGCTTTTTCCTCAATTTTTTTTTTCAAAATATTTTTTATTTTAAATCATATTTTTTTCCAAAAATTATTTCTCCTAAATTTTAATTTCTTTCGTCTACCTGTCAACCCGTCTACCTGTCAACCCGTCAACCTGTCAACCCGTCAACCTGTCAACCCGTCAACCTGTCAACCCGTCAACCCGTCAACCTGTCAACCCGTCAACCTGTCAACCCATCAACCTGTCAACCCGTCAACCCGTCAACCTGTCAACCTGTCAACCCATCAACCTGTCAACCTGTCAACCCGTCAACCTGTCAACCCGTCAACCTGTCCTACTGAAACTAAGTTGAGCTAAAGAAATGATGCACACCAAAATGAAAATTCTGACTATTTTTTAACATGGAAAAGATAGGAGCTGAGAACCCCAAAATACTCATTTTGGTGAATATCGCGCCTTACTCCTTGCCGTGGCATTATTTTCAAATGTGGAAAGGAAATCATCATGCCCTATGCAATTTGTTAAATTAGTGAGAGGGTCTTGTCCTATTCAGTTAATTTGGTTGCATCCAAAATCGTAAACTGGATGACAAAATTCAGCTTTTTGACTTTTTTCTTGGTATTTTTATTTTTTTGACACTCTTGAATGGGCCCCCTGATGGATGGGCCCGTGGCAGTTGCCACTCTGCCACATAGGCCAGTCCGCCCCTGATTGTTTCTCAATATCAGGTTAGGTTTTATGACATTATAACAAAACAACCCAAGTCAGGGTCACTGAGTAACAATATCACGAGCTGTTGTGTGAATTAATATCACTCGAGCCCGCAGGGCGAGAGTGATATTAATTCACACAACAGCGAGTGATATTGTACGAAGTGCCCTGACGCGTGGTTGTTTTGTTTCTTCTATCTTAATCGAGTTTTATCACCTGGTTGGCAGTGAATATCACTTTTTACAGTCAAAATATCAGGGGCTATGATATTGTAGAAAATACCACCCTTCAAGGGCGATATTTTTTAACAATGGTTATGACATCACCAGCATTTCAGCTGCCTGATGATGTCACAAACCAAACAAGGGCCATAATAATGGGATTGTGACGTCATGTCCATTGTTGCTCCATGGTGACGTCACATTTTTGTAATGGCAGAAAATAGTCCCTCTTAATAACTGAAAATTTGAGGTAAAACCAGGTGATAAAACTCGATTAAGATAGAAGAGGAGTTGCAATTACAAGAAAATTGTAGCTTGTCAATGACATTGGCATAATTTCAGCTCCTGACAATAATTCTGCCGAGCACTCTAAAGTATGGACGGCCATACTAATCATAGAGAGAAAAAAGGTATCAGGGCATGCAAATTGCTTCAGGCCACCTATATACTAGCATTATGACAAATCAAAGAAATGTCCAAGACATGTGTGTTTTGATATATCTGTCACAGATTCCATCCAATTTTACAGTTGATTAAGAAAAACATTTTTCTCAAAATTCAAAGTTATTGTTGGGTGTTGTTGGTTCTATATGTTGTAGATTCTTATCTACTTCTATCTTATGTCTAACTGCGAAAAGCAAAAATAGTAACAAACAATGTATAACGGTTTGTGATAACTCCTGTTGATGTATGTTAATTAGAATTTGTCGTGTGGTTTTGGAATAGGCTCCCTTTAGTTATGCATTTCTTCAAAATGTGCAAAACTATAAAGGAAACAATGATTTGCATGCCACAACATTATCAAAATAAGTTGGATGTACAAGGTCAACGATTGAATTTGCACAATATCCATATGTTATTTGCAAAATGACCCTGCTTCTGCAATCTCAAAATTCGAATTGCATACACTTGTATTGTCTTATAAGGTACTAGATTTACCCATGATTAGGGGCAGGACTATAATTGGGAATAATTAACCCCCCCCTGTACCTGCATGGGTATGTGGCCACGTGTTATGCTGACCATGTGAAATAGCATTTGAGTGATAATCCAGTAGGTGAGAGCGAAGTGTGTGGATGTTTTTGGCGGGAAGGCAGACAGTGGCACCAGTCCTAAACGTGAGCAATAGCGGAACTACGATGGAGATTCATGCGCTCCTGGTGGGGAAAAACAGTAGAGGCAGAAAACGTAAATAAGGGAGCTGTTTCACTGTTATTTGCTGTTATTAGGGGTGGGCCATTCTGGGTAACCATCATAAGACTTGTGATTTCCTAGGCCAAATATCCTCCTGATCAAGAAATGGGCAGGTAAAGTTGTCTCAGAATAGTCTTTAGGTTGGTTCTTTGCATTTGTTTGTCCCTATCTAAATCTGGGCGAAAAAGTGACGTTTTTCATACATTTTGGGTCCTTTTCATCAAGGCAGACAGACAGGTGGGCATATTCTTTTCACTAAAATCACACTAGATGTCAATAGACATGTTTAAGTAAAATTTATATTACATATCATGGTCAAATTCTCCCAAAAAGTAGATAAAATATGGAAGTTTCATGCATTTGAGTAGTCTCAGACTCCCAGCGTGGCTTTGAATATGCACATTTTATACCAATTGGTAATTGATAGATGCTTTTAAAATGGAAGCAGTGCTTGTTTTAGGATGATGTCCAAACACTTTGAAGCCATAAATTAGTGTTTTCATAAAAAATCTCCTGAACTATGTTTACAAGCAATTAAGTACACATGTTAACTTAACTGCTTGTAAACAGAGTACAGGAGACTATATATATATATTTAAAACGCATGTTACTCAAAAGTTATCCAGGGCCCAATGAAAACAGTGTGGTGTGTGACAGACCAAGTCTCTGAGAAAGGGGAAAAATATGAAGTATTATTGGTTCTTAAAGTAGCAAAGGACTGGACTGAGCACTAAAATATCTACCAAACTATACCTCATGCCTAAAAAGTCTATTGCCAAGAATATAAGAGACATCTACGGAAAATAACCATATTTTAGAAGCAACATGAAATAGAAGACACAAGAATGATCAATGAAAATTAATTATTACATGAGAGCATGATCAGGAGAGCCTATGACATCAGGAGTTGGGTGCTGAATATGATAATATCCAGGGCCGGATTATCCATAGGGCACAGTGGGCACTGTGCCCAGGGCCTCACATGGCAAGGGGGGCCTCACAAAATTTTGGAAAATGAGATCAAAGGTCAGGGCACTTCCGCGCTTTTACAAAGTCATAAAACATCCAACTTCAGCTCTCTGAATTTGAGGTCCCCACAACTTAGATGCTCAGTACCTCAAACACCACTTTACTGTCAAGTTGTTGTTTTTTTTTTAATTATGTGATTCTGCCTTGGTTGACAGGGAATTGGATGCAACTGGCATTTTGGTATCCTGCGTGTGCAAGGCTAGCATTTTCTAGAAACCAAACAACTGACACAAATGGCCCACAGGGGCCTCTAAGGCCCCCTCTCCCAAGTTTGCCTGTAGAAATGTCTAATCATTGATAATTGCTCTGAATATTTCTTAGGGACAAAAATGCATTATACACAGATCTGCATTCTGCAATTATACTATTTGGTTTAAATACGTGAAAAAAAAAGAAGAAGCTGAAAATATCTACTTTGAGTAGGATCCTCAATTGCATTGTTAAACAATCATTTTAAAAAATGAACTTAAAACGCATTTATCATTGCACTGGAGTTCCATAATCATAAATAACGAGTCTGTGTTGCCATGAATGATGATTCAAAGGAACAGAATTCAATTTGTTGGTCAAAAGTGCACGTCTTTATGGTGCTCCTTTCGGGCAAAAAAAGTTGTTGGACTTGGAGAACAGGAGGGTTTTAGTCATTATCAATGAACAGTGTGCACCACACATATTATCTGTATATATTCTGATGAGTTTTCTCAATATATCATAATCATTTGCAATTGTAGCCAGCTAGTGCTCAAGATTCAAATATGGCCTAATTGTTTTTTGTTATGCTTATTTTTAGGTAAACTGATTTTTTAAAATTTTAATGCTTCATCACATGCAGTGCCATAAAGATTCAAACTATGTCAATTTACTGAGTATAATAATTATTGTCAACATGGTTAAACAGACACAATGGCCATCTTTGCTGGAATTTTGCAAGTTTTAAACTTTTTATCCTTTAACAGACCCTCACAATAAAGGTGAAGGGTATTTTTTTTTAGCTTAAGAATACTAATCTAAAATTTTCTATGACCATCACAAAGTTTCATTGCAGGGGATCTCAGCTAAGTTATTTATTTCAAAACTCTTGGGCGTACACAAGTATTTTTATTTTAATATTATGTTTGATTTTTTTTTCTGAAATCTGCATTTTAGTACTGCAAATTTTCATTTGAGATGGGGGCCTCAGTGCCCATTAGTGCCCAGGGCCTCCTGGACCCTAGATCCGGCCCTGATACTATCATAAAAGCAGAAAGCACAACGTTCTATGAAAATAACTGTCACATACATGAAAGCTACCTCTTCACAGACTGTGCTTATGAACCGCACAAAATGAAGCAAAACATGTTTAGAAGAGAAGTATTCTAGGCACAGAGGGAAAGCTAAAGAGCAAATGGTTTGAAAAGGGGCATACAATATACATATATTCATGGACATTGTGAAAGATGACTCAGAATTTACCACACCAATGGTTGAACCATGTGAAGTCCCTCATGGCATTCAAGATCAAGGCTCACAACCAGAGAAACATTGGTACCAATGCAGAACCATCTTGGGCTAATTTCCCAAAGGCCCAATCAAAACTGCCCATACTAAATCGCTGCAGATATGTTATTTTTAGGGATGGACCATGCAATTAAAGGTGTTTTCTGATCCAAAAAAGAAGAATTGGCATTCAAGTTCTCATCCAAAACCCAACCGCATCCTGGGTTTGTAAGTCCATCTCAAGTATCCATACCATAGTCTCATTGTCATTTCCAAGCTGCTGTCTCCCGAGTCATGCTCAGCATTAGCCTCACTTCATAATAGTCCCAGAGCTATGGGGGTTTTATTTATGTTTTTGAGGCTAAAAGGTTCAATGGGTGGGTTTTATGCAGAAAATTCTCAGGATTTCAAAAATGCAAGTCTTACAATTGTAAAGGTAGACACAACTTCACAATATTCATTTGAAGTGTGGTACCTCCTTATCTCGTTTTTCAGATTTTTTTTGGCCTCGGTTTCACAAAATATGTTCCTAAATCCATTCAGAGTGAGAAAAATACACTGGATTTGACTATCCTGGTCAATATTGTGATGCTGATTCCAAATCTGTGACTATCTTTACACTAAAAAAATTATATGACCCCCTAATTTGCATTTAAAGATGGCCGCCAATCTAAATAAAAAAGTCAAAGGGTGTTTCAATGTTGACTATTTCAGCAGACCTCTATGAATTTCAAACCAATATTGTCAATAAGTCATTTGGAAAGTACAAATTCTCAGAATTTCAAATATGTATAGTATGTGAACCTATCTATTCTCTTTAGCTCCCTGCATTAGTTTGAAACCGTAGAAATGTCCGACGTTTTTGTGAATTTTGCAGCTGAAGTACAGAGATATACCACATTCATGCATCAAAATAGACACAATTTCACATTTGACATTATCCAAAGTTGTCTGACTTATTCTTTCACCTGGGAGGGGAGGGAACTATGGATGCCTTTTAGTTTAGTTTTATAGCAGGTGTCCCCAAGATGTACTATTATATGCTGGTTCTCCATGCACACAAACTAAAAGAAGATGGTCAACAACTGCAAAAGCGTGGAAAATGATATAGCTATTCAACTATGTTCACAGTCTTAATGATTCAATGATCTATAGTACTATTATATACATTTGCCTAATATGGAATTGTAAAATGCTTATTAAAATTATTTAAATGTCCTTAATAATTCAAATTTGTGCTACCAGCTTCATTAATGTTAAGCGAATGGAAAAAGCACATTTTTCACATCTTGCCAATCAGGAGATCACTTGATCAATCACTATATGATTCATTCTTAACCAAACAAAACAATGTGGATGGATAGTCCTTGATGCAATCTTTCCTTTGGCATAATGGTTTCAGTGTTACTACAACTATCAGCCATCAAAAAGCTAAAATATTGCTGACAGTATCAAAAATCTCCTTGGAAACACAAAATCCAGCCTTGTATTTTCAATTCCACCTATCCTAATTACTGGATACCTACTTCCTAACCAACCAAAGTGGATGTGGATGGATAGCCCTTGATGTCAGCTTTCATTCAGTACCATTGTTTCCCTGTTACTACAACTCTCAACCTTCCAAAACCAAAATAAATGTTGCTCTCTGTGTCAAAAATCTCCTCGGAGCTCATAATCCTCTCATGTATTTTCAACTCCGCAAGTTCTAATCCCTATACAACTCATTCCTAACCAACAAAAATGGATATGGATGGATAGCACTTGATGTCAGCTTCAATTTGGTTCCCCCTTTTCCCTGTTTTTGCTTATGTCAACCTTCCAAAAGCTAAATAAATGTTGCTATCAGAATCAAAAATCCCCTCGGAAACACAAAATTCACCCATGTATTTTAAATTCCACAAGTCCTAATCCTGTATTGCTCATTCCTAACCAACAAAAATGGATAGGGATGGATAGCACTTGATGTCAGCTTCAATTTGGTACCTTTCTTGCCCTGTTATTGGTACTGCCAACCTTCCAAAAGCTAAATAAATGTTGCTATCAGAATCAAAAAGTTCCTCGGAAACAACAAATCCTCCCATGTATTTTCAATTCCACCTGTCCCAATCCCATATAACTCATTCCTAACCAACCAAAAAGGATATGAATGGATAGCACTCCATGTCAGCTTTCTTTTGGTACCTTTTTTCCCCTGTTATTGCTACTGTCAACCTTCCAAAGCTAAATAAATGTTGCTGTCAGAACCAAAAAATTTCCTCCGAAGCACAAAATTCTCCCATGTATTTTCAATTCCACCTATCCTAATCCCTATATAACTATTCCCAACCAGCAAAAATGGATATGGATGGATAGCACTTGATTTCAGCTTCAATTTGGTACCTTTGTTTCCCTGTTATTGGTACTGCCAACCTTTCAAAAGTTAAATAAATGTTGCTAGCTGAATCAAAAATCTCCTCCAAAACACAAAATTCTCCTATGTATTTTCAATTCCACCTATCCTAATCCCATATAACTAATTCATAACCAACCAAAATGAATATGGATGGATAGCACTTGATTTCAGCTTCAATGTGGTACCTTTCTTTTCCTGTTATTGGTACTGCCAACCTTCCAAAAGCTAAATAAATGTTGCTATCAGAATCAAAAATCTCCTCGGAAACAACAAATCCTCCCATATATTTTCAATTCCACCTATCCTAATCCCTATATAACTCATTCCTAACCAACCAAAATGGATATGGATGGATAGCACTTGATGTCAGCTTTCATTTGGTACCTTTGTTTCCCTGTTATTGCTACTGTTAACCTTCCAAAGCTAAATAAATGTTGCTATCAGAACCAAAAATCTCCTCCGAAACACAAAATTCTCCCATGTATTTTCAATTCCACCTATCCTAATCCCTATATTGCTCATCCCTAACCAACAAAAATGGATATGGATGGATAGCACTTGATGACAGCTTCGATGTGGTACCTTTGTTTCCCTGCCATTGGTACTGCCAACCTTCCAAAAGCTAAATAAATGTTGCTATCAGAATCAAAAATCTCCTCGGAAACAACAAATCCTCCCATGTATTTTCAATTTCACCTGTCCTAATCCCATATAACTCATTCCTAACCAACCAAAATGGATATGGATGGATAGCACTTGATGTCAGCTTTCATTTGGTACCTTTGTTTCCCTGTTATTGCTACTGTCAACCTTCCAAAAGCTAAATAAATGTTGCTATCAGAATCAAAAATCTCCTCGGAAACAACAAATCCTCCCATGTATTTGCAATTCCACCTGTCCTAATCCCATATAACTCATTCCTAACCAACCAAAATGGATATGGATTGATAGCACTTGATGTCAGCTTTCATTTGGTACCTTTGTTTCCCTGTTATTGCTACTCTCAACCTTCCAAAAGCTAAATAAATGTTGCTATCATCGTCAAAAATCTCCTCGGAAACTCAAAATCCTCCCATGTATTTTCAATTCCGCCAGTCCTAATCACTACATGACTTATTTCTAACCAACCAAAATGGATATGGATGGATAGCCCTTGATGTCAGTTTTCATCTGGTGCCTCTGTTTCCCTGTTACTACAACTGTCAATCCCCCAAAAGCTAAATAAATGTTGCAATCAGTATAAAAAATCTCCTCGGAAACACAAAATCCAGCCATGTATTTTCAATTCCTCTTATCCTGATCCCTGAATAACACATTCCCAACCAGCTTTCATTTGGCACCTTGGTTTACTTGTAACTACAACTATCAACCCTCCAAATGCTAAATAAATACTGCCGTCATTATTGCAAACCTATAAATTAATGTTTTGAGAAAACTGTTACTTCTTGGGTCTCCTTAATAAAGTATTTTTCAATGTCATTGTTGTCATTGTCTTGGTAACCATTACTTCTTTATTCATGGGTACTACAGTGAAATTCGGGTATCACTACAGGTGATGCAAATACTGTTGCTGTTCAGGAAGTTTAATAGCATGGATTTTATGGACATTTCTTGTTCTTCTTTGGTCAGGCATCATTTGAAAGAAATATAATATCTTCTTTGTTCCCATCAGAGGACAGATAGGCATTCATTACTTTTATGTCGATAACAAATTATTCCTCCATATAGTAAAGGAAAAAACATGTCTGATATTAGTAAAGGAAAAACATGTCTGTCATGCAAAAATTGATACTACTACTACCACCAAAGCATCTACACACACATACATACATACAGATATAATATTTATTGATAGCTGTGTTAGTCACATCAAGCACTAAACAAAAGCAAGACTGAGAACTAATGAAAGCAAAAATTATCAACATCTTACAGAAATTGATTTCGCTGTCATAAATCTACCATCTTAAGAGTTTCTTGGGACTTCCACCTGCTATAAAACTAAGCTTAAAAGGCATCCATAGTTCCCTCCCCTCCCAGGTGAAAGAACAAGTCAGACAACTTTGAATAATGTCAAATGTGAAATTGTGTCTATTTTGATGCATAAATGTGGCATATCTCTGCACTTCAGCTGCAAAATTCACAAAAACGTCGGACATTTCTACAGTTTCAAACTAATGCAGGGAGCTAAAGAGAATAGATAGGTTCACATACTATACATATTTGAAATCCTGAGAATTTGTACTTTCTAAATGACTTATTGACAATATTGGTTTGAAATTCATAGAGGCCTGCTGGAATAGTCAACATTGAAACACCCTTCGCCTTTTTTATTTAGATTGGCGGCCATCTTTAAATGCAAATTAGGGGGTCATATAATTTTTTATATTTGGAATCAGCATCACAAAATTGACCATGAAAGTCAAATCCAGTGTATTTTTCTCACTCTGAATGGATTTAGGAACATATTTTGTGAAACCGAGGCCAAAAAAAATCTGAAAAACGAGATAAGGAGGTACCACACTTCAAATGAATATTGTGAAGTTGTGTCTACCTTTACAGTTGTAAGACTTGCATTTTTGAAATCCTGAGAATTTTCTGCATAAAACCCATCCATTGAACCTTTTAGCCTCAAAAACATAAATAAAACCCCTGTAGCTCTTGGACTATAATGTCCATGTATGAAGACAGTACTCGCATGAAATGAGAAACCATTTTGTAGATTTTTGATTCCGTCATACATGTCTTGGTAGCTTTCATGCTTGTGCTGTGCTGGTGTACCCCTGAACAGCTGGGTAGTTCAACCCTAATTTACATAGATGGAGCTGCCATTCATTGTTGATGATCTCCATAATTACAATGATGAGAAGCACACAATTCAAGCAAAGGTCTAGTCATTCAGATCTGTCCTGGGTCTTTCAATTGCCCCAGTATAGGACACTACAGTTTATCTTTCCATTGTTGAAGTTGCTTGGGATCGATGAGAATTAGAATCTTGGGCTTGATTGGCCCGATACAAGGTTCTTCAACAAGAAACTTCGACGACTACACATTCTATGAGATCAGCACAAGTGGTCAAGGAGCACTGTCAGTGCAGATGATGTCATTGACACACTTTTAGTGACTGCTGTCTGAACTTAAACTATTTTAAAGACCTTTTAAAATATGCATTGATGAATTTGAGGTTCAGTGCTGTCAAATTCTGACTTTCACCAAATGTATGGCACTCTCATGTTTTGTTCTTAGTATAGGAGCTTAGATATTACAGATGGAATCATGGGTGTGTTTCAAACCAGGGGGCTAGATGAAGACAAATTTAGATTCCTTGCTGAATAATGTGGGTGTGATATGACTATCTTAATTGGCTTATGCATGATGCTTGAATTTAACATGCCAAACAATAATGTCTAGCTTCACAATCTTGTATTGCAGCTTCTCATCATACCTTCAGATAGGCCTAACCCTATCCATTGTGAGAATGGGGTTTTTGTTTTTGTTGTACTAACACTTCTAAATTTACAACATGTATTGTTGGTGTTCATATAAAATTTTAGTCATGAATTATGTGACGTCAACCAAATAGACCAACCTGTTCAAAGTTTATATATGTTGTATAATGCCAAATCACTTTACAGTAATAATTTTCCTTATGACAAGTTTTTAAAAGTATTTGAACTACAAAGAAGTAGCATTATTTCTGATTGTATATTATGTTTAAGTGTTTAAATTATGCAATATATCTGTTTATTGGTGAAATTGCTCAATTTCCGCCACTAACATCTTAATAAAATTAGTTATTTTTATGGAATTTGCAAGTGATTTTACTATTTGATGAATAAAAATGGTTCAATCAATATTACTTACACCTAAAATCTACAATAGAAACCTAATTTATGTGTAAATATGGAATTATGAGCTGTATATTAAGAAAAACATGTCCGAAAATAGGCGATTTTTCAACTTCGTAGACCTTTTTCAGAAAAATCAAAAGAACCAACCTAAATATGCCTTTTAGCTGAAAAAACCAACCAAATTTGAGATCTCCAGAATATTTGGCCTATGAAACCACAAGTCTCCAATGAGAATTTCGAAAATAATGTAGATTTCCCCACCCCTACTGTTATCAGAAGGACAGGATAGATCAATAAGGATAGGTGGACAATTTAGGTGAGTGGCATTGCTGGGAGAGGAGTTTTTAGCTGTTGCAGGTGTGAGCATGGCACCCATGATTTTTGCATCTTATACCCGGCAGGGATTATTGGTATTCATGCGCATGCTCTAAAGACAGCATCGGAAGTACAACATAATGCTAGGACAAGCCCTTATCAAAATGTCAACGTCCCGGAGACCATTTTGCATCCAGAGCTTCGATTCACCTTGCCCTCGGTGTACTCCTTGCCACTTTACAGCATCACTCATTCCTAGTCTTCTTAGTTACATTGCTATTAACGACAGAGTCCAGGGTCCTTTAAAGAGGTGTTTACTTTATTTTTCTCCTCACGAAATCTCATAATCTGGCATAAGTTGTCAAAACAAACACATTACAGAGAGAAATCCAGGTTTAGGGCTTCTTTCAGCCCAACTGCTATTCATCACACCAAGTTAGCACTGGCACTGTACAAGTTTGTGTCTCTTCCCCTTCAGTGGGTGAAACAGCATGGACAATTATTTAATAGTGTCTCAAGTAAACCAAATATATGAAATTACATGTAAGTTGATCATCAGGCTGCAGCAGGTGGGTCATCACACTACAAACTGGCTAAGATTTGAAATAATAATTTTTTTCTGCACGTATATGAAACATGACTGACGCCATTCTTCATTACCAGTAAAATGTCAACCCAGTGGCATTTTCCATCACCATCATTTGAAAATACCAGTATAATTGGCTTGCACTGCAGTTGAATAACAACATACATTAATGCAGCTACCCGGAGATTTCATCAGATTAAAATCAGTAGGCCCTATGTGACATTTAGATTGAGCAAGAGTAGACTTATAATATTCTAATATTCAAATAATTTAGATTTATCTAAACTTTGCATGAAAACGATACATATATCAATTGTGACATGCATGCTTTCAATTGAGGTGTATCAAGTAACAGCTTCATCAGCTCGAGATGAATACTTGTGACATTTGGACAATGGACAGATTGTCGTGATGAGTCACAAAATGCAGAATGTCTGACATTTTCCTTTCATACAGTACACGTTATTGGCTGATCCAAGAAATATGTGAAAAGCAACTCAAAATTTGGCTTGAGGATACCATTCAGCAGAGGACACTGATCAAATTCCCTTTGATGTTGTGTCATTAAAGGAAAAACCATGCACCGCTGTGTGACATGGTGCCTGGATACTTTGTATATATATGCTCTCATGACATAATATGTAAATGGCACTGCCATGAAATTCGCGCAGCATTGTCATAGAACTACTGCATTATCTTCAATCTTCCATGCAGAAGGCTAATTTATCTTTTTAAAGGACTGTGCAAAAGGGCAGATAGATAGAATAGATAGATAAGATCAGATCTATAGTATAGTATAGATAAGATTAGATAGATGATTAGATAGATAGATAGATAGATAGATAGATAGATAGATAGATTGCACTGACAGCTGTGTAATTCAAATCTGTGTTAAATTTGGATCTATAAATTTGGATCTATCATGTTAAATTGTTGATGTTACATAACTGAGATAAAAAAAACCATAGCTATGCAGAGGTGACTGTTTACTATTAGACTGTTACATAATTTGTTGATAGTTAATGAAAATTATGTAACCTTAAGTGTTATTATGATTTCTTACTTGGTGAGCCATTTAAGTCATTAACTTTTGTGTTGACTTTTAATTTTCAGTCACTTCTTGCAATCAGGGGTATGGAAATAATTATTTCCAATGTTGATACACATGTTGATTTAAATCCCTGAAATATGTCATTGGAGGTTGTTATACGACAAGACTGAAATTTTAAAGCTATTTAGGAAGATATTTGAGGTATTTCAATTATTTGCCAAACTAAACTCTGACTAAACTACTAGCTCCACTTTTATGGCAACTACAGGCACTTCCTGTCCAGGCAGTCACTGTAAACAGGAGCACCACACAGAATGAGCTGTCCTTGTGCTAAGTGAGCTTCGCTCATGGCTGCCTTCGGCAGCCATGAGCTGCGCTCATATTATCTCGGATATACAATGTCTACACAACCATTTTGTAAAAACAATCATCAATACCATCATGAGAATGAGGAGCTATGAAGCTACGTGATTTAGCATCCTCTGTTAGCTTCCCACGTCATCCGAAGTATCAGCCCTGCCGTCCGAGTAAGATGGATGAGACAACATCTCAGTTCTCAGGATATCCATTGAACACAACTTCTCAAACAGCAACAACAACAAAGTGAAGCTATGCGCCTCAGAGACATCATTGAGACCGATTGGAAAAACAGCACAGAACTAAATGATAACAAACAACCCTTAAAAATGCATGATGATTTAACAATGCAACCAATTAAAATGAATATTTTCAACGTGATGTGATCACCACAATGACAAAAGCCTCCCAATTACCACAGACAGAAATGGCAGGAGAACATTCTCTGAGTGCTTTGTTCCAAAATGTCCTTTGAAAACAAACGGAAGAAAGCAAATCTTCATAGACATTTTTTTACTAATAAGGGTCCGTCAAAAAGGTTTAAGCAATTGAATAAGAACATTTTTTTTTATCAACAAAGTGACAACACAGAAGCATTGTCCATTACCATATTTTGAACTGACCAATAAATTGCTTTGTCATTCACATCGCAATAATAATGACAACACAGCATGCAATAAACACACTTGCATTATTGTTTTCCTCATAAAACACCAGGGAGTGACATTTAAATTGACCAGGAATGGGCTTAAAATCTTCTTAACCACAATTTTCATATAAAGCACTTTGCTGCACGGAAATTCAGTCTGCTTTTAATTTAACAAGTACCACTCCCACACTGTTAAAAAATAATTGTCAGATTACAGATATTTCGGGAAATTTTTTTTCCAGAGGTCTCAGTAAGGTTACAGAAAACCATTTGTGTGTCTTCTGGATATTTCTGTAATTATGTAGGCAGTGTCTGTAGTGAATTTTCTGTAGGATTACAGAAAAATCAGTCACACATCAATGACTTGTGATAGGTGTTACAAATACCAAAACTGAGGTTGACAGTTTAATTTGTGCTTCAGTTCACCATGAAATCAAACATTAATCTACTTGTAGAAGTTTAAAGGCTCTATATATTATACTTTTCATTTCAAAACTCTCTGGGTCTTAAAACAAAACCCACTGAGGCACGAAAAAAAGTAGCAAGGGGACCCTGCTTTCAATATATCTTTCTGGCATTCTTCAATGAATTATTAATATTTACTATTAATACATAGGTCCAATACTAATGCTAATGAAATTTGTCATTTACTAAAATAAGCAAATAAAGCTTCCAAATATATGAAAAGAAAATATTTTGCAGTTGCATCTCCCTGCCCCCCCCCCCCACTAGAAGAATTTTTAAAGATGTTTTTAAATGTTATTCTTAAATGTTGAGACACATTTCCCTTCAAATTAATTATCCAGTAGGTACTAAACCGAATGGAAAGTGATGGAACAGATTGGACTTTTTATGCCACTAAAAAAACCACTGTAAGCAGTCACGGAGTGGACAGGAAAGTTCAGTCACACTAAAATACCATTAATTTGGCGTGGGTGACTGGACAGTATTATTCCAACCAGAATTTTCTTCACCCCCCCCCCCCTGCCCCTGCTGGTCTCAGGTTTGATTCCTTTTCTGTTGAATCACCAATACATATGGTAGAGAGAAGTTTCAACCACCATTCTCCTCATTGCTATGTCCCTGTATCGCATCATATCCTAATTAGCCTACCAAACATAAATACACAATGTAAAGCTCAACCATTCATGGAGGACGGAAGGGTACTGTAATTTGCTTAACAAAAGGATGGTTTGCAAGCAGTTCAATGGTTTAAGGAATTGAAACAATTTTAAAAATTGTTGGGATTTTTTCACATCCAGGATGATTAGCAACTTATCCATGTTAGTTTTGGGCTTGAACCCCATAAATACGTAATGGGGCAACCAGGGAGAAATTTATAGTTGTTGGCCTTGACCCCTGGGACTTTAGCGTCATGACAGCATATTTTGCATGAATTGCATCTCAAATATTGCTGGATCTCCCTTTGACTCCAGTTTTATAAATAATATGCTGTAGGCCTCAATAGCCATTTGTAAACTTATGGTGGCAAATAGATTTTTGATTTTAACAATATTTATGAACCTTAACAGACTTTCAGGACTTACAGTGAAGCAAAGGACTGTAACCACTCAATCAACCAACTTTGCAAAACTTACTGTTTAATCAGTTCCAAGGAAGTTAAGCAATAAATTGCAAGCACTGGTAGATCAGTTTGTTCATTATCAAGCAAAAATTAATGGTAGAATCTATAAATACGTAATGACTACAAGGCATAAATAGCATATTTATTGTCAAAAGTAGTTAATTCATGTATTCCAACTCTGTTTAACAGATGTTGCTGAGGAAGAGCCCGTTCGATGGATAAGGAGAATAATAAAAAGAGTCATCAATCAAAAATTTGATTAACACATGGCTTCAATAAATTCTCAGATGTGTGCTAATTATCAATCTGCCTTTCCATTCTTCAAGTACCAGTAGTGACATCAACCTTGCCATTCTTCTGATGCTAAATTGATGATAATCGGAACTTCACAAGTTTATGACTCCAGAAGCCAAATTTCTGACTGTACTGACATACACAACCTTCAATGAGACTCACATGCTCCATAGCATTTTTCAGTTCTTATAAAATCATTTTTCAGCAAGATAAACATGTTTAAACCTTTATGACAAATACCTCCAAACGTGGAAGCACACAATATCATGTCCTGTAAAAATATTTTGTAAGACTTTATTGAAAAATAATTCAGGTCAGTGAATATGAAATCAGGTTATTTATACAGTTTCTGTTCAAAATCGACATTTTTAAATTCTCTCTAAAAAACATTGCACAGTGCACATAGTCACTCTCAATAATCACACAATGTACAAATCATTGATTGCATGACATTGATAGAACCTGCAAGAAACTTGGGACAGCATTATCATATACATCATTGGTCAGTTTCTTTTGCTGTGTTGCCATTTCTGAGTCTGAGAAGAGGGCGGGTTAGCTCAGTCAGTTATGCGCTCAGTTGCCAAACGCTGGGTCCTGGGTTTGATTCACATACTGGCTGGGTCACCTGGATCTATGTTGGCCAGCAGTTACAATGTTCCTATACCTTATTCCAACGTCTTCCCATAAATACAGGACATAAAGCCTCAATCATCCATTGTCGTGGTACTTCTGGTGTATCCCTGAAAAGAGAAATTGTAAATTATAAATACATAATGATTTCTGTGGTAACTTTTTGTTTTCTCATCAACCAACCCAATCACTTGAAATAGGCCCTCTTTCACTGTGATAGAAATCATACTTAACAATTTTGGTATTAACGCAGTTTGATAGTCCACTAGGACAATAAATAATAATATTGTTACAAAGTAGTTAACAAGCTAATTTTTTTCCTTGCTTCTGCTTTTCCAAGATATCAATAACAAAGTTTATTTGCACATGAACAAACTAAATTATATACCAAAATTTGCTATTAGTCAATCATAGAAGAGAAAAACCAGTAATAACAATTGTTATTTCATTGCTTCTTGGATTGGGCATAGCCATAGGAGGTAAGTCGATTTTTTAGGCAGTTTTAAGCAGAAAATTATGGGAGTTTTTTTATTTTTTGGGACAATTTAGGCAATATCTTTTGGGCAACACCCCAAAATTAAATTACCTCCTACACCTTGCGTGGATTGCAGAGATCGGGGTCTTGTTTTTTTTTAAATATTTTCACCATACTGCCACCAATACAGCATTGTCTAAATATGTAAAGTACATTAGAAGCAATCAAGAGCAAGGGACATAGCCCTAGGCCTTATCATGCATTAATAGTTGTGATTGTTTCACAACTTGTCATGAGGTGGGTTAAAATGTGCCACATCACTGGTAAGTTGTTCCACCCAGTTTATTAAGACCAAAACCTTGCATTGTACCTGTTAATTTATACCCATCAGGCCATCACTAGCACAATGTTTCTTTGATAAGCTGATCTATTACTTGAAACTTATCAATCAGTGATGCCATTTACAAACAATTAAATCAAATGTGGTAGACACTAGAATTATGAGTTTCTTTGGAATATTGAATAACACATTTGACACAAGTTTCTTTTGGTCTCACTCATTTCACATCATGCCTAAGGCAAGTCATAACAGTCAGCAAAAATATTGGGAGAAATAAATCATACTAAATAAGCTGACACTAAAATCATGCCAAAAATCTTAGACAGAATTTGACAACACAAAATTTCAGATAGGCCTATGCTATAAACAATGAGCCAGAACGACATAACTTGATAGTGTTAATCATTATATATCGTGCGAATGAGAAATATTATTGTCGATCCTCACTTCTCAGCACATCAAGTTTTCAACAATAGAGTAAATTTTTAAATGAAGCTTTTTGCAGTATAATATTTAGTAATTATTTACCATTTTTTATAATGTTGTATAATAATGGAAACAGAGTGTCACCACATTCTTTACTCTTGTTTATCACTGCAACATTGGGTGGCACAACTTACCCAAATCTCCCCTACGTTGATTGGCTGCTTCTAAATTGTTCATATAATTTTTCAAAGCTTCATTTAAGCACCTGCACCCACAAATTAGCACTTGCATGGTAATTAGGTGAATCTAAAATGCTACATTTGCATTATATGCATCTTTATCCAAAATAAAGAAATCGTCTCTTACCTTTCACTGTTCTCAGCTGTTTAGACTGTTAAGTACAAATGAGTTCCTCCAATATTGATTTTATGATCCTTTTTGTGTTACTATTCAGTGGTGTGATTGGAAAAACTGCCACAGAGATTATTAAATTGTGATACAACAACACCTCATTAACAATGGATGAGGCATTTCACACATCTGTACATATACTTGTTAAGCCAGTACATGTACAGATTTACATGTAATTAAGCTCACTACAGAAATGTTCTGTTGGCAATGTGCCAACAGAGAAGAGTCTGTAAGCATTACTGAAGTTACAGATATCCAACAAGTTTTTCTGTAGTCTAACAGAATTTTCTGTACCTCTACGCAAAATTTTTAACAGTGCAGAGCAGCTACTCAAGACACAATTCAATAGCTTCAACCTGGTTGATCATTGTGATGTAATCAATTTTGACATTTTCACTCACTGAAGGAACCAGACAACTTGATTTTTCTCGTTTGGGAGAATTTCCATTCCTTGTGGATTGACAGTCCATTAGAACCAAATTTGAATTTTGAGTCAGGTCAAGTGATTGAGTGAGATGGTTGCACTATTCCTTTGAGCTAACATAGCTTGTTGTTTTAAGTCATAGCAATGGAAAGATTATCATAACTCAAAACAATCTATGTCAGCTCAAACATATTGTGCAACCATCTCACTCAATCATTTGAGCTGACTCAAAATTTCAAGTTATACAATGAACATCAAACATTTTAAAGTTTTGAAATCAATATCCACATGTACAATGCATATCACCATAAGCTAGTGAGCTTTAAGGGTGGTCAGTTCCGATATGACCCAATTAAGTATGTCACACTCATTTTCTCGTTCAAAATATATTTATTATATATATGACATGTTGCATGAGTGTACATGTGCACATCTAGTAACATCATGACATCGACCACGGTTGCCTGACGGACCATTGTTATAACTGAACAAATCGTGATATGTCAAGGAAATCTGAGGCAAAGAATGCTGGTTGACATTTGAGTTACATGAAGAGAACTGTCACAGTGATGATTCTCATTTCACGTGACACATATCGATGTCTGACGTTTGTATTCATACAATAGACTCCTTTTTGGCAGGTTCATCGAAATGTATTACTGGCAATTAGAAATTTGAGATATACCATACAATATGTCACAGAATACCGAACAATAGCTGTATGTTTTTGCTATTTTGCAATTATTATGCAAGGAAAATGGACCGATATGAAACTTGATACCTTTTATGCTTTTTAACCATCCCAATCTGCAGATAATTGAAAATTATTGACATTTTAAACGTTATGATTATTTAACATTTATGGCCTTGAAATATATGTATGGCGAAATTATGACATTTCAGTTCAATTAGCAAGAACAAGAACATTTTACTGATGTCTTAATTAAGAGGTACATACATATTTGCAACTTTGATGCTGTAATTCTATTAAACAAGGAGAAAGTATTCATTGTTAAGGTAATTCAGGATACATGCCGTATGCCAACATATTGAGACATTAAAAGACTGCTGATGTTTCGGTAAGATTCATGATGGCATAAACGGTATCCAATAGGCATGGAAACCGATTGAAGTGATGCTTCCTTGACTGCAAACATAAGAAGGGTCATCCTGTGAAATCTGCCACACACTGTGAACGTCACCATCTGTGGTTTATGGCCCTTCAGAAA
This sequence comes from Platynereis dumerilii, assembly GCA_026936325.1. Taxonomy (NCBI): domain Eukaryota; kingdom Metazoa; phylum Annelida; class Polychaeta; order Phyllodocida; family Nereididae; genus Platynereis; species Platynereis dumerilii. The sequence goes on along the minus strand of JAPTHN010000001.1, from coordinate 77,746,284 downwards.
ACTTAAAAGGATCATTTTCGTCTTTATCTGCCAATCTTTGGCTCTGGCATCCGAGCTTTGCCTTTGTTTCGGTAAAAGGAGAGATTGATTGAAAAATTGGATAAGCAGATTAAAAAACTGATGTCATCCTTTTAACTGTCGATTTCTGTATCTAGTTGAAGATACAGTACAAATTGTAGCTCCTTTTCATAGTAGATTTAGTATGCACTCTTTGCCATGACTTTGTTTTAGCTCATTACAGTAGACAAACTTCGAGTGCTTACAAGTGACTGGATTCAGAGCATCAATGAGGTCACTGAAGCTATTGCTTGAATCTTTACCATTGAAAGTGGTGGTTCTTTCACTGACTCATAGGACTTCTATAATGATGTGTAATTTTTTTGTGTATAGATGCAGCAGTGACCAATACCTGGCTCAGTGACATGTATCAGAGCAATACTAAGTGAAGGAGCAGTAGAACAGTTGTCATGTGAAGTGCAGTCTCTGATGTCATAAATCTGACCTATTTGACAATAATTATAACTCTCTTCATGTATAGTGTTGACACAGGCTGTCAACATGAAAGCTTAGGGACCGTTCAGAATTTATGACTGGGGGGGGGTGGGAGTTTTGCACGAGGGGGTACTAACTTTTCACACGTGTTTCAAGGGGGGGTATTAATTTTTGACAACACTTCCAAGGGGGGGTAATAAATTTTAACAAAGAAAGTTTTTTATAAACCCGCATAAACTAACTTTATCCGCTCTTTTTTACGCGCAAAAGTCCGCGAAATTGCGCGAATCTGTACCGCGTGACCATGTATAACACTAAATATGTGTGTATTCGTTTATGTGTCGAGGGGGGGGTACTAAAAATACGCATGAAACCTAGGGGTGGGGTACTAAAAATCCGCATGAATCTCAAGGGGGGGTATCAATTTTTGACGGGAAGTTCTGGCAAAACACCCACCTCCCCCCCATAAATTCTGAACGGTCCCTTATCTACCTGAATTGAGATGGCGAGTGATTTATCTGAGCTACCCCTCTAGAACTTGGCCATAAAAGGTAGATGTACTAAAATTTCAAATTGTGTTTATATTCATATCACGAGAAATAAGGAACTTGGTTATATTTTACAAGGTACCAGTGGCCAAAATCAGCTGGGGATTAGCAGCAATGACAGTGGTCAAGCTCTGTTGATTGCAAGGCTTTTGCTGGCCTGTCACTCTCTGAGAGAGAGAGAGCAGTGAGGTCACTGGTGAATGCTATGACACGTTTCTTGTAACATGGTATGTATGGGCTATGAGTCAGTCACACCTTTATGAGGTATCAAAGCTATGGTCACTTAACATGGCAGGGATAGGGCTGTGATGTCAGTAACAGCCTACAAGTCTCTTGCATGTAAGCACTCGAAGTTTTTCTACTGTAAGAGAACATGTAAGTGGAGCACTTGCAACTCTGATCCTCAAATACTATACACAGATGACTATGGCCTGTATCTACTTTATGCAGCACTTTTTTTTGCTGAAGACACTCAGGGTTAGTTCTCCTCTTTTTGTTGAAAAGAAAAGAAAAGAAAGATACATGTCATTAGCAGCGTCCTTATTCTGGTCAGTGGCCTTTCTGGTCAAGAGGTCAAGGAGAGCAGATTCCTTGACAAGGAAATAACTGCATGCATTTCTCTTGGTCATGTCCAGCCTTACTCTCTTCCAAGACACTTTGCTCATTGGCTTTATATACAAGGGCTTAGCACGTAACAAGCTCCTTGAAGCACTCTGACCGTAGCAGTCAATCATCTGATAGCTGCTCAGAACCTATACCTGTTGGCTGCAAGTCAACCATCATGAACCATGTACTTGCTCTAAGTCATCCTTTAAGTTGATTTACGGTGGTAAGAGCTGTCATTACTTCCTGTCTGCCTTTCTGCTACTTGATGTGTTGGCAGAGACTATTTTTGGATTTCCGTACACACTCCTAAGTATTACTAAAAGCACTGTTACAAGCAGAGTTACAGTATCATAATCTTGTGATACTGTTATCTCAGACACTCCAACTTTCTCATAATTTTGCCTTTTTGAAGGTCTAAATGTTCAGGTGGATAAAAAATGCTTTACATTTTCTTCATGTTGCATCGTTGGACATTTTCGACTCTGGTAACATCATAACACTGAGCATTGCCTACATATTTGCTTCACAGACCAAATAAATTACTGAACACAGTAAAATACCTCATGAAATCGAAGGCAAAGAATGCCTGTTGATATTCGATTTTCAGAGAACAATGATGCTTCTTATAACATAATGCATATCAATGTCTGACATTTGTATTAATACAATTGACGCCTTAATGGTATGTTTGAGGAAAATTATTTCAGGAAATTTGAAATTTGAGATTTACCATACATACAATATGTCATAGAGAACCGAACAATTAGCTATATGTTTATGTTTTTGCTATTTTGCAATTTTTACTGAAGGGTATCTGGGACCAATTCGAAACTTTTATGCTTTTTAACAATATTAATCTGCAGATAATTCTAAAATGATTGATATATAAAAGAACAAAATTATTTTACAATAATAGCATTGAAATATAGTAGTCTGTTTGGTTCAGTTCTATTCATTGCATCATCTGTCAACTAGTGCAGGTATCTATTAGGGTGGGCTGAAAAAAACTTTTTGGAATTTCAATATGTCAGTTGTATAGAAAGTTGGTTATGGCCAAAAAATGGAAGTTGGGGCAAAAAAAGCCAAATTCTGATTCCCAACATTTACCCAGAAATGGCTACATCTTTAATATTACTTATATAAGTGACCTGTTTATGGTGTATCATATCCAAAATGGCCTTCAAAGAAGATTTAAGTATGCCATTGAGCCTTCTGAAACCAAGGAAGCTGACTCAGGCCAAAAAATGGTCTAAAAAGCATGCGAAATGACTGAAAATATGCATTTTCATAAAAGCCGGAATGGCCTGGCACAAGTCGCATGTCACAAATTTTTTTTGCCCCAATTTTCATTTTTTGGCCATAATCAACTTTGTATACCACTGGCAAATTGAAATTCCAAAATAAAGTTTTTTCAGCCCACCCCAGTCGGCTATCTATGCTAATCCATGTGTCAATGCATTTAGCCAGTTTCTTAAAATCTGGGCTTGTATTATATGAAATTATGCAACTAAATCTATGAAATCACTGTCTTTGGTATAAGTGCAAACTGGAACAACACATAGCTATGAAAAACAATAATAAAAGCACCGAATACAATGTACGCTAAGTGGCTTTAGCAGTAAAGTTTCACCATTCCAATGGTCTTTCCTAAATCAATACCACCATTGTCTTTATTCAAAACAATGGAGAGGACAAGGAACTAGTTGAGATATTAGGTTAGTTAGGAAAACAACAAAATGTCACGGAGAGATGAAATTTCAAAGCACACTGTATCCACTTTGATGCATGATCCGTCTTTTTATTTCAGGGGGACGGCTTGAAGTTCTTTGTTTTGCTGCAAAGAAACAAAAGATGCATGTTATAAGCCGTGTCCTTGTTCTGGTCAGTGGCCTTTCTGGTCAAGGGGTCAAGGAGAGCAGATTCCTTGACAAGGAAATATCTGCATGTGTTAACTCTTCTCCAAGTCACTTTGCTCAAAGGCTTTATATCCAAGGGCTCGGCACTGCTAACAAGCTCCTTGAAGCATCTGACCATTGGAGTCCATCATGAGAGGCTACTTTCTGGCTTCAAGCCAACCATGCACTTGCTCTAAATCACTCTATAAGTTGATTTGTGATGGTAAGAGCTGTCGTTACTTCCTGTCTGCCTTTCCGCAACTTGATGCCTTTGCAGGGACAGATTTTGGACTTCTGTAAACACTCTCAAGCATTACTTGAAGCAATCTGCTGAGTTACAGTGATGATCATAATCTTGCGATATTGTAATCTCAGATGCTGCGAGCCATAAACTTTGTCATCTTTTAGCCCTTAGAGACGTCTAATGGCTAGTTCTCACGGAGACGTAACAGAGGGTTTAAGTGACGGCGTTTCTTATATTTCCAGGAAAGGGCAAAGATTTGAGCATGTTCGCCGTCAATTTTGGCTTTACGGCGCAACAGGAACAGCATTCGTCGCTTTAAGAGGTCTTTCTACGCAATTCCTAGAAATTTGACGATGCAGGAAAAAAAGATTCAACCGGTTGAATCTTTGCGAGGAAAGAAGTGGTGAAGCAAGAAGAAGCGTAAAAAGAAATCAGTGCGCGCCGCAGATTTTTAAAGTTGCGACGCACAAAGAAGAGCTTCGACGCAGAAACAGCAGTGTAGCAGAAAGCTCTTGCTTCATGTCACATGTTTCAGACACGCGTCGCAGAAAGACACATGTTCGACGCACGTGAGAGGGTGCGCGCCGCGTCTTTTGGACCCCCAATGCAGCAGACAGAGTGGCGCCTGAGTGCATGCGTTGTTCTATTTTTAGCATCAACCCTTTGTCTGCGTGTCACCCTCTTTTTGCGCAGCGGCTGGGGCAGCAGCAGCGAAGCAGGGGGGGCGAAGGAGGGGGAAAGAGGCGGTCCGCACCCTGCATATATATAGAGGAGGCCAGTTTAGAGCACCATACCCACTCAGACCTTCGACCAGAACACACCTAGAATCCACGACACTATTATCAACTGCTACATTTGCTGCTACTTTTGTTGCTACAATTGTACTTCAAATTGCTGCTACAACATGGGACCAAAGAGGAGAAAGGGCACCGTCGTCACCAGGGCACCAACCAAGCTCAGCACCAGGTCAACACTCCACACTCCTGGGAGCACTCCAGTGACAACTCCAGCTACAACTCCAGCTGCAACTCCTCTCCATGAACCTTCAGATGCTGCAGTGACTGCCTTCTTTACTACAGCCATGGCAGACCTCTCTCTACCTGGGCTCTACACCTCCACTACAGCTGGCAGCCAGACGAAGACCACCACTTCAACCACCAAAGCCACTGTCGTCAGCGAGACCATCTTCGAGGGCCGGCCAGAAGACAACACAACAGAAGAAGATTCTTCAGTTGAACTCTTTGAAGAGGAAGGAGACAAGCCTGCTGACAAGCCTGCCAAGCCTGCTGCCAAGCCTGCTGACAAGCCTGCCAAGCCTGCTGCCAAGCCTGCTGCCAAGCCTGCTGCCAAGCCTGCTGCCAAGCCTGCTGCCAAGCCTGCTGCCAAGCCTGCTGACAAGCCTGCTGCCAAGCCTGCTGCCAAGTCTTCCACGGGTCTTCCAGAGCCTACTGCCAGGTCTACTCCAAAGAAGCAGACTCCAAAGAAGCAGACTCCAAAGAAGCAGACTCCGAAGAAGCAGACTCCCAAGAAAACAGCAGAGAGCCAGCCTGTTCTTGCTCTAGACAGAGTGGCCATCCATGAGGACACCTTCGAGGAGGAAGAAGACTCTGCTGATGACACCCCTGCAGCTGCTGAAGCCAAGTCCAAGGGCAAGAAGGGCAAAGGGAAGGCCCCCAAGAAAAACATCAGGGACAACCTGGGCATCACAGCTGAACAAGAAGATGACCTCATCAACTGGTACAAGGAGCATCCTGTGCTGTACATGAAGGGGACCAGAGGCTACAAGGGGAACGAGAAGCTGCTGCTGGACTCAGAAAAAGCAAAGGAGCTGGGCCCCAAGTACACCTCCCAGGACATCTTCAACTGGAGGAAGACAGTGCGCACTCACTTCTCCAGACTCGTCAGGCCTGAAGCTTCAGGAGCCGCCAGGAAGGAGACGCTCACAGAGAGGGACGAGTACATCCTGAACAACTGTCGGTTCCTGAAGGACTCCATCGTCCACAAGCCAGGGAAGGAGCTGTCCGCCATCTCTCAACTGTCTGCCAACCGGCCAGCCTCAGACTCCGATGATGAAAGCTACAACCCTGAGGATTCCCTGCCAGCTTCCTATGACATGCCGGACCTGGCACCTGAACAGCCAGCACAGGACAGACCTGACAGCCAGCAGTCCCAAGTCTTCCCTGGAGCACCAAAGCCTGGAGCCGCTGCCAAGGGAACCAAGAGGAAGGCCCCAGGAGATGAAGCCATGCACTCCGCCATGCACGTCATCGCAGGCAGCATGCAAGCCATGTCCTCCGCCAAGAAAATCCTGAAAGGCTCTGGCTGCAAGATGTGCCCCGACCACCAGGAGTTGACACCCGACCAGGAGTACTGGAGGATGAAGTGCCAGGACCTGTACCACGTGGGAGTGCACGCCAGCCCTGAAATCAGGAGGGCGATGGTCAGGACCATTGCAGAGGCCGCCCTCTACTGGGATGATGAGGCCAGCCGCCAGTCAAGACAGCATCAGGAGCACACCTTCCAGCCTCCTCATCCTCCTCAGCGCCTGCAGATGCCACCTCCTCCTCATCCTCCTCCTTCTTCGACGTATGTGCCATCACACTACCAGCACCATCCCCAGGCTTCCAGCAGCAGCCATCACTACCAGCAGCACCAGCCCAGGGAAGGAGGATCCTCCAGGCAGACTCCCAGCTACACCCCGATGCAGCCCAGCCACTCCACCATGACACTGATGATGGATGCACAGGAGAGCCCCGAGAAGTACGGCTACCCCCCTGGACCCAGCTTTGGTCAACCGGCCGCCCATCACCAGCACCAGCCTTCCCCTTCGCCCAGTTGGACTTCAGGTCTCCTTTCTCCACGAAAGTAGAAGACCAGATGCAGCAAAGACAACAAAAAACCTTGGCCCTTTTAAGGGCCACCAAATCCTCCCAAAAGGGCAGGCCACGTACACATCTTATGTTGACAAAAAAAAAGAGCTTGTGTTGACCGAAAAGAGCCAAAAAAGAGCAAAAAAAACGTTGACAATCCCCAAAAAAAAAGTCCCCCAAAAAAAAAGTCCCCCAAAACAAAAGTCCGGTCCTGGCCTTCATTAAAAGTAATCACCTTCATAAAAGCAAGGTGCTAGTTCCCCCTTTCTTTGCCCCAAAACATACCAAGTGCAGCACTAGTACAAGTGCTGCATTCTTTGGTATAAACATATTTTTATTGCACTAGTACAAGTGCATGAATTTCTTAATTAAAATGTAATGCACTAGTACAAGTGCTTTGCTTTTAAAAATTGTGTTGGTTGGTTGCACTAGTACAAGTGCATCACTTTGTAATTTCACTTGTCTAGCGCAAGTGGCAGGTAGATAGCTAGATAGCTAGCTAGATAGATAGAAAGATAGATAGCTAGATAGATAGCTAGATAGATAGCTAGATAGATAGCTTGATAGATGGAACACAATGCTCGTTACATATATACACTGCAGCAAAAGAAAAGCAGTTGTCGTCACTTTGCAGGGATTGGACTTGGATAGATAGATAGATAGCTTGATAGATAGCTAGATAGATAGCTAGATAGATAGATAGATAGATAGCTTGATAGATGGAACACAATGCTCGTTACATATATACACTGCAGCAAAAGAAAAGCAGTTGTCGTCACTTTGCAGGGATTGGACTTGGATAGATAGATAGATAGATAGATAGATAGATAGATAGATAGATAGATAGATAGATAGATAGATAGATAGATAGATAGATAGATAGATGGATGGAGGGATTGATTGATTGATTGATTTTTGGGCTTGTTTTGTCAACATAGGATGTGTACATGGCCAGCTCAATTGGGAGGATTTGGTGGCCCTTAAAAGGGCCTGGGGTTTGTTGTTTTGAATGCATCTTCTTCAGATTTTCTCCAACTGCCAAGGGACACTTCCTGCCGGACTGTTGACCCAGTCACGTAGGTAGTCTCGAGCAGCCTTGGCATCTCTGGAGGCATTTCCGTGTCGAAGTGGTTCTCCTAGGTCTCCTAATTGACGGTCTCCCCTCCAAACTCCTTCAGTGACGTCATGTGTCTGTGGATCTTCTCTGTCCATCACTTCATTGTCACGGGCATGGTGGACGCCTACTCTGTCTCGCAGAATGTTGTGTAGAACACAAGCAGCCATTGTGATGTATGTCACTCTTGTAGGTCGTTGCGGCATGGTGGTCAGGAAGCATCTGAACCTGTGTGACAGCAGACCGAAGGCATTCTCCACCACTCTCCTGGCTCTTGAAATCCTGTAATTGTAGACTCTGGAAGCAATGTCAAGGTTCCTTCTTGGCACTGGTTTGAGCAGCCATGTCTTCAGGGGAAATGCCTCGTCACCCACGATGTAATATGGGAAAGGATTGTCTTCTGTGCCAGGTAGAGGTTCTGGAGGTGGTAGGCCTAGATCTTCCTCGTCCAGGAGTTGTCGAAGTACTGTGTCCCTGAAGACGCCGCCATCAGATGCACTTCCTTGACAGCCAGCCTGCACATAGATGAACTTGTAGTCGGCATCAACGAGGGCCATCAGGACAATGGAGTGAAATCCCTTGTAGTTGTAGAACAAGGAGCCTGCAGCCTTGGGACATCGGATTGCGACGTGCTTGCCATCCAGAGCTCCAATGCAGTTGGGCAAGTTCCATTTCGTCTCAAAAGCCTTGGCTATCTCCTTCCATCTTTCAGGCTGTGTGGGTAGTGCCAGCTGTCTTTCGAAGGCATGAACGATGGCAAGGCAGACCTCAGGAATGAAGTTGCAGATGGTGTTGGGTGCCACACGGAAAGCATAAGCTAGGGACTTGTAGCTGTTTCCTGTTGCCATGTACCGCAGGGTGATAGCCAACTTCAGACCAGGTTCCAAAGCCCTCCTCATGTTGGTGTCTTGCTTAGCGATGAGTGGTCCAACAGCTTCCAGGATTTCAGCAAAGATGGCAGGGGGCATTCTAGTGTAGTTGTAGTAGCCGGACACGTCACGCACTTGCAGTTCAGGCAGCAGTTGATGGAAGTGACCATGTTGTTCCCTCTGCAGCAACCAGTTGCGAATCCACCACCTTTTCTGTCTCCTGGCCCTCCTCCTCCTCTGTCTCAAATAGACAGCTCCGATAGCAACAGCAGCAGCACCAGCCACAACAATAATTTCTTCTTCATTCATCATGCATATGTTCAGTAGGCAGTCGTTGTGTTCTCATTGAAGGGCAATCAGCAAATGAAGCAAGGAGGTCCTCTGTGTCCCTTTTTATAATGACCAAAAGTGACTCCTGCAGCAGCCAAACACACTTTGCCGCAGCGCTGCAACAACAGACATTCGTCGATGCTTAAGAGACCTTCGTCGCTGCTTAAGGCAAGGATGACGAAGAAGGTCAGCATCGACGCGCCTGTAATGTCCTCGGCGCTTTATGAATGCATGTGCGACGATGAACCATCAAGTTACGCAGTAACAAGTCCCTAAATGCGGCGTTGCATCCTTACAGTCTTCGGCGAGGCTGTCATTTTCAGCGACGCATCTTACCTCGGGTGTACGCCGAAGGTTTCCTGATGCGTCGCAGGTCGCCAATTTCAGACGTAGCTGCCTCACAACCATCAGCGGCGTAAGAGGAAACAACATTGGGCGAAGTAAAAGCAGCCTCGCCGAATTCCAAAACAAAGTGCGACGCGTCTGTTTGGAACTGCGCTGAGGAAAGAGAGGCGGAACGCGGCGAAGAAAGCTTAAGCAGCGCCGCGGACACCTCAAGACTCACCGCGGCTACTAACTTTAAGCGTCGCACATGACACTAATTGATTACGTAATGTGCCAAAACCAACGTTCTACGCCACAACCTTCCAAGAAATGACTTCTCTTGATGCGTCGCTCTCAAATCGCCGTCGTGAGAACTAGGCATAAAGGAATAGTTGGAAACAATCTTTCCACTTTCTTCATCAGATGTGGCTATGCCACTCTGAAATTCACAGTGTGAATCACTGTGTTAGATGAAAGTTGGGAAAGTGGCACAGCAGCCAGGTGTTTTGTCCAATCACTGTAAACAATTGTAATCAAAGAAAATATATACATTTGGTGAATTAAGGTGCGTGCCTGAGGTGCTGCAGAAGTTCGATGAGTCCCAGTTCTAGTGTTCATTTGAATGGGCACACTTTCTCTGAAGCAACAAGCAGCATAGATTTTATCTACCGTTTCGTGAAGCAGAATCTGGTTTATACAGTACGTGGGATTTAAAGTTCTGATAGATTTTTTCTTGTTTTTTGGGAAGTGACATAATGAAAGCATAAAATGTGGTATGAATCAGAAGACGAAGTACATGACTTACAATTCCAGTTGGTTCACTTCTTGAGTACGCATCCGTAGAAACAGTCTTGTGAGTTTGACTCTTCTTGTAGGGTCAAAACTGGTGATTTGGTCACATCGCAGATAAAATACAAAATACTAATAGCTGAGTGATTTGAGTAAATCACATCATTGTAAGCCACTTGGATAACCTGTAATTATCCAAAATGAAAATTGATTGATTAACACCATTTACATTGACATATGTTTAAGATCTTAAGAATAGAAAAAAAATATTGAATTGATTCTACATATCTCTTGCATCATTGACACTGAATTAAATTAGAATAACAACCACTTGCCAGTAAATCTATGCACCCTCTCGGGATAGAATAGTATGTACAAATCATCATTTGATATAAACATGAGGGTTTTCTGTGCCTGAAATTTGTTTCTCTCGAAGGACTAATATTACCAAGGAACCAGAATTTATAAGCTACTAACCAAACAAAATGTTTTAGTTTTACAAATACGAAGCTATAGGGGTTTACGAAATGGCAAATCTGAATTCACAATTATGCAACACAGTGTGGCCAAATAAAACAATTAAAAATTTTCCATAAAGTAAATTTAGTTACTTTTGCAAACAAAACGACATTTCAAAAATTTTATTTGCAAAGCAGCCCTGCTCCTTTCTGTATTACCTGCACAGCTAGGTCACCATGCAATAAGGGCCAATAGTTTGTAATCAATTCAGGTCCATGCCACAATAGATCAATGTTCATGTCGCATAGGATTCCTGTTGCCAAGCTGCTCCAAGCGATAAACTGACACAGATATCTCCACCAGCTCAACAATGTCATGATACCATAATTACCCTTACTATCAGCCTTTGCGTTGAAAAATTCACAGAGATTTCCTGTGCAGTCAAGACTCGGAAGCCAATCTGATCTCGCCCACCTCTCCATATTTTTTTTAATGTCAACCAATGCAATTACATGTAAAAAGAAGTGTATGTCCTTATGAGGATTCGAATGTCTCAAAAATTTGTAAGCTTTCAAAATTAATTCTGATATATGCATATTGTTGCAAAATCGAGCAGAAGAAATTTTGAAGAGGATATATAAAGATTTAGTTTTTTTTATATTAAAGCCCTGTAATTTGCATCTAAATGAACGTGAAGTAATATGTTTTAAAAACATACCTTCGTCCCTCCCTAACTTTTAGAAAAACAAGCAGAATGTAATGGAGGTATTATATATCAATCCATAGCTGACAAAATCATTTTTAATTTTTAGACATATTTCATTTGGTAAAAAAGGGTGGATTTTTGAGACAGCAAAAAACCAATAGCATTATACCACAGCTTCTCATCAGTCATATGCAGCTCAGTAGTTTTCATCCTAATTAAGACAGATGTTCAGAGGAGAACCGGATGCTCTTGGGTGCAGCTTGCATGTCATTAGAGGTGTCCCAGTTCTAGCCAGTTTCTTCTCCGGTCAAGAGGTCAACGAGAGCAGATTCCTTGATGAGGAAGTAGCCGCAGGAGTCCCAGTTCATTTGATCATGTCTGGCCACTCTCTTTCCAGGCTTTTATACAAGGGCTTAGCACTCGCAATATAACAAGCTCCTTGAAGCCATCTGACCTTTGCAGTCCATCATCCAATAGCTACTCAGAGGCTACCTGTTGGCTACCGCCATGTGCATGCTTGCTCTAAGTCACTTTGTGAGCTGGTTTGCGGTTTAAAGACTCTAATAAAGAGCTGTTGTTACTTCCTGTCTGCCTTTATGACTTAGGAAGAAGCACAGAGCATGTTTTAAAGAACTTTTGACTGCATGGGAGACCGATGGAACAAGTTGGCGACAACCTTATAAAGACATCTCCACACTGTAAAATCGGACTCGCTGATTCAGCTCAATTGATTGAGTGAGATGGTTGCACAAGTTGATTGAGCTAACATAGGTTAATGTTTTAAGCTGAGATAACTCAAAGTACCGAGCTGAGATAGCTCAAAATAATAAGCTATGTTGACTAAGGTATTCAAGCTGAGAAAACTCAAAACAATGAGCTGTGATGACTTACAGCTCAAAATATTGAGTTTTGTTGACTTATTGATCCAAGCTGACACAACTCAAAATGTTGAACTGTGTTGACTTATTTTTAGTTGTTTTTCATTTATATTTGTGTGACCTGTCTTATAGAGTTATTTATGAATATGGGCTGTAATCCCGAAATATTGTTTGATCTCTCAAGGGGATCCACCTGATCCAGTATGCTTCATTTCAGCACATCATGGGCAGGCCCAAGATGCATTCAACAAAGACCATTGCATCACAAGGAGATTAAAAAATTAATTTCTTGTGAATAAATCCCAATGGCCTGTGGCTCATCCCAGTTGGTTTACAGTGCTAGAAGCCTATATTTGAACACACTCTGACTTGGAAATATTGGTTGACGTGTGAAAGCATTCATCTAATTACTCCCACAAATTAATTAAAGAGAGATGAAAATAAAAAAGTAACCAGATAAAGTGGTGTGCTACTCATTTTTTCTCTGGGATAGTGTAATATAAATGTTAATTTTTCTTGTAAGTAAATAATTATTTAAAACTAAATGCAGTCTTATGAGAAGTGCTTGTTATAGATGGCGCTATATGTGGCATGACTGAGATGTCAAGCTATCTGCAACAACTGAAGCTTTCATGTTTCACAGCTTAATGTTATGATTCGTTTGGACAACTTACAGCATTGAGCTATCATACCTTGACAACTTATAGGATTGAGCTATCATAGCTTGAAAATTATTAACATTCTCAGACAGCTCAAATTATTGCATCAACTCAGTTTTCAAATTTTGCAGTGTGGTCTCAAATTTCTCAGTCTTGGTCTAATCCGGCCAATTAGATGAGGCCACATTGACATTTCATACGAAAATGTTTGGGATACCATATCACCTGAACAGTCAATTGTGCTGCAATTCACAAATGTCAGACAGTTGAACTTACAATAACAATAGATGTGAAGAATGAGGATTCAATGACATTTGAATTATAGAAAGATATGTGATGACTCATACAACGTTTTACATGTCTTACTTTTCGATTCACATGTGAGATTGAATTAAATTTTATATAATAATATGTCTGTCTTTCTGAATGTGATACATTTGTTTTATACAATATTAAATTTTTGACAGATTAAAGGAATGTATCAAAAACCTTTTAAGGCAATTTGAAATTGGAGGTAGGCCATACAAAGTGTTATAAGGCACCAAACAGATTAGCAGGATGGTTTGCTCATTTGCAAATTGACTATAGTTTGTCACGTCAAGCAGAGGACAGACATTTGGCCAGATATCTCAGCAACCAGAAGTTGTACAGCAGAAATTCACCTACCTATGTGTAGCTTAGCTGTGTTGTAATATGAATATCCCATTTTCACGACGTTTTTGTGCCGTTTTTGTCCTATATTTGCCAATTTGTGAATATTGCAGTCCAATTTCGCAAAATGTTGTCATTTGTAATACTGCCAATCAGACACACAATGGGCTGTGACATCACAAAAGTGCACTTCAGTGCCTCCTCAGACATAGTTCTAGTCAAATTGATATTCCCAGAACTTCCTATCTCATTGTGTTGATTTTTTATGGCCTGCACAAACAATGCTAAATTTCTGTCCAAATGCTTGACGTGACAAACTGTAATATAAAATGAGACACAGTGCCTTGAGTCTTTTTTAATTTTTAATCTATAATAGTACATTCCGTTTGAAAAATAATCTTTGAAGGATTGATATTACTTTTCTGAAACAATAGTGTGTCCCTAACAACAGTGGCTCTATTATCAATCTAAATGGGAAATAATCTCCATGTTTCTGACTGCTGCACTAGAATATTTACATGTAGATAGCAATTCAATGACCTTTCAAGCTGATTCACAAAATAAAGAGCTACTTCGTTGATTTATTATATATAGGAGGAAGTTTAACGATATATATTATTGAATAATGCCTGCATGCATCTTTGATGGTTAGTGAAACACCATTTCAGAGCTGGTTACTGAGACCTCTTAGTAGATCCTTCAATCAACGGGCAAAACCCAAATTGGCAGGAGGAACTGAGAAGAGAGCATCATCAGTAAAGCTTTGCACATCCTCCTATGTATCAGCCTTGCCATTCGAGTAAGACGGATGAGACAACATCGCAGTCTCAAGACATCCATTGAACGTGGCTTCTCAAACAGCAACAGCAGAGATGGCGAAACTCCAGCATGAAAGATTGGAAAAACAGGGCAAAACCATATCCTGATCCTTTCTGTAATACTTGCACAGCTGGGTGGCAAATAAAGGCAAGTAGTTGGCAATTCACTTCCAGTTTATGTTGCAATAGCTCAATGATCTTGCTGGCTGGGATTGTTTGCCCACCTGCTCCCGCAATAAAATAAAATAAAGATATCTTTGTAAACTAACAAGACACAAACAAAACATTTGGCTATGGGTCCGCACAATTTAAGAGGTTTAATATTTGCAAGACAATTCCATCTCATTTCATCAACCACACAAGATAGTTTTTCATAGATGACGTCATTACAAAATTTTCGTTTTTGTGTTTCTAAAGCTTTAAATATTTTACCTGTTGTCAATGGCTTTGAGAACAAAGAACAAAAGATTGCCATACAATTTTCAGTGAGAAAGGGTTTGACAGTTCACAAAAAAAGATCAACTCCAGAATGTACTTTGTAAGACAGCTGTGCAGATTTAGTATAGATGACAGAATTTTGAATATATTTTACAATTCTATCATGCAGTCAGTCATTTCATTCTCAATTTGTTGCTGGTATGGCAACTGCACTGCTGAGGCAAAAAACAAAATAAAGAAGGTCATCAAGGCTTGTGCTCGACTGAACATCAATACTATGTCATTACCAGATATATACATTAAATACAGCAAGTTAAGATATGGTTGTATTGTAAAGGAGGTAGAACACCCGCTGCATAGTTACTATGAATTGTTACCATCTGGTAGAAGGTTGAGGAGTATCAAATGCAGAACTAGCAGATACGCAAGACCATTTATTCCAGCTAGTATTAAAATGTGCAATGAATGCAAGTGGTAGTATGTATGTATCTATTTGGTGTGAATGAATAACTGTATGATTGTGTTTTTCTCTGTATGCATGTGACTGTGATTGTATATATATGTGATTCTATGTCTATGAGGCAACACACTCTTCACTTTTGTGATGAATAAAGTATTTATTATTATTATTTATTATTATTTTGTTTGTCACCTTTGTCAACAAATGTCATCAAATTTGGTTTTCCTTGTGCTTATGCTGATCCACCAGAACAATTAAATATTCTTTGACAAATTCATATTAAATCCTAGAATAAATACTGCTCTGACATAGCTGCAAATACATGCATGCCAGAAGTCAGGAACTGTCCTAAATTGATTGTAAGTCGGTGGACAGTAATTTTTCATCCTGTAACATATAAAGAAAATCAGTGTCCCTTGCCTTGTTGTAAGTTTAATGAAAAGCTACTTCGGAACAAATTTCTTACTATTTCACTTTTTTTTCCCCATTTGCACAGTTTATGTATTATGGGGGTCTTTATTCCATTTCATGCAGTCTTTTCTCTTAATAAGTAAAGATACTCAAGGGACTGCAGGATATGTATATATATATGTCTTCTCTGCTCAAGAGGTCAAAGAGAGTAGATTCCCTGACCAGGAAGTAGCTGCAGGAGTTCCTCTTGGTCGGTCAAGTCTCACATTACTCTCTTCTCTTTGATTTTTCTTACAAGTGGCCTTTATACAAGGGCTCAGCACTAATAGCAAGCTCCCAAAAGCAAGCTGCCCGTTGCAGTCCATCATCCAATATAGTCACTAACCTTCCATTGGTTTACAAGACAAGACAAGCATTACAAGCCCTGGAATTCCTTGTTTTAAGTCACTTCCTGACTATTGGTAATTTGAAGCAATGTCAGTGACTTAAAAAAAAAATGTTGCAACTGCATTAAAAAGAATCAGGAAGAACACCAGATAAGAGTAACAACGTTGAAATGATGCTGTTACATGTATCTCAGATGCTAACAAAGACTAATCACCTGCTATGAACTTTCTGATCAATTTCTTTCGTTTTAAAAAGGTCTTGCGATCAATCTTGCACCTCTAATTATGGGATGCCAGTAAAATTAATCTTAATATCAATTTTCAAAGGTCGTATTTTTTCTCATTAGGGTTCCAATCACGTTCTTGTAATGGGAGCAACATTAATGTGGAAACGTCTGAGACAAAAAGACAACCAGACTAATATCCTGGCAGAAACACTGGGTGGAAAGCAGTCTGGGCTCTCCTAAGCTCTGTGTGTGCAATGTGCAGCAATGGGAAGATTGAATGAACTCATAGGGCTCCGAGAAGATGGATCAGTTTTTGCGGACATTTGAACAACACCATCTGCCATGGGTGTAACAGCCCTGGATTGATCTATACATGTAGATTTTAGATAAGTTCCAAGAAAGTAAAGGCATATGTTTTTCATCTTGTTGTCACAAGCATTTTCACACTGTCGTTGTAATCTTAACTCAGTCGTAAATAATTTAATAAATCATGGAAATATTAGGTAAGTCAACAACTGCAACACATTACTGCAATTTCAATTAGTTTGAGTTGCTTGGCAAAGTTTTCAAGCCATCTACGTTGTGTTTTAAGCACATCTGATTGGTGTATGAGCAATAAAACGTCCTTCAAATCTGTATGCTGAACGTTGGAAACTGTAAAAAATGTAATAATTCTGCTTCAGTGAGCAGCTGAGTTTGGTTTTTTTATAAGATTAGCCACCAATAAGCATGTCTTCTTGGCTTGATAGACGTTTTTATGGTATTGAAATTAGTTTTATGCCATGTATTTCGGTGTCTCAACCAATCACATCCAGTGCATTTGCTACGTTTTACTGTCATATTGCAGAAACTCATACTTATTGAAATTGCAGTAAACCACACATAGACTATCAGTTGTTTGGATAGAAACCACCTCAGCCAAATGTGATGTTATAACCAATTAACACTCTTTTAGGCAAAATGAAATGCTGTGAAGCCATGCTCTTCTGTTTCTTGGAATGTGTTAATAACCAAATCCTGGATAAATGACAAATTAAATATCTAAAGTTGTCACATGGTTCCCAAACTGTGTCAGAGGCGTCGCCTTATGAAATTGTCCTTTTTTGTAAAAGAAAACCGGATTGTGAAACAGTGTAAAGTCAGAGAGATAGAAACCCACTCATTGTTACAAACTGTTACATGTATACAACAATGCTTTACATCCAGCTCTGAAGAGTGCAAAAGGTTGATCTTTTTTGGAGCCAGCTCACGTGTCATACTGGATATAAAGTGGATTCTAGGCAATATCAGTCTGGGTTTTACTGTGTCAGAATGTGTTCGACCACACATGACATTGTAGCACTTGAACTTCATACAAACCATTACAAATTGCTGGATGCCTATAGATCAGAAGGAGTTGAGTGTGGGGATGTCCCCAGAGACCATTACAAGTTGCTGAGTTTTGTTATTAAAATATGTTTGCTCCTATAAAACCATTTAGAGCTCCTGCAGCTCTCAGGCCATTTGCATTAAACTGGCGGATGTGTGCAATAATGAATGATAAAATGGCATAAACATGTAGATGGTGACTCTTTTTATATATGCAGAGGCAAGAATACCGGTGATTATATTTTTCACAAAAAAGGGTCTTAAGATAACATTGTTCTTCTTCATAAACAAGCAGCACCAAAGCATTGTCACTGGTTCACATGGTCCAAAATGCAATAGGGGAGAGCGGGGCACAGTGAGATGGCAGGCACAGTGAGACAAAGTCCGTAGCGTCTAACTGGTACTATTGACAGATCAACCCTCTTTTGTATAGTACAAAAGTAAGTAAGTAAGAGACTGTCCTATATCCTGAATGCCTTCACAGCATATCGAGAGTGGAATTTCAATATTTTGGTTTTTAACCCTTAAAAGTAAATAAAGAAAAATAGAATAATGCAAATCAATTGCCAGGGATTCAAACCTTGGTTATTTGTCTTAGTTTAGTGAGATGACAAACTAAAATGCAGGCATCTGGTCCACAGGATTCTAAACTTTTATGAAAAAAGCTGTGTGGGGCACAGTGAGACAGTTTGAAGCGGGTCACAGTGAGACATAAAAAATACACTCGCAACGACCTGAACGAAATGCATAGCTCACAATTCACTATTAAAAACAAAATACCTCTTTAAAAAACGGATTTTAGTGAGTTGATTAGTATGTAACAGGTGCGAGAGGTAAAATAAGTCGTGCATGTGTCCTGTGCGATGAAGTTTCCAAACATGCTAAAAAAAAGATTTAAAAGATCACCTATCGTTTATATAATCTTGCTATAGACTATTTTTTGGATCATTTGAAACTATTTTTAAGAAATCCTATCTTGGAAAGTTCATGAGTATCGAGCCACCTTAAAAGTGACATTTTAAGTACTTCCTTGACATTTATACTCAAAATAAAACAGCATTTGAAATTCCACGAACTTTTGACATACAATCCTTTTCAGGATCAACTCGTAAGAACTGGCGCAAGTAAACAAATTCACTCCTGAAAGATTGACGTCACGCAGGCAAAAAATGCAAAAAGTCAGCGAAAAAAGGCAAGAAAATCGAGCCCAAACACAGTAGCCGTTCTATTCCCCACCAAAGGAAAACCCACGCGGGAAAAGTGTAAACATGCGGCATTGCGGCTGATGAGGTACGCAGCAGTTTTCATACTTTAAGTGTCTCAGATGTGTCAAATAATTATGATGGTACAGGTAAGCTCGCTTAACTTGTAAATCTAGATATTATAAATGAATTTCAAAGTCTTTTTGTAACACCTCCAAAATCCAAATATTTATAGATTTGTCCGAAGCTCAGACTCATCACATCAGAAAGTTCTGTCTTTTAACAAATAAATTTTTCTAAATAATTTCTGTTTCGCAACATGGCTTTTTTTTAAATTTAGAAACAAATATTTCAGGATATCCCATGCTCAATACAAATTACATCCGGCATTACCATGGCATATTTAGTGAGGAGAGCACATTGGGCCATGCTCCCCAGCCCAAAATTAACATGGGAAAGATAGGAAAAGCCTCTTGTTTGCGAGGGGAGGATTAACGCACAAATGTAGAGACATATTGAAGCTTTATTAGATTCTTGAATGTGGTTAACTACAATAAACGAATAGGACAGTATAAATTAAGTTACAACATCGACCAAATTGGGATAATTGAAATAAATCTAAATTATACACTAAAGATACAATATTTCTCTATATTTGTATAGATCTATACAAAATGTACTTACAATCCTTTTCCCTGATACATGCACATGTCAGTTGCTGCTACACAGGTAATTACATCATAAATGTTGACAGTATTTCCTCACATGACTGCAGTAAATGGAATTCAAATACTGACTGTCACACAACACAGAATAGTGCTCAACCAGAGGTGAGAAGTGGGCAAAGTGTGAAATACGCAATAAGAAACAATGCAACCAAAATTGTGTCAGAAACATTAGCTGTGAAACATACATCAATAGACTCAGATCAAAATTCCTCATACAGTTATCAACACCTCTAAACACCCCGTATTTGCCACATGTTATGCCCGTCCCTTAGGCCATGTCTAGATAGGCCCCTGAATTGTTACATATAATAAAACAAGTGTTTTATAAAACAGCACAGCCAGCCACAGACCTGAGCACCAAGGGTCTTATGGACAGGCAGTTTATTGAGAATGAATTTCAAGTGTTGTACCAAAAAAAAGTTGTAAAAAAAGTACAAGTGCTGTTTGAAGTGTGGTAAAATGGAATAAATGCAATGGAATAAATACAAAGGGGGTAAATACAATGGTTATTTTAATTTATGCAAGTTGAAGGCTGAATGAGATCTGCAGGAAGAGCGGAATAGCAGTATGTTGTATGGTACTTTCAGCTTTCTTCAGGCTGCAAGAAGACAAAATGAATGTTGTCAATAAATAATCATAATAATTATATTGACGTATTATTCTTAATAGTTCATGACTACCAACATGAGATCCAATAAAATCACTCTATTAAATACTATAAACATTGCCGTTAAACCTACACTTATTAATCTCAGGACAAAAACTTTAGGCAGAAAATCAGTTGTGTGGGTTAATCTGAGAAGCTAAAAATTAAAGTTATCTGGCCTAAGTTAGAGAGCTGCCCATAGAGAACTAACTAAACCTTGTACTTTATCTGGCACCACAATTGTGATTGAAAATCGGCTTTGTTATTAGAGCTATTTGCAGATTGGTGGTCCACCGAAAAAATTAATTTTCTTTTCTTCAATTTGCAAACTGGCTTTGCCATGTCATTGACAATTTTCTGTTAGTCTCCTAATCTTCTTATTTGATGAAGTACCTTAAGTCATTTAATTAGTTTGTTTATTATTGTCAGCTATGCTGTAAGATGATAAGCACGGAATCAACTGATTACCCATTAACATCACACGACCAAGTTGAAAGTAAATTTTGAAACTGTTTGGACCGCCAATCTGCAAACAGCTATAAGTTGCGAAATTTATAAAGCTATTCACCTGGCAATAATAATTAAGCACGCCTTTAATTTGATGCAGTGATGCCCTTGCATCGGGATTCTCCAACAGGAAGTGCTCAAGGGCATAATCCATGGTTTCCGAGTCAACCCCAAGTAGGTGACGCATGAACCGGAAGACGGAAGCCAGTGAGTACACGTCGTTGTTCTGGAATATCGATAAGACAAATCTTCTTTATTTTACTTTTCAAAATTGTCTTATTCTGAATTACGCCAATTTCATGGTTAGAATTTTTCAACAATTTGGAATTTGGTAAGATAAATTTTTCAAAATTCCTTTCGAAATAGCTCAATCATAATTTATGCTGACACCCATGGATTATAAAAATTATAAAGTTTCCACAGAAAGTCACAAAAAGCATTGCATTTTAATATTCAGAGTTTACACGGCTCAAGTCCAATATCCATATAAGTAGTTCCGATGACACTCTTTACTCATTGCATCACAACCATTGTCATGGCGTCACATGGGCGCTGCTTGCTACTCTACATCCCCGCTCATTGGCCGAAATGTCTCTTATGATGACGTCAACAGCCCCCCTCCCTCCGCCCCAACGAAACGACAAACTTATTGTTACACCATGGAACTATTTGGTCTGGATATTGGACTTGAACCAGTTTAATAGTTTATACTTACGACATGTAGTTGGTTGTGCAGATACACCTCTGGGGCCATGAACTTGTATTTCTTTTCTATGACTTCTCTTGGCAAGTCATGGGTGTGGAAGTACACCTTGCAAGTCTTAAACACAGCCATGTGCATATCAGTCACTACAATTTTCTTATGATGAATTCCCAAGTGGCTAGGGCTGAGGTTGAGGAGTGTGATGCCCATCTTTTGCAATCTGAGAATTCCATCACAGAACTGAAACATTAATAAAAATGTAGGCTATTAATAATTAAATGTAATTAATCAGAAGCATTTTCAAATCTCAGGTGAGGTTTCATCAACAATAGTCAAATACATAAAGGAAAACTGATGGAATACAGTTAAGATCCTAAATATTGAATAGATCTTTAGGCATTTTTGTAAGTTTTCGTAAGAAATAGTTTGAAAAGGTTTTTTTTTGCAGGATGGGCCAATCCAACTGTGACTAGGACATAGTAACCAATGTTATTTTTTCTTTAGTGAATGAGAGAAAGCAAGAAAAAATTTTCAGCACTCACATCAATACAGAGGTCTTTCCATTCCGAGGGACTGAAATCTGCTGCAGGAGGATGATAAGAGGCCACAATGGCGCTTCTGTTGAAGTCCTCACTTTCTACAGCTGAAAATAAATGAAGAATAGTTAATTATGACGCAAAGCATCAATTTATGCCTTCAAAATAATTTGGAACCATTGCCAGTCATGTTCTGACACGAAGTCCATGAAATTTTTGGTGAGCTTTCACTCTTAACAAAAAGGATTTATATGGAACCTTTAAGGGTTCTATAAGCTGGTATAGATAAAGAACCCTTGAAGATTCATTATTCGACTTTTAAAAAGGTTCCAACACCAAACAAAAACAGCGCTGAGATAATCCAGCTGCATTGAACTCCCACAATGGAACCCCTATCTCGTAAGTTGGGAGCATAGAGTGCCATTATACAGCCTTCGCTGCCTTCCCACCAGTATTGACGCTTTTCAATTCAGTTGAACCCCTAAAAAATTTAGAACCTTTTTTCGGCTGTGGGTCTATGTATACCATCAAGAACCTTTTGTGTTAAGAGTGAAGCTCAACAAAGACACAGCTCAGAGCACCACAGCGCAGTGCTCATGAAATTAACACTTTTAGGAGAAGAAGAATTCAGTGTGAGTTTGAGAGACTGGCAATTGATTTTTAAAATTATTTCTGGTCGGCAATTAGATTTCAACTTACCAGCTAGTCCATAAACTTTAGAGGTGCATTCCGACTTATGAGCGTACCCCATCAGGGCAGCCTCGTAGACAGTTTCCCTGTCTCGAGAGAAGTCTTTGTAGAACATCTGGAACACAAATTGACATGGATTATCATGGATATCAATAAACTGACCAGTTAATCTGTAGAGACATCTGATACTGATGATGGCGATTGTGTCATTTTGGGCCCAAGGCTCAGGACCAATTTGGGCACGAAGCCCCTGTGGCCTCTGATACTGACAAATTTAACTGTACCTGGTGACTTTTTCTCAAAAAATAACATGCAATGTTGGTCTTATATCTGAACAAAATATATAAACCATAAAAAAACGAATTCTATAATAATATACATTATTCACCTTCAAAGTTCTTAGCTTCTCTTTGTGGGCAACAAGCAGAGAGATCGAATAATCCATCTTTTCAATGATTATTGGTTGGTCTTGTTGATCAAGCACAAACTTGAGTCCGTCAAGCATTTTGGGCTCCTTGGCCTTCGATGGCAACTTGTCCGAGAGGAACCTCATTTCAGAAGCCAAGCGGCGGCCATCTTGCCATTTAATCCAGGGTGCGATCTTGATGAAAGTCTGAAATAAAACAAAGACATTAAATCGACTATGACATTTTGTAAAGTTCTCATGAACGTTGTTGACTTTGCACTTGTGTATGTAAATTTATTAAAATATCATTTTAATTATGACCATTTTCAAAAATTATACAAAGATTAAATATAGAAAGGATTAATAATCTCACCTCATCGACGATGCAGGCAGTGGATAATCTTTGCCGGTCACCTGATTGAATGGGTCAAAGGAAATGTGTTAATGCTAACAAGGACATGTATATTGTATATAGAATGGTTATCCTATTTCAATTACAAGAACACGTATTTATACTGGTCATCCTATTTCAAATGCAATGAAATCTATATATATATATAGAATGGTTATCTTATTTTCAATTCCAATGAAATCAAATTTAATGACATGTACAAATAGATGTAAATTAATTTGTCAAATTACCTTTTGATCCAAGATCAACGGTGCTGGCATCTGGCTGCAAATAAAATATCAAATTCTGACGTTATTGCTTTCATACCAATAATATACACACAGGGCTCTCTATTCTATTCAGAACACAAAGTGATTCCAAATGTTTTATTTCTTTCTGGTCAGGACATTAGACAATTAATTCTTTTCTCAACAAAATAAAGGAGGCAGGAAGTCTTGATGATTTTAGAGTTTTAATTCAAAGTCACATTTTTTTCCAAGTAATATCTGGTTTTATATTTATGAATTTTAATCTCCATGTTCATTGTTGTCGGTCTTATTTTAATTATGTCTTTTAATGGTTTATTTGCCTATTTTATGAGCTTTTTTTATCCAGTCTTCATCTGCACAGTGCACATATATACATATTTGATCATTTTTAGTCACAAAATAGCACAGGTCTGTTGTTGTAATCTTTTAATTTGTGCGACTTTAAATAAAAATGTGTTATTATTATTTTCTCAATTTCAAACTCGCAAGAAGTGACCTAAGTTTGAACAACACAAGCCACGCAACTTGGTAAAGCGCACGCAACCAGCCGCAACAGCTCTGCAATTTGCTCGCCAGGGGTCGTTCCTCCCACCTTTGCCTTCACTGGATCTGCATGAGGCCGATCGCAACATGCGCATACTAATTAGGCAGATGACCCAGTTCGTGACACCATTCCGTATCGTGGAGATAATGCAGTTGAAAATGGTCTCAAATTGTGCTGTCAATGTCTTCATATACGAAATGGATTGTGGAATTATCAGACATGGTGTACAACTGAAAATATACTTGCCCACAGAATGAGATAGTTCCAGCCTCTTTGCACAGATTTGAAACAGTCGGATACATGCTCACGCACGTGCGAGCTTCTAATCTGCTATTGGTCAGTACGTTGCTCTCCTGCCACAAAGTTAGACTTACTGAAGCAAGTCCGTTGGGTATGTTTACAGCTGACACGATTGTTTATGAGCAGTTATAGCTAATTTCTGAGGCTGCAATCTGTGTTTTACTGACAGGAAGGTGTTCCTATAAGTGATCAGAGATGAAAACACTTCTAAGTTACGGATGTCGATCAGACATTATTGATTTCACGATTTTGACAGCTCTGAGCACATGGCCTCTGCCGAAAATATTCCGTAGTGCGGGCAGCGATGGAAGGAGGCACGAGAGGAGGCGCTGCTAGCAGCTTGCAGCTCTGAGGCAGGGCTCCCAGGGCAGCGGGCCAGCAGTGCAACGTCATGACGTTATTCATGACGTCATGGCCATAGCAACGCCAGGGCTTTTAACTTCTTGACGACGACAAGACAATCAGATTGCAAATTGCGTCCTTTTCGCGCCCTTCCCCATAACCTGCCACCAGCTCTGCCGCACGCTCTTGGAGGTATGACAATAAAGTTCAACCAAAAAATGTTTTACTTTAAACGAAAATTATTTTTAATCTCATCTGTTAGCCTATCTACAGCACAGAGTGGTGCATGCATAGCAAGATGTTTCTAGTGCAATAAAGTGCATTGATCTATTCTTTATTTATAAGCTACTTTGTAGGTCCATACCACTGCACCAAGTGATACTACTGACATCGTTCACTTCTGTCTCCTTGAAATAATAATTTTTTAATTAGGCCTGAAATCTTCTTCTTTTTTTTTGTGGATAGGGAAATTTTAAGGCAACAGGCCTACTATGCACTGTCGGGGCTATCAAATTATATAACATAATTAAAAAAAGAAATAATCGCAAAATTCAACATCTATAGATCTATAGTTTGGCATCAAAAAATAAATATAAAGATCAGCACTTCGATTAGACGATTACCAATTTACAGGCTAAGACGTCCTGCAGCTGATGTTATGAGAAATTAATAAAGTCAGTTACCAAAAAAATGGAAAAGTAAATAAGGAAAAAAAAGTAAGACAATTTATCAAATGATAAAAATATATTGCAGAATTACATTTCTCATGCCAGTGCATTGCAGGATCTTCCTTAAAGCTGAGATCATTTTTCAACAGTTGAAAAAACACGTCCAAAGCGTCTGAAGACTAACAGGACAGAGACAGACAGAAGAAGTCACGTGACCATTGTTCCTAAGCAATCTAGGGGGCTCCTTGTGGGATATTTCATTGATAGATAAAGCTCGAACACCCTTTCGGCCTCTATTTCTGGGATAGTAACTGCATTGTAATGAATATGTGTTTATGGATATTGTCTCTATGTTCTTTGGAATAGTTTCTGTATGTTTGTTGATATTGTTATGTGTGTATTGTATGTATGTTTGTTTAATATTATTTTCTGTAGGCCTATGACAGTGATACATAGGTCATTTTGATCCTTACAGACAGACAGACAGACAGACAGACAAATTCTTTATTGACCTGTGTAAAAAAATACACCCAGCCCTATATGGGCTTACAAGTCATCAAAATAATTCAAAAGTAACTTTAACAACAAATTTTCTGGAAACTACAATATTAAAACATTTACAATCACATATTTACAATATTAAAACATTTACAACAAACTTCTTGAATTAATTATTATACAACAAACTTCTTCTTCTATGGAAAGCTTTAAACAAATATTCTGCAGTAAATTTATCTAAATCCTTGGACATCAACAACTTAAATTTTTCTTGTAATGATAAAAAGTAAAAATCCACACAATAATTTAAAACACGAGTTAAAAGTAAATTACGTAAATCGTTATAAGTATTACAATGGAACAAAAAATGATTTTCATCTTCTAGAACATGATGGGAACAAAATTCACAAACTCTATATTCTAATGGTATATCATTGTAACGTCCTGTCTCTATTGCTAATGGCAAAACACCGAACCTAAATTGTGAAAGAACAGACAAATGACCTCTATCATAAATTTTATTTTACAGTGTCACTAAAATGTTATTATGACATTGATGTATGCCAATGTGGCATTCTTCATGTCACTAACAAAGAGACAGTGCCAGATCCTTGATGAACCAAGGAAAATCTGTGCTACGACTTAGGTTATTTGGTCAAACTAAGTTCTGGACCCCTGGGCCAGGGGTCATGAATCCTCCCATTGGAAAATCATGAGATTTGCATGACATGGTCTGGGAGAATTGAACTTTCAACCGTAATTCGTTTTTTTAATACTTTTTCAATGATACATTCTAAAAATATAAATTTTTTGCTGCTGACTGCCGCTGATTTCATCTCCTGTCAGTAGGCTAACTAGAATAACTGAAAAATTTTCTTTTGAAACTGCAAAACTGATTTTTATCCTTATGCATTGAGAAAAGGGTGTCTTCTCATTGGCCCAGAGGGAGTGATGTCAAAACAATCATCTTTGACATCATAGATACTCCTGGTGAAATGCCTGTCAGTCATTTCAAATGGTGGAGAGGTAACGCAAATTCCTGAGGTTTCGATGGAACAAAACTAAATACAAGTTCAAGTCTTGCCTGTTCGACCTTGCATTAGCACCTCACATTTTCACAAAACTGTTGAAACCAGTGGTAGGCGTCTTGCGAGAGACAGGCCTAAAATTGGTAATTTATTTAGAAAGCATCCTTATCAAAATGTTGCAAATTTTTATCCCAACCAACAACAATGGTTCAGGAGTTATCCAAGGTAATAGGGAAGTTGGTCGCTGGAGTGAAAGCAATCGCACCGGGGCCCTTACATTGTCGACAGCTGCAGATTCAGAAAAGGGTTTTGTGTCAACGGACAGAGATTCGGTTGTGGAATGGTCGATCCCTAATCAAATCTTCCCCCGACTTGACTCTAGATCTGACCAGCGATGGCTCAAAACTGGGCAGGGGAGCTAAGATAGAGTGGGAACCCATGGGCCGCTTGACAAATTATTTACCATGGACGCAAATCTGCTTCAGATACAGGATTCATACTGTGCAGTGTGCACCCTTTTAGCTGGTGTAATTCTCTATAATATTATATGAGATTCACTGAGATCAACCAAGGGAGAATGATCAGAAAACACATTTTCTGTCCCCATGGGGATCGATGGGCCATCCCATGGGGTCTGATGGACCATGTCAGTAACTTGCCAAAGGGTACATAAAGAATGCAAAATTTGATTTCAAGAAGTTTTTGTTGATCCATCTGACTATATAGGATAATAAGAGATCGAAAAAATATAGATACACCCAGATTTTACACTTTGAAAAAAAAAGCTAAATTTTCACCAATGTAAAAAGTTACTTTTTTGTGTTTCTATTTAATCTACTGAGATGATTTTTAGTAGTACATGGACAGATGTATTAGAAACTGTATTAGAGAATTTCTTTCAGATTGGTACGTTGGTCACTAAGTAGAAAAGAAATATTTGACATTTGGTCGACACAAAAGTTTGGCTACCACTGTGACCATCAAAGTCTTGCCTAATATATCAGATTTTTATCTACAAATCGCACAAGAGGCTTTGACAATGTGAAAATGAGCCAAAATGAGAGGTTATTGAGTCCAGGAAGTCCACTTCTACATGAATTCCTGTAATGGCCTATATCGAGGCAGGCAAGAATTTTATATGCCTTTGTCATTTTTCCTTATATTTTGTAATATGTCTCTGGTTGATGCAAAAATATTATGTTTTCTGGTTTGTGTGTAAGAAATAGAAATTGCCCATGGTAGAGGGAATTATTTGTCTAAACATGCTGAGGAGGATGTGCTATGATGAGAAATGAATGAGAAAGAAATGAAAGAATGGGCATCTATGTATGTAAAAGAAAGATGTCAAATAATGGATATCTATCTGTCAGTGTCTCTCTAGGTATCTGTCTATCTATCGATGTATCTATCTAAGTATGTGTCTATGCATGTACATATAAATTTCTGTGTAGATTTATCTGCCTGTCTGGTTATCTGTCTATGTGGTAATGTGGCTATGTGTTAATCTAAATAGATATATATCCCAGCAAAGCGCTGACGTGAGAAAAAACCATTGAAAAGCGTTACTTTGGTTTTGAAATTTTTTTTATTATAACAATCAACCGAAATGAGTCAGTATAGTGCTTGCTATGTTTATAAAGACTATTGAATTCTGCTGTTAATTTGATGATTTTGAAGATGATTTTGGCGTGATGGTGAATTATATTTGATGGTGAATGGTTCTATAGTTGCTAGTGAGATTTATTAGCAAGTGTTCACGCATTTCTGAAGAGCTGGTGAGGAGAAATAGACGTTCTGAAGTTGGTATGTGGAAGTCTGGAAATTTGCTGCATGGTTGAGTGAATATCCCCTAATATCGCCCACAATAACAAATCCACAATGAGTGAGGGTGCTGACAACGTGTCTGGTGCCAATGATGATGATAATAGACTGATACACAATGAGTTGCTGTGTTTTGTGCAGTGTCATCTGCGAAGATGTCCCAAGCAGAAGATTGTTGAAGTGGTGGGAAGAAGTTTTTGTGAAGAAATAATATTGCAAGCCCGTGATGTGCTGAATAATAGCTATGGTGACAAGCTTAGTGCAAAGTTGAAACAAAGACGCCAAGTACAAGGCAAAGGGAGAAGTGATACTACACTGGATGATATTGTCAGTGCAATGGTTGAGCTGGATCAGAATAATGTTGTGACTAATTTCGGTGCCAAAGACATTATGAGTCTGCCAAAAGTTGACCCCAAAGATGTTGACAATTTTGCTGTTCTGGAAAGAGTGATGTTACTGGAGGAGAGAATGAAGCGTTTTGAGAGTGGTTTGAGTGAAAATGTTGCAAAAACAATGACAAATTCTGATAGAATCTGTACATTAACTGATGAAGTTAAGACTCATGACACGTTATTATTGGAGAAGTTGGAACCACCAACACCAACATACGCAGGTATCATTGCCAATGATGTTGGGACTAGTAGTCAAGTTCAAGACAACAAGAAGTGTGATGAGGATGCCGGTGCTTCGGGTGATGTCTCGGTATCAAGTGATGATAACTCAAATCAATCAAATGTGACGAATAATGCCGATGTTTCACATGATATAGAGCACAACCCTGAGGCTGCTCTTGATTCTACCCGTAATAATGCTGGCGATGGTGAAGTGTTGTCACATGGTACTGGTGGATCATCAGTCGATTCTGACAAATCTGGTGGATCATCAAAGGGTTCTGGTGGATCTTCAAAATTTTCCGGTGGATTGTCAAATGGGCATAGTGCTCATAGAGGTTTCAGTGTACCTCCTTTAAATGGCAGTGGTCCAAATGGTTTTGGCATATCTTCAAATAATGGTGCTTCTAGTCGTTCTGGTATGCAACACATTGGTAGACACGGTGGTGCAGTAACCGCTAATTCGTGGACATTGGTGGGGCGAAATGGGAAATCAGCTACCCCCAATGCTCAGCGTCAAAATCGAAAACGTGTGATAGAAGGCAATGTGCAGTCCGATGTCGTCCGCGGTGCTCCCCCGCCAAAAAGAGACTTCTTCATATCTCGAGTCCTTCCCCAAACTGGTGATGAAAGTTTCAAAAAATTTATTGGTGAAAATGTTGTGAGAAATTTTGAATTAACTCTGACGTCTAATGCAAAAGCGAAGTTTAAATCGTATAAACTCTCAGTTGACATTGCTGATAGAGACAAAGTGTTTCGACCAGAAGTGTGGCCCCTCGGGGTGAAGTTGCAACGATGGAGATTTCGGAATGATTCAGAAAAAGATGGGCGAATGAACACAGCTCAGTATGGACAGTGACAATTGCCGACTCAACAAGATTGAGTTTTTTACAGAAACTGTTTTTAAAATGTGATTTTTTAATGCTACAAGAGCATGGTCTTTATAAAACTCGGTTTGATTGGTTCAACTTACTTGGTGATAATATATCTTCACATTGTGCTAGTGCAATGGATGAAAGACGTTTGTTAACTGGTAGACCACATGGTGGAGTAGCAATTGTATGGAGGTCAACAATTAGTGCTAAGGTTATTCCTGTACTTTTTGATTCAACTAGGACATGTGCTGTGATAATTGAATGTGATAATTTTAAAGTTCTGCTTGTTTGTGTTTATATGCCATGTGATGACAACAGACCTAACAGTAATATTGTAGAATACAATTCGGTGCTAAATGAAATTCAAAGTATTTGTAATATTGCCCATGATGTACAACATGTTATTATCGGTGGTGATCTTAACACTGACTTTAATCGGAATTCATATTGTACTAATGCTCTAAACAGGTTTTTGGATAATGAAGATTTGTACTGTCTGTCAAAAAGTAATAATTGTGATGTTGATTTCACTTATCAAAGTAAAGGTTCAGGTGTGAGGTCCTTGATTGATCATTTTATAATAAGTCAATCACTTAACATGCAAATCCTCAATTATGAAACTGTTGATGGTGCAGATAATTTTTCAGACCACATGGGTGTTAAGTGTACAATGAAGTTTGATATTGAATATTCTATGCCTGACACTTCTAATAATAATTGTAAACAAGAAGTTTTTAACTGGAGTCGTGCAACGGCAAATCACATTGAGAAATATAGCAATGAATTGGATGGACTGTTAAAGGGTGTGTTCACTCCAAGGGCCGCAATTGCTTGTGAAAACAAATTTTGTGATAAACATGGTGCTGATTTGTGTAAATTTCATGATGATATCAATAGCTGCTTGATTGGAGCTAGTAGAAAGTGTATACCTATTTATAATAATACTAGTAAACATAAAATTGTTCCAGGTTGGAATGACTATGTCAAAAAGTATTTTAAAAGTAGCCTGTTTTGGCATAATAGGTGGGTCGAGAATGGAAGACCTCAGCAAGGTATTATTGCAGATTTGAGGAAAAGTACTCGCTCTAAGTATCATTCAGCCCGTAAAATGGTCTTAAAGAAAGAAGCTGAGATGAGATGTGACAAAATGGCTGAAGCTGTAGCAGCTAAGTCAGTCAAAGATATGTATAGGCATGCTCTGTCATTTAAGAGGAGGAAGACCTCATGCCCTGGTAAAGTTGACAATATAACTGGAGAATCAAATATTGCCAATCATTTTGCTAGCAAATTTGAAGATTTGTATAATAGTGTATCTTTTGACCATGATGAGATGAATGATCTTAAAATAGAGATTGATGGTTTATTAAGTTCTAATTGTTCAGTTGATGGTAGCTGTGTACATAATGCTCATGATTTTTCGTGTAATGACATTAGCAATGGTATCAAATGTTTAAAGCAAGATAAAAGAGATGGTAATAGAGATCTTGTTACTAATCACATCATATATGGTTGTCATAGACTGAATGTAATGTTAGCGTTGTTATTCTCTGCTATTGTAAAGCATGGTGTTACACCAAGTGACATGTTGAATGGTACCATGGTTCCAATACCTAAAGGTAGATGGGCCAACTTGACAATGTCTGAAAATTTCAGGGCTATTACTCTTGGTAGCATACTCGGTAAATTGTTGGATACTATAATTTTGTCGAAAGAAAGAGATAGACTAGTCACGAGTGATTTACAATTTGGTTACAAAAGTGGTTCTTCCACTACTGTTTGTACATCTATGGTAATTGAAACTGTCTCCTATTTTGTGAGCAATGGTTCTAACGTTTATGGTCTATTGCTAGATGTGAGTAAAGCATTTGATAGGGTTAGTTATTGTAAGCTTTTCCGGTTGTTAATAGATAGAGGTGTTTGTCCTGTTTATTGCAGGTTCCTTTTAAACATGTATGTAAATCAAAAGTTGTGTGTAAAATGGGAAAATACTCTTTCAGATAAATTTGGAGTTTCTAATGGTGTTAAACAAGGGGGTGTTATCTCCCCAATTCTTTTCTGTATATATATGGATGGTCTACTTAACGAGTTAAAGAACAGTAATGTTGGATGTTATATGGGTGATGTTTATGCTGGCGCATTTGGATACGCAGATGATGTTAAGTTACTGGCACCCAGTGTCAATGCATTAAGAGTTATGGTAAAAATTTGTGAAAATTATGCCAAAAGGTTTAATATCTTGTTCAATGGTAAAAAAAGTGAGCTTATTATATACAAGTGTAAGAATAGTGAACCTCCTGATCCTGGAATATTTGTTAATAATTTAAGAGTTCCTAGAAAATCGAATGTTACCTATCTGGGTCATGAATTAAGTGAAGATATATATATATTCATTCACTACAGACAAGTGCGTGTCTGACTTTAATCGTCAGTGTAATATATTCTTTGCTGATTTTAAAAAAGTGCAAACTCGTTAATACGTAATGAATTATTTCACAAGTATTGTACTGCATTTTATCCTCTGTATAATAACAGTATGCAATATGTTTATTGTGCGTGGCGGATTGCTGTACGTAAAGTCTGGCGTGTGCCAAATATAACTCATTGTAATTTATTGCCATATTTGGCTGGTTGTATAGATATAAAATTATGGTTTGCTAGAAGAAGTATAAATTTTATCAAGAATATATGTAAGTCAGATAATACTGTTGTCAGAACTATTGCTAATATGGGTCTACATGGAAGTTATTCTGTTATTGGTGGAAACAAAAGATATTTAGACAATTTTTTCGATTTTAGTGTAAACAATGTGAACAAAAGTTGGTCTAATATGAATAATGATGAACTTGCAAGGATTGCAGAACAGGTCAAGGAGGTTTGCTCTATAAGAGATCATTGTGTTGATGATAGCATCCTAACTTACCAAGAATGCAAAGACATAATTACGCTTTTATGCACAATGTAAATTTTATTTATTTTTTATTTTCTTGTGCTCTGTCTTTTAATTTAAATTTCTTTTATCATACTTATTTTAAAAATGTACATCTTTTTTGGATGTGAATAAAGAATTATAAACAAACAAACAGTGATTGAATATTCTACGTTAAGTGCTTGCTGGGATTTGTCTGTCCATGTATGTAACGGAATGTCTATTTAAATCTATGTATCTATGTATCTATGTTCTATGCATCGATGTTCTATGTATATATACATGTATTTATAATACTATGTATTTATTTGATGTGCATGTAGATATATATGTATCGATGTATGTAAGGTATGTGTTAGTCAGATGAATTGAACAGGTGATTGGGATGAATAAATTATACATAAAGTGCATGGAAATGTGTTGGATTGGATTGTAGAAAAATAAATATGAATGGAATCAGTTATGACACATGGCAGGGGTGCATAATGAGAGGTGTGTTAATGGCAATTGGCTGAAGTTGAACAGGCCAGGGGCTGCAGGTTGCCGTAGTGCAGAGAATGGCCTGTAGGTGGCCAATATGGTAAATGCCCCCTCTGGCGAGCAATGTCAGCATGTACACCATGCAGGCAGCGCACTCTGTGTCTGTTTGATAGGGATGCAAAAACATACGACGCTGGGAATCCTTACGGCCAATCGTGCAAAGGTAAATGAGAGAATATTGACATAATAATTAGTACAAAAGAGAGGAATAGGAGAGGGAAATAAAGGTAGGTGGATAGTTGAGGTGAGTCGGATCCCTTGGGGAGCCATAATTTGATTGGCCAGGAGTGGTGAGGAGGCCTGAGATTTAACAGAAATATTAGCCGGTAGGGATTGGAGTGGATTTGTTGGGAGTAGTGTGTCTCTTTGAAGGCGAAAGTCTCTATTGTCTTTTAATATATGTTTAATTGTGAGTGGACATTGACAGTTAT
Organism: Platynereis dumerilii; assembly: GCA_026936325.1. NCBI lineage: Eukaryota > Metazoa > Annelida > Polychaeta > Phyllodocida > Nereididae > Platynereis > Platynereis dumerilii. The sequence continues at coordinate 77,712,080 of JAPTHN010000001.1, read as the reverse complement.
CGTTTTGACTTTCTTTTTTTTTTCAATCAAACCACTGCAGTAAATTTTTCACAGTCCAAGATATTGTCCATACCGTATACTTTTAACTTTTCAGATACCAAAAACAAACAATGGGTGTTTCATTTCTTTTTTGCATATAAAGATAATATAAAATATTCTATACACTGATCAAGTGTGGCAAGCTACAGAAATAAAAATATCCATTGTGCAAGTTCAAGTTGTGGGTAGTGCCAGACTGAATGATCAGTTACTGTTACTGTTGAGATGAAAACATCTTAAGGTTGATATCAAAAGCCAACATGATATCAATCATAAGCATCGAGGCAGAAACAGAGATAACCTCCAAAGAAAACACCCCAAGCTGTGGATTCTGAAGTGAACCAATTAAGCTGTTTCGACCAAAGAGCAATATCCAGATCAGCAAGGGGAGCTAAGAAGCTAATGTGATCTAGCATCCTCTGTGACACTTCCCACACCATCTCATGTATCAGCCCTGACATCAGAACAAGATGGATGAGGCACAACTCAGTCTCAAGAAATCCATTTAACACAATTCTTCAAACAGCAACTGCAAAGTGAAGTGGTGGGACATCAGCAAGACCAATTGGAAAATGTATACACAAAAGCACACTGGGTTGCATTTCTTTTTTTACATGATACAAGTCATTTGAGAGGCGAATATCCTTGCTAAGAACTTTAAAGGTTATGTAATAGGTTTTTGTGTTCTGTGGTGGAACCTAGGAGCAAATGTTCATTAATTTTGTTTGGCACTCTACTTATAATATAACGTCGATATTTGTCATCCATGTATCAACAAAGAAATATTTGTCTTTACAGTCTATCACTTTGATATAGAAAAAATCAGGACCAGTTCACTGTGAAAAATGCTCTTCGTGACTCATGATAGCCAATGAAGTGTCATCTTCTCTACTTTCAACATGGGAAACATAGAGGCAGTTTGATTATTCATGATCAAGAGAAGGCCATTTGACTTGTCATAACTGATTTTAGAGTAAGAATCAGATGCATATTAAATCCTTTCGTTTTGCTGTTACCAAAAAGCGGGATAAGTCTTCTTAAATAAAATTAACAGTGAAAGTAATTGGTTTCGTCATGACAAATCATCAGCATGATGACACACGAAGTGCCATTTTTATGGTATGGTATGGTAAAATTCTATTTAACGGCATTTTAAAATCAAGTGGTAACGCAGTACCCAAGCAATGCAGTCTGGTGAAAATGAGAACTGCATGCTGCTGCCACCTGGCAGAAAAGTTAGTTTTGTATGCTTCAGCATTGAGCTCCAAAGAAATAGTTCCCATTTCATTGCATATTCACAAAATTTCTATGTAACATTGATGTATACCAGAGTCAGACTCGGCAATCACATTCTCGAAGGAAGTAGACAAGGCCATCAGCACACTCAGAAACAGCCCCGGTGTCTTCCAGACAAAATTGTGTGTGTTCCTCTGGTTGAAAGTATGTGGACGCTCGCAGGAGCTTGCGGAATAGCACACTAATCACTAGGTGGCAACACAAGACAGCATATGTTCTGATCTGTGGCAATGCAAGAGCAGTCCACTTGTAGACAACAAGCAATGCTTCTGAATGACAACAGTCCACTCTTTTTCTATATCAAAGTGACAGACTGTAATGCTGTTAAAGTGTGATGTCTATAGTTAAGATTCAGTGTCACAGCTGAAATCTCTATTCCCCATCATTCAAGCTCCAATATTCACTTGCCATCATGTTGAGACTGTGGTGCATAGTTGAGGTAGATTCCCATTGGCTGGAAGCTGGAGAACCTGACCGCCAGTGTGAAAAAACATCACAGCTTGTACCTGTTTCACCCATATATATTAAAAATCTGGAGGAAAGGCATGACTAACACAGTGGCATCGCATTTGACCATAACGGCAAAAGGTCAGTTGCTCCTTGTTTTTCATTTTTCTTAGTTTTTTTTCGTTTTTCTAAGTCTATTTACAATTTTACAAGCAATGCTGCTGTATGGTGAAGAACTTCAGCAAGTCAGTCATCAACTATTTCTCATTGCTACTAGATATGCCATTATCTAATGTCACTTGATAATTTTGATTTATTTAAATCACTCCTTTTCATGCCAAATACACAATGAAATTTCTCTCTCGAAGCATTGGATTTGAAGGCAACAGATTGGAAAACTTGCCGTGTGTCATGGGACTAAGGATTTGAAGCCTATAACTTCTAGGCAGGAAACATAACGGGCTGTGAATAATTTTGAAAAGCATAGTAATATCGGTCTACCTACATTTAAATACAGATGGGAATATGATTCTTCAAATCAGCTCAAGATGCACCGTAAAACAAAGTTAACATTCTAATAATTCATCAGAACTACAGTCACTTCCACTTCCCACTTCCCTGTATCATTTGGAGTTACATGTACACTAGGGTGACATGGTCAATTTGATTGAAGTAAATCACTATCCAACCTCTGGGCTTTCAACAATGACGTAAATTGCATTTGTTGTTACACATTCTCTGCCAGCACCAAATGACAGTTTTTGGGAACTGAACTTGCTAACATGATTTAAGTAAATCACTCCAAAGAAATTAAAGAAAGTACATCAAGAATCACACACATCTCCAAGGCAAGAAACATAACATGCTATTAAGAATCAAGAAAAGTGTAAATGTGGCAATATGAGACTACCTAAGTTTAAATATATTCTGAATCAAAATTGCTGAGCCAATCAAATGCCATTAAATCAATCATAACGATATTGGTGTGTAGAGTGTGTTATTGGCTTGTTTTTGGCATGGCTGTCTCCATTATGTTCATGCACTTAATTGTCAATTGAAGAGGTAAGCTTGGGGTAGGACGAAATGTCTATCATTTTATGAATATCCCGATTTAACATAATTGGGGATAATTAAGTAGATTATATATGAAACAGTAATTTATAGAGAGTTATTACTATCATGTATAGGTCTGAAAAATTTGGTGCAGAATATAACAAATATTCAGAATTTGTAATAAGGTCATTGTAGACTACGTATAAAATTTTCCGAAGACATGTTTCGGAAAGGATAATAATAAATAAATAATAATACCGAAATCAAGAAACTTCCCCAATGTGTAGGTGAAGTTTATATTAATAAAAATATTTACGAAAACAAGAAACTTCGCCTATGTAATAGGTGAAGTTTAATTATAATAAAATAAAAGAAAATAATATGATTCTCCTGCAAGTCGAATCATAATTATTTCGTAGCATAATCTCTGTTATAGGGCCACGAGAAAACATTTTATCCTCAAGGGGCCGGATTTGCCCCGGGGCCTGAATTACCCCACGTTACCCTAGGCCTTCATAAGAAAACATAATTCTTAAAGTCATAACAGCACAGTGTAATTATCATACTATCTTCCTGTCCTATTTTTTTAAAGAGTGTAAAAAACAAACAATGCAGGACATAAAGCATGTAGCATCCCTAGTAGCAGCTGAGCACATAAATTTTCATTGTGATGTTACATTATTTCTTCTGCAACATTTCATGGTTGACCACTGCCATGCAAATTAGAGCTAAATATGGTTTGCTTTTGATATTTTACTGGATTGCCATAACTGTTTTTTTTTTTCACGCGATTTAGAAAGAATGAGAAATTCTTACCTGGTATTTCATTGTTACCAATAAGGTTTTACAGCTGAGTTACTTCCATCATGATTATTTTTTACCCATTCACTGAAGATGCAATAATGGGACCTTACTTTCCTTGTCCAAATGAGATTTTACTGGATTGCATTATGTTTTCTCAATTTTCTTTAGTTGTTGGTCACAAGTATGATATAATGCTTATTCAATACTTGCCAATAAAGGATTAGACAGCATATTGTCAAAAACATACATGTAGGTATTGTCTAACTCACACTCATATCAACAGCTTGTTGCTAGCTGTTTTTCTATGAAATGAGCAAACATTATATTCTTGTAATGGTCTATCGAATTCACAAATTATACTGAAGTGGAAATGCTACCAAGGGCTGGTTCAATGGAATTTTCATTCATCATAAGGTATGTAATATATTATAATTCAATTTATATAACATTCTTAATATTGACTCAGGCAAATTAAAATCAATTTGGTAATTTATATATAAAAAAACTAGCAAAACCAAAATTATCAACAAATGCTGATTAACCTGCAATATCACCTGCAGTCATATATATATTTTAATGCACAGTATCCTATTCAGTTCAAACATATGACTGATAACGGAAGCATTTGGCAATGGTTGGGGGATGCTACATGATTTATGTCCTGCATTGTGTGTTTTTTATACTCTGTAGACAAATAGGACAGGATGATAGTATGATAATTGTATTGTGATGTTATGATTTTTAAAATTATGTTTTCTTATGTATGACAAATAACAGAAGCATTTGGTAATGGTTGGGGGGCTTCATTTGAGATGACCTCACAAAATTGAAAGTCCAGTCATGACTCACTTCTAATATTTTTTTTGGTGTGTAAGTTTCGGTTTTTAATCAAACTTTGAATAACAAACTGTATAAAATTTATGAATGTGCTTATGATGGAGCTTTGCATGACAGGTACTAAATTTAGCATTTAAAACAGTAGATTTGCAATTGACCACAACATAAAATGGTAAAATGCATGCTGTTTTTCATTTTTACTCCAATGGGACACACAGGCACTTAATCTGTGAGAACTGTCTGGCACCTACACTGTCAGCTTATTCTTAAACCAACTTTTCTGTCTGTCAGAAACATAGAAGTTTCATTTACTTTCTTTGAAGTGATTTATTTCAATCACTGTGGGTGAGTTCTCAATGCCCAGGTTTGATTTATGTATCGGACAGTTGAAGAAATAGTCTGAACATAAAAATGCCTACTATTGTTCTGCAGTGAAACATTTAACTTTTGCAGTTGTGATAGTGTTTTATTGGCTTTCCTTCATACACAAAGAAGTTATTGTGAGATAAGTGCCATTTTCAATGTTCTTGATCAGATAGTGAAATTTTTGTCCTTGCTGGAAACTAATTAGTTTATTGTCAGTGAAGGAAATGAGACTTGATCTTTCTCAGTTTCTAGCGATTTGAATAAATCAAAATTACTATATCACATTGGTATATCAGGACTTGATTGTACAGTAATATTGATTTTGTTTTAAGATTGCCTTGAGATTATTATAAGATTGGTATTTTCTAGCATGTTCAGGCATTGATGGTCTGAAATTGCCAAACTCACACTTTTTCACAATTTTTATTAGTATTTATTTTTCCCCAATGCGATTTGCTTAGAGTCAATAGCCCAATAAGGTGCTGCAGAGGCGTTAAACACAAACACAAGCTTACAGTCAATAATCGTAATACGATAATTGACCAGTTTCCAAATGGTTCAAAATGCGATTCAACTGTATTCTGGATTTCTTCATCAGGACATTTGAACTGCACTAGATAGTGATGTCCAGGTTAAAAGTGTCCCACTGCAATGGCTAAAATAATATCATTGATATTGCATACGTCATTGATTGAGACATGGGATGATCATGGTACACTTATCTGTCAAAAAGTAGCATTTTCTGGGCATGCCCCAGATCCCTATGATGTCTACTCATGTATACTGTTCACTGATTCATAGTTCTTTAACTCTTTATTTACTTTCTTTTGACTGATTTATTTAAATCGCTGTTATTCATATCACTATGTCCAATACTCTGGTGAAAGGTAAAAATTAAAAAGACAAAATGAAAAGCAAGGGGCACTTGACTGGTTTGCCAAATGGTCAAATGCGATGCCACTGTGTTATGTCAGCTGTGACATTGAGTCCTAACATGATATATCTGCTGAGGAAACTTTATTTTATGGACATTTGTTACAGAAAAATTTCAGGTCTGCTGCCTTTTTTAACACCTTCAGAAACATAAAAGGCAACAACAGTCGGCAACTCAAAACACCACGTCTAATTAATACACCATAGATCACATATTATGGGCTGGTATTCCTATCACAGAACCTCTTCCTGAACTGACCTAGATATGTCAAAAAATCCAAAATCATACTTTCTGAAACATGCACCACTACCAGATACCTCTGTCATGGCACAGGAGAGATATATGTTTGGCACTTGCAGCATCTCTCATCTCAGGTATCTCATCAGAGATGTTTCAATCGAAAAACCCACCTTTGATCCAGGCTTGTGACACGCTTTCTCTGTGATGTTCAAAGAGACGAAGTATCACCAATGACGTCATACCTGTGGAATTGTGGGTCAACTGACACCAGTTTCAAGGAGCTTTGAAGTTGAGTATTGCATTGAAGCTCATTGATGCAGGTGGCATTGGCACATCTCAAGAACAGTTCTTAAAGATTTTTTACTGGAAGACTAATAAGAAAATAACCATAAATCCTTATTTGCAGAACTGATGGAAACACTGTGATGTGTGATATCTAAAGATGGATTGAAGACATATATGAATGAATTAACTTCTGCAATGCGTGCAAAAGTGAGTTTAAATTTGTACTGACAGCCAATTTAGGAGTCAGCCCGATTTCCACCAAAATGTGTTTGATAAAATTCTAATTGATGACAATTGAAAATCACAATTAAGACTCAAGCAGATATATACTGTAAAGAGAATGACAAACACATTATATTTTGGAAGGAAGAATCATCAATTTCAAATGCACTAACATAATCTTTGGCATAGAAACTAGTATGAACGCCAAAGATTATGTACCGTAATATGGGGTGAATCGGGACAGAATTGGCCGTTTTTCTGTCATAGCATGGTCAAAAATCAACTCAGATATCAAAATTTTATGTCAAAATGTGTCTGAGCTAAATATCTCGGTATCCCTAGGAGCTTGAAATGATATCTTAAATTGCTGAGGCACAGGGCCAAAAAAAACCACTGTCCCAATTCACCCCACGGTTTGGGGTGAATCGGGACACTCCATTATTTCCACAATCAATACTTCCTAGCTTCCTTGAGTGATTGATTCTTTTGACTAAACATTAGAAAACATCTTCTATTTGCAAAATATTCATTTTGATGAAAATCTGAAATCAATTCCATTGATAATATCCAGATTTTAAAAAATGTGATAAATGACAGAAAAGTATCAAAAACTGTAGTAATCTGCTAATTCTTTAGGTGATTAATAATTCTGGACTAAATCCATAATAAATGATGCAAAGTTCAACAACATTTATCAAAAAGCCATGCTAGTACATTCAAATTCAAATTGGTAGATTTTATTTTGATTATTCCCGAAACTTTGCCATTGACCTGGATCTTAACCCATGATCAAACATACATAGTCCCATATCTACACTACTAGCCTGGTTCCCTGATACCATTTTATATTGAAAATAAGTTTCTTGCAAGTTTGATGGCTCTGGTGTTTATATTTTTTTAGGAATAGGCAAAGTTTTTTCAGCATGTCAAAATTCAAATTATGCAGGGCCAAGTTTAAGGTGCTGAAGCTCCTCACTGCCTGCAGTTAGAAGTGTAAAATTTTATCACAATATGCGCGTATATGTGTACTATACATGTGCCAAAAATGAATTCCCTAGGTTTAGTGGAAGTAGTTGATCTTTAAAGAAATAATACATATACCTGTTCTGTCCCGATTCACCCCTGTGTCCCGATTCACCCCATATTACGGTACCCAAGATGTGACGCCACCATTGGGCTCCATGGGAATCCTCATATTGAGACGTCACCTGGGGAGTGGCACACCAACTAATTTCATGGGAGATGCAGAACTTGCAGGTCTTTCTGTGCAAAATCGGACCTACAGACCTTAATAATAGTCCGAATTACAAAATTTAAAAAGCGTAATACAGGGAACAATATTCCACACCACTTAGGCTAGATAAAAATTGTTGCCAAAACAAAGCTATTGCTTCTTTCAGCAAGTGAATTTTGATTAAGCATATTTTTACTTTAGTAACAAATTCATTGCTCTCAAAATATTAAAGTTAGAAAGACAGTTTTGATGTCAAAAGATGCGTATTTCAAAAGACTCCTTTGGGAAATCATTTCATGCTCCTACCATTATTAGTTTCTTCTAGATTAAGCATTAAATTGCCAAAAATTGTCATTTTCGACACTTTTTGCATTCAGAGGTTCAAAGTCTGCTATGAAGTTGGCGAAAAAAATTCAAAAACAAATCCACATTCAAGCACAATACTCACAGATTGTATAAATGTAAAAGTTAATTTTGTGAGCCAATAATTAATGACTTATGATGAGATACGTATCAACATGCACAAACTGAGTTATTACGTCAGAATGCCGATTTTTGACAATTATTTTGAGAAATCTTTTCATTCAGAGGTTTAAAGTCTGCTATAAAGTTGGCGAAAAAAATTCAAAAACAAATCCACATTCAAGCACAATACTCACAGATTCTAGAAATGTAAACACCCAGAGAATTGGGGAACTTGATATTAAAAAAGCAACTGCATCCATACCTGTTTTTTGCTAGCTGGAATGTTAGCTATACCAATAATAATAAATTTGTGACCACTTTTATTTATTTATTTATTTATGAATATATTTTGATATCTGGGAGTTCTTTGAAATAATAAATTCTTGCTAAGTTTGATGAAATAAACAAATAATTGTTGGACAGTCTTTAAATAAATAAGGTGTTGCTTGATTCAAGAACGAACATTTGGAGACTTCGCACACTTGAAATAAAGAATCACAGCGGCTGTATTATTAATATTATTATTATTATTAATACATTTGTAAAGCGCTACATGTATTTAAAATAAAACATTCTAGTGCGCTTGACAGGAAATAACAAATATAGTACAGTAAAAATATGACATATTTAAAATTGTATAATAATGTATAATCAGGATAAAAACACAGTATAATATTGATAGATGGTTAAAAACGAGTCAATTAAAAACAGTCTTAAAAATATGAGTCTTTAAATTTCGTTTAAAAGCCTTAAAATCCGTGATTTCCCTGAGACTAGCTGGCAGTTTGTTCCATTGAACAGGACCATAAACACTGAAGGCCCTGCTGGCAAAGGTGGCTTTGGCTGTTCGTGGAATGGTCAGTGTTAGGCTTGATGTACTTGCACGGGTGTTTCTAGCAAAGGTCTTAACTGTGAGCAAATCTGCAAGATATTGAGGTGCAGCATTATGCAAGCACTTGTGAATTAAGCACAATATTTTAAAATCTGCTCGTTCTTTGACAGGGAGCCAGTGTAACAATTTTAATGCACTTTTGGAATCAGTATAACTCGAGCCCAACACAACTTTTGCTGCCCAATTCTGTATGCGTTGCAGCCTTTCCAACTGATACAAGGGTAATCCGCACAAGATGCTGTTTATGTAGTCAATGTGTGTTAACACAAGGGAGCAGGTGAGAAGTTTTGCTGTATTTATGTCCACATACTGTCTGATCGCTTTGATACTCTGTATAGCAGCAGCAGCACTTTTAATCTTAGCAGTGACAAAACCTGTGAAATAAATAATTTCCAACTAAGGAAATAAATCATTTCCAATGAAATAAATCATTTCCAGCTAAGGAAAACTCCAACCCCCCACCCCCAGCCACAGGAAATTAAACGGTCACCCCTAATAATATTGCCATAATGTTTCCATCTCCATGTCAATTATTGCCAACGTTGGAGTGCAATTGAATGAACTGATGTCCTCACATTTCTAAGAAATGAATTTCAATTGGTTTAAGCCTGAAATGAAAAAAAAGACAGTAAGGACGCTTACCAAACTTTTGAATACATAACAGAGGAAAATGATAAAATCATGACCTAACCAACATACAGCATCAAATCCTATGTTATGTATATTTGAAACAAAAGCTGAGCGTAAAACGGTCACAAAGTTTCACAGAAGATATACAGAGTACCTATTGTATGCATCGATGTCAAATTAATGCAACTCTATCGCTTAATAAGCAGAGATATTCAGGACTGCCGGAGGTCCTTAGTTATCACTGGAAGGAAAGACAAGAAGTATGTCATTAGCAGTGTCTCTGTTCTAGCCAGTGGTCATGCTGGTCAAGAGGTCAAGGAGAAAAGATACCTTGACAAGTTTCTCTTGGTCATGTCTAGCCCCTCTCTCTTCCAAGTAATATTGCTTAGAGGCCTATCCAAGCAAAGGCTTGGTCTTGCTAACAAGCTCTCTGTAACCCACTAATCACTGCAGTCCATCATCCAATAGCTACTCAGAAGCTGCCTGTTGGCTGCAGGCCAACCATGCACTTGCTCTAAGTCACTTTGTAAATTGATTTGTGATGATAACAGTCGTCTTCACTTCCTTTCTGCCTTCCAAAACCTTCATCTGTTGCAAGGAAGGAACGTTGAACTTCCGTAAACACGCCGAGCCACATATTACTAGAAGCAGATGTAATACATGTACACAGAGTTTGATTTAACAATGTTGCAACAACATCAGTGTCTTAGATGCTGACAAGACTGGTCAACTACAATACTGTGGACAGTTGGTCACTTAAGTTGTGACTATATAAGAATGCACACGTAGCTTAAGTTACAAGTGCATCCTATATAAGCTTATATAGACATGCACAACTTAAGGCCATAATGACTCAATAATTGCTCAGAGGGATGTTTCTAACTTCTACTCTCCATAGCATATACATTTGTTGAAGAAAAATGTGCTGCAACCTTGCGAAATATTATTCTTACGACTTCACATTGGTATGATGCCGGTCAAGTCACTGAACCACATTTTGCAAGATGTTTACGCAAGGACAAGGACATTAGTCAAATTACACTAATCTGTGATTGAGTAGACTTCCGGAGGACAAAGCTGGCAATCTCCTTGGAATGACAAATTGCCTCATAAACAAGATGCATTATATGAATTATTTAGGGTATTCTGTTTGTTTAAACTCAATAGTAGGGTGGTCCAAAAAACCTTTTGGATCAATACCAATTCGCACACCCTCCTATTTTGTGGGAAATGGCCCAAAAACAATGCTGTTTAAATTTTATGAAAAACCAGCAACTCGAAGTGGTCTCCCAAAGGCCCTAAAGTTTCAATGTTTCTTTTAATTTTCGACCATTTCGCCAATCCGAGGTTCTCTATGACTTCGTCAGTATTAGTCGTACAGCATTCTAGTCACTGAACTACATTTTTTCAGATGAATATATAAGGACAAGGATAATAGTCAAATTACACTAATCATTGATTGAGCTGACTTCCGGACGAAAAAGCTGGGGCAGGCATGGCAGCAATCTTCTTGGCATGACACATAGCAGCGTTATTGCCTCATGAAAAAGATGCATGTTATAACATGAAATCTTGTTTTCCAAGTTACTCTTCATCACTGCATTTGTTTTGTGTTTCCTTTCTGTTTAAATCATTTAATTGTCATTATGATGTAAGGATTTTCTTTACTTCTCATGCATGCCATCATGTTTCCAAAGACAGTCATATTTAAACATAATAACTCTTCCAAACTTCTTATTAACTTTTAAAATTTTTCGCCATCAGATTTTTGTCTTTTCTTGTTTTGTTTTGCTCCTTATTACGTGAAAATCTTCGTTTGTAGGTTTCCTGGCTATTGCTAATCACCTAAGGAGATGGCAAATGAAATGAGTACTTGAAGACGTCACGCGATGCCACTACTCGTCGAAGTGAAGAAAAAGTAACATTGATACGGATGATATAATATTTAGAGGAACGCTCCTCATCAGAAAAATTCCTTCTCTTTGTTGTTTGGTGTTGACCTACAGCTAATATGGAAAGCAAGAGTTGTGTTGTCCTGTAATGGGAATGTATTTTTAAAGACACATGTGAAGAAACGATACAGTTACAGTTAAATGAACAGATTAGATCGTCAAAAGTTGTTACAATTATGCAATACGGAAGTTTTGGTTTGGTTTACACAAGGTAATCAGTTGATTTCTGCCTTATATCTGTTCATTTTCAGCAATAAATAAGAAATTATGGTACATTAAACTTGTTAAGAAGCATTGGACTTAAAGTTATTTAAGCAGATTAAGACTCCAGGAGAGAGAGAAATATTAGGCTGATATATATGCAAATGAAAGTAATAACCATGACCAATGACATATGCATGTATTGATTGGTAAACGTAGTCTTCAACTTACAGCAAGAAATGCATTTCTTATGACGACATGGTACAGTTTGTGATTGTGAATCTAGAGTGTCTGTAAGTGGAACTCGCCAGTTTGCATCTCTCTTATACGTGCAAAAGCATATCTACTTTGTGATATATATGATCGATGGTGGCCCACAGCTTTGTCAATGGGTACGGGATAGGTCTGTCTCCATTTGTAGTTCTGAATTTATGTGCATACAATAGACAATAGACAGTAGACAAATATTTATTTATAGTCGACATATTAAACAAGTATAACTTTAGCTCACAAAGCTATTTTCCGACTAGACAAAACAATTTGTGAAAGAGAAACAGTAAAAACAGAGGAATACAAATTTAAAACATAAGATAAATATGGGTAAAAATTATTAGAAGCTAAAATATTTAATAAAAGCCAACAATTAAGATTAAAATTACTAAATAAGTTTATTTACAGTGAGCAGCTGCAGGGATTGCGTTTATAGCTTTCGAGTTTGAACTTGAGAATGCAGGTGGCATGTCAAAGCAATGGCAGCTGTGTTGGAATCCCCTTTGGTGTTGTTGACCAAGCCAGCAAATTTGACTTAATGAGTGGCCTTTTGAATGCTTGATTGTTTGAGTTCAATAGAAAAGACACTTTTGAATATGACTATGTCATGTTTTGTTAAATTCGAAACTAAATCATTGATAAGAAGCTGGACCTACTTGACATAATTTCCTGCTGTCGACCATTGATGTTGAGACAATCACTGCACAGATTTTTGAAACCTCTCTTGTGCTCAATTCGCTTCGCGAAAAGGCCCTTGGCCGGCCGTTTTGCTTGTGAATAAAAATTGCTTTGTCACCTCATCGTTTGCCACTTACCTATAATCACTGTCGTAATTCCCATATGGAGACAGACCTATTCATTCTCATCGGTTTTTTATTTGAGACAGGGTCCTCTTTTCATTCACCTCAAAGATACTGGTAGTTTACAAAAAGCTTGATCGGGTGCATCTGGATATTTCAACTTGTAAAGTCCATCAGAAGCATCTTCACAAAATTATGTTAATGCCTAAAAAAACAAATTTGGCTCTTCAACTGGGTATCAGAGTTATTCAGCCAATTTAACCACATAGAACTGCAATTGTCACGCAATAAGTTCTGGAAATTATCTTTAATTATCTCAATTAATCAAATTGCAATGTTTATTTGACAAAAAAAGCATGATATTGGTGTTCATTGGACATTGGCTTTAAAATCGAAACTCAAAATGCACAGTTTATATGATTGAACCACACTCCAGAAATTCTCCATACGTTTTGACTTAATTGTATAAAAACAACAAGGTTTAAATGCAAAGCTCCTACGACCTTTATTGCTCTAAAATTCGGTCACAAAGCAAAACAGTAAAGTTTCTGGTCACTTTTGTCAAGTTTTGTGAGTTGTTTGGGCAAGGACACCGATATTAGAATTTTACACTGATCCAAGATAAAACATTTTTCCGGAGAACTAAGCCAGAGTAAGCATGGCTACAACATCTTAGGCAAGACAGACATTACATGGTCTCATAGATAAGATGTCATTACATGGCCTCTCTACTTTCAGGCTTTTTTTATTGTCTGAGCAGTCTCCTTGGATGTTTCCTTTCTGTTTCAATCCTCATGTTTTCTTCCTGCAAATGTTCCTTTCATTGCTTTTTTCCAACTTCTTGTGTGTCTTTTTCAAAAGAGAATCATTATGTTGTTCATATACAGTTCAACCTAAATAAAGTATGACTACCCCAGCAGGAAGGAAGAATAACCCAATAATTTACCCTTCCACTCCTTTTGGCTTCCCCTTGATCACTCCCTACCTTTAGGTACTTTAAACTACCTTTTAAAAATGCATTAAAGTTGCATGAGGGGGTAAATTTTCTCATATAGATACATTCCCACAAATAGGTTACAATGCAAAAGTGGATATTATATTTCCAAAAGTGTCTGAATTTATGTCTTTAAGTCCACTGCAACCCTATTATTCCTTGTAACAGCTTTGGCACATATGACCCTAACATGTTCTCCAGAGCTAGAATTTAGCATTACTGTCATATTTTGGTGCTTACCAAAATGATTTTTTGTATCTTTTAAAGTCAAATTCATTGCCTCAAGTTTATCTTCTGACCTTGAAATTTCACAGAGTACCAAGAAAATGTCTATTCTATGGATAGCACTGGCTTTTCTTAGAACTTTTTCTGAAATATTATTCATCCCCTCATGCCATGCACTTTAAATTTACGTCAAGCCAATACAAAAATTAAACCCCGTCACACCCACTGTGTTTGATTTTTTGATCAAGTACCCCTTGCCATTTGTAATTACTTTGCCAGCAGTCTAAGCTTTCAGCGAAACACTTTGATATAGAATTAAAGTGGACTGTGGCACTGTGAAAATAGCACTTCGTGTGTCATCTTGCTGATGATTTGTCATGATCAAACCCAATACTTTCAATGTTAATTTGATTGAAGGAGACTTATCCCGCCTGTTGGTGACAGCCAAACGAAAAGATTATGCATCTGATTTTCAATCTAAAATTTGTTATGAGAAGTCAAATGTCTTACTTTTGATCACAACTAATCAAACAGCCTCTATGTTCCCCATGTTGAAAGTATAGAAGATGACACTTTACCAGCTATCATGAGTCACAAAGTGCTATTTTCACAGTGCCACAGTCCACTCTAATTCTATATCAAAGTGTTTCGCTGTAATAGAATTCTTACTGCAATTTCAATTGATATGAGTTTCCATGGCAAGTTTTCTGACTATCTACGTAGCATTTTAGGGTCACCTGATTGGTCTGTGAGCAATTAAACGTCCTCTGAACCCACAAGTTGGACATATGGGAGGCTGTGAAAACGTAATTTTCTGCTTAGATAAGCAGTGAAGTTTATGATTTGATCAGATTAACAAGTAACCACTGGCACTGTGACTGCGATCACCAGACACGTCACTGGCCTTGAGATACGTTTATGTGCCATTCAAATGAGTTTTATGCTATGTATCAGAGTGCCTCAACCAATCAGAAAAACTATATTTGCTATTTTTCACAATACTATTGCAGAAACTAATACTAGTTGAAATTGCAGTAATATGGGATAAAGTTGTGCTGAGGAGTCAAAGGTAGTTGTAAGGAGATTTGAGGTGGAGGAAAGAAGGACAGCATGGTAAACAGAGGACTTCTGATAGAAAATGATCTTACTTTATTTTGGTTGTACTGTAACTCTTCCAAACTACATTATTGCATTTTTGACAAGTTATTCTTCTTGCAATGTTTTGCTTTTTATTGATTTTGACATGCATTCAAATCTTTGCCTTTTAGCTTCCTGGATATTGCTAATCATCAAATCCTAAAGAGATGGCAAATGAAATGTCTGAAGATGTCATAAGGTTCCAAGTGGTGACAAAGATAATAATTATGGGGATATCATATTTGCAATGACACTTCTTGTCACAGACTTTTATTTTACAGCTCGTTAGTGACCTTTCCGAAAGAGAAATTTCCCAGTTTCAAGATAGATCATCATTAAATAATCCAAGAAACTAGATACATGGAAAAGCAGAAGGCTTGAGTGGTAAGAAAACTGAAATATGTAGCCATAGAAAATATCAATGATCGATAGATATTTAATTCAGCATCCTTCGATATTTTTACCTGAATGATATTGATGTGTTTTTAAATAAAGTTACACAAACTACTGATATCCTATATATTTAACTCATGCAACCTATCATGACAAGGTATACTGCAAATATGTCAGTATCCAATATAAGGGACATAAACAGTATTGCTCATAACTTTTAGGTATTCTATAACCTCAAGAAATTGGCTTTTTTTATATGCAATTATGCCTATTCCAGACTCAATGTGGAATTTGCATCAATGGGATTCCAGTGCACTTTAGCTAAGGAGACTAGGACGTGATTTTGACATCAATATGTGGCATCAAAATGCATATCAGGAATTTAGTATGTTTTTTTCCTTTTCACAAATGTATTAGATAGATACATGACTGGGCTTTACATCTTGGAATATTTTATGCACTTTTGCGATGATATGATGTTATCTGGACAGTCAGGAATTATGGTAACGAGGTTAGGTACACTGTTGGGACAGGATGAAACATCCATCTTAGACAGGTTGATGAAACCAAGGTGCAGAGGTTATCAGCCACATTTGAGGAGAATATGGTACACTGTATTCACAAGACCTCGCTGGACTACTCTCAATGGACCATAAGAAGTACATGTAGGCCTACATCGAATTACAAAATGATACAGTAGATCAATTGGCATAACTTCCATTTTTCACTCAAAAGGAACCAGTTGGCTTCCCAAAGAGCATCAGGTGGGAGTGACCTGCAAGATCAATAGGCTAAAGATCTTTTATTCAGTTTATTCTTCCCATTTTAAGTTGGGGGTCAAGATTACACCTTTTCAAGAATGTGCTTCGTCAAAGGAAAGTTGATCTCTTAAACTTGTGGACGTTCCACCGTGCATTTTAATTATAAATACTGTTTAAAGAATTAACAGCTGGCTCTCAATGCATGCATGCTTCCACCAATTATCCGTCATGCCACCAAAGTTTGGCACAAAAACCCTAGCAATTGAACAGATTTACTGCTCTTTGCCAAACTTTCATGCTGAAAGTAACTTTGCGTGACTGCCCGTGTTTGACCTGGTGATTTCTGCACCAAGAAATCAGTGACTTATTAGGCTAAAGATGCCACTCATTGTTGATCAGTAAGTCAATGAAATTCATTCAATGGTAAATAAGGACATGGAAATTGATTCCTTTTGGTACACAAATCGTGTCTAGCATCAAGAGGTTTTTCACATGATAAACGGACTTCAGCATTTAGATTGTATCTGTAAGACCTAATCCACCATCATGTAAGAACCTACTCAGCACTCAGGAAACAGAGTTATCATTTACGATACAATTGAAGAGGAATTTGACTTTACTGATACAACACATCTCTCAAGTTTTGTCATGAAAAACGCTGTTATGAAGCTTTTCCAAAATTTGAGTTGCCCAACGGCACATATGTAATAAATTGTATATTATTGCCAATAATGTGAGATTTTCCCTTGTGTAAACAAAATTAAAAACTTACTGGAAATTGTATTTAAAATAACATGTCTCATCACAGTATCTTTTGTCACTTTGCAGTTATATAATGTCCTTTAAGAAGGCTGAGAGCGTCCTAAGCTACTGCATAATCTGAGAAACAATTACAAATGTTGCACTGCGTCCTATTATATTTGCAGACTCTGTTCTCTATTTGTTTTCCATGGTGATAATATATGTATAATCTCAATAAATCAATGTGCCATCATGAATATTTTACAAAAAACGACATCGCCTTTCTTTGGTAGCAAAATTGAATCTGATTGTGGGATTGGAAGACACTGCAGCCATTCTCAATATGTGTTGATCCAAAGGTGCAAAAAAACCACGGTTTTACAGGGTCAGCTCTTGTGACCTTTGCTGCTAAAATATTTGGTCTCAAGGAGTCAATGGACCTCATTTGTGAGATGTTTGGGAAAGTACATGTATATTGGCATTTACACCGATCCAAGATTAGGCAATCTCGCGGAGAACTAAAGCCAGAGCAAGCATGCTACAACATCTTTCAAAGACTTTACATGGTCTCACAGATAAGATGCTATTACGTGTCCTCTTAACTCTCTACTATCAGCCCTGATTCGCCTCCGTGGATGTTTACTTTCTGTGCTTCAATCCTCATGTTTTTCCTGCCAAAATGTTTTTGTCATTGCCTTTTTTCCAACTCCATCTGTGTCTTTTTCAAAAGAGAATCATTAAGTTGTTCATATAACTCATCCAAACTACATAAAAGCTTATTTAACTAGTTATTCTTCTTTCAATGTTTTGCTTTTTATTGATTTTGACATGCATTAAAATCTTTGCCTGTAAGCTTCCTGGAAGTTGCTAATCATCAAATCCTAAGGGCATGGCAAATGAAATATCTGAAGATGTCATAAGATACTAAGTGGTGACAAAGATAATAATTATGAAGATATTATATTATCGATGACACTTCCTGTCACAGACCTTTATTTCACTGCTTGTTAATGACTTTTCCAGATGAGAAATTTCCCAGTTTCAAGATAGAAAATGCAAAAAACTCTCAATGATCGATATATATTTAGTTCAACACCCTTTCATATTTTTACCTGAATTATATTGATATGTTTGATAAAATTTACCCAAACTACTACTTGCTTATAAGTACGAGGCACCTACACTACAGTCTCCCGATAGCCTATATTTTCAGCTTATACCACCTACTACTGACAAGGTATACCGTTTCTGATGCAAATATGTCATAATCCAATACAGGCCAAGCAGACATATGAGGCACCTTCACTACAGTCTCTCGATAGCGCATTGACAAGGTATACCGTTTCTGATGCAAATACGTCTTTATCCAATACAGGCCTGGCTAGGAGACATTTTAGCACTGCTCATAACTTTTAGGTCTTCTGTAATCCTCATGAAGTGGGCAGGTTTTACATGCATATTCCAGACTCAGTGTGGAATTAGCATCAGCGGGATTCCTGTGCGCTCCAGCTAAGGAGACTAGGACATGATTGGATTGGATAAATTTATTTACACAACATATGTACTTACAATATATATATACATTTGTTATTCATTTATCAATAGTTTAAAGTAGAATATTTACAATGTTGTGCTGGAGGGCACCCGAGCAGAATTTCTGCCATGACCCGAAGGTGGGTGCACCCCCTCCCCCCTATATGCCCAAAAAATTAATTTATACAATGCTTCTTCAATTAAACATATTAATAGATAAAAATATATACACATACTTATCTGAGGCAACATTATGAAATTTTGCACACATATATAAATGACAGATTTAATCAAGATACATTCACACAGGTAAGAAATAAAGACATCAAGCAAATTTAGTCAGTGCTACCCCTCGTCTGGTTCAAAGTTGAACGGCAGAGTTGGGATAGCCAGACCATCAATGCATGTGCCTCATCAACTTTTAAGTACCATTCAGTCTACATATATTACAATACAAAAATACTCTATCAGTAGTGGATGGGGGGGTCTGGACCGACCACTCCCCGGATATATACCAATATTATAAAACGAAAATACTCTATCAGCAGTGGGTGGGGGGGTCTAGAGAGACTGATTTTGAGACGCTTCTACTATAAGTGGCATCAATATGCAAATTAGACATATCAGGCATTTCAGCATACATGTAGATCAAGAGATAAGTTGATGATCTCTGCATATTTTGGGTAGTAGCAAATGTTTTTGCTTTTCACAAATGGAGTTGATAGATGTTTGATTGGGCTTTACATCCTGGAATATTTTATGCACTTCGCAGACTTAAAAAGGACAGGAGGAGGACACGGTAATGAGATGAAGGATGATTGAAACCGCTATCAAACATGAGCCCAGGTGACCCAGCAAGAACTGGATTCAAACCCTGGACCCAGCAATTGGCAGCCCAGCAAAGCATGCTACTACATCCATTCTCAACCCAAAGGATCCAGCTCTTTTATTCTCCTCTTCCATCACTTACTCAGACCATGTATATCTTGTGGGTGATGTGCTTGCCAATTCAGTTCTCATGCATACCTCTTTCAGTCCACGACTGAAAGGAAAATTTAATGACTGAAATTTTTTAGTTAGGCCCATTACATGTAAATACAAAGAAAGCTTCAAGCGCAACCAGGGACGGACACAGGGGGGGGGATGCGTGGGATGCATTCCCCCCACCAGACCAATATTTATATACTTTTACATGTTAATTTTATCAGCGCGCAGTCGCGTTATGTCGCAAGCTATGCGTTCCGCGACGCGATTGCCTGGATCCCCCCCCCCCTTGGTTCAGCAGCCTATTCTAGTAGAGTCGCTGTTGAACCAAACCAACGAGAAATCAAAATGATAAGAATTATTTTTCGGAGACATTCTGGTTTGCTTTTCCACTAAGATACAACACTGCCTTATATTATTGCATTTGTATCATCCAGGAGCATCGTGTCTATAACACATCTGAGTGACTCGCTTTGTGTGAAAATTTAGCTGATTTACTGACATATTGCCTCATAGACAAGATGCATGCGATAACTTGAAATCTTGTTTTCCAAGTTGCTGCTCATTACTGCCCCTTGTTGGTTCTCTGTTTGTTTGAATAAAATAATCTCTTTCTTGAAAGGATGTTTTTTGTTGTTTTCTCCCTTTTTGACTCCTCATATGTATTTTCGTTTCGAAAGACACTCATTACATTGACATAATAACTCTTGCAAGCCATCTTGTGCACCCTTTCATTTTTCTGCATCAGATGTTAGCCTTTTCATGTTTCTGTTTTGCTTCTTATTGACTCTGACATGTATGAGAATCTTCATCTGGAGGTTTCCTGGAATTTGCTAATCATCAAATCCGAAAAGCAATAGCAAATGAAATACTTGAAGATGTCACATGAATCCACGACTCGTCAAAATGAAGACAAAAGTAATAACTTTGGGGATAATCTATTTACAGTGATGCTCCTCATCACCAAACTTTCATTAATTTACTGTTTAGTATAAAGCACTACAACCTTTCCATTCAGTCTGCAGACTGCAAATGCGTATGATTGCCAATTTCGTGAGACATTTATTGAAGGACAGCATTAGTCAAATTAAACTAGGAGATCGAAGCTGGAGCAAGCATGGTAACAATCCCTCTGGCATGCATGATGAATTTATACTGCCTCATGAACAAGGTCTATCTTGTAAAATGAAACCTAAATTTCCTAGTTAAAATTATTTACTGTAACCCTCTTCATTTTTTTTCCTTCATTTTGGCTCCCGCATATTTTGCGTTTCCAGAAATATTTATTTTGAAAAAATCTGATTTGTTTTCCATGTTTTCATTCTTGCTTCTTATTGCTTCTGACATGCATCATAATCAAGGTTTTCTTCAAATTACTCATCACCAAATCCTGAAGGAATGGCAAATGAACTTTTTAGAGATGCCATGACTCGTCAAAGTTGTTACAAAGTTTAACATGATAGCTTATGGGATTTTGTATTTACAATTACGTTTCTCATCACAGAATTTTCGTCACTTCACAGTTTGGTAATGAGTTGTCTGAGGGCCAAGATTGTGCTCTCCATTAATTGGAATGTCTTAGAAGCAGAAATTCCTATAATTCAGACAGACAGAGAGTGTTCAAACTCCTTTGACCTCTAACAACTCATTTGGGTCATAAAACCAAACTGGATGGCTATTACCTAAGTCATTGGACCACATTTTGTGAAACATTAGGAAAAGGACACGGATATTGCATTTTACGCTGATTCAATTTAAGCACTTTTCTGGAGAACTTGGCCAGAGCAAGTATATAGCAATGTAATGTCTCTGACATCTAGACACACTGTAGTTTCAGGAATACTATTTTCTAACATGTAACATATATCCGCTTTATAAATCCATATTATTATTATTATATTCGCGTCAGCGAACTTAGCTTAACAACAGCTCATAGTAAATTTTGAATCTGTCAGTGGAGTGAGAATGAAGGACTGCCTGTACCTGCCATGGAGTTGGTCCCTGATTAAACAGTTAGTTTCGGTAAAAGTAAACATCCCTGAATTTCTCTTGCAATACTGCAGTAGTGTCTGAAAAATTCCATTTGGTTCTTAACTGTCCTATTCTGTTTTGAAAATTTCATTTTTATGCTCATTTATGTCGTCTGCATGAAAAAAGCGTATTTTGCTAACAGGTGTCGCCACCGGTGTAGCATCATGGTTGCAGTGCCACACCCAGGGAAAATGACTGAACTATCAGCAGCCTGCTTGTGAGCAGTGATGTGTGAAGTTTATTTGAGGTGTGAAGTTTAAAAGCTGATTGCTACTACTGTACTTAAATAGCATCAATTAATTTAGGCCCAACTGATTGTGTTCTTGTTTATCATTATTATACCTCGACCATGAAAGCAGAGCTGTCATTGGCTGGGAGCTGGTCACATGTCAGTCATTATTTTAGTATAGTGACCAGGACTATTGCCCTCCAAAATTTGTTTTCCGAAAAAAAAAAATTGTCAAAATTTTTTTTTTTCCGAAAAAAAATTTTTCCCCGAAAATTTTTTTTTTACGAAATTTTTTTTTTCCGAAATTTTTTTTTTACGAAATTTTTTTTTTTCCGAATTTTTTTTTGTCCCAATTTTTTTTCCAAAATTTGTTTTTTCTAAAATTTTCTTTCCCTAAATGTTTTTTTTCAACATTTTTCTTTCAAAATCTACCATACATTTGCAAGAGTGCAGGAAAATACTAAAATTAGGGCATTAATTAGTAAAGACCAAAAAAAACTCATCAAAACTAGTAATAATAGTGCAATGTAGGCTATGCGTCTGCTTATCTACTCTCCTGTGTGAAAGGAAAACTATTTCCCTCGGCCTTCGGCCTCGTGAAATAGTTTTCACTTACACACCCTCGAGGGAAATAGATTTGACTAATGCCCTCGAAATCAGTCAATATTTGTATACTATAATATGGTTTCAAAATAAGAACAGTTAATTTGAGCTCCGCGAATCTATGGCATTGCCATCTACATATTATTATTATTATTATATCTAGTATTCTAGGCATGATTCTATAGATACAGTTGTGGACAAAAATATTCATGCAGCTTAGTATTCTGCACATAAATGGTATTTACTCTTGATTCAAGGATGCGAGGAGAAAAATTTCACTTTTAAGTCATTGCCCTAATCAATTATCATTGTCAAACACTGCAAACTTAAAGTTGACTCCCACACTTGGCAAGAAATCTAAAATCCATGAGATATTCATGAAACTATGCCAAAAAGTTCTTCAAAAAGAAAGCTTTCCAACGTAAAAAATAATAGGCGGACTATCCAACATAATTTTCGAACTATGATCTTTTCAAAAGCTTGTGGCATTACATTAAAACATACAGTAAAATACCAAAAAATTTATAATGAAAAGCAGTGTCACTCGAACAATATCCAAGAGATATTTATGAAAAATTAAAGGAATATAGCTGAAAATACACTTTGTTGAAAAACAAATCTTTGAAGGGGGGTAACCAATGTTTTTTGACAGTTACGTGGTGTACAATTATGAGAAAATTGTGAAAAACAATTCAACAAAAATAAGTCCCCTTAAAATAAACTTGAATATCTCAAAGATTCCTTCTCCGATTTTTATGAAAGTTGGATTGGATTACAGGCCTGTATATCAACCCAAAATGTGTGTATTTATAGTTTAGTGCCAATATTCCTGGCTGAGCCAGCAGCCTTCAAGTGAGCCTACCCCTGTTTTCAAAAATCTGTGGCTTTTCCAATGCATATGAACTATTTGACCAAGCGGGGGAGCCACCAACTGGGGTATTTTTGTTGAACCGTTTAGTTACGTGGAGTACAATAGGTGGAGCAGCTGTATTCTGTGGGATTCAACTTTAAGCATATCTCTGTTTTCAAGCTATGGGGGCACACAAATGTAAAATTTCAGCATGACAAAAGTATTCATACAGTTCGAACACGCTGCGTATAAAGTGCATCAAAAGCTTGAATTTCTGTTCAAATAATTTGTAACTTTCTGTGGCTTCTTTTGATAACCTCCTTAGAAATTCTGAGTGCTTTTTTGGGTGTTTTTATCTGCATAATCGAAAATTCAATTAAATCATGAAACTTTCACTATATGAAGTTATTTTCATAGTCGTTTACCAGATATTCAATTGCGGTTTATGTGGATTTTGCACTTTGGAGTCATCTCTCACATCACACTTCAACTGAATAGAAAAGAGCTTGAGATTCCACGTAGATATGATGAGGACTGTAAAGAACACCATGTGACCAGCTGGATCTTCAGGCTAAAGTTCCTTTATTACTTTCTTTTATCGTGCATCTTAGAATTGTGTGCACGCAGATTCAGTTTTCATGCAATCCTCTTTCAATCTATATCTGAAATGAAAAAGAAGCCGGAATCATATAGTTATTAATTACCAAGAAAGACTCAAGAAAATATCGCCTATCGAAGCTTAGTCGCTCAATAAAATATATAACACACCCACGCACCAACCTCACCTTTGCATTCTACATTTTCAATTTGAAGAGCATTGACAATTGATATACGTCTTCATGATAAAGAATGCAAATATCAAAGACGCTTTGAGCAGTGACAGCCTTTTTACTGTGGAAAGTTAATCAACATCAGGCTTTTGAAGTTTTATGATTATTCACATATTTAATTCGATAGTCATAATATTGAGATGAATATTCGCAGAAATTCCTAAACATTCACATCATTTAATAATACCTCAAACATTGGCAGTACAGTAGTTCAGTGACTTCAGTTACCCGTACACTCCAACAACAAACCACTCATGGACACTGATCATTTTTGCAGTACAGGGCAGCACCTGCAAGGTCTCTCCCACTTCCTCCCTTCCTTCCAGCACCATTTTACTTCACTTGCACTTAGTACAATGGATGTTCCATTCAACCCTGCAGCTAGCACGAGCTTATTGTTATATAAATTTTAAAACATAATAGAGTACGTGCATTCATCTCAACTTATACTCGATGCCTGATCTTCTAATTTGCCTAACAGCTTCATTTCTAAACCTGCTAAGAGAGTAGATGTGACATAACCAGAAGTACAATATCATGACAGACATTATCGACCTTAGAGTTGTTTTAATGCCCATTGCCGGGGCCATAATGGGCAGCAATGTGTCCGTCACCGGGTGCCTGGTAAAAATATCAGGTAACGTTAATGTGATTTGATACCATTCATAATTGCTAAGTCTTCCCTCTTCCTGGAGCGAAGAACGTCAATGCTTTCTGGAAAACTCATAAGCAGTTGTTTTATTACCAGAAGCTTGATTTATATAAATGCTACAATTTGCTACATTTTGCCATTTTGGACGTCTAAAACAAACTGTGCATGTGATGAGCCAAAGCCAAACTATTATAATAGAAATTAATTTTGCCAAGGTTCTATATTATGTTTTTTGTCAGAAACCAGTCCCATTCCGTCATTCAGCTCAAAGTTTTCAGACCAGTCATAGCAGATTTCTAAAATTCTAGGTTTATGTTAAAAACCACAACCTCTTAATTTTTTGTGACGTGTTCAATAATGTGTTTATGATTAATTAAGGAATCAACAATGAATTTCTAATAACAGGAGAAAATAGAGAGGGTAAAACTCATAATTAACTTCATGATAATGATATTTATGATAATGTTAATAGTGCATAACGAGCATTGCTTTTATATTAAACATCTTTGTACACTTAGCAAATACATTAACCTCAACCATATTAGACATGAAGGGTTATGGAACATTTATGAACTAATCAAATTCACAATCCTTATCAACAAAAACTGTTTGTTTCTATCTTTTATGCATTCCATCGTTTCGTCATACTTCATAAAATCTGTGCATCTCAATTCATCTATGTGAATCTCAACATGTCCTTGACTTCTAGACACCCTATCCATTTGAAAGCTTTCTCCATTTATGAGAGTAGTGACATGTGTACTCAACCTTTGAGCAAGATACTCGACTCTGCATGTATTGATTCACATGTCTCGACATTTTCGGACAACTTTCAGATGATTCTCTTTGTCATGTATATATGTTCTGTTATCGTTGGTGTATGCTTGTAAATACATATTCTATGGAATTCCTTTAAGATAATTCATGGTTTGAATCCATATATACATGTATATATACATTTTCTTGGTGTCCTTGAAAAAGTTTTGAGAGACCATTGCTACATTCTCACGGCGGCTCCCGGAGAACTATTTAAATCGGCGTCGAAGTATTTCCTGGTAATTTGGATGAATTTGGGTGATCCGCCGTCGACTTTTCACATCCCCCCAGGGGAAGTTTTTGTTCCCCTCAGCGGTTCCTAGAAATGGAAAAACTACGCCGTGGATGTCAAAAAAGATTCAACAGGTACAAACTTTTTTTCATGACGGCGGAACAGAGCATAAAATTTTGTTGATTTTTGGATGTCCGGCGTGGATTTTTTCAGTGAGAACGCCTCAAAAACATCTCCGGCGGGATATTAGGACATCCCCTGCCCCTGAGGGGACCTCTCCTGCCCCCGCGGGGACCTTTCCTGCCCCCGTGGGGACCTTGCCTGCCCCTGGGAGGACATTTGAAGCCTCGTCGGCAGTTTTTGACATCCCGCCGCGGTGAAATATGTTCACTGAGGGGCAGTTTTAGGTTCCCTGAGGGGTACTTTTTATATCTCGGGGCGATATAAAAGTTTCCCTCAGGAGGAGGAAATTCCTTTCCCCCGGCGAACTTTTGGGGACGGCGTACAACTTTTCTTCCCCGCAGTGAACAAAAAGAACCCCGCCGTGATATGCTTTTAATTAATTATGTAATGGTTTTATAAACATTGTATGTCGCCGGGATAGTCATTTTTTTCCTAGAATTCAACTGAAGCTACCCCTCAGTGGCAAAAAAGTTCTCCGTAACGTGCCGTGAGAATGGGGCATATAGCATAATAATTATGAACTCTTGAAAACTACACACAGTCGTGTAAGTTATATCTGGGACACTCTTTTTCAATCTAAACTTAACTGGTATTATCGGTTATCATTTAGAGTAGCGCGGGGCATGCAGCCCCCCATAACTTCGAGGAGCGATTTGACCTACTTTTTGTGGTCGATTATTTGAATGCTTATGCTGTCAGGAAGGGATCACTTAACTCTACTTATAATTAGTGACTACCCATTTTAATAAAGGAGTTACGGCCCTTTTTATAAAAAAATTAAAATGGCCTTCTTACCCCGCCCATCGGGCAAGAAGCCCTCTATTATAATCCTATGGCAATTTTTTTTTGCAAGCGCATTCAGCTTGAAAGTTATTTCTTGGGGTTCTTCTATCATTTTTAAGGCATTCTATTCACTTTTTCTAAATTTTAGAATTTTTCTGTTCATACATTTATTTTTTAATATTTTTTGCCCTTTTTCAATTTCGGCTAAATTTTTTTCTATTTCGATTAGCTATTCTATCAAGATTTAAGGTAAAGTACACATTATTAAATGGTTCCTGAAGCAGCTTCGAGGCCTCAGTGAAGGGGGCCCCATACCATGTGGGGCCTCTCGCCCCAAACCCACATATTTTAATTTGACCTCTATATTTTGAGCTAAAATGCAAAAAACATGATCCAAATCATATTTATGTGATGGTCATAAAGTGAAGCAATGCAGATATCCACTTTTAAAAATTTCCAAAGTTATTTCTGACAACCACTTTCAAACAATCAATCAAAGTTACAAAAACCATGCATCTTTTTTTGTTTCTTTAATTACGACTATGGTTTGGTGCTGAATGCCTTGAAAATTTGTGACGTCACCTAAAAAGCCTCCAGCTTCAATCCTATCAATAAGAAAAAGTACCAAAAATGTAAGTTTAGAAATAACCCTGGGGGGGCTTCTCACCTAACCCGGGCTTCTTGCCCCGACCCACTCTGAACCATGATATCGACATCTCTCCAGATAAATATTTATTTATTCTGCTTTCTCATAATCACAGATTCTTAAAGACAATCAATGTCCAAGATATTATGCATTCTATGATATATTTAGAAATAAAGATGATTTACACTTATTTGATCAAATCAATATACTTTACAAAGTTTATTGAACATGGCTACAAAATATTATATTAATGACTATATAGTGGATTGATTGAAACTTGAAGGTAAAGGAATAGGCTCAAGTCTAATATCCCGTTAAGTAGTTCCTGTGAGACTCTTTACTCTTTAAAATCATTGCATCACAACCGTTGTCATGGTGTCACATGGGAGCTTCCGCCCTCCCACCCGAGCTCATTGGCTGAAATGTTTGTTATGATGATATCACAACCAAATTACATAGTAATAATTCCATTTATACCATTCGACACCCCTGTCAGCCAATCACATGCCAGTATTGCAGGGAAATAATTCCCATATTCTTTGTTGTTCAGTTATCCTCTCATGTTTGACTGTTTGAGTGTTTGTCTCATGGTATAAGCCAGTTATTTACCATGGGATCAGGAATATGTGTTTATCACACCTCGGGCTAAAGCCCTCGGGTGATAAATCATGTATTCCCTCTCCTGTGGTTAATAACCTATACATACTGGACTGGAACCAAGGAATCTCTGTACGTTTCATATAAGAAAATACAGTAGAAAACCATTTAATTGGAATGAACCAAATATGCATTATGCAAAGATAAACACATGCAAATAAAGCGAGCAAAAAATTCCCCATTTGCACGGTAGGTCAAGTCAATGCAAGGTGATACACTTCAAAGGCGAAGGGTGCCATGTAAAAGATGTCAACCTTTTGTCAAGGACAGCAGGAAATGCATACATATAGAACCAAAGATATTCTCTTGTGAAATGTGATATTTAGGCCATCGTCAAAGAAAATTGATGTTTACTTTGCATTAATCAATGGTGTCCTTGACTTGGGTATTGCTTACATTGACCTGAGAGTGGTTGAATTGATGGAGTCATGCAATTGTAGTACATAATCCAGATCTGCACTTCGCAGAGAATAATTTTGGAAAAAACTTCGAATTGCACCACATAAACAATAAACAGGGCTATATAAGCCATAGAGAAGAAAACATACCTACCCAGTAATACTAGGTCAAAGGGAATCCTCTTGAACTAGGCCAAAAGGCCAAGACATGTGAATCAATACAGAGCCAAATGTCTAAAGTCAAAGGTTGAGTGCAGATGTCAACCCGCTCATAAATGGAAGAAGCTTCTCAGATGGACCCGGAGTGAAGAAGTCAAGGACATTTGTACTTCGAATGTGAATGGGCTCAGATAAATTTGTTCTGTTGGTCATAACAAAAGTTGACCAGAAAGTTGAGCTTTATCTCACTGGAGTTGTGTTGATTCCCAATGTTCCTGTTGACAAAATTCTTTCAGTACCATTGTGACAAGATAACATTTCAATGACACAAATCAAAGCTTCCGGTGTCTGAACAACAGTTTCTAAGTTTTCCAGGAAGCATTAAAGTTCTTCATAACAGGAAATGAGAAGGTTCCTCATTTGGAAATGGTGTCATATCACCCATATCAAAGCTGATTTTTTTACCAGGCGCCCAGTACCGGATACATTGCTGTTCCATTACGGACATTAAAACAACCATTGGTCCTGTTGGGGCCACTGTACAATGTATTGCTAATGCCATTGTTACAGGCAAAATTACACCATTTATTTACTTTTTCAGAAAAGGGAAGGTTCAGTGTTGCAGAGAATAAAGGTAACATGTGCAATGGCTGAAATCAGACAAGACCATTAAATTGAACTACACCAAATATGCAAAAGCTATTTCATGGAAACAAAAGCAAGCAAAGCATTCCCGATTTCAGTATTGGGCCAAATCAAAGCCAGGCCAAAATACACATTGTACTTCAAAGGCAATGTGTGCAATATGCAAGAAGTCAACCCTTTGTCAAGGAAAGCAGGAAATGCATACAAAGAGGACCAGATGTATTCTTTAGTGAAATGTGATATTTAGGCCATCATCAAAGAAAATTGATGTTTATTTAAGCTGTAGTTTGCAGTAATCAATGGTGTCCTTGACTTGGGTTTCTTTTACATTGACCCGAGAGTGGCTAAATTGATGAAGTCATGCAATTTTAAGATATAACCCAGATAAATACATGATACATGTACTTTGCGAGAAAACATTGAGGGAAAAATGTTCCACTGAAGCAATAAACATGGTCCATGGATACACAAACCTCAGATAATAGAACTTAATATTAAGAGAATCTTCTTAAAAGAGGCCAACAGGCCAAGACATGTAAAGAAAAGACCATTTGAAAGTGAATTGAGATGCAAGCAGACGAATTAAGTCACTTATCATAACAACATTTGTAAAGTTGAGCTCTATCCTCATAATGCTCAATTAAATTGTGTTGACTCCTGATGTGTCTGTTTTCAGACTTCCCAATTGGCATGCAAAGTAACATTTAGTGACATAAATCAAGCTTCCGACACAATCTGAAATACCATTTGTAAGTTTTCCAAAAATATTAAACTTCTCCAAGAAAGGAAATGGGAAGATTCTTCATTTGGAAATAGTGTCACATCACGTACATATCAAAGCTGATGTTTTTATCAGGTACCGAGTGGCGGAAACATTGCTGTTCCATTATGGACAATAAAACAGCCATTTGTCCTGTTATGGCAATACAAAGTATTTCAAATGCCTTTGCTTTGAAGCTATTCTGAAGATGGAAGGTTCAGCTGTAAAGCGTAAAGGTAACATTTACAATTGCAGAAATTGGCCTCCTTCAGCTTATCATCATAATTTCATCATTATTTCTGTTCCTTGAAACTTTACAAATGTGGCGACCAAGCTGCGGATGACTGGATTTGCATGCGCTTGTAAGGTAGTCAATTTCATCACCAGCTCATAGTTGTACATCCCACTAACCCAAAGTAATGTCACATTTGCTACCTTTTAGTAATTCTGACTCAAGGAGTTGTTTAGGTACCAAAGTTTTACCGCTCTAGAGTTGTCATGGTGACTAACCTTTGTGTGGAGTGTTGAAATATCAAAGTTAAAGGGTTTGCTAATCTTATTGGCATGTAATCTTTTAAAACCTGACAATTTATATAAGAAAATACAAACATTTAATGAAGTCAGAACATTAATGATTTCTGACTTAGCTGTCCGTTATAATACAAGGGAACCTGTGTCAGTGTTTCCTTTAAATTACAGGCATCTGAGATACGGTTATATAATAAGGTGTGGCTGATAGTGGGAGTTACGCTGTAATTTTTACTTAAACTGCCATTGTTTTTGTATTGTTCATATGTTGTTCTTTAAATAAATAAATAAATCAAAATCAATCAAAATCAAACATTTCCGTTCAAAGCAGAATATTGGATCTTCACCAGCGGCCATGGATTTTGAAAGTAGCCTGGCCTGGTGATACAGAAACTGTAAATAGGATCAAATTTACCTGATCTTGTGACTTTTCTATGTAAGGAGATGGTGACTTCCAAGGGACTGACAGCATTCTCCTGCCAATTCAGGGGCACCTCATGACAGTTAGTTACTATACCGTCCATATCAGTGTAAGGTCTTGGTTGCACATCTTTTGTGACACCTAGATTAATTTTTCTATGCAACGGGGAGAAAATATCTGTTATGCCGTCAGCTGGGTTGACAGCCAGCTCAAGTGTCATTCAGCACCTCCCAGCCAGCTGATATGAATCATATTTCCCCAGCCAGCCGCCTTAACTGCTTCTGATTACCTGACTGCATAGCAATTTCATCGGCTGAATGCCAAAAAATGACTCTCAGCTGACGACTTTGCCAGCTGGGTTGCCCCTGCCAATTATCAGTGCCTAGCAGAGACAGGTGATCACCCTTTTTTTCAAGTCATTAACTAGGCCTACAATGCTTTTTCAGTAAAGGATCTCGATTTTCTTGCCTTTCTCCAATTACCGCCCCACACATATTATGACAAATCTCTTCTTTTTTTTTAATTGTGAAAACAAATCTCTTTTCTTAGTGCATATGTGTATCATAATTTTAATTGTCCACACTGCAAATTCTGAAATTTTGAGTTAGCTCAAATGATTGAGTGAGACGGTTGCCCAATTTGTTTGAGCCGTGATAGCTTGCTGTTTTGAGTTATGATAATCTTTATGTTGTTATAACTTGAAATAACAAGCTATCTTGGCTCAAAGGAATTGTGCAACCATCTCACTCAATCAATTAACTCAAAATTCAAAATTTACAGTGCACTCTACAGTCAAATTTTCTAATTATCGATTCCAATATGAGGAAAAAATATTTTTGTTCTTATTCAAGATAATATCTGACCCAGTGGCCTTTTTGCACCTGCACTACAGCTGCATCTTATACCTGCTGCAGGTTTCATAACAGGAAGTCTAATCACTGGGGACTGAGTAGACAAAATCGGAAAAACTTTGATTGTGTAGCATTATTGGGATTTACCTGCTCCTAGACAGAAAGGTTACACTGGAAGGTTGCCAAAAATAAGTAGCTGTTTGTAACAGGAAAGGACTGTTTCCAGGGCTATAAGGCATGACTGCACTGAACAGTTACTCTGAACTAAAGGTCTGACTGAAACGTCGATATAGCATTTTTTTTTTTTTGGGTGATTCTCTCAGGAAAGTAATTGTCTGCGATATTAGAGTGCAGTTGTATAGAAAGCAGCCCTTTGGAGTTGGAATTGGAGTCGAAATTTGGTTTTCTGGGGGAATCTGAGTCGGAGACGGAGTCAAACTGGTCACTGATCTCACAAGTTATCTGAATAAATCTTGTTTTTCTTAGTGTCCTAAATTAAAGATTTTATTGGCACGAGGTCACTTGACATAGAGGAAACAGTAGACAGTTTTATCCAAGAAACCATGTCCCTGCTGTCAGAGGCGAATGTAAAACCCTTTGGAACAATGCTCTAAAACTGGTTTTAGCATGAAATGTTTACAGCAAAAAACGTTTCTTATTTGGCCAGAGATCCAGCCTTCTTAAACCTATTTAATGGTCTTTCACACCTTGGGTAGAATCTCATTCCAATGGGATAAAGTTGTGTCAACCACTGGAACACCTACAATCTATCAGCCACACTTTACAAGCATGTTCAATATATAATACCATATCTCAGATGCCTATAATTTAAAGGAAACACTGACACGGGTTCTGTTGTATTATAATGGACAGCTAAGTCAGAAATCATTAATTTTCTGACTGCAAATGTTTGTATTTTCTTATATAAATTGTCAGGTTTTAAAAGATTACATGCCAATAAGATTAGCAAACCCTTTTATTTGATATTTGAATGAAGTTAATCGCAAAGATACACTCACATTTCAAAAACGGAAAATATATCAGAGAATAGAGGAAACATTTACAATATGTGTGGAATTGTGAAAAGCCCCATCTCCACAGAAACATCTGGCCTACATTTATACGAGATCTATCCGATTCTGGGGTCCTTGACTTGTAACAACACTTCCATTGATCATAGAGTGCTCAGCTGAATTGACAAATTCATACAATTTCTATATATGTAGTAAGATACTCATCACGACTCATATTTATAAACCGTCATTCATCTATTGGCATATTTTTTTCAGCATTACCATGGGAAATATACTGACCCCTGCTGAATACACAAGTATAACATCTGTTTTGGAATCGCTAGGCAGAAACCAACAATAACAGACTTTTCGTGAACACATCTAGAAAGTGACCGAATAGGCACAATGACATATGGATCAATAAAAGGCCATGTCTCCAAGTTCAAAGGTTGAATACACAATGTCAACCCTTTTCAGAGAGAACTGCGCTTAGTATCAGATATCTGGCATTTGTTATAAGTTATTGAACCAACAAACTTTCAACGATTTATAACTAGTAGTATAACTAGTTTCATAGTAGGTGCAGGAGGCAGGCAGTCTGGGTGTTGCACCCTCCTAAACATTTTAGAGAAAAATCTTTTTGGGAGTTCTGGGCAAAAAAATTAGATATTTAGAACAATCTGGACATTATTTTTTGGGCAGGCCCCCAAAAATCGATTGACCTCCTAAAACACATAATGATGATATAACAACTCTCATGCAAGGTTGTAACATGTGGAAAATGTGAGGATCAATAATTACATTGTAGCCGTCTCAATTTTTGATTTGCAAAATATTTAAAGTATAATAAGCATTCAACTTATTTACCAGAGGTAACACTACTGCTTCCCAACTAACAGCGGCTTGTGCACACTGATGGCATCTTCGGTTTCTATTTTGTTTCCTAGAATGTCACAAAGAACATTCATTTGGCTTCGGAGCTTAACAATCCAAAAAAATGCTCTTCACCACATTCTGCAGAACCAATGAGGCTTTTTATTTGTGCTAGATTGAATTCTTGGTGAGACATGTAATGTATGTGCCCTCTCACATCAATTTAAAATATAATAGGAAATTAGAACTGGTGCTCCAAGAGAACATATAGCTTCGCAGTCCATTTAAAATTGAACTTATTTGTGGTGGGTCTCAATCTCTAGGCAACTATGCACATAGTTATATCCCTAGACCGACTGAATTTTTCCTCTCCTGTGTATACTGTGGAAAACAAAATGACCTCGTCACCAGAAAAAATGTCACTGGTGTTACTCATTAAATAAAGCATGGCTGTAAAAGGAACACTCCCTTCTGTCTTCGGTCAAATGTACCAGGGGGGCATCTTCTGATGGAAAGGCATCCATGACAAATGCAGATTTTGGCATTTATTTGTTTCTAGCACGCAGGGTGGATTCACAGTGTGCTGAGTATTCTTTTTCGGTGTCACTGGTGTTACCCTAAAAAAAGGTCAATTATTCCTAAAATTTTCAAAAACTGCCTCAGTCATAGGATATGTCCTGTTTACCTGTGACAACACCTTTTCAAATCAATGCATCACTTGGGGAGCAATTGGTATTTCAGGGCAAATTGTCACTGGTGCTACTCAAAAATGGTTGACAATGAGTCCAGTGGTAACACCAGTGATCAATGGTGGTAGAAAATCCAATGCAATTCTTATTTTAATGGAAAATATTTAAAAAAATATATTAATTTCGTCACTAGTTTAATTTTGAGTGAATGATGTTTCTTAACGTATACTGTAGCAACACCAGTGACAATTTTGTCTTAGTTATTGTGGAGTGACCCAGAACTTCAAAAGAAAACTGATTGTGATAAATTGCAAGAATGATGACAAAAGACCTAGCTAATTTCGGCAATTCTGGTTAGATTTTCATCAAATAAACGTTGGGATGTTGCTAATATAGTGCTTTGGCACCTTCCGCCACATTCTACTGATGTTTAATGGCCATTTATGCGGAGAGATGTGAAAATATATACCCTAAAATATAGTGTATGCAGTATAGTAGAGGCTTTTTTTCTTTAACTGCATACAGGCCCAAAAAAGCTCCAATAGTCACCCAAATTTAATCAGGTATTGTAAAGGCAATCAAACTCCATCAAGTAGTTTTTGCAGGAATCGACTCACATACACTGTAAAATTTGGAAACTGTGTTGAAGCAATAATTTGAGCTGTCTGAGAATGTTAATAATATTCAAGCTATGATAGCTCAATCCTATGAGTTGTCAAGGTATGATAGCTCAATGCTGTAAGTTGTCCAAACGAATCATAACATTTAGCTGTGAAAACATGAAAGCTTCAGTTGTTGCAGACAGCTTGACATCTCAGCCATGCCACATACAGCGCCATCTATAACAAGCACTTCTCATAAGACTGAATTTAGTTTTAAATAATTATTTACTTACAAGAAAAAAGAACATTTATATTACACTATCCCAGAGAAAAAATGAGTAGCACACCACTTTAGCTGGTTACTTTTTTAGTTTTATATCTCTTGAATTAATTTGTGGGAGTAATTAGATGCATGCTTTCACACGTCAACCAACATTTCCAAGTCAGAGTGTGTTCAAATATAGGCTTCTAGCACTGTTTACCAACTCAGATGAGCCACAGGCCATTGGGATTTATTCAAAAGAAATTAATTTTTAAATCTCCTTGTGATGCAATGGTCTTTGTTGAATGCATCTTGGGCCTGTCCATGGTGTGCTAAAATGAAGCATACTGGATCAGGTGGACCCCCTTGAGAGATCAAACAATATTTTGGGATTACAGCCCATATTCATAAATAACTTTATAAGACAGGTCACACAAATATAAATCAAAAACAACTTCAGAAGGCTATCTCAGAATGACATAAAGAAACTGATCAGAGAAATGCCAGTTAAACACTGCCAACTTGATCCTATTCCCACATGGCTTTTGCTCCAATGCATTGATGAATACCTCCCAGTTATAACCAATGTTGTCAATAAGTCACTCACACAGGGAGAAATGCCTCTTGAGCTGAAACATGCTTTAGTAAAACCTTTGTTGAAAAAATGTGGATTGGATCTAATCAAAAAGAATTATAGACCAGTATCAAACCTGTCATTCCTAGGCAAACTTATTGAAAGTGCTGTTATTAAACAATACACAGACCATCTTACTACAAACACCCTGGACGATGAGAAACAGTCAGCTTACAGAAAATTCCACAGCACTGAAACCCTTCTGACAAAGATCCATGACGATATCATGTTGAATATGACCAAAGGTGAAGTAACGATGCTTGTACTGTTGGACCTTTCAGCCGCTTTTGACACAATTGATCACAAGATTCTACTGAAACGTTTAGAAAGCAGATACGGTATTCATGATTCTGCGCTATGCTGGTTCAAGTCATACATATCTGAAAGGTCACAGTCGGTGATAATTAACGACAAGACATCAACCAGACTGCCACTAAAATTTGGAGTTCCTCAAGGTTCAAAATTAGGACCAATCCTATTTAATTCATACATCACTCCATTAAGTGAAGTGGCTGAAAAACACCAAGTCAAAGACCAAAAGTATGCCGATGACGAGCAACTTATACTCTCTTTCAAACCAACTTTCTCAGAACAAGGAAATGCTGTAGTCAAAATGGAAAAGTGCATTGCTGATATCAGAAAATTTCTCCATGAAAATAAGCTTTGTAACAATGGAGAAAAAACAGAACTACTGCTCATTGGCAGTCCACATCAACTTAATGAACTCCAAGTATCATCAATCCATGTCGACAATGTCAAAATCAATGCAGTCGATCATGTTAGAAATCTGGGTGTAATCTTTGACAAAAACATGACCATGGAAAAACAAGTCAACAAAATGTGTCGGAATGCCTATTTCAATATTAGAAACATTTCAAAAATCAGGAAGTCATTGGACAAGGAAACCTGTAAAACAGCGGTCAATGCTCTTGTCACACCTCACCTAGACTATGGAAATGGTCTTCTTTATGGAACCTCGCATCGTTTGCTGTATAAACTTCAAGTGGCCCAAAACTCAGCCGTTCGACTCATTGAAAAATTGAGAAAGCATGACAGTGTAAGCCAGCATAGGAAGCAGCTACATTGGCTGCCCATTCCAGCAAGAATACAATTCAAACTCATGTTAACAACTTGGAAAGCAATAAACGGGCAAGCTCCCTTGTATATTCAAAATATGATTCAGCCAAAATCTGAACTGTAATCTGAGAAGCAATAACAAAATGCTCTTAAATGAACCACCCTCCTGCAATAAAAACAAATATGAAGACAGAGCCTTTTCGCATGCCGCTCCGAAACTGTGGAACCAACTCCCAGAGATAGTCAAGGCCTCCAAAACACTTGAAGGTTTCAAGAGAAATCTTAAGACTTACCTATTTAAAAGTTTCTACAGATAAATCCAGCATCCACAAGCGCTAGTGAGCAGTTTACTGGAATTAGCGCTATATAAATGCCTATTATTATTTATTATTATTAACTAAAAATAAGTCAACACAGCTCAAAATTTTGAGTTGTGTCAGCTTGGATCAATAAGTCAACAAAACTCAATATTTTGAGCTGTAAGTCAACACAGCTCATTGTTTTGAGTTTTCTCAGCTTGAATACCTTAGTCAACATAGCTTAATATTTTGAGCTATCTCAGCTCGGTGTTTTGAGTTATCTCAGCTTAAAACATTAATCTATGTTAGCTCAATCAACTTGTGCAACCATCTCAATTAATCAATTGAGCCGAATCAGTGCCTCCGATTTTACAGTGTACTCACAAACGCACATGTTAAAATGCCATACTCCATAATAGCTTCTCAGCGAGTTAATTAACAAAACTTATTGAGAGCTTTTCTCAGACACTTAATAAAGTTGAATCCCACACTTGGCAAGAAATCTAAAATCCATGAGATATTCATGAAACTTTGCCAAAAGTTCTTCAAAAAGAAAGCTTTCCAACGTAAAAAAAAAATAGGCGGGCTATCCAACATAATTTTCGAACTACGATCTTTTAAAAATGTTAGGTCATTATATTAAAACATACAGTAAAATGCTAAAAAGTTTGGGATTTATAATGAAAAACAGCATCACTCGAACAATATCCAAGAGATAATTAGGAAAAATGTAATGAATATAGCTGAAAATACACTTTATTGAAAAACAAGTCTTTGAAGGGGCGTTACCAATGTTTTTTGAGAGTTATGTGGTGTACAATATGATGTGAAAATTATGAAAAACAGTTCAACAAAAATAAGTCCCACTTAAAATAAACTTGAATATCTCAAAGATTCCTTCTCCGATTCTTATGAAAGTTTGATTGGATTATAGGCCTGTATATCGACCCAAAATGTGTATAGGTTATTCACCTAGGGAGAGGCAATATGTGATTTATCCAGCAAGGGCGTTAGCCCGAGCTGTGATAAACACATATTGTCGATCCCGCGGTGAATAACTGGCTTATACCATAAGACAAAACTGAAACTTGTCATTTGTTGCTGTGGTTTTTCACCGCTTCACTTATTATTGTCCCATGGGAGGATAACTGGAAAACAAAGAATACGGGTTTTATTGCAGTGAATTGAAATACTGGCTTATGATTGGCTGACAGAGGTGTTGAATGGTATAAGTGTATTTATAGTTTAGTGCCATTGTTCCTGGCTGAGCAAGCAGCCTTCGAGTGAGCCAACCCCTGTTTTCTAAAATCTGTGCTTTTCCAATGCATATGAACAATTTGACCAAGCGGGGGAGCCACCAACTGGGGTATTTTTGTTGAACCATTTAGTTACGTGGAGTACAATAGGTGGAGCAGCTGTATTCTGTGAGATTCAACTTTAATTTATGCCATTGTTTCAATTTAGCTCTTGATTAGTCACCAGTTTTACAGACTGAAAGCCTGAGAAATATTTCAATCTTGCACCGGCTGAAGATGTTATTAGTTATTACCAAAATAAAACATGTCCAAAAGGAGGAAATTACAGGTCTGTATTTTCGATCAAAGGTGACAAATATTTGATTTCTAATAAAAAGAATGATTTGTAGAGGTGCTTGCAACCTCTATTTCGAGCGAAATGTTGGAAATGCCTGTGACACCACTTGGGTAGTTGCACCCAAAGACGAACAGCGGTTGGAATTTTTGGGGAGGCGTGCGACAGTTGCACAAATTTCATGGTCCAAATTTTATTCCATGTCAAATGAACTTGCTTGGAAACCACTAATTTCAATAATACATATTTGATCACCTGCCTGGATTTTTGGCCTCCATGCTCGAAGTTGGACATTTTATCAAAGTTTTAGAGGAGGGGGGGGGGGCGCCTATGACCTGACTTATGTTGTGCAGGTGTACCTCAGATCAGCCAGGGCAGCTCAACTTCCATATCTGTGGAGGGAGCTGCACCTTTGGTGACAATGTGATGATGAGATAAGAAGACTGGGAGTCTGGCACATGCCCGTTTGATTAAGGGATATCTGGGGTCTTTCAGTTGCCCCAGCTTAGGATACTGTATACAACCCGCCTCCATTAATGTCCCATGAGCTCAGACTAAAGTGAGTTCCCAGGGTGCAATTTGAACCTACGCCAAAAAAAAACCTCCCCCAATAATCATTAATTTTATTCATAAAATATGTTTGCTTTGAGGCGAATGTTGATTTATCAATTATTGTTGACTTACATAGGCTATATATACCATTGCAAAACATTACTTATAGATCGTTTTTAAAGGTCTCTCCTCAACGATACCCTAGACAGAATTATATGAGTAATTTAAGACCAGCTCCTTTTTGTCATTCAGGTTTAGAGTCCCAGCATAAATAAGTAAGTAGTCTGGAAATCCGACTCTCTTGAATTACATCCTAAACAAACAGAAAGGTTTTCTTTTCCAGGTTTACGCAACAAGTATATTCTGTCGTGACATTGTGACTTGCAGTTGCTGCATGAGGCAAAAGTCTTTCTCAGCATCAGAGGTGGCGGAACGCTTCGAAAAGTGGGGGGCACCGGGCCCTGGGGCAGCTTGTCTACGGTAATTTCAAGGAGAAAAGGGGGCATTTTACGTATTTTTGGACCCAAAAGTAGGGGGGGGGGTATGTGCCCCTAGTGCCCCCCCAGCTCCGCCGCCTCTGCTCAGCATGTGCAAACTTATAATGTTTGGTATGGCTGACATGGATCTCATTGGCAAACATTTCATGACAGTACAGTATAAGGGTCTTGGCGGTACTCCCTTGGATGAACTCTTGTTTTACTTAGGCCTACAAACAATCGTTTCTAGTGTGCCGGGACAACAAACCTTTTTATTGCAATTATAGCATTGCAGTACTAAAGGCGGAAAAAACTTTCTTCTTTGTTATCATTTGCAGAACAAACTTACTTTTCCATGTCAAGTGTCGAAGAAAATATTTTACGTGAAAAATACATAGGCCAATGTGCTTATACGCAGACAGCTTCAAATGCTTGGGTCAAAAATATTCATGGTAGTTTGTCACCCATGGTTTAGTAAGACATAAGGACCAAAATGGTGCAAAACCCGCTAGATTTAAGTGCACTAAGGACAGAATATTCTGTGGTCATCCCAGACCCTTTGTCACTGAGGTCCCTGCCATAACTGCCCATCATCAATGCATAATTCCTGCCGCTCTCCCCATTTGTTGCAGACAAGCTATAATCAGCTACTACTGAATTTCCCTGTCAAATATATTCACTCCCTGATTCAGTCTGTGTGGGGCCACTAGAAAATAATGTACAGGCTTGACCTTCACTATTAGGCAGGTCATGGGTCGTGGACAATTTGCTCATGAATCTGCCTGGGGCACAAGAATATTGGACGAGAGGTAAGATACAACGCTAGAAAAAATTGCAACGTTTAATGCCATTTTTGCTTTTTGCAAAATCTATAAAACACAAAATCTTAAAAATCAGTTTATTGATAATATTACAAGATTCATGCTGGCTGGCCAAGTGCTTAAGGTGCTCACCTGCTCCACTGAAGGCCTTTGCCTGCACGGGTTCAAACCCTCTGGTGGGGAACCCGAAATTTTCAGTGAACCGTCATGAGCAAAATCCCACCTGGGTGTCGTTTGGATGAAATTGTATAGGTAAAGTCGTTGCTAAGTAAGTGAAACACTTGGCATATGTTATTTCAACAGGAAGGGGCCGGGGTTCCGCTACTTTCCAAAGATTTTGACCCATATGTAACTGATGGTTATTAGGCAAAGAAAAATGTCAGACATTTGTATCCCACATTCTTTCAATATCATCCTTTATGACCCCATATGTTTTCATCTCATTGGATGATCATCCTTGATTCCAAAAGCAGTTTAGTTGAGGATGTTTGGCATTGAACCTACGGCAAAACATCACCCCCTGTATGTGTGTTATACTTTTTGTCGCTGCATTTACTTTATACCAAGATTAGAAATAAAAATCTCAAATCGATATCTGCTGCTGAAAGATATTTGACCTGCCCTTGACTAACTCCTGGTCCCAAGCAGAGTTGATGCTTGCTACTGTGAAACATACTAAACCGAATAAAAAAAAAATCAGATTGCTTGTCATTATTAGCTTCTTCCTTCATCGGCTTCCGTCAGTGGCGTAACTGGGTTGTCTCGAACGGGTGGGCACCTGGGGGGGCATGCGATTCTCTGGGGGGGGCACCCACAATACTAACTGTATATTTTAGCCAGAGTTGGAAAGTTCATATGGGGGGGCACCTGGGGGGGCACAGGTCCAATATGGGGGGGCACGTGCCCCCCTGTGCCCCCCATAGGGATGCCACTGGCTTCCGTACTGGGGTTTTAATATACTGTACAGAATAGCAAATCATCAGTTTTGACTCACTTGTAAGAGGACATGTATGTTAACTTGATGTGCATCGTTTTTCTGTTTTTGCTGTCGTCTCCTATGCAACTACATACATTGAATATGACATCTTTAAAAATTATGAAAGCTTGAGACCAAGGAGCTCTAGGTAAACTCAGTAAAAAGTGGTGCGCATTTATTTACTACACAGCTCTGTAATTTCTCTTCCTTCGTCTGCAGGAAAAGACAATCCTCTCGAGTTGTAGGCTTTGCATGATTCAGGTAATCACAAATATTTAGCTGGTAAATGATAAATGTCATGCACTAATTTAAGGTATTGGTTTCAGTGTCCGCCAACTGCCCCCGGGATGAGCCAATACTGGTTTCCTTTTCTTTCAAACAAATGTTTTTTTTAGTAGGTATACATTACCACGTCTGATGAGGCAAATATTCATAAGGTATATAATTTTTTAAAGAATATATTATATGTAAACGGCACAGCCATGAAATTCGCACAGCGCTTAAGAGTTTCTATAGGACTTAAAGTGTAACCATAACTTTCATTTTTTTATCTTTTACATGTATACAGAAAGACAGAGAGAAATGAAGATTAGAAAGATAAAATAGACAAAAATTATATGGAAAGATAGATATATAGACAGGTAGAATAATGTAAAGATAGGCAGATAGATAGATATATGGAAAAATAGTTAGAGAGATATTATATATCAAATAGATAAATAAGATTGATAGATAATCAGCTAAATGGTAAAAAGGTAGACAACACT
Source organism: Platynereis dumerilii (assembly GCA_026936325.1). Lineage (NCBI taxonomy): Eukaryota > Metazoa > Annelida > Polychaeta > Phyllodocida > Nereididae > Platynereis > Platynereis dumerilii. The sequence goes on along the minus strand of JAPTHN010000001.1, from coordinate 77,669,440 downwards.
GAAAGCTGCGAATTTTAAGTCTATGTTAGATTGTTGATATTACATAATAGTATAAGTAAAGACAATAACATGATGCGTGTATAGATTAATTGCTCAATGTTACATAATCATCAGTTCATAAAGATTAAGTTACTTAAATTTTATTATGTTTTCTTGTTGTCTGCTTTGAAATGAAATGAATCATCTGTTAATAATTTAATTCAGCTTGTCAAGGCTAATACATGAAATTAACTATTCCATAAAAATTATTAACACAGGAAATATTACTGAGAAAATTGAAGTTTTCAGACACTTTTGAAGATGATTTTGTTATGTTTTGTTCAATACGAAACTAAATCATTGATAAGAAGCTTGGCCCACTTAACATTATTCCCAGCTGTGGACTGTTGGTGTTGAGACCATCACTGCACTAATTTTTGAGACCTCTCTTGTGCTAAATTCGCTTTGCGAATCGGCCTTTGGCCATTTTGCTGTGCGAATATAAGAGAGTGGATATTTCTGCCTCATTAGCATGTTCCTTTTCCTTTTTATTTTATTTGACTTTCAGATTTAGTTATTTTTCAAGTATTGTCAAGCCTTAGAGTTTCTGGATGGGAGGAAATTCATTGACATAATATAGCTTCATACTAGAATGATGTTGATTGTGTGGTTTACAGCAAGCAAGAGTTGAACTATATTCCGAAGAATCTTGTCAGAGACAAAGTTTCCTTGTATTAAGGTTTACTTAGATGCATGGTTTCAGTAACAGCTTCATGACTCTTTTGCAGATGTGAAGGATTTTAGATTTCATTGCCTTACTACAGGGGAACAAGAAGTGCAACGAAATGACAATGTGTTTGGTGCTCAAGTGGCTTTGCCACGTCACAAATTTCCACACTTGGCTGAACAAATTCTGTGTATCACACTTCAAGAGAATTCCTATGACTTTGAGATAACACTTTCTTATACAATAATGAAATGATTATGTTATGCTTAGAAGCAACTGTCATCAACAATAGATACATACTGCATACATCCGCCAGATGTTTATGGAGGGGGGGCATCTATTTTTTTTTTTATATCTTATCATTCAAATTGATATATCTTGGGAACTAATGACTTGAAATATTATAAATATATACATTTAATTAAATAATTGGTCATATTGCTGAATGTTTAGCCTTTGTGCTCCGAAATTTTTAACTGGCGGAAGTAGCAGAACCCCCCTCCCCTTACCCCCCAAAAAAAGTCTACTTGTGGTTCACCAAGATGCACAACTTCCCTGTGTGAGTGAATGATTGGAGCTTTATCCTGTATTTGTGCACTCTAGTAAGAAATCAGGGCACGTGACACAGCAATGGGGTGAAGGATATATTTGAAACTACTGCCCAAGTAAAGTCCAGTTGACTTGCCCAGAGTTGGGATCAAACCTGGGACCCATCGATTGGAAGCACAGGGCACTATCAACTGAGGTCACCACCTATTCATACTGTTATTACTGGGCAAGAGGAATAGGTAATTAAACTTCATTTCGAAAACATATTCTAAGTTAAAATGAATTATGATCAGGAAAAATGTATTTGGTAAAACATATAGACAAAGTTGTCATACACATAAATTAGGAAATGGTCGTGTACTATTTTTGTGTGTTCTTGTAAAGTAACACTTCTCTAAATGCCTAAAACTTTTGAGATTTGTCCCATGAAGGGGATGCAATTGACAGCTATGATGAGTGATGTCCTTCAATATATGCTTTAGGTGGAGACCATTAGATTCCAAGTGGGAAGGCTTTCCTAAACAGCTAAATGAAACATGATAATTTTCACTGTAAAAACGCCGGTTAAAAATATTTGTTTCTAATCCAAGTGGCACCCTTTTAGAAGAAACACCCTACCATAAATTAATTATTTCAAGACTGCCCAGAAAGAATTCATTTATTTCACCAAAACTAGGCATGAAATTATTTATTACAGAAACCTCCAAGCCCCCCTGCCCCATGGAATTCTTATAGTAGCCAACTTGTATATCCATCCATTATCTGCTAAAAAGGTGTTGTTCCAAACACTTATGGGTTAAGGTCTTCAACTTCGGAAATATTTACACTCAGTGTTCACTGGGGCATTGAAAAATTGCTCGTCACAAGACCACTTGAGCAACAAACCACATGGTCATTTCGTTGCACTTCTTGTTCCCCTGTAGTAAGCCCTGTAATTCCCAGTGTTTCTGAAAAATAATTCTCCTTTTTGTCAGCATCTGCACCCGATTGAAGTAATTTCAAATATTTAGCAGGTAAATAAAGCATGTCTTTGGGAAATTAAAGATATTGCTTTTTTAATGATTGTTTGATGAGCAAGTTGTGTTCATTTTCTTTTCAAAAGCTTGCTTTGTTATTTTCAGATCTACCAAGAGCATGGAAATTCTTAGGGCTTCGCTTCAACTTAGAAAGTTTGGTAAAAACCTTAATTCCGTTTTTTTAGTATAGGTTGTTCACCACGGGAGAGGGAATATGTGATTTATCACCCGAGGGCTTTAGCCCGAGGTGTGATAAACACATATTCATGATCCCATGGTGAATAACTGGCTTATACCATGAGACAAACACTCAAACAGTCAAACATGAGAGGATAACTGGACAACAAAGAATATGGGAATTATTTCCCTGCAATACTGGCATGTGATTGGCTGACAGAGGTGTCGAATGGTATAATCTGGTTTGTAGCCGAGAAAATTTCTGCCTAAGTCTAATTCCAGACGTGTGCTACATGTACACGCATGGAAATCAGCTCTCTCAGAATGCTTCCTTGGCATCTGTCCTTCTCCATCAAAGACGTCACTTGTCTGACATACACACTCGACCTTTTGATTTAAAGGCATGGTGATGCATATATTTCCATATCTTGGAACATTGGTGAATCTGCAAACCATGCAAATAGCTCTATTGGTGACTTACCGGCTAGTAATATCTTACTTTATTATGAGATTCTACTGCATGCCTGATGTTGTGAGCTTACAGATGATTTCGTAAATTAATTGTAGACACTGAGACTGAATGTGAATTTTTTGCAGGACATGTAATCTATGGGGAAAATGACATCAAAAAGTTTGTGACATCATTTTTCTCAATAGAATTACGTCCTAGTCTTGGTGTCTACAATTATGAAATCATCAGTAATAAATTTGTAATAAATATTATAATACACCGATGTCTTGCTGTCATTGTAAAAGAACTAAGGATATCAGCTTCACAAGTTAAAGCTTATTACAGATCTCACATTAGTGTGCCATGTTCTTTTCAACTGCCATAGTGCTCTTGTGATGTCAGTATCAGCATAATGATTTCACAGTTGGTATATTCGCAGTTTCAGCTGTGTCACTTGGAACCCATACTGATCACACCATTACAAATCCACAATAAGCTGTTAGATTGTTGCTCAACATTGATTGTTCAGTTTGATGTTTTGAATAAATCCAAAAGTTACAATATCCAGCTATATATAATGCATGGATTTTGTGTATAACTGCTATCAGTTTTAGCACTTTTACAACAAAACAAATTCATTCACTCTCACATTCATTTGTAGGTCTGAGAGGTTATCATGTGCTGCTCTGTCTTGGCAAAAATAATATACTCAGGAACCATTCAGAATTTAAGACCTAAGGGGGGTAGTTTTGCTTGGGGGCATCCTTGTCACTGGTTTCCAATAATGTTTATTTGATGTTCGAATTCTTGGCCTCCTTGTCTGGCCTTTTCCCAAATATTTGTGGAGCAACTACCCCCCCCCCCCCCAGCATTTCTCGACCTTTGGTATGCCCATGCAACACCTCCACGTTCAATTCCAAAAAATCTCCCCATCATCCCCATTCCAGTCATCAGTTCTGAAAAGTTTCTTTGGCCTAGATCTCACCTGAAAAGCTGAAACGCCACAAGGTGCTGCCCTCAATTTCACAACACAACAACATGAATGTCCATGATGGATCAAGCAAGTGGCTCAAACATAGCAGTTTCACCTGCTCTAACTGAATCAAAACAGTCATACCAATGAATGTAGATTAATCAATTTTTAATCACACTTAGACCGCCCACAAGCCTGACTTGTTGGTAGCAGTTGGAAACACACTCAAGCTTGGAGTGCCAATAGTGATGTCAGTATTTCAATACTGACATCATCTGTGCATATATTCACATGGAACATGGCACACTAATACGAGATCTGTAATAACAATTTTACAAAGATGTTCTTCCAAAGATAAACTTGAGATAGCCTCTGCAAGGGCACTCAAATGGTTTAAATCAAATTTTAAGAAGTCAAACCCAAACAAGTTTCAAGCAATATACATAGTTCTGAAAATGAAATAGAATTACAGGGTAAAACTATTAAATCTGAAAATGATGTTAAGTTGCTAGGCATTCACATTGATAGCGAGTTGGATTTCCAAAATCAAGTATCACTGGTATAACTGGTGGCGCAGATGACCTTTTTGATATCCTTTCCACGGCCAGACTCATTCTGAACCCGCCAGCCATAGTGTGTCAATGTTGTTGGTCTGTGCAGGGCCAGAATTTTCTTCTCAGCTGCTCAACAGGCCAGCCATAGTGTGTCTATGTTGTCAGGTCTGACTTTGTCCTATGTGTGTTTTGTTGATTGCAGGAATCCTTAGTACTGTCTGTACATCATGTTACTGCTGATACTACTTCATAATTGTGTACACTGATTAATAACTCTAAAGTTAATGAGTCAGCCAATTCTATAATATGTAAATGGCACTGCCATGAAATTCGCGCAGCGTGTATGCACTTTAAAAAGTCTTTGTAGGACTTTTAGTGTTACCATAACTTTCATGTTTATTTCATTATTATTCAATGTATGAAAGGCAGTTATGTAACTGTTTCAGAAAATTAGAAATACAGATACACGGAAAGACAGAGATAAATGTAGAATAGGAAGATAAACTAGTAGACGGCCACCGTAGAGCGGTGACAAAACTTCACCTACAGTGATACCAGTCACTCGAAAGAGACACAGGTAGATGAGCAAGTAAAAAGTACGTGGAAATGATACAGGAATCCTACTGTAATACATTGCAATACATGCAAGTGTGCAAAAAACATAGACCAGTAGGTAAACCAATACATGAGCCAGTAGGCTACATGCACCATTTGACATGCACCAGTACAATGTACCCATGCAATGGACCAGTACATGCCCCACTGAGTACATGCACCAGTAGTCCAGTACAATGTATCATACAGTGGACCAGTACATGGACTGGTACATTGACCAGTATATGAAGTACATGTGCCAGTACATGAACCAGTACTTGCACCAGTAGTCCAGTACAATGTTCCAGTGCAATGGCTAGGGTTAGGGCTAGGGTTAGGGCTAGGGTTACCAGTGCAATGGACCAATGCAGTGGACCAATGCAGTGGACCAATGCAATGGACCAATGCAATGGACCAGTACATGGACCAGTACATGGACCAGTACATGGACCAGTACATGGACCAGTACATGGACCAGTACATGGACCAGTACATGGACCAGTACATGGACCAGTACATGGACCAGTACAGATATGATCGATTGAAATGATGGTACAATTCATTAATATAGACTTCAGAAATTCCTTGAAAAATGTGTTTTTTAATTTAAAATCGGTCTAAAATCAAAACCACTCAATGAAAACATATATAACTTTCCATGACTATGTTAACAGAAGTTATGGATAGGTGTAGAGAGGTTCATTGCAATAGGATGATTCCTTCCTTGTCAAAATATTGGTATATTGTCAAAATTTGACAAAAAACATGAAATTTTCAGGGTCCGGCGATCTTTTATACCGTCATAGCTACGACAAAGTGTTCAGTAAAGGAAAACTAGTGGTGAATTTGGTCTTTCCAAATCTGTTTTCAGATTCTCCTTAACCTAGTTAGGACCGGAGTGACAGTAGATTGAAATTACGGTACAATTCAGAAATACGAACCTTAGAAGTCACTGAAAAAATGTAGTTTTTAACTTAAAATCTCTCTGGAACAGAAACGGTTAGATGGAAATATATATAACTTGGCAGGATTATGTAAACAGATATTAGAGATATGTCCAGACAGGTTCATTAGAAAAAAAAGATTCCTTCCTTGTCAAAATATTGATATATTGTGAAAATTTGACAAAAAACATAAAATTTTCAGGGTCCGGCGATCTTTTTAACCGTCGGAGTTACGACAAAATGTTCAGAAAATTAAAACTAGAGGAGAATTAGGGCTTTTGAAATCTGTTTTCAGATTCTCTGTATCTTAATTAGGACCGGAGCTACGGCCGTTTGAAGTTACACTATCTTTGAGAAATGTAAAAAAACATCATAAATTTTTCGCTCGTTTTTCAACTTTGTGACCTTTACAGTGCAACGTAGGTCAATCCGAGGACCATGAAAATTTACAGGAAGCCTCTAGAGTATTGTAGCAAGTGTGCCTGCTATTTTTGTAACAATATCTTGATTCCTTCTATGTTAAAAAAAATGAAACGTCCAAATAGTAAAATATTTCAACATATTTGACCTTGAGTTTGACCTTGAAAAACATTATCTAGGTCAAAATGACTATGATTTTTAGAAAGGCAGTGTGTGACAAAGGGGGGGTCAGTCATGCATTGTAACCCTGTAGCATCAATATTTCCCTGTCAAAAACGAGGAAATGTGTCATTTTTTAACATCTGTCGGTTAGCTATATTTAAAAAATGTTCATAAATCTGGCAAAGGAGGTAGACAAAGTATGATTATACATCATCAATAAACAGGTCAATGTTCATCTGTCACCTGGAAATCACGCTGATATCTTGAAAATAACATGGTAAAAAAAATTGCTGAAAATGGCACCTTTTCAAAGTTTTTCGGGTCAAATGACCTTGAAAAATGAGGTCAAGGTCAAATTTAAAGGTCTGTATGGAGTTTATACATGTATGTTTGGGGGGGTTTACTATGACATGTTAGCAGCTAACATCGATATTTCAAGGTCAAATTCTCAAGGTCACCGTTATTAGTTACGCGGTATGACTTTAAAATTACGTAACTCAAGAACCGGTACTGCCAATGTAAAAAGTAGAGTCTGGGCAGCTGTCCCGTGAGTTTGGGCACGTTCTGGCACCAACGGTATGACTCTACAACTTACGGATTTTGCGCCACAGGAATCAACCTCAAACCATGAAAATGGACTTTGTGCCCAGTGACCTTGACCTACTTTCATGAAAATAGGTCAAACTATGTAGAATGTGTGTGGGACCTTTCCATGTACAGGAAAGTGAAAACCGGTAATAACTGGATGAGGTACATGTATTTGAAATATTGCGAAATCCGACTTTGAAAGGCTCTGTGACCTTGAAAAATAGGTCAAGGTCAATTTTTTCAAAATGATTCTCTTGTATTTTTGTAGGCTACGTATACAAATTTTTTGAGAATTCTCCGAAGAGGTTTGTCGGGAATAATAATAATAATAACTAGAAATGAGTAACTGCAAGCAGTAACAAAACTTCACCTAGAAATATTGGTCGAAACGAAAAAACGAAATGCCGGAAGTAATTTGAAAAGTTCCAAAGTAATTTGAAAAGTAATTTGAAACGTAATTCGAAAAGTAATTTCAAAGTAATTTGAAAAGTACTTGTAGAAAGTAATTTCAATGCAAAAGTAACATGTCAAGTAACATGACGAGTAAATTGACAAGTAAATTGACAAATGCATTGACAAGTACATTGACAAGTTCTTTGACAAGTACATTGACAAGTACATTGACAAGTACATTGACAAGTACATTGACAAGTACATTGACAAGTACATTGACAAGTACATTGACAAGTACATTGACAAGTACATTGACAAGTACATTGACAAGTACATTGACAAGTACTTGAATATTGTATATGTACCTGACCAATACCCGCAGACCATAACCTGTACCAAGCCTGTACATAATTTCATAACTCTAGGTGAAATACTGAGGTAACAATGAGCGATTCCAAAATGGCCGCCATTCTGTGTCAAACATTTTGAATTTCTCCACACGTGCGTGAACAATACCCACAAGCCAATACCTGTACCAAATTTCATAACTGTATTTGAAATACTAAGGTCACAGTAGGCAATCAAAAAATGACAGCCATTTTGATTTAACTTGAAATATGAATTCTTCGTATAAAAAACATCTGAATGAGTACTTGAATCAGTCACAAACAAAATAACTATATGAAAATTGCATGGTGTTCAAGGTCATTGAAAAAAACACATTTTTGCACTGGTATTCGCCAATTGACCTTGAAAAATTAGGTCAAGGTCAAATGTGAAGGTCAATTTGGGGTGAATGGCAAAAAAGAATAGCAGTTTACTATAGCATGTTATAAGCCAAAATCGATATTTCATGGTGAAATGACGAAGGTCACCAATTTTGATGACTTACCAATGTTTAAAATTACGTAACTCATAATCCGGCCCAAGAAATGCAAACACAATACACATGCAGATGTCCCGTTAGTCAAGCAACATTTTGCCACAATTTGGGCCACTTTGCATGAAAAACGTGCAATTGCATAAGAAAAAACCATAAAACACCAAAAGTGGTCGTACGGGACATTGACCTTGACCCACATTCACGAAAATGGGTCAAATTATGTAAAAAGGCTTTTTAACAAACTTCCTAAAAGGACAATGAAATCCAGCAATAAACGAAAAAGTTATTGCCATTTTAAAATTTTTGAAGTCCAACTTTGAAGTGACCTGTGACCTTGAAAAATGGTCCGGGGTCAAAAAAACTCGGGGAATGTAATGAGGGCATATGAGGCTCCGTTCATGAATTTTTTGAGGGTAGGTTAGGGTGAAAGAATAATAATAATAATAATAAATAATAATAAATAATTACGAAAACAAGAAACTTCACCTATGGTAATAGGTGAAGTTTAATAAACTAGTAGACGGCCACCGTAGAGCGGTGACAAAACTTCACCTACTGTGATACCAGTAACTCGAAATAGACGTAGGTAGATGAGCAAGTAAAAAGTATGTGGAAATGATACAAGAATCCTACTGTAATACATTGCAATACATGCAAGTGTGCAAAAAACATAGACCAGTACGTAAACCAATACATGAGCCAGTAGGCTACATGCACCATTGGACATGCACCAGTACATGCACCAGTACAATGTACCCATGCAATGGACCAGTACATGCCCCACTGAGTACATGCACCAGTAGTCCAGTACAATGTATCATACAGTGGACCAGTACATGGACTGGTACATTGACCAGTATATGAAGTACATGCGCCAGTACATGAACCAGTACTTGCACCAGTAGTCCAGTACAATGTAAGAGTGTAATGTACCAGTACAATGTACCAGTGAAAAGGCTATTAGGGGTTAGGGCTAGGGTTAGGGTTAGGGCTAGGGTTAGGGTTAGGGTTAGGGTTACCAGTGCAATGGACCAGTACATGGAACAGGACATGGACCAGGACATGGACCAGTATATGAACCAGTATATGAACCAGTATATGAACCAGTATATGAACCAGTATATGAACCAAGTACATGCTCCAGTACATGAACCAGTACTTGCACCAGCAGACCACTACAATGTAAGAGTGTAATGTACCAGTACAATGTGCCAGTGAAAAGGTTATTAGCGGTTAGGGTTAGGGTTAGGGTTAGGGTTAGGGCTGGGGTTAGGGTTAGGGTTACCAGTGCAATGGACCAATGCAATGGACCAATGCAATGGTCCAATGCAATGGACCAGTACATGGACCAGTACATGGACCAGTACATGGACCACTACAGATATGATCAATTGAAATGATGGTACAATTCATTAATATAGACTTCAGAAATTCCTTGAAAAATGTGGTTTTTAACTTAAAATCGGTCTAGAATCAAAACCATTCGATGAAAACATATATAACTTTCCATGACTATAACAGAAGTTATGGATAGGTGTAGAGAGGTTCATTGCAATAGGATGATTCCTTCCTTGTAAAAATATTGGTATATTGTCAAAATTTGACAAAAAACATGAAATTTTCAGGGTCCGGCGATCTTTTATACCGTCATAGCTACGACAAAGTGTTCAGAAAAGGAAAACTAGTGGAGAATTTGGTCTTTCCAAATCTGTTTTCGGATTCTCCTTAACCTAGTTAGAACCGGACTGACAGTAGAATGAAATTACGGTACAATTCAGAAATACGAACCTTAGAAGTCACTGAAAAAATGTAGTTTTTAACTTAAAATCTCTCTGGAACAGAAACGGTTAGATGAAAATATATATAACTTGGCAGGATTATGTAAACAGATGTTAGAGATATGTCCAGACAGGTTCATTAGAAAAGAATGATTCCTTCCTTGTCAAAATATTGATATATTATGAAAATTTGTCAAAAAACATGAAATTTTCAGGGTCTGGCGATCTTTTTAACCGTCGGAGTTACGACAAAACATTCAAAAATGAAAACTAGCAGAGAATTAGGGCTTTCTAAATCTGTTTTCAGATTTTCTGCATCTTAATTAGAACCGGAGCTACGGCCGTTTGAAATTACACTATCTTTGAAAAATGTGAATAAATATCATAAATTTTTCGTTCGTTTTTCGACCTTGTGACCTTTACAGTGCAACTTAGGTCAATCCGAGGACATTGAAAATTTACAGAAAGCCTCTAGACTATTGTAGCAAGTATGCCTGTCATTTTTGTAACAATATCTTGATTCCTTCTATGTTAAAAAAAATGAAACGTCCAAATAGTAAAATATTTCAACATGTTTGACCTTGAGTTTGACCTTGAAAAACATTATCTAGGTCAAAATCAATATGATATTCTGAATGGCAGTAGGTAACAAAGGGGGGGTCAGTCATGCATTGTAACTCTGTAGAATCAATATTTCCCCGTCAAAAACGCAGAAATGTGTCATTTTTTTTCATTTGTCGGTTAGCAATATTTCGAAATTTTTCATAAATCCGGACACTAAGGTAGACAAATTATGATTAGATATTATGAATGAACAGGTCAATGTTCATCTGTCACTTGTAAATCACGCTGATATCTTAAGAACAACATGGTAAAAAAAATTTCTGAAAATGGCACCGTTTCAAACTTTTTTGGGTCAAACGACCTTGAAAAATGAGGTCAAGGTCAAATTTAAAGCTCTGTATGAGGTCTATACATGTATATTTGGGGGGGTTTACTATGACATATTAGCAGCTAGAATCGATATTTCAAGGTCAAATTCTCAAGGTCACCACTATTAGTGACGCGGTATGACTTTAAAATTATGTAACTCAAGAACCAGTACTGCCAATTGAAAATAAAGAGTCCGGGCAGCTGTCCCATGAGTTCGGGCACGTTTTGGCAGCAACGGTATGTCTCTACGACCTACGGATTTTGCGCCACAGGAATCAACCTCAAACCATGAAAATGGAATTTGTGCAATGTGACCTTGACCTACTTTCATGAAAATAGGTCAAACTATGTAGAATGTGTGTGGGACCTTTTCATGTACCGGAAAGTGAAAACCGGTAATAACCGGATGAGGTACATGTATTTGAAATATTGGGAAATCCGAATTTGAAAGGCTCTGTGACCTTGAAAAATAGGTCAAGGTCAAAATTTTCAAAATGATTCTCTTGTATTTTTGTAGGCTACGTATACGAATTTTTTGAAAATTTTCCGAAGAGGTTTGTCGGGAATAATAATAATAATAAATAACTAGTAGACGGCCACCGCAGAGCGGTGACAAAACTTCACCTACTGCAGAACCAGTAACTCAAAATTGACACAGGTAGATGAGCAAGTAAGAAGTATGTGAAGAAGATATATATAATACAGGAATTCCACTGTAATACATTGCAGTACAGGCAAGTATGCAAATAGAAACACATAAACCAGTACATAAACCAATACATAAACCAATACATAAAGCACTACATGCACCAGTACATGCACCAGTACATGCACCAGTACATGCACCAGTACATGCACAAGTACATGCACCAGTACATGCACCAGTACATGCACCAGTACATGCACCAGTACATGTACCAGTACATGCACCAGTACATGCACCAGTACATGCACCAGTACATGCACCAGTACATGCACTAGTACATGCACAAGTACATGCACAAGTACATGCACAAGTACATGCCCCACTGCCCCAGTACATGCACCAGTACAATGAATCAGTACAATGTACCAGTGCAATATACCAGTGCAATGTACCAGTACATGGACCAGTACGTGTGCCAGTACAAGGACCAGTTACTGTAGGATGAAAACATTGCAAATGACTGCAATTTCTGAAAACATACATTTTTCAGGGTCCGGCGATCTTTTAAACGGTCGGAGATACAAGAAAATGTTCAAATAGTAGACCAAGAGGAGAATATGGGCTTTCCAAATCTGTTTTCAGATTCTGTGTAACTTAATTAGGACCAGAGTCACGAAAGATTGAACTTATGGTATGATTCAGAAATATGGACTTTTAGATATCCCTGAAAATATGCAGTTTTTAAGTTAAAATCACTGTAGAACCAAAACGATTCAATGGAAATGTATATAATCCGGGAAGATTATGTAAATAGAAGCTCTAATTATGTCCAGACAGTTTCATTAAAATGGGATGATTCCTTCCTTGTCAAAATATTGATATATTGTGAAAATTTGACAAAAAACATGAAATTTTCAGGGTCTGGCGATCTTTTTAACCGTCGTAGCTACGGCAAAATGTTCAATATATGAAACCTAGAGGAGAATATGGCCTTTCCAAATCTGTTTTCAGATTTTCTCTATCTTAATTAGGACCGGAGCTACGGCCGTTTGAAATGACGCTATCTTTGAGAAATGTGAAAAAAAATCATAAATTATTTGCTTGTTTTTTGACCTTTTGACCTTTACAGTGCAACGTAGGTCAATCCGAGGACCTTGAAAATTTACAAGGAGCCTTCAGAGTATTGTAGCAAGTATGCCTGCCATTTTTGTAACAATATCTTAATTCCTTCTATGTTTAAAAAAATGAAACGTCCAAATAGTAAAATATTTCATCATGTTTGACCTTGAGTTTGACCTTGAAAAACATTATCTAGGTCAAAATCAATATGATTTTTAGAATGGCAGTGGGTGACAAAGGGGGGGTCAGTCATGCATTGTAACCCTGTAGAATCAATATTTCCCTGTCAAAAACGCAGAAATGTGACTTTTTTTTTCATTTGTCGGTTAGCAATATTTAAAATTTTTTCGTAAATCTGGGGACGGAGGTACACAAAATATAATTAGAAATTATGAATAAACAGGCCAATGCTGATCTGTCACCTGTAAAACATGCTGATATCTTTAAAATTACATGGTAAAAAAAATTTCTAAAAATGGTACCTTTTCAAACTTTTTTGGTTCAAATGACCTTGAAAAATGAGGTCAAGGTCAAATTTAAAGGTCTATATGGGGTTAATACATGTATATTTGGGGGGGTTTACTATGACATGTTAACAGATTAAATCGATATTTCAAGGTCAAATTCTCAAGGTCACCGATTTTGGTGACGCGGTATGACTTTAAAATTATGTAACTCAAGAACCGGTACTGCCAATGAAAAATAAAGACTCGGGCAGGTGTCCCGTGCGTTCGGGCATGTAATGGCATCAACGGTATGTCTCTACGACTTACGGATTCGGCGGCACAGGGGTCAACCTCAAAACATGAAAATGGACTTTGTACAATGTGACCTTGACCTACTTTCATGAAAGTAGGTCAAATTGTGTAGAAATTGTCTGGGACATTTTCATGTACCGGAAAGTGAAAACCGGTAATAACCGGACGAGGTACATGTATTTGAAATATTGCGAAATCCGACTTTGAAAGGCCCTGTGACCTTGAAAAATAGGTCAAGGTCAATTTTTTCAAAATGATTCTCTTGTATTTTTGTAGGCTACGTATATGAATTTTTTGAAAATTTTCCGATGAAGTTTGTCGGGAAGAATAATAATAAATAATACCGATTACAAGAAACTTCACCTATGTGTAGGTGAAGTTTAATAATACCGATTACAAGAAACTTCACCTATGTGTAGGTGAAGTTTAATAATAATACCGATTACAAGAAACTTCACCTATGTGTAGGTGAAGTTTAACTAGACATAAAATATAATAGATAAATAGATGGACAGATAGATAGATAGATATATTGACAGACAGATAGATACATACATTGATAGATAGATATAGGCCTATATTAAGTAGATAAATTTTTTTGAGCTAAATGGTAAAAAGGCAGACAGCACTGAAAGCTGCCAAAGTCAAGTCTATGTTAGATTGTTGATATTACATAATAGTATAAATATATACAAAAACAATAACATTGCATGTAGATTAACTGTTCACTGTTACATAATCATCAGTTTATAAAGATTATGTAACTTTAATTTTGTTATGTTTTCTTGATGTCTGATTGAAATTAAATGAATCACAAGTTAATAATTTGATTTAGCTTGTCAATGCTAATAATTAACTATTCCATAACAATTATTGGTACAGGATATATTACTAAAGAAAATTGAATTTTTAAGACACTTTTTAAGATGAAAATGTTATGTTTTGTTAAATATGAAACTAAATCATTGATAAGAAGCTGGACCCACTTGACCTAATTCCCAGCTGTGGACTGTTGATGTTGAGACCATCACTGCACAGATTTTTGAGTCCTTTCTTGCACTCAATTCACTTCGCTCAACGGCCTTCGGCCGTTTCGCTGCGCGAATATAAAATTCAACTTACAGTCATATATCATAAACTGATAGATTTGAAGTATAGTATACACTTCCATGGCAATACAAATGTGTGTTTTCTATAGATAAGTGAGTTTCATTTTTTTATAACATAAAATTACTTAATGGAGAGCCCTGTAATGTTTGATTGAATATATTGCAAATAAAACAAAGACCTGTTTTCCATGGCATGAAAACCCATTTCTTTACCTTTATAAAGGAATTTATATTCATATATTGACCTGAGAATCAGAGTTAAGTCAATTTGGCAGGTAGAATAGGTTAAATATCGTTTTATTCTGACAAATACTTGCTTTGATGAGACAAAATAAAGATATAGTTCAGGAAAAGAGTAAACTTAAAGTGGTGTCAAATATCACTCACACATGTGTGTTTCTGAAATGCATTTGAGATTTATTGGCAGACTAACCTACATGGCTTGGCCCAGTTGCAGATAGACCTTTTGCAGGCATACTTCTTTTATGCTAGAGTTATCTTCAGTACGTAAAACCTGCTTCTTTACTGGGCACTTATTCACTTTCATTCATTAGTGGTTTGCAATGCCTAGTTACAATCCAATATTATTATAGTAATACTATTGATTTCTTAAAATAATTGCTTATTAGTGCAAAAATTAAAGTATAACATGCTTCTTCATTTTTCTTTTGACAGTGTATTATTATGCCAGATGACAATCCAGTAAGACTATCAAACTACAGTGCACCAGTGGTGTAACTAGCAGGTCATGGTGAGGGAGGAGGGTGGGCTCAAATTTACAGAGGGGAATATATTATAAATTAATTTTAATCAGATGCTTAAAAATAGATTATAGAGCATTGCATTGTTCATATTTTACTGTAATACATCTGTATATCACAAAATGCATACATGTGCAATTTCCTAAACAAATGTATATCTCTATTTATTTTGTTTTTGTCAGAAATGTTTTGAGAATAATGATGGACCATTGACGATGCCGATAGTTTCTGATCATCAACAATTAAGTAATTGATTTATAATATCATTATTTATATACTTATATAGAATGTTATTTCATGCAAATGACCATGAAATTAATTGTCATGCTAGGTGAGGTACATGAAGAAAAACTTCTTTAAAATGGTTATAAAATCGATGAAGATTGACTTAAGTTAGTTTTCAGAAAGAAGGCATAATAATACTTGTAAACACCACCTGGTAAAAAACGCTTTGGTGTCAAGGAGAAGACACTGCCCCACGAGTCACAAACACTGCTTTATTTGACTGATGCAAAAATTAACATAACACACACTGGCTTGAGTGCAGCTATGGTATAACTCTGACATTGAAAACTAAAACATGCATCAGCAAAGTTAGTC
This sequence comes from Platynereis dumerilii, assembly GCA_026936325.1. Classification (NCBI taxonomy): domain Eukaryota; kingdom Metazoa; phylum Annelida; class Polychaeta; order Phyllodocida; family Nereididae; genus Platynereis; species Platynereis dumerilii. Next base: position 77,653,326 of record JAPTHN010000001.1, on the reverse strand, counting down.
ATCTAATGTTCAAAATCAACAAAACTCACACTGGCCTGGAAGCATTTATGGCATTAAAATCAACATAACACACAATGGCCTGGCGTCAGCCATAGCACTTATTTAGCCCTCCTATGATGAAAATCAACAAAACACGCACTGGCCAGGGTGCATCTAAGGCAGGAAAATCAATAAAACACACAATGGCTTGGGGGCATCCATGGCACAAATTTAGTGCTCTGATGCAGAGAACCAACAAAACACACATTGGCCTGGGAGCATCTAAGGCAGTAAAATCAACAAAACACACAATGGCCAGGGAGCATTTATGGCAAGGAAATCAACAAAACACACTATGGCTAGGGTGCATCTATGGCAGAAAAATCAACAAAACACACAATGGCTTGGGAGCATCCATGGCATTAATTTAGCCCTCTGATGCAGAGAATCAACAAAACACACATTGGCCTGGGAGCATATATGGCAATAAAATCAACATAACACACTATGGCTTGCTGGTTCCAAAAATGTGTCTGGCCACCAGAGTAAGGTTTTTGCCCACATTCCTTTCCTTTCTGAGTGAGGAAATTTCAAGCAACATTGACACACTAAGGCCAAAGTCATGCCTAAAATTTCACAATTTTCATGTCTGCAAAAGGAACACACATTGACACACTATGGACAGGGAAAGGATATTGAGCAACTAAAAACATTTTTCCAAACAACCTTTGTCGGTGATAAGACACTTTTGCTTTATATATATATAATGATTGTCAGTATACAAGCATGCACCTTACTTGAAGTCTTTGCAATAAAACCTTTGGGTCTGTATTATTCAAAAGGGTCTTGCCAAACACGTCTTGCTTATATTTTATTTATGTTGGGTGACCAATAAACCTGAATACAGAATCCGATTATCAGAGCATACATGTCTTTATTTAGCTGATTTATCACATTGGCTACCAGCTGAGGAATCTGACCCAGTTTAAAATGATATCACAGCTTGTAGTTACTTTACATATATTACAATTCTAGATAATACGATAGGGATGCCGATTATGAAACTGAGTCGACACTGACATCTCGCTTCAACAGCATAGAAAAGAACTTTGATTCCTGAATAAGACAAAGACAGTAATTGCAGGCGATTTAATTAGCATGCGGTTCCTAAGTTTTTGGCTACAAATACATTGTTCGCATGGTAATTAAATCACCTGTAACGTTGCATTTATCATGCAAACTTTAGCTATGATTGATGTTTGAAAATGTTGATTAGTTCCGCAACTTCGAAGAAAATATGCACATTCATGTGGGATATACATTTCTCACATTTAATTGTTACTTACCGGGGTAAGGGTGGTTAAGAAAGATGGCTGCCCCTCTTCCTCCTTCCTCGGTGGGTTCCCGCCGAATCTGTTACGTAACGACGATCTGGTCCAATTAGGAGCCTCGGCCCCCCTCTGCTCACCGGACCAGATCGGGTCAGGTATAAGGTCCTTTTCCCGCTCGAATCAATTCACTCGTCCGCTTCATCTCGTTTCATCTACGTCGCACCAGCACGATCGTATTGCACCGCACAATTAGTAAGTGAGCCTGTTTGTTTATTGTCTGTTGTGGGGGAGTTACGCTGTCTCTATTTTGATCTGATCGTGCTAGGCTTGAGAGATATGACCCGATCTAATAAGAAACGATCTTGTACTGTTTGTAGACAGCCCGCACTGGGCCATGATGGTCCCATGGATGCCAGATGTTCAGCGTTGGCTAATAAGCATGTAGATGACGATCGAATAGATTAACTGATCTCCACACAGACTTTAGGCTCTGATGAGACGTGCGATTATGATATTAGATGTGCAGATCGTGAGCTGGAGGGCGAGGGGAGCGGAGAGAATTTCGGTTCCTATGATTTAGGGGGTGCAGGGAATCATCGGGAGCCGTCCCGGGTAGATTATCCCAGTTATTCAGATACAGTGAGAGTGCACACTCCCTCGTCTGGTCGTAGGAACTTGGTGGGGTGTCGAGTCAGGCAATGAGCGTCGGTCGGTTACTATGGCAATGGGAATGCCACCTGTCGGCGATGCCCTCCTTCCAAGGCCACATAGCGAGCACTCCGGTGGGCTAGCATCCAGCTACCCACGCAATGATACCAATTTAAACGACGCTGTCCCAGATAGCAGTATGTTCCAAGCCGGTTCGTACGACGGTAATGCCCTCCCTGGGCCGTATAGCAAGCCATTGTATAGGCAACTTGTCCCTGGCACGTTTAGAACAGCAGCTAGTCCCGTGAGATCGATGGCAGAAATGACACGTGCAAATTGTTCCACTGAATCAGATACGCTAGGAGGCGCCACTAGTGTCCCGCCAGGTGACGCTCACTCCTTTGATCGCTTGATGGAAGCTGGCCCCCGTTACCAGGTGCCCCGCGGCATCCAAGGCATCCAATGCCGTCCGACACTGTTGTATAACGTACGAGCAGCCACCCAAGGCTCGCCTAATTTACGGCCTGCACCTAGAGGCCCCGCTATGAGTGGACCTGCACCAAGAGGTCCTGTCCCACCGAGGGTCGCCTTTAGGGACCCTGTCTCAGCTAGGCCCGCACCAAGGGGCCCCGTACCTGTCCCAGTTAGGCCTCCCTTCAGAGGCCCCGTCCCATCTGGACCTGCAACCGGAGGCCAGACGCAAAGCTATGCGAGTTACCATGATCCACGAGAGAGATACGTAGGCTCCGGCCAATTTAATGACAATAGGCCACCGGCCTCCTATTCTACTGTACAATTCCAGAATTATGATGACAACACATGGTATGACGGCTATGGTGACGGCTACGACCAACCGAGCAACCCACATTGGAGCGTGAACCAGGGAAGCAGCACGGACCGCCAATGGAATGGACCACCAGGACCCCCAAGAGCATGGAGCGGCCACCAAGCGGCCACCTGGAGCAACCAATGGACACCGGCACCTGCGCCCCGGGGACAACATGGTTATTGGACTCCACCACAGGCCACCTACTCGTCCCGAATTCCCCCTCACGTGGATCATCGTCATGTAGAATCTGCTCTTCAGGGTGAGTTTGCTCATCTCGAGAATTTCATAGACTCTAGTGCTACCGAATACGAGGAAATTGGTTTCTTCGATGCAAGCGTTAGGGCTGCTAAACCTAGGAAATTAATTACCAATTGGTTCAGGTGGATGGAGGCCTGGGGCCACTACGAGGTTGTTCTTGTTTCTCAGTACGGCGAATCAATGTTCTATGAGCTTGCTGAGTACAGATGTTTCCTGGTCACACTTACTCATAAGTATAAAGTCCCCTTCATACTTACATATGACGAGCGCCACAGGGCCACTTTGGGCAGGTCTAGATCCTTCAATTTCGCTGAATTTGACAACCAGTTATTCGTCACCATATTTGACGCAAACTCTTTGAGGACGGTTACTAGGTGCCCTAAATGTGCCTCTGTGGACCATGGCCTCACTGCATGTCCCTTTCGTGGGAGCGCCCCCCAAGGGGGCAGTGGTAAGCCCGGGGCCGATAAAAAGCCAGCTACAAAGACCCCAGTCGACCCCAATGAGACTTGCATTAAATACCAAGACGGTACATGTAGATTCAAAGTCTGTCCCAGAACCCATCGTTGTTACATCTGTGGGGGGCCGGCTGGGGCCAAGTCTTGTACCAATTGTAAAAGCGGAGCCTCAGGGTCCTCCGTACCTAAAAGTTGATTATTGGTCTCGAGCGCTGCGAGCAGAGTTCGAGGCTTCTCGTGCAGACGAGATTCTTGAACTTCCGGTTCCGTCCGAAGCACAACGCACGCAAATTGAGCTCTCCGTATATTGAGTATTTTCATGAATTTTACTGTCAGATCGTGAGTATTTTTTCACAAAATTGTTGGATCATCATCTCCAGGATATACTGACCTTGTTGGAGGACTATTAGCTGCCATCATACCGCAAAAAAATGTCAGAAACCGACCCTAGCAACGGGGACGCCATTCAAAATGGCCAAAATGGCGACGGGGATGACAGTGACGGTGACAGCACAGACTATGACAGTGATACTGATGTACTAGTAGAACAACCATGGAGGTGCAAAAAATGCAATTTAAAGTATGATGACAAGGCAGATCAACGGTGGATAAGCTGTTCCATGTGTAATGCAAATTATGACACAGCTTGTATCAAAATGTCAAAAAGATTCCATAAAGCTCTGGGTTCCAATAGAAACGTCTGCTGGTTGTGTGACCCATGCACTGAGAAATACTTGCCAGACCCTACCAAGGGCCTGAACCTCATTAGCCATAAATACAAATCCCTCGGTAAAAATATAAAAAAAATTAATGAAGCATCTCAGCAGATCATGTCCCTGCAAAGCCAGCTTGAGAAGACCTGTCAAACCTTAAACAGTCAAATTGAGGACTCCCTCAAAACAGTTGAGAGTAATCTCACCCAAAAAATAAGCAAAATTCAAGCTGAGGTGCCAGTAGAGGCCAGTAGGAAATGGGCTGACATGGTGAAATCCACACCAGCTTCAAATGAGGCAGTGACGGTCGATAATGTAAAAAAGGCGATTATGCAAGTATCTGAGCTTGACAAAGAAATGGAAACCAGGTCCAAAGGCATTGTTGTGTACCGTGCCCCTGAGAGCCAGAAAGAGAGCAGTGAGGAGAGAAGACAAGACGATTTACAACAGTTGACTGACCTCTTGTACCAGATTAAGTGTGATGATATCCAGATTGTTAGCACTGACAGACTGGGCAAATATGTGGAAGACAGGGAAAAAAACGGGAAGCACAGACCAATAAAGGTCAGGTTTTCATCAAAGACAGACAGAGATAGAGTCCTTAAAAGCTTGTCCAGACTGAGAGACGCGGAGATGAGACTAAAACAATTGAGTATAAGACAAGACCTGAGTGAAACGCAGAGGGTGGAACTGAAAGCCAAGCTAAACGAGGCTTATTTCAAAACAAAAAACTCCACATACTCTGTATTCAGAGTAAGAGGCAGCCCAGGGGACTATGTCCTCAGGGAATTCCCGAAAAAATTTCAGATGCCCCCAGCTGAAAGTGAACAGAGGGGTCCTGAACTGACCAATGAACAAACTAAAGTTCTTTTGCAAATGCGGATTCCCTCAGTAACAAGATCCAGGAGCTTCAAGCCAAAGCTAGCAGTGAGAATCTTGATATCATTTGCATCACAGAAACATTGCCTAAGACCAAACGCACCCTTGACCGGATCTGTGACTTCCCTCTAACTGATTATGTAAACTACGACTGTCAGACTGGCAGAGGAGTGTCAGTGTATATCCATGACCGATTTAAATCTGAACTGCATAGCATGGACAGTACCTTTCATGACCAGATATGGGTTAAGGTTGAGCTCGATACTCACACTAAATTACTAGTTGGAGCCATTTATCGAAGCCCAAACAGCGACAGTCTAAACAACAATAACCTACTCGACCTGTTCGACAAATTACCAGACAAATATAACACTGACATATTAATCATGGGTGACTTCAACTATAAGGAGGTAGACTGGACCCATATGACTACGACGACAACAGGACCAACCCATCCAGCCACGCTGATGTTCAATAAGATCAACGACTGCTTTCTAGAACAAATGGTATTTGAACCCACAAGACATAGAGTAGGGCAAACAGCAAATACCTTAGACTGGGTGCTGACAAATTCCCCCTGAAAGGCTAGATAACCTGCAAGTGCAGGCTCCGCTGGGGCTGAGAGGGGACCATAACTGTATAACTTTTACATTTGAAATGCCTCATGTGTTAAATTCCTCTAGTAGAGGTAACGCACTTAACTTTGCTAAAGCCGACTGGGCGAGTTTTAATAATGAACTCATGAAATGTGACTGGGACAATCTACTCGACCAAACACAAGTTGAAATCTCATGGCAAAACTTTCATGAAACCCTATCAAGATTAATAAATAAATTCATACCCCAAAGGGGAATAAAAAAGGCAAATAAGGGTCAGCCTTGGGTAAATCAGGAAGTTAAAGTAGCCCTTAGAGAGAAAAATAAAGCCTGGAAAAAGTACAAGCAGAATAAAACGGAAGACCAATGGGCCACCTTTACCCGGGTCCGTAATGCTACAAATCGCTTAATTAAGCAGAGAAAAATAGAGTATGAGCAGAACTTGGCGAGTGTAATTAACCTGAATCCAAAAGTGTTTTGGAATTATGTTAATTTGAAAAGGAAAACCAATCGTGACTTCCCTATAATGTATGATACAGAGGGAGTATCCTATGACAATGACATAGACAAAGCCAACCAATTTAATAAGTATTTTAGTGAGGTCTTTACGACAGAATCCCTGCCACCTATACCCATCCTCCCTGACAAAGCAGGCCCACTTAAACTCAGCAACATTAAAATAGACCAAGAAGTAGTAGCTAAGGAGCTGAGGAAAGTAGACAGCTCAAAATCAGCGGGGCCCGATAATATCCATTCAAGAGTAATCTATGAAGTAAGGGAGAACATTGCGTACCCTCTTTATAAGATCTTCCAACTCAGCCTAGATAAGGGCACTCTGCCCAAAATATGGAAGCTAGCCCACATCAGGCCAATTCACAAAAAGGGCAAAAAATGTCTCTTTAACAACTACAGACCTGTGAGCCTGACTTCGGTCTGCGGGAAGCTAATGGAGAGAGTAATTAGGAACCAGCTAGTCGCCTACTTGGAAACCAACAAGTTAATCTCTCAAAATCAACATGGTTTCAGGGCAGGCCGATCCTGCACCACTCAGCTTTTAGAGATAATGGAAATTTGGACAGAGATGTTGGACAAAGGCCTACCCTTCGACTGTATCTATTTAGATTTCGCTAAAGCGTTCGATAAGGTGCCCCATCAGAGGTTATTAGGAAAACTTGGGTCATATGGTATAGAAGGAAAAATACTGAAATGGATAGAAGACTTTTTAAGCAACAGGCAACAGTTAGTTAGTATAAACAAGGAAAAATCACACAAACTCAAGGTAGAGTCTGGCATCCCACAGGGCAGTGTGTTAGGGCCTATATTGTTCATCATATTCATAAACGACCTACCTGACGTCATCTCAGCCAGCGTCAAAATCTTTGCTGATGACACAAAAATATTTAGAGCCATTGAGTCTCTGGTCGATAGAGATGAATTGGAATCTGACCTTAGAAAACTGTTAGATAAAAGTGGCAGCTATCGTTTAACATTGAGAAATGTAAAGTGATCCACTATGGTAACTGTAACCCACACTACTTGTATGATATGAATAATCGGGGACTAAATGTTGACGTGACTGAAAAAGATCTTGGAATTACTTTTGACAACCAACTCAAGTTTACTACCCATATAAATCAAATCATAGCTAAAGCCAATAGTAGACTGGGTATAATAAGGAATACTTTTTCGAAATTAACAGCCAAATCACTAGTCCCATTATATAAAACATTAGTTAGACCGTTGCTTGAATACGCGGTAGCCATTTGGAAGCCTTACTTAAAAAAAGACATAGACAGTATAGAGAGAGTACAAAGGAGAGCGACAAAACTAGTTAAAGAAATTAAAGATTTGACATACCCAAAAAAAATGAAAAAATTAAAGCTAGACTCCCTACAATTTAGAAGAAGGAGAAATGACATGCTGCAGGTTTTTAGAATATTCAATAATATCGACAACTTGGACAAAAACAGCTTTTTCTCCCCTCAGCTAAATCCTACAACAAGGGGTCACAGTTACAAAATTGCAAAACCCCGGGCCTTAACAAATTGCAGATTACACTCATTTACGCATAGAGTGGTAAACGACTGGAATAGTCTGAAGGCAGAAACAGTGTCTTGTAAATCGCTAAATGCGTTCAAAAGTTCCCTTTTAAAAGAGTGGAGTAACCACCCGGAGAGATACCTTACATAGCGTCATGGTATTTGTAACTTGCAATTTAAGCCTTAAAGGACTTAAGACTTATTCTTGTCTCTTTCCAGAATTAGCTTTTGACTTGGCAGCTGTGGTAAAATGAATGCACCTAGTTACTTGTTGGGTGACAGCAGGGTCAGGAAGTTAAGCCCATTTGGCTCACAATTTGCTAAAATATGGTCCCTTTCAGGAGCCAAACTGTATGATTTATACGAGGTGGTAGATGGAGAGATGGCCCAACTGACAGAGGTTGCTGATGAACCGCCTGTGGTTTATGTGTCCGCAGGTATATGCGATTTAACGCACCGGATCTATCGAGAGTACGAAGGAGGAGTAATTGATGAAGTGATCGTTTTACCAAAAGATCAGCAAAGGGAGATTGTAGAATGCACAGTGAGCGCAATAGACGACCTCCAAAGGTTCATCAGTAGACAGGGAGCCATCCCTGTGATAGCTACAATTTATCCAATGTCTTTGGCAGATTGGAATGTTTTCCGCCTAAATAAGGGAAAAACCTCCATCCTGACGAAAGCAGAGATGTATGATGAAATGCAGATTGACCTCGAAGAGATGCTGCTCCAAGTTAACTCTGAGATACTGAATGCAAATAGGAAATATAGCTTGAAAACGCCACTGATTCACAAATGCCTTGAGCACAATCGGGGAAACCGACGACAAGTGGCTAGGAAATACAACTTATTGTATGACGGGTGCCATCCTACCACCAAGCTAGCAAAACAATTAGTCAAATCCCTTAACAATACTATTGCGCTAAACAAAATAAATATAAACCGTGATTAAGTAAACTACCAAGTCTCCTTGTTTCTGTTTATCGTTGTGAATTGTTTTTATAGTTGAGTTGGCACATGCACTTACGCACTTAGTAGGTTATAAACCCAGAATTACTATATATATAACGGCAATTTTATAACCACTGTAATACTGGTATATTGTTAAGGATTCATTTCATCTTATTAAGCAGCTGGCCGAGTTTTTGTGGTCGATAAAGACCCAACTATTGAAGCCCTGCATAATTTCATTGAAAAAAATAATAATTAACAAATAAATAATAATAATAATAATGATAAAAATTAAAAAAAAGTAAAGAAAAGATAAAACTAAATAATATAACCCTGTATAAAAATGGATATTTACTTTATTACATTGTTAAGAAAATATGCCATGACAGTTACTCAGTTGCTATTACCAATTTGCACAATCTAGCACTGTTTACATTCCTGATTTACCCATTTGTTTTAAAATTGGTGACAATCTTGCCAAGGAGCAATAGCTAAGTTTCTGTGGTCAATAAGACCCAGAACAATCAAGCGTTGCCTTGGAAGTATAGTTACCTTTCACTATCAATTATACTGTGCACTGTTCAGCATTATTTGGTGTAGTTATGGCTACACTTTATTACCCACTGGTCGATACTTGGCAACAATCCGGCCTTGAAGCATCTGCATGAATCATGTGGTCAATAAAGACCCAGATCTATAAACTGTCAGAAATTGCCAGTAATTTATTATTGCATTGCTAGAGGAAGTTGTTCCAAGTAGACACCAGATGGATATATTTGCATTAAAGCACAGTTTAGCAGTTCTGTATATATGTCGATTTAGGGTTTTTATTGTGGTTTGGGAATTTTCTCACTAAACTACACCTGTGGTCAATTACGACCCGGTAATATAATAGTGGTCTCTACGGACCCTACAGTTGTGCTTGAAAGTTTCTGAACCCCTGACACTTCTTACCTTATTTGTTTGCATCTCTCCAACAAACACAGGAATAGCTTTTAAAATGGGTTAATAATAAAACTGAACACCATCTTTTGTATGTAAACATATATTCATAAAAAATAATGACATTTAAGTATGATTTTATGACGAAAGTCTGGAAAACTGTGTGTTCAAAAGTTTCTGAACCCTTCTGAAATGTTTACAATCAACAACTTGTTTGGCCCTTTTTTTCTGAAGTAAATGCTTCCAAACACTTCTTGTGGCTATGGACTAACAATTGGCAGGTTTTCCTTGGGATTTTTGAAAATTCTTCAAAAGAGTATTTTCTAAGCCCCCGTACACTGGTGAGTCGTCTGAAGTGAACTACCCTGTCAAATCTGACCGAGGCATATCTGATGGTTTTTGACTGGGAAACTGTCCTGGCCATTCCAGAACCATAAATTTTAGGGATTATAACCACTTTTAATAGGATTTGCTTGTATACTTTAGGTAATTGTTCTGCTGGAAGACCCACTTGCGGCCAAGCTTCAGGCTTGTAAGTGAAAACTGTACATTTTCTAAGCGCATATATCTTGATATTTCACAGAATTCCTTATCATATTAACAATAGTTTATTCTCGTGTCCCATTTATAGCAAAACAACCCCATTCCATGATGGAGCCAACGTTGTCTTTCATAATTGGGAGGATGTTATATTCCTTGAAAGTAGCACCTTCATGATGCCATATAAAGCAATTTTGACTTTGGCCAAGTGGTTTGATTTTTAACTAATCTGTCCACTGAACATGGTTCCAATAAACATACAATTCATCAAAATGTCTTTTAGTGAAATTTAGTCAGGTTTTTTTGTGCGTTTTTGCCATAATCAAAACGGCTATGTCGGACATCCGAAAGATGCTACTTTCAAGGAAGGTAACATCTTCCCAACTATGAAGGATAACGTTGGCTCCATCGTGGAATGGGGTTGTTTTGCTATAAATGGGACAGGAGAATAAACTATTGTTAATATCGTAAGGAATTCTGTGAAAAATCAAGATATGCGCTTAGAAAACGTACAGCTTTCACTTATAAGCCTGAAGCTTGACCGCAAGTGGGTCTTCTAGCAGAACAATTACCTAAAGTATACAAGCAAATCCAGTTAAAATTGGTTAGAATCCCTCAAATTTAGGATTCTGGAATGGTCTGGACAGTTTCCAAATCAAAATTCATTAAATATGCCTTTGTCAGATTTGACAAAGTAGTTCACGTCAGACGACCCACCAGTGTACAAGGGCTTAGAAAGTACTCTTTTGAAGAATGGTCAAAAATCCCAAGGAAAATCTGCCAATCGTTAGTCCATAGCCATAAGAAGTGTTTGGAAGCATTTACTTCAGAAAAATAGGGCAAAACAAATTGTTGATTGTATACGTTTCAGAAGGGTTCAGAAACTTTTGAACACACAGTTTTCCAGACTTTCATCATAAAATCGTATTTAAATGTCATCATTTTTCATGAATATATGTTTACACATAAAAGATGGTGTTCAGTTTATTATTAACCCATTTTAAAAGCTATTCCTGTGTTTGTTAGAGAGATGCGCACAAATAAGGTAAGAAGTGTTAGGGTTCAGAAACTTTCAAGCACAACTGTATTAAGCCCTGTAATGTATGGACGGGAATTGTATGTCAGGTTGCGTGTGGTCTCTTGGACCCTGCACCAGACATCTAGGGATCTTCAGTGGTCAATATAGACCCTGAAGCCTTCAAGTCGGATCAAATTCCAAGATGGATACATGGATAACATTTACCAATACTAATTGCCCGCTAAGGAAACAGTAGAAGAGGAGGAAGAATACAAGGAAAGAAGAGGACATCAGAGAGAGGGACCCATTCGTCTCTAACCAAATAAACTGATAGGACAACAACCTCCGGGTTTCGTCCTCACTCCTCAACTTCTCTACATCTCTACATCTCTACATCTCTAAAGTACGCATCGATAGATGATGCGGTCGAGTTCTGTAATCAATTTCTCGACACCCCCCCATTTTTGGCAAAACTCGATTTGCAAGACGCATTTAAATTTATATACATCCACCCTGCCGATTGGCATCTTATGGGTTTTTCCTGGCCTGATGGGGAGGGTTGCTCATACTATTATTTCTCCAAGGTCCTGAGCTTTGGACTTCGCTCCGCACCTGCTCTCTTTGATGTTTTCTCTTCATCACTACTTAAATTCATGATTAGAAGTGGGGCCCCCCCCACAATTGTCCGATATGTGGACGACTTTTTAATTGTCGCCGAAAATGCTCAGGCATGCCAGGATGGCTTGACCATCATGCTGGACACATGCCAGCAGGCAGGGTTCCCTGTCCAACCCTCCAAAGTGACTGTCCCAGGAACTGAGGTTAAGTTCCTGGGCATCACTATAAACACGTTGGACCGGACCCTGTCAATCGACAGGGCCCGGCTAGATGAGGTCCTACAACTTGTTACCCACTTCCTGCTCCAGCGGTCAGTCTCTAAGAGACGCTTGTTGAGCCTTATTGGTAAGTTGGCCTTTGCTGCCCGAGTAGTTAGGGTGGGCAGGGCATTTCTGGGCCGCCTGATAGAAGCCTCCAAAGCAACTAGATTTCTCCACTACAGCGTCAAATTGTCCATGGTGCCAAGGAGGACCTCTGCTGGTGGCGTGACTGCGTAGAAGGACACAATGGAGTTTCTATGCTGCCTCCACCCTGGGAGGAGTCCACTGCCCTACATGTATATTCTGACGCTTCTGGGAGCGCCATGGGGGGGGTACTGCCACCCCGACTGGTTTTCAACATCCTATGTGGGTTCCATGTCTCGTGCCACCATGTTCTCTATCAATTGGCGCGAGCTATACGCCGCCCTCACGGCACTGGCCACTTGGGCGCCTCGCCTCGCGGGCAAAAATGTATGGTTCCATATAGACAACCAGTCGGTGGTGGCAGGCCTCAAAAAGATTTATTCCCCGACCCCTCATATGATGGCTTTAATTAGATCTTGGTGTTTGATCATGGTACGCCACGATATCAACATCAGGCCCGTCTACATTTCAACAGACTTGAATGTAGACGCCGACGACTTGAGCCGCCATCAGGTCCAAAAATTTCTCAGTCGTCGCCCCTCGGCCTCCATCACCTCAACATGGCCGACATTGATCCCATTTTAATTACTTGTTAATTTGTTCCAGATTTGGACCAATCGGTCCACTCCCTGGTATATAATGGCATTACTGCCAATTCTAGAGCCACTTATTCTACGGCAGTCAATCGTTACAAAAAAAATGCCAATTGTATTTATTGTCCCCTTTCCCTATATCGTCAGTTAATTGCATAAGGTTTGTGGCTCACCTTGCTAAATCCGGATTGGTCTCATCTACCATTAAGGTTTATCTATCCGGTTTGAGGTCTTGGTCTATTGACCTAGGGTTACCCTTGCCTGAAATTTACACACCATCACTCTCACAGGCCTTAAAAACCCTTGACCGAGTTCATTCCCCAACTCAAGCGCCCCCAATACTGTATACTCACTTATTGGCCATTTTGGCCAGGGCCCCCTTTAACAGGGATAACCTTATGGCCCTTGCGGCCATGTCATTGGCCTATTTCGCCTGTTTAAGGCCTTCTGAGTACTTATATACCAGGGGGGTGCGATCTCCTCCCTCAAGGGCTGATGTCGTCTTCTCCCCGGACGGAGCATCTCTAGACTTCAAGGTCCACAGATCCAAGACGAACCCCAAGGGCTTCATCGTCCACGTCGGTTGCAGCTCATCACCGCTGTGCCCTGTTTGTCTCATAAAGCTCGTATTTGACTCGATACCAGCCTCCCTTTCCTCGCCTCTATTCATGACTAATAGGAATCTACCTCTCTCCTATTCTTATTTAACAACTAATTTAAGCTCCATGACCTGCTCTCTCTCATAGGTCTGGATCCTGCTCCCTTCTCCCTACACTCCTTAAGAGCTGGAGCCGCGACCACTGCTGCAGCGGCAGGTTGTACTGAGCAGGAGGTTCAGAGGTTAGGTCGCTGGTCATCTCTGTGTTACAGGAGATACATTAGGCCCTCCAGACAGGCTCAAGCCGCACTAGCGCCAAAGCTAGCACTAGCACTATATCCTAACCATTTCATTTCATAACCATTAACTCTTCTATCTGTAATTATTCTATTACTACCAAACTAACACATCACCTATAACCTCCCTCTCCTATTCAACCACCCATTTAATCTTCATTCCTCATCTAAAAACCTCTCTACCCTCGACTAACAAGTATTAACACAATAATGATCTTTGGGCTGATTATGGGCTTCATTCAAGATCATCATTATTCTTCACGTCGATTAATTAAATGTTTTATGTTAAATGTTATGTGTTGTCTATTGTCTTGTCTATCAATGTCTTCAAGTGTCTGTTATGATTATAAGTAGGACAGACAACGTCATGTTATATTGACATCTTGTATTTAACTGTTTATGTCATGTGACGTTACCATCGATAACATATGACGTTGCTGCCCTCTACTGTACATTAATATCAACACATCTTTCCTTTTCTGAATACAATGAAATTGCAAAATTTTATAATTCAAAATTATACAAATGAATATCTGGATGATCATTTTCTCAAGGTTCTTCATCTTTGCTGTTAATCTCTTCTTTTCAATTCAACAATCAATCCAACATCTCATCTTCCCTCCAACAATCCACACAATCTCCCTGATCCGCTGTGCCATGCAAGATCTCCTTCCAAATTTGTTGCATTCCCTGCAACGCTGTCTCTTCTGTTGAAGGCCTCTACGTTCTCCCTTTAACATTACTGCAACACTACATAAAATCTCATCTGTCCGAGTCACTGATTGCAGACTTAGTTAACGCCAAGAACTCTCATGTTTGCAATTGAAGTTGAATATCCAGACGGTTTTAATGTCTTATACGCCTCCCAACGACCTCAGAAACAGCAGATGAGCACACCTGACACCATGTTATGATTATAAGTAGGACAGACAACGTCATGTTATATTGACATCTTGTATTTAACTGTTTGGTCATGTGACGTTACCATCGGTAACATATGACGTTGCTGCCCTCTACTGTACATTAATATCAACACATCTTTCCTTTTCTGAATACAATGAAATTGCAAAAACTTATAATTCAAAATTATACAAATGAATATCTGGATGATCATTTTCTCAAGGTTCTTCATCTTTGCTGTTAATCTCTTCTTTTCAATTCAACAATCAATCCAACATCTCATCTTCCCTCCAACAATCCACACAATCTCCCTGATCCGCTGTGCCATGCAAGATCTCCTTCCAAATTTGTTGCATTCCCTGCAACGCTGTCTCTTCTGTTGAAGGCCTCTACGTTCTCCCTTTAACATTACTGCAACACTACATAAAATCTCATCTGTCCGAGTCACTGATTGCAGACTTAGTTAACGCCAAGAACTCTCATGTTTGCAATTGAAGTTGAATATCCAGACGGTTTTAATGTCTTATACGCCTCCCAACGACCTCAGAAACAGCAGATGAGCACACCTGACACCATGTTATGATTATAAGTAGGACAGACAACGTCATGTTATATTGACATCTTGTATTTAACTGTTTGGTCATGTGACGTTACCATCGGTAACATATGACGTTGCTGCCCTCTACTGTACATTAATATCAACACATCTTTCCTTTTCTGAATACAATGAAATTGCAAAATTTTATAATTCAAAATTATACAAATGAATATCTGGATGATCATTTTCTCAAGGTTCTTCATCTTTGCTGTTAATCTCTTCTTTTCAATTCAACAATCAATCCAACATCTCATCTTCCCTCCAACAATCCACACAATCTCCCTGATCCGCTGTGCCATGCAAGATCTCCTTCCAAATTTGTTGCATTCCCTGCAACGCTGTCTCTTCTGTTGAAGGCCTCTACGTTCTCCCTTTAACATTACTGCAACACTACATAAAATCTCATCTGTCCGAGTCACTGATTGCAGACTTAGTTAACGCCAAGAACTCTCATGTTGCAATTGAAGTTGAATATCCAGACGCTTTTAATGTCTTATACGCCTCCCAACGACCTCAGAAACAGCAGATGAGCACACCTGACACCATGTTATGATTATAAGTAAGACAGACAACGTCATGTTATGTAGACATCTTGTATTTAACTGTCAAGTCATGTGACGTTACCAACGGTAACATATGACGTTGCTGCCCTCTACTGTACATTAATATCAACACAGTAGAGACAGCGTTGCAGGGAATGCAACAAATTTGGAAGGAGATCTTGCATGGCGCGGCTGATCAGGGAGATTGTGTTGATTGTTGGAGGAGAAGATGAGATGTTGAGTTGATATTGAATTGGAAAAGAAGAGATTTAAAGATGAAGAACCTTGTGAAAATGATCAACCCGATATTCATTTGTATAATTTTGTATAATATTTTGCAATTTCATTGTATTCAGAAAAGGAAAGATGTGTTGATATTAATGTACAGTTGTCTGTCTTACGTATAATCATAACAGTGTCGTCCGTGTGAATGAGTATGACTGATTGTAACTTGTCTTTGTGTAGCCTGAATAAATAGGCATTGTGACCCAGTAATGCTTGTTTGTTCATTCATTTCCACTTGATTCACGTAGCCTTATTATCTTAATTGTTACTTACCGGGGTAAGGGTGGTTAAGAAAGATGGCTGCCCCTCTTCCTCCTTCCTCGGTGGGTTCCCGCCGAATCTGTTACGTAACGACGATCTGGTCCAATTAGGAGCCTCGGCCCCCCTCTGCTCACCGGACCAGATCGGGTCAGGTATAAGGTCCTTTTCCCGCTCGAATCAATTCACTCGTCCGCTTCATCTCGTTTCACCCTCATCCCGCCCTAGAACCATTTTTACTTGTCACAAGCTCTAAAAATTCAAAACTAAATTTTATTCCAAATTTTAAAAATCAAAATTGCTCAAATGGGATCACTTATTCCCTTTTGTTCCAGATATTAACATCTGTTTTATATTTCAGTTGCTTCAAACTGTCTTTTTCCAAGTTGTGTCCTAGCTTCTCATCCATGCCTGCCAACCTGGTATTCGATGCCTACCCAATCGCAGCTCGGGCTACACACTCTTCAACCTTCTGCCTATTTCGCTCCAACCCTGATGACGCCGGTGTTCTGCTACATGGGGCTTCCTGGGCTTCCTTCAAGATCATCATTATTCTTCACGTCGATTAATTAAATGTTTTATGTTAAATGTTATGTGTTGTCTATTGTCTTGTCTGTCAATGTCTTCAAGTGTCGTCCGTGTGAATGAGTATGACTGATTGTAACTTGTCTTTGTGTAGCCTGAATAAATAGGCATTGTGACCCAGTAATGCTTGTTTGTTCATTCATTTCCACTTGATTCACGTAGCCTTATTATCTTAATCTTTTTGTACAACACAATATGTCATTTTCTAGAGAGCATTGCTGTTTCAGATACATCTTTTGTATTACAGTTGACAAATGTCTTTCCCTATATACTTCAAAACAATGGTGCACTTTAGTCATGCAAGCCATGCTCGTTTCACCTCAGAAGTTATTCTCTAACATTTTTTTATGATAACAAGACGGTATGTGACATCAGCCTTTGAACTTGGATGTCTTGGAAGCATGTCATTGCCTAACATATACAGACGGATCTCAATGTTGTCTTCATAGCTTAGTTGTGAATGTTTCCTTCGTCAATTTCTGTCTTTCTGGTCGTGGTGACCTTATCAGGTTCTTCTGTTATCCAAAATTATCTTTATTTCAAAGGCATTTACTATCGATTCGCCATCTAGAAAATAGCACTTGCCGAAGGAAACAACAGACCGTCAATTCTCTTCATCCCTTTATCACATAAGGGTTGTATAAGAAGTTTCCACATTGCTCTGAAAATCTGCCCCATTGACATTTACAATATATGTACGACTACTGTATAAATATAATTTTTTATACTTTTTTATTATGCGCAGGCAAAATTCTAAATTATCCAACATGGAAAAACATCAAAGATTCAGTTATGCTAGGGATTGCTTTCCCTTTCCCCGCAAATATGACAGTCTTCTTGGATTTTCATCATAAACATGTCAATAGTAACCAGGACTGCAATATCGGTAATGGACTTCCAGCCTTTGTGGTCCAGTCAGTGTAAGGGTTTGTGAGGGAAATATGTAGCATTTTTAGCTTGATTAGTGTGAGGAGGTCATTCTTGGGTGTGGTTAGGTCATATCACCTTAAAACTAGGGCTACATATATTTATTTGAGCACCCGTTGTATGGGGCCATGGTTTATGAAGCCACTCTGTATGACGTCCTGTTCATCAAAATTAAAGAAATTAACCAATGACTCCAACAAATCTGCATGTTATTAATAAAGTTTGTTCATTAAAATTCCATTCAAAATTCTATTTAAGAAATAACTCCAAATAATTAACTTTTTTTTCTGGGGCTGCCTGCAAACCTTCACACAAATGGTAATTACAAAAAAGCCACTTAACCAACCTGACAACAGTACTAGTTCCTAAATCAAGTCACTGAGCCAATGGGACAGTAAATGGAGGCGGGTTGTATCCAGTGTTCTATTATGCGGGGGAACCTGAAAGACACTGCACATCCCTGAATAAATAGGGTGTGTGCCAGACTCACAGTCTTTTCATCGCTTATGTTCCCTTCATCTCTGCCCATTAGCACTGCCATGAGCGCTGCAATGCTGCTGCCCTGAGCTGCATCATGTGGAAGGCTCACCAGAAAATTCATGAACCGCTTGCCAGAACATGACCAGTAAGGCAGTAATGGTTACCAATCACAAATTGCTAATTGTATTGGTACATGCTCTACCTAAGCAACAAATCTAATTCATCTAGTAAAGGAGCAGGAGTGGCTGCTCATTTGGGGAGATACAGTATGCAAAACTTATGTATACTTATAGGAAGTATCTTTCTTGTTCAGGTTCCCTTGCCATACGCCACTAACATCATGATAATATATTCCCTGCAGCAATCTATTGGCCCAAGGGTCGGTGGCCACTTGTTTATGGGAATATCTCAATGATAACAAAACAGAAGGGAATCCGCAGACCAAGGGAAATCACCAAATAAAGAGAGTTTGCCGACATCTGTTGTGACATCAGTACCCATTTCTAGTCATGAATGCACATGTATAATTGGGGATCATAAATTATGATGAGTGTGAGTAAGTCATCCTTGGGTGAAGTTAGTTCATACCACTTTAAAACTAGGCCTATAGATATTTATTTTAAAGTCCTCGTCATACTTACGTGGAATCTCAAGTTCTTTTCTATACAAAATAACTGGACGACTTCTATTCCTGTTCCTTGAAACAAAGGGAATTGACCAAGGACTCAAACAAAATCAAAAGTGGTACAGTATGATCATTGACATTCCATTTGCAAAATTATCTTTTAGATAGATAAAAATAACTCTTTAGAAATAAGTTACCTTTTTTTCTGTTGCTGCCTTTAATCCTTCACACAGATAGTAATTCCAAATCAAACCACTAAATCACCCAAACATGGTAGTTCTTAAATTAAGGCAGTATAATTATAGTTCCTAAATTAAAGTAAGTGGGCATCATTACTGATATTCTTTTATGCTATAGCCTAAATGTTTGCTTCTGATAGGGCGAACCGGGGCACATTGGGACGCTTTCAATGTCTACTAATTTTTCTCAATGCTGAAAGCACTGAGCAACTCAGAAGTTTGCATGAATATCACCAATACTATTGAGCTTAAATGCAAGGCATAATAAACTAGACTGCACCTACCCTTTTGCAGCCAGAGAGTCGTAAAAATGACTGTCCCAATGTGCACATTGGGGCACATTAGGACATCAATTAAAAAATCATTTGGACACTCCATGTGCAATAGATATCACGTATAAGTAGTGCGTAAGACAATATACAGTGCATTAACACTTTGTAGTGCCAATTGTTCGTAACTGTAAACAGTTTTAAACATTCAACATAAACTGTCCTGGATGCGGACATCTATGTAAGTAACACACAGTGCTTTGTGACAAATTTGTTCACAGAGCATGGTAATCCACTATACCTCTATTCACTGTGGCCTGAACACATGTTGTGTGCTGTCCCAGGTCATTCAGTTGCCTTGGACACTTAAATTCTGTCATATTAAGTGCGTCCCAATGTGCCCGAATTCACTGTCCCAATGAGCCCCGATATGACTTTTACACCGTAATGCTGATTTCTCAGACACCAGTGAGCGTGTTTATCACGATAGCAATTCATAACTGTTCGCTACGATATATAAAATTCATAAAAGCACTGAGAAAGCCTCATTGTTCATGGTTTGTCCACAGAACGGTTCGAAGTGAACCCGTCCATATTTACTTTAGTAGTAGGAAAACAAACTTTTGCTCGCCATACTTCTGCATGTGGCTGTAATTTGTCTATAAAACCATGGAAACATCAGGATGTGAAATTACAAGATATGATGGCACTACCATATCATATACCTTGCCAGGATCCAAGAAAACCCCACCGTCCCACAGTGCCCCGCGTCCCAATGTGCCCCCGTTCCCCCTACATACAATGTCACCCATAAAAAGGCCCCAACCGGTCAACCTGAAGTACAGTAAATATACGATTCGATGGATTTTGTGTGTGGGCCATTAAAGAAATTCATGACTTTATGTATACCCAAAAAAAATTCATAATTTAAAAATAATAATTTATAAGCATTTGAGTAATATTCACCACACATACGAAATATTTTACAGTTTTGTTATTGCGCAGAAGGCATCTGAGAGTGCAAAAGAAAAAACAACAGAGAAGAAGATCAGACATCTGAAGCACAAACTAATTAATCAAGATCAAAGGTTATCTAACTCACACAGGCATGCATACAGAACTTCCTCCAATTATCCACAAGGCAAACAAACAGGAATTGTATAATCCACACTATATCCCAGAGAATGCACTGCGCAAATTGATGCACACATCAAGCTTTGCAAAATAATTATTTATATGTATTTGCCCTTTTTTAATATTTCGCCAAGGACCTTCGACAAATAGAAATCCCAAATGCCCTTGAGGTTAGATGATTTATTCAGGAGTTTGTTTTATATACTGTCTCCCAATAAAACAAATGTATTTGTGAATCAGGAAAAAAGTATATATTAGTATATCAATTTTCCATATTTCGAAATGCCTTGAACAATCTGACAGTTGTCATTCACTTGTGAATCCCAAGCCTTACACAAGTTTATCAGTCCTGACAACGCAGTTCAAATAATATTTTCCTTAAATTCACATATATATAATACGTAGACCTTATTGTGTCTGTCTCCTGCAGAATACTGCATAAAAAAATTGACAATTTCATATGTCATTCTCCATTTAAATCTCTGCTAAACATAAAGTGACAAGCACAGTTTACTGTTAATTTGCTTCACAAAACTAAGTGTCCCCCCCCCCCTGTTCTAATTAGCCTACCAAGTGCATAAATACAGGACATAAAAACCCAATCATCCATCCATCTTCAAAAAACTACACTGCTTTCCCGATTATTATGCAACCATGCTTTTTCCATGAGAACTCAAAAGAAATACCACTATCCTTTACACTTGCTGACATGTGCATGTGCTTGAATACAATATCATGTCAAATTTGTCCAATTCTGTTTGTTCATTGTGGAGTTATGCTATATAATCAGGTTTTGGGGCGTTCCCAATTATTATGCAATTTTTCTTGGAAAGCACCCAAAATTGACTGGTATTGAAGCACCACAAACATGTATACGCTTCTTATGTAACACTACAGTTGTGCTTGAAAGTTTCTGAACCCCTTACACTTCTTACCTTATTTGTGCGCATCTCTCTAACAAACACAGGAATAGCTTTTAAAATGGGTTAATAATAAACTGAACACCATCTTTTATGTGTAAACATATATTCATGAAAAATAATTACATTTAAATACGATTTTATGATGAAAGTCTGGAAAACTGTGTGTTCAAAAGTTTCTGAACCCTTCTGAAACGTATACAATCAACAATTTGTTTTGCCCTATTTTTCTGAAGTAAATTCTTCCAAACACTTCTTATGGCTATGGACTAACGATTGGCAGATTTTCCTTGGGATTTTTGACCATTCTTCAAAAGAGTACTTTCTAAGCCCTTGTACACTGGTGGGTCGTCTGACGTGAACTACTTTGTCAAATCTGACAAAGGCATATTTAATGAATTTTGATTTGGAAACTGTCCAGACCATTCCAGAATCCTAAATTTGAGGGATTCTAACCAATTTTAACTGGATTTGCTTGTATACTTTAGGTAATTGTTCTGCTAGAAGACCCACTTGCGGTCAAGCTTCAGGCTTATAAGTGAAAGCTGTACGTTTTCTAAGCGCATATCTTGATTTTTCACAGAATTCCTTACGATATTAACAATAGTTTATTCTCCTGTCCCATTTATAGCAAAACAACCCCATTCCACGATGGAGCCAACGTTATCCTTCATAGTTGGGAAGATGTTACCTTCCTTGAAAGTAGCATCTTTCGGATGTCCGACATAGCCGTTTTGATTATGGCAAAAACGCACAAAAAAACCTGACTAAATTTCACTAAAAGACATTTTGATGAATTGTATGTTTATTGGAACCATGTTCAGTGGACAGATTAGTTAAAAATCAAACCACTTGGCCAAAGTCAAAATTGCTTTATATGGCATCATGAAGGTGCTACTTTCAAGGAATATAACATCCTCCCAATTATGAAAGACAACGTTGGCTCCATCATGGAATGGGGTTGTTTTGCTATAAATGGGACACGAGAATAAACTATTGTTAATATGATAAGGAATTCTGTGAAATATCAAGATATATGCGCTTAGAAAATGTACAGTTTTCACTTACAAGCCTGAAGCTTGGCCGCAAGTGGGTCTTCCAGCAGAACAATTACCTAAAGTATACAAGCAAATCCTATTAAAAGTGGTTATAATCCCTAAAATTTATGGTTCTGGAATGGCCAGGACAGTTTCCCAGTCAAAAACCATCAGATATGCCTCGGTCAGATTTGACAAAGTAGTTCACGTCAGACGACTCACCAGTGTACGGGGGCTTAGAAAATACTCTTTTGAAGAATTTTCAAAAATCCCAAGGAAAACCTGCCAATTGTTAGTCCATAGCTACAAGAAGTGTTTGGAAGCATTTACTTCAGAAAAATAGGGCCAAACAAGTTGTTGATTGTAAACATTTCAGAAGGGTTCAGAAACTTTTGAACACACAGTTTTCCAGACTTTCGTCATAAAATCATACTTAAATGTCATTATTTTTTATGAATATATGTTTACATACAAAAGATGGTGTTCAGTTTTATTATTAACCCATTTTAAAAGCTATTCCTGTGTTTGTTGGAGAGATGCAAACAAATAAGGTAAGAAGTGTCAGGGGTTCAGAAACTTTCAAGCACAACTGTAAATGAAAAACAGAAGCATCATCTCAAATATGGATGCATTCATATCCAGGAAATCTGTGTTATTCCCCTGCATTGAAATTAAAGTTTTATTACAAACTAGAATTTACCCATTATAGGGGACTGTGAACAGCATGAGGTTTATTGAGGAGACATGCTTTCATCAGTAGTCAAACTTTCAGTTGCCGTTGTAGATTTTGCGTTGGACAACATTGCTTTTCAACAATGTATTAATACAAAAGAATACAAAGCTGAGAAACTTTGAGCAGAATGAGTTTGGATTGTATAAAATTGGAATAGTTGAAGAGTTACTCATACTTTTTTGTGCCGAAATGCATGAAAATGTTGTTTGTGAGGTCATATCCCTATCCCAGTTAATCTTTATCTATAAATGATAAGGAGTCAAGCACTGAGCTGCACTGAGTACACTGTGACTGAGTCATAGGACCCACCAGTCAAGTAAAGGGCCTAATTGCACTTCGGGTGTGAGTTAGGGTGCATCATCTGCCCCTTTTGTCTCCAAAACTTCATGCACTTTTGCAGTAATGTTCCTTTACGTCACAAAAGCGGCCCTGTACTTCAGATACTTTTGACCAGTGTATTACAACCAACCCTAATAAAAACTACGAGGTTCTTGATCAGGTGATCCAGGAAGCTTTTAACAAGCACATCCCTGTTAAAGTGGTGAAATTTAACAAGCATAAACACAAGCTGAATAATTGGATAAGTCATGGGCTCCTGAGATCTATTAGGTTCAGAGATAAATTGTACAAGCGTATGATTAAGACACCGAAGGATACTGTTATGCATTTGACTTTAAAAAATAATCTTGTTAACTATAATAAAATTTTAAAGAAACTGATAAAAGATGCCAGAAAAGCTTACTATGAATCGTGTTTCAGTAAATTCAAGCATGATGTAAGAAAGACTTGGGATACTATTAAGACCGTCATCAACAAGACTGGAAACAAAAAAGATTTTCCCAACTTTTTCTTAATAAATGGTCAGTATGTGTCAGATAAGAAAATAATTGCTGATGAATTTAACAAATATTATGTAAATGTAGGGCCAAAACTAGCATCTGAAATACATACCCCGCCAAATTGTTCCTTCAAGGACTATCTACCTTCACCGGTAGGTTACGAATTTTCATTTGAGAAAGTAAATGATCAAATTGTTTCAAAAATTATTGAAAGTTTTAAACCAAAATCATCTACTGGAATTGATGGCATATCCAACAATGTTCTTAAATTCATCAAAAATGAAATACTCTATCCACTCACACTAATAATCAATCAATCTATTGAAAATGGCATTTTTCCAGATAAGCTAAAAGTTGCTAAAGTTGTCCCAGTATACAAAAAGAATGACAGTACCATGCTTGAAAATTATAGGCCCATCTCTGTCCTGCCCAGCCTGTCAAAGGTGTTTGAGAGAGTTATGCACACACAGTTAACCACCTTTTTTACTAAAAATAATCTTTTCTACAAGAATCAATATGGCTTTAGAGAATCCCATTCAACAGAATTAGCTGCAGTTGAATTAACTGATAGAATTATAAATTCTATGGATAAGAAAGAAACTCCCTTAGCAATTTTTTTGGATCTATCAAAAGCATTTGATACTATCAATCATGAAATATTACTGAATAAACTGAATTTCTATGGTGTAAAATGTAATGCCTATAAGCTTCTGGAAAGCTATCTGACAAATCGTAAACAATGTATTGCCTTGGAAAATACTTTCTCATCTTTACTCCCAATTACAACTGGTGTTCCTCAAGGATCAATTTTAGGCCCTTTGTTGTTCATTATTTATCTCAATGACCTCAATTTTGCTTCTAAAATGTTTCATCCTGTTATATATGCTGATGACACAGCCCTTTCAGCAACGCTAAGCACCTTTGACACTGGTGGGCATGACAGGGATACCAACATTATAAATGAGTTGGGAAATATCACTCTGTGGTTAAAACTGAATAAACTGTCGCTAAATGTGTCAAAAACAAAGGCTATTTTGTTTCACAATGTACGCAAGAATGTTGTGCAAACAAAAATAAGTATAAATGAAACATTAATTGAATTTGTCGAAACTTTTGACTATTTAGGTATTACATTGGACAAAAATGTTAACTGGAGAGCACATATTCAAAAGATTAGGTCGAAATTATCAAAGGTAGCAGGAATTATGTCCAAAATGAAGAATATCCTGCCTGAAAACATACTGCGTACTCTATATAATAGCCTTTACTTGCCACATTTAAACTATGGTATACTTTGCTGGAAATCAAAAGTGAATGAACTTGTAAAGCTGCAAAAGAAAGCTGTCAGAATTATATCGAAAGAAAAGTATAATGCTCATACAAATCCTCTTTTTAAGAAATTGAACCTACTTAAAATCTCTGACCTGGAAGCTCTTCAGGTGTTAAAATTTTGCTACAAACTAGAACATGATAGACTTCCTGCATACTTCAAATCAAATTTGTTCAAGAGAAATTCTGAATTACGTACTCGCATGACTAGAGCATCAAATGATTTCTACTTGCCAAAAGTTAGAACTGAATTTGCCAAAAATAGCATCCAATATATTATACCACTTGCTTTCAATAACTGTCCTCCTCAGATAAAAGAAAAGATCTACTCCCACAGTCTCCCTGGCTTCTGTAGATACATCAAATCTCATTATATTAATCAATATAATGACATCTGTATTCACAGAAACTGCTTCGTCTGTCAGAGATAAGTGTTTCAATCTCTTATTATCACCTCACATTCATATCAAGTAAACCTATTTCTTCTTGCCCCTTCTTGCCCCTGATTACCTGTATCTTGTCCTGTCGGTTCCCTCGGGATTCTTCTTTTAATTCTTCTAATTAAGTATCCACCAACTTGGATGCACTATCCTCTTCTTAAGCACCCTCTTTGGTTCGTATAATTAAAATTGACAAGTAAGACTATTTTTGACTGAGTATACTAAAACAAACCCTGGGGATTCCAGTAGACAGATTCAAATTTTTTTTTCTGGGGTGGCCTCTCGATAGCGGCTTGTTTGCCTTAGAGAGGTCTCCCCATACATGTAGTGCACTGTAAGAAACGACCGTGTTTTTCTAGCTAAAAGAACTGTAAATTTATTGTTATTTTATCAGTATTTTTTTAAAACAGACTTTGTCTGTGAATTTACAGTTCTTTGTCAGTTACAAAATGGCTCCAAGATAAATTTACTGCAACATGTCATTTAACATTCAGTTCACGTTAATGAACAATTACTTCAACCGTTAATTTACTGGCAACTTGTAATATGCAGACAAAACATTTGAATTGGCCAAACAATCAATACACCTGGTCAGATTAGGAACTATAAACAAGAGATTGCATGGACTTCAACCACGGAGCATGTGGTGCCATCTATAACATATGCTTTACACAGCTGTTAATCAAACTTAATTTATAACTTATCTGAAGGTAAGGGAACATCCTCATTCATATGATCTTAAAGATGCTGTCATTATGCAAAAGTTGTTATATTTATATATGACATTGACATTTGTGTGAGTCTTATGATGTGATCTAAAGAATGACACTATTAAAACCAAAATAACCCAGGGGCAGTCTGCATCAATACAACATACTTCGATAAACTTGACACCTGGTTCTCTTGGAAAATGTCCATCAATTTTATGGTTTGTGAGCAAACATGTGTGAATTAATTGCTGGGTATAGTTGATGGACTTACTTCCCTGATGTCAAGCCAGAGATGAGCAAGGCCGAGCCTGGAGTCAGTGGCTCTCTCACTCTCTCAGCTGATTCCATCTTCGGTACCTCCCTACAGCTATGCGACAGTTAAATCACATGCTTAGTCTGTTGTTTCACACTTGTGCAATAACTAAGAATAACACATAATATCAGTATTTTTACAGTAAATTATACAGCTCCTTGAATTCTTTACATTCTATGATTGATAGTTGATATAACTGTAAAATATACTTTAAATAAACTGTTTTATATATGTAAATTATACCGTAATATCACTTTGTTGAATCTGCAAAATTACAGTTCAATGTACCAATCTGCATTTTACGGTTAATTGTCCTGTTCAGGTTTATTAGTACTTTTACAGTTCTTAGACCTGGAACAAAGTTGCCAGTTAATTTAACTGTAAAATTTAACGGGAATTTTTTGCAGTGTGTGGAGTCAATATATGAATCATATAATTTGTGTATATATATAAATTATTGTATATTGTATAATAGTCTTTTCATGTATGGCTTTTCACTATGAATAAATTTTTTGTCTGTCTGTCTGTCTGTCTGTCTGTAAAATTTTTTGAAAAAATTCCAATGTCTAAGGGTGGCACAACAGGCTTGAAATTTGAGCATACACTGCAAAAAATTCCCGTTAAATTTTACAGTTAAATTAACTGGCAACTTTGTTCCAGGTCTAAGAACTGTAAAAGTACTAATAAACCTGAACAGGACAATGAACCGTAAAATGCAGATTGGTACATTAAACGGTAATTTTGCAGATTCAACAAAGTGATATTACGGTATAGTGTACATATATAAAACAGTTTATTCAAAGTATATTTTACAGTTATATCAGCTGTCAATCATAGAATGTAAAGAATGCAAGGAGCTAAATAATCTACTGTAAAAATACGGATAGTATGTGTTATTTTATTGCAAAAGTGTGAAACAACAGACTAAGCATGTGATTTAACTGTCGCATAGCTGTAGGGATGTACCGAAGCTGGAATCAGCTGAGAGAGTGAGAGAGCCGCTGACTCCAGGCTCGGCCTTGCTCATCTCTTGCTTGACAGCAGGGAAGTAAGTCCATCAATAATACCCAGCAATTAATTCGCACACGTTTGCTCATAAACCGTAAAATTGATGGATATTTTCCAAGAGAACCAGGTGTCAAGTTTATCGAAGTATGTTGTATTGATGCAGACTGTGCCTGGGTTATTTTGGTTCTAATAGTGTCATTCTTTAGATCACATCATAAGACTAACACAAATGTCAATGTCATATATAAATATAACAACAGCATCTTTAAGATCATATGAATGAGGATGTTCCCTTACCTTCAGATAAGTTATAAATTAAGTTTGATTAACAGCTGTGTAAAGCATATGTTATAGATGGCGCCAGATGTTCCGTGGTTGAAGTCCATGCAATCTCTAGTTTATAGTTCCTAATCTGACCAGGTGTATTGATTGTTTGGCCAATTCAAATGTTTTGTCTGCATATTACAAGTTGCCAGGAAATTAACGGTTGAAGTAATTGTTCATTAACGTGAACTGAATGTTAAATGACATGTTGCAGTAAATTTATCTTGTAGCCATTTTGTAACTGACAAAGAACTGTAAATTCACAGACAAAGTCCGTTTTAAAGAAATACTGTTAAAATAACAATACATTTACGGTTCTTTTAGTCAGAAAAACATGGTCATTTCTTACAGTGTAAGGTATTATTTTGCCGTTTCGCGGTTGTCAATGATATTTTCAGTTTTTAGTTGATTAACTTATAAATGGTGCAGTTAGATTTCTTAGTAAAAGAGCTTCAATTTAAATACCAACATCAATGGTTTTCGCTAAGGAGAAGTTGTGTTAGTGCAGTGATATTTTCTTTTTGAATTATTGAAATGTGAGAAATCTAAAAAAACAATGTTAATATGGCTTTCGAAACCCAAAGAAGTCTCTAAACTGAGGAAGTGATCTACCACGTCATTTAATAAAACCTTGATGGAATTATAATGTAGTAGAAAAAAAGGACATAGAAGAATGACATTGCATTGAAGTGATTTATTTCTCATATTTACATGTATTTGATGTAAATTTGTATATTTGGATATTGTTGAATAGATATTTGAAAAACATGTTGAAATTCTAACTTTCTTTACCAGAGTGTGCCTCATACTTTATTCCAATGGAGATGTGACAGTTATGCAAAAAAACATTTTTTCACCATATTCCGAAACTTTCTACTTTTGGAATTTCTTCAAAGTGAAAAATTTTTCAGAAACATAGCTTTCTACCATTCAAATTGAAGCTTATTTTCTTCTAAGAACAATGGTATATGAATCAAGTTCCAAAATCAAATGATAAGCTAGATAATTGTAACTGCGATTATACAAATTATCACTTTTTGTCATTTTTGGACCAAACTTTAATGCAATTGTGCAACCCTAAGGCCACGACCAATCTTACTGAAATTTTGCAGAATGTCTTTTTTCTAGCAATGGAATAACATGGCAAAAGTGCAAAAGAATACGACAATTTAAGGGGCAGACGATGCATCCTAGTGTGAGTGTCAATTTTCCCAGAAGCTTTGAAAGCATGGTCATCTCAACAGCACTTAAGTGAATGGGGTAATAGGACATTGTGAAGATGTAAAAAAAAAGGCAAAAGAGTGTGAATGGCAATCAGATGATTTGATTGCTATTCTGAGCATTGGGAGTTGAAAACCCTTGGTAATTATTCTCTGCAGGCTAAAGACACCAGAAGGTGGCAGAGGTGCTGTAGCGACGTCTTGTAGAAAAGTTGAGTATAGTATCCAGAAAAGTATGGAGAGAATTCATTAATTGCCGTGAAAATAGCTTTGAATGGAAGGCAAGTAGGAGGCAGTGAGGTATTTGGAAGTGAGTTCATCAGAAGGACATGTATGAGAAAAGATGAAATCTGCGTAATTGATGGGGTGAGGATTGCCAGGGCTGTTGAAAGTTGTGGACAACAGAGGAGTGGAAAGGCAGGGCAAGCAGGGGCGGATGTTATGTCAAAAGTGGGAATTTTGATAGGGTAGGAGGTGGGAGCCCAGAAGCTGAATGTGCCACTGGCCTTGAACTCGGCACTACAGTCTTATTTAAGTAGATTAAAGCATAACAACTGGGAACACCCAAAAACCTGATTTTATTGCGTAACGTCTTATTATTAAGGTAAATTAATTGGACAAAATGGACAGGTAATGGTTTCATTGCACAAATATCATTATGTGTACAGGATAACCAAATAATGTTACATCTTTAGGAGATATCACGTAAACAGAGTGGTTGCTAAGGTATATGGACACTGCTACACACTGCCTTGGCAATGCTATTTTACTAAAATACTTTTTTGGCGACACACCTGCACAACTCGTCGATGCAGAGAGATTGATGGTTTTGCAACACCCCCATTTAACCCCCGTTTTGCCTGCTTCCCCCTTTTCCCCCACTTGACCCACTTGGTCAATTGAGCTGCCCCGGCTGATACAGGGTATAACACCACAACACAGGTCAAATGTATTCCTATGTCCTTGCCCCGGGTGCCCGTACAATATAATTCTTACCCAGACAAATTTATGAGCAGATTGTTCACAACCAATGGCCCACAGTATACTGAAGGTCAAGCCTGTACATCATTCCCCTGTATCGGTATAGTAGAGCAGCTTCGCGCAATAAAAATGGCCAAAATAGTTACGCGCCGGACAAAGGTGTGAAATTTTCGGCATTTGTACTTTGGGACTTGCCGGACAACATTTGCCTAAGCTCCAAAAAAACAAACCTTGGGAAATGCATTTAAATTGGTTTCCATGGCAACAAGTACCTTTTTCGAAAACCCTTCCCAAAATATGATTAAAGTGACACTATATCAATGATGTTTATGATATTGTGATATTTTTTGGCAAAATGAAGGACAATCAAATATTGCATCAGAGGTGATATGAAATATCTTTATTTACCCAGGTGTGTTACCATGGCAACCACAGTTCCTATGAAAATGCTCTTAATATCTACTTCATCAGATTATCAGTTTTATATTTCAGTCAAATTTGAGTCTAGAACAATAATTTTTGTGTCAAATTGTCAGTCATACTGTCTTCTGAAGAAATGTAAAAAATTAAGGCAATAACTCTTTTTGTCTTGTCACCATGGCAACAGATATCTAATATTCCAAAGTAACATTTGTTACTATGTGAACCTGAGCAGTGCTAATAGAAGCATACTTATAATTTTTGTCCTCAATCATGCATCAGCCTAAAGCATTGAATGTCAGTTATCCTCACAGGGGTACACATACGGACAATTTTGAAGTGTGTTGTCATGGCAACCAAAGATAAACAATTATAATATTTTGTTGTATGTCACACTTTAGGGAGTATTCACACCAGTTGCAGTGGAACAATTTTTATGAAACTTGGCAGAAACAGGCATGATACCTTCAGTATGTCTGTAGCAGTGTATTTTTGCTGCTTGGAGTAACCTGTTTGACTGTGGTGCCATCTACTTGCAAAAAACATGTGTTTTGGTATATTCTCGTAAATCCCTTTATTTCATATTTACACACTAAATAGAAGAATGGATTTTTAACATTAGATCATGATTATGATACATTTCAAACATCAAAACAAATTGTTCTTCATGCTTAAATCATGAAAGTTGAAGAATATATCACATAACATGAAAATAAAAGAGGGGTAAAATGTAGAAATGTCAAATTTAGTAAAATTTAAGCACATTTTTGACGAAGTTATCTTCCATAAAAGTGAAAATATTTCATGTTTGACCCCCATTCCCAGATATTAGGAAAGTATTCAATCAAACCATTACTTTAATTTAAATTTTGTTTACAAATATGTTGCTGCTGGTTGCTATGGCAACTAAGTTTGAATTTGTCAGATTTTGCCATAATGGGGTAGAAGTGTTTTTTTGATGAAATACACTTTAACTAACTTTTTCAAAAGTGTACAAAAACATTTATTGAAATGTCTATTTTAAAATAAGGGTTAAAAATTTTAGGTCACATGACCAAATGAGGCTGTTGCCATCACAAACATGTCCAAATTTAACATAATTTGAATCATTTATTCTAGGTAAATCGATGCCTAACCCTAATTACCTTTCAGGCAGATGCATAATTTTTACTCTTTAAGAGAGCTCTTGATTAATTCTTTCATGATGAATAATATTTATGTTTAAATTTGCTTTCATCAGTTGCTATGGCAACAGATTTGAATTTGTAAACATTTCTAATAATGTGATATAGGTGGCATTTAGTGATTTTATGCATGTTTGAAATTGATGAAACTGGAAAGAATGGTGCTCTGGAATGCAGATTTTACAATTTTTTAGGAAATATAAAAGGTCACATGACCTGTATGTAGGGTAACCAGACTACAATGGCTGAATTATGAGATTTTTTCACTACTCAATTTTGCGAAGTTTGAATTTTATCCCGTTTATGTGTCCATAAATATAAATGTATTCTGCTTTACAATATGTACCTATGTCAAGACTTTGAAACCATGTATATTTACATGGAAACATTGGAAAGCAATTGTTATATGTTGCCATGACAACCCAGCCTAATTTTTTCTTTGTGGTCTAAATATAAGTAGAGGTGTATAATAGTCGGAAAAGTGATAGATGTTACATGAATTTTAATATAGATTTTTGCACATTATATCATATCATACTGACAATTAATGTCACACCTATTGGTTTCTTAGGCCACATGACCTATTGTGGTAGTAAATAATATGTTATTTATAAGAAACACCCAAAATAATTTAGTCTAACATTAGGAGGAGCCACCCATTATTGGATCCTTCAACACTGTTCAATATCTTTTTTAATATATATAAGAAATATCCTACTTGAAGGCCGAAGTGGCTAAGATCTGAAGTTTACTTATTTACTGGGAGATATGAATCTTCAGGATGCAATGAAAAGTCAATGGTTTAGGTTTCTCACTTACCGGTATCTGTAATGCTTTTTCTTTTTTCATTGTTGTCATGGCAACATGATGATAAAGTAATTAAATTGTTTAACAGGCATACAAACACATTTCGAAGATATGAGTAACCTCATTAATCTCAGCTCTGATTGATTTGGGAAAAAATCAGACACGTATGTTCTTGACTTATGACAATTTGACAATGACTATCATTTTGGGGTTTTTACCCCCTTAATAGGTCAAGTGACCTCCGAGACCAACGGGTATGACATTTTCAATATGATTTATGTGCATAGGTCTGTTAATTCATGTAAAATCCAACATGTTTCAGTGGTGTGTGCGAATAATAATCATCGTACTTATACTTTCACCACAAAGATAAATTTAGGCTGGGTGGCCATGGCAACCAAATAACAGTTGGGGTTTCCATATGAAATGTACATGGTTTAAAGGTCTTGACTAGAGGATGTTTTGAAAGTAGAATACACTTATATTTATTTATGTTTAAGGACATTTCTATGGGATAAAATTCAAAATCAGCAACTTGTGCACTGAAAATATTTCATACTTCAGCCATTGTAGCATGGTTACCTAACATATAGGTCATGTGACCTAGCATATTTTATAAAAATTTTAAAACCTACATTCAAGGGCACTATTCTGTCCAGTTTCATCTATTTTAACCACATATAAATTCACTGATCAGTGATAAAATGCCACATTTATCACATTATAAGAAATTTTGAAACATTCAAATATGTTCCCATAGCAACCGATGAAAGCAAATTCCAATATAAATTCTACTTAGCATGAAAGAATTAATCAAGAGCTCTCTTAAAGAGTAAAAATTATGCATCTGCCTGCAAGGTAATTAGGGTTAGGCATCGATTTACCTAGAATAAATGATTCAAATTATGTTAAATTTGGACATGTTTGTGATGGCAACAGCCTCATTTGGTCATGTGACCTAAAATTTTTAACCCTTATTTTAAAATAGACATTTCAATAAATGTTTTTGTACACATTTGAAAAAGTTAGTTAAAGTGTAATTCATTTAAAAAAACACTTCTACCCAATTATGGCAAAATCGGACAAATTCAAACTTAGTTGCCATAGCAACCATCAGCCACATATTTGTAAACAAAATTTACATTAAAATAATGGTTTGATTGAATACTTTCCTAATATCTGGGAATGGGGGTCAAACATGAAATATTTTCACTTTAATGGAAGATAACTTCGTCAAAAATGTGCTTAAATTTTACTAAATTTGACATTTCTACATTTTACCCCTCTTTTATTTTCATGTTATGTGATATATTCTTCAACTTTCATGATTTAAGCATGAAGAACAATTTGTTTTGATGGTTGAATGTATCATAATCATGATCTAATGTTAAAAATCCATTCTTTTATTTAGTGTGCAAATATGAAATGAAGGGATTTACGAGAATATACCAAAACACATGTTTTTTGCAAGTAGATGGCACCACAGTCAAACGGGGTTCACCAAGCAGCAAAAATACACTGCTACACACATACTGAAGGTATCATGCTTGTTTCTGCCAAGTTTCATAAAAATTGTTCCACTGCAACTGGTGTGAATACTCCCTAAAGTGTGACATACAACAAAATATTATAACTGTTTATCTTTGGTTGCCATGACAACACACTTCAAAATTGTCCATATGTGAACCCCTGTGAGGATAACTGACATTCAATGCTCTAAGCTGATGCATGATTGTGGACAAAAATTATAAGTGTGCCTCTATTAGCATTACTCATGTTCACATAGTAACAAAATGTTACTTTGGTATATTAGATATCTGTTGCCATGGTGACAAGACAAAAAGAGTTATTGCCTTAATTTTTTACATTTCTTCAGAAGACAGTATGACTGACAATTTGACACAACATTTATTGTTCTAGACTCAAATTTGACTGAAATATAAAACTGATAATCTGATGAAGTAGATATTAAGAGCATTTTCATAGGAACTGTGGTTGCCATGGTAACACACCTGGGTAAATAAATATATTTCATATCACCTCTGATGCAACATTTTGTTGTCCTTCATTTTGCCAAAAAACATCGCAATGGCATCAATATCCTTGATATAGCTTCACTTTAATCATATTTTGGGAAGGATTTTCGAAATAGGTACTTGTTGCCATGGAAACCAATTTAAATGCATTTCCCAAGGTTTGTTTTTTTTGAGCTTAGGCAAATGTTGTCCGGCAAGTCCCAAAGTACAAATGCCGAAAATATCATGCCTTTGTCCAGCTCGTAACTATTTTGGCCATTTTTTGCGCGAAGCTGCTCTACTAGTATAGCTATAGACAGCGACATACAAGTTGAGTCATCTCACAGTGAATATGATAAGGGCATTGAGGACCAGTAGAGTATAGTGCTTGTCTGCAACAAATGGGAATGGTGGCTAGAATAATGCATGAGAAAAGGGCAGTATGACCTCAGTAAAAACGAAGCCAAGATATGTATGGATTATATACCTTCTTCAGTGCTTTATAGTTCCTCTCATATTAACGTGAAATCCAACTCTTTTTCATGTTGAAGTGTGATTTGATCCGTGAAGCTGGGGAATCTGACATAGTTTAAAATGACGTCACAGCTTGTGTAGTTATTTTACGTATATAAATATGGCAATGCCTGAGAATAGGGATGCCAACAGTGACACCTAGTTATCACTGCAGTCAAAATTTTGGTAAAGTTCGATCAGAAGTAATCTGTTCCCACCAAGCCTTGACTACCTGCAATATGACTAAATATCAATGGCATTTACAGATTGCATTACCTTTACAGATGATTTCATATTTGCAGACTTTTCTCAAATTACAAAATATTTTGCCAAATTTCTGGTCTGACATCAGAAAATCCTGCCAGGTGATTGGTCAAGTTGCCCATTGCATGTCACTTTTTTTCAGCTTCCTTCAAGCAAATGGTGTTTGCTGGAAAAATGATGTCATAATTTTGACCAGTAGTATACAGCAAAGGCCAACTTGGTATTGTGGCTGTTGTTCACACATGTCAAACCGCAATCTACATGGACTCTTTCAAGTCTTCATGAAATGTTGTATTTCACACTGCTGTGCACAACTGTTGATTGTTTCAATTGATATTAAATCAGTTTCAAGCTGACTCTGAATGGCTTTACATCTATTTACACCAAATTATCATGCATTGACCAAAAGCATTGTCTTTGACATCAGTAATGGACTATTCAGAATTTATGACTGGGTTGAGGGGGAGATGGGAGTTTTACCCCTGTCCGGAATCTATGTGCCTTACAGGCTAAATAGAATTTATGAATTGATGGGAATTGGAGTTTTGCCCGATGGAGCACCAATTATTCACACATGTTTCAAGGAAGGTTACTTATTACTCACAACATGCTAAAGGGGGGGGGGAAGTATGAAATTTTAATAAAAGAAAAGGGGACATACTAAAAATCAACATGGAGTGTATGAGAGGTACAAATAAGCATGAAACCTTTTTTGCCAATAAGTCTCGACAAAACTCTCAACACCCCCCCCCCCCGCCAGAATCATAAATTCTGAATGGTCCCTCAGGACAGGATGGTGGCCCGGCCCAGTGATTTGGCCAACATTCATAAGAAAATCACAGTGGGAATCAGATCAAGGACCCCGTGAATGGTAGCCCGTTTTACAGCTGCCTGAGCTAGCTAAGCCCCTCTTCTGGGAAAATGCTACATTCGCAATAATACATGTTTATTTTCTGTAAAAACAGTCATTGCATGGAGCACCTGATCCTAATCGTCTGAATGCACAGTATTGGAGTTGCAAAATGTGTGAACTAAAATGTGTGAAACACAAACTGAAACCCTCACTTGAAACTGCTAAGTCAGTCCCCCTCAGGAGATCAATGGCTTAAAATGCCACGGTGACCCATGTAAAACGCTATGTCAATATTCAGGAGAGAGTAGTGTCATACCTTCTCTCGACCAATGAAAATCGCAAGAAAAATGATGTATTTTCTACCTCAAATGTCTACAAATATGAAATCATCTGAAAGACATTTTACCTATCAGCTGACTTATAAAAAAGAAACATACGCAAACGTGAAAACCCATGAATTTCAAGGATATAGGTTACATTAAAGGTCGCTGTGAGGTCAATTTTGTAACTAGGACAACATAACTTAAACAGTGTTTTGTCAATATGTAGGTACATCACTGTGTGTAATTTCATGAAGATTGTGCAGTTTTTAGTTGCAGTGTGCATTGGTAAAGTTCATTTGCACAAGTGTGAACTTTTTTTTTGGCCACCCTGTACCTTAAAATATGTTCTGTTCTGTTGTACGAATCTTCATACATTTTACAGCAGTATACACCAATACGTATATACCTGTAATGATAGACACTTTTGCTTTTGCTATTGATTGTCAGGACGTAGGCATGCTATCAACTTGAAAGGCTCAAGCCACATACGATCCTGTCCTCACAGTTAAAGAAGAAACTTCTGAGATAATATGAGAAAGACTTCCATGAAAATTTACCTTTGTTTTGAGGCGTAAAGACATATTTGTCAGCTGACCGATAAAATATGTTTTTGAAACATCTATGCTCTAGATTAAGAAAACTACAGTTCATTGCACAGAACGGTTATCTACTAATCACTTATTGTCAAAATATGACTTTCTTCTTCTGAATATTTGCCCTTGCCCAGTACTAATTTCCAAAATATGACCTGCTTCTTGGGTTTTTCGACATAAACATGTCAATACCAGCCAGGGCGGCAATATCAGTAATGGACTTCCAACCTTTGTGGTCCAGTCAGTGTAAGGTTTTCTGAGGTAGGTAGGTACACATGTGGCATTTTACCTTGATTAGTGTGAGAAGGTCATCCCTTTTCATCCTTGGGGATGACAAGGTCGTATCACTTTTTTTGGATAATTTAGAAATAGTCTTCTAAGCATTGGGGCTTACTTTTCATGGGCTTCAAACATAATTTAAGTCACTCGAATGCTATGGTAAAATTCATTATGAATTCTATTATCATATTATCCTTCCAGAAAGTATGTAGAATTTGAAAGAATTTGCAAAATTGTTATGTGGCCACACTGCTGGGGCATCCTGATTGGCTGTACTGTGGAGTGTGATGTAGTGATGCCATATGATGTAGTGTAGAGAATAGCCATATATGGTATGTGACATAGTATGAAAGTCTTATCAAGCATAACTGAATGTTGCTAACTGTTTGCTTCCTGTGGCATAGCTTGGGTGTTTCAAGTAGGGGATACACAGTAGCACATTATTTTTTGGATGGATTCACCTTTCCATGGAAGGGAGAGAGGATCTACTCTGTGATCAGTATTTTGAATAAATTAAGAGCAATATTCTCTATAATACGCTTTTGGTTCAGGTTTGAGGGGCTTCTCCCCCCCCCCTTCGGGCCCCCAAGATAAACAAGGCAGAGATAGGATGTTCACCACATGTTGTGCCCTCAAGCCATTTATAGTTACACCCCTGCTGGCTACAACTTGGTGTGTTTCATTTTACACCCATTACATGAAGTCATATGCTGGTATACATACTGCCTCAGAGATTTGATGTGACATCCTATGCAGAGTGAGCCATGATTGGCTAAACCACCTGTGACCTCATGTGGAAACCTGGTTTCCATTGCTAACCTATGGGAACTGCCATATGATGTCACATTCTACATTACAAGGAAAAAATCACTTTCTATGTACTTTCTGGAAGGATAATAATTTGCGGTGTCTCAGGACAAAGCTTGAGAAAATAAATCTATGAGGAAGTTATAGTCACTTCATTTTGAAGAATGTCAGCAAAATTGGTAGAACAGTTATATATAGTTCCAGTATGAATGGTTGCAGCTGATTGCAGATTTTATATCTGTCTATTCACTGAACCCCCAACTTTTGGTTTAGGTAGTTTTAATGGTAACAATACATGCATTCTGACACTCACTAGTTATCTTCTCGGGCAATTGCACAAGAGTTAAAATTTAGGCTGAAGTAAACATAACTTTAATACCAATTGCATTTGAATTGCTGTTACTGGGTCAAAATTTGGTAAGTCTGAAATTCTTGTCTCCAGTGTTTAACAATAATTCATGATGGCAGGAAGGCACATGGAGGACGTCTTGTTGTCATTTGTCATAGACAAGGATATTAGCAAAACTTATAACACAAAAAATATGTGGCAGAATATTTTTATCCCATCCAAAAATAGCATTGATGTGACCAACCCCCCTGAAAATGGCCTGTCTCCACCAACATTTTCTGTGATCGCGTCACAAAAACTACTACAGGATCCTGATTCAATTAAACTCTTCCATACATTGAGACTTGACTGTCAGTCTTCTAAAATCTAGTTACCAATAGCTGAAATAATATTCTGTATAAGCGCAGGAGGTTGTTGTGTCTATGTCTCCAATATTGCGTCATTAGCATCACACCGGATTTGTTCTTCAATAAATATTAAAGGGACACACATTCTGTGAGAAAAAATTGTATCTGACATTGTCCGTGAACCTAAGAAAAATAACTGAACTATCTGTAGCTTTACATCATTTATGTAAACCAAAATATTAGGGTATTTCTGTTTCCATGTCAGTTGTCCTATCTCAATTTGTCAAATTTGGTAATGCGTCATCAACTGGTCCATTTTGCGTCGCAGGTCAAAAATGTCTATTTTTTCTATTTTCTGATATATCATCACAGAAGCATAGCACTATACAGTGTTTCAAACAGAAATTAATTATCTTGTATACTTATCGAGATATGGGCACTTTTGTGCCTCCCCCACTCATTGAAATGTGTAGATTAAAGGGAAGGTTTTTAAGGCTTTTCTCAAAATTGATGTTTTTTAGTAAAACGTCTGTAACTTTTCTACTACTTAACCAATTGTAATGGGGTTTGTTGCAAAATGATTCTGACTAGTTCCTCTAATGATATATGTTGACACTTTTTAAATAAATCCCATTGAGCGATATGAAATCTTGACAGCAAAAACTGACATTTTTTCTTTTAAAATTCCTTTAAAATCCCAGCTTCTACTTGTGTTTCCAAGTGAAATTCACCACAGAATTAAGAAAAATTATATCCCTTTAACTAGGCATGTTCTGGACATTTGTTGTCCTTTTATGAGCCCGCCCATCTTAAATGTAATAAAATTACAACACAGGAAGATTTCTGGTCCATGGATCAAAGTGATTGGGAATTAGCATAAGAATGATGAATAGATAGATGGATATATCGATAGATATGGTAAGCATAGCCCTGTATGGCCTGTTGTAGCTACTCACTAGGTTACATTGACGAAATGAGAGAGAGGGCAGGAGTCCTCAACATGCTGCATTTTTACCCCATGTAAGGGATATTTTCCTTGCCCAGCACAGGCTCTAATACAAGGATAACCCAATTTAGCAACTAATCTGAATGACATCAAGCTTGGTTTTTGCTTTTTAAAGGTACATTGAAAATATTTGCGATCACAAACTACATCATTTTGCAATATGCTTCTGAAGATTACTGCCAAGGTTGAGAATGACATCTGCTTGGTTTCTCCTGAGAAGCACTCAAAAACCCCAAGTAAGACATCTAAAGCATAGCACATGAACTAAAATAGCTTTCTGAAAAAATAAACCATGATTGGGACAGTGCAGAGGGGCTGATTTCTTCTTTTCACAATATTGCTACACCGACTCCGCTACACCGACTCCGATCCACCCCTGATTCTGAATGACATGCCTCAACATTCTGGGCAATAGCGCTTTATTGGTTTAAGTGATTTTCAAAAGGATAACAGTTCTGTAAACTAGAGAATATTTCCTTTCTTCTGATGTCAAATATGTTGAAAAAACTTAGATAGAAGTGGTAGAAAAGTTCTATTGAATATTTTGTTTTGAAATTTCGTGCGACAAATCCACCATTTTAGCAGACCAGTTCATGACACATGACCCATTAGCAAACGCCTCGCTGCTCTATTTTGACAGCATATTTCTGAACCAAAATCACTGTAAACATGTTTCTGGTATTCATAGGTCATTGCATGCACATATTGCCAGACTGCCAGTCTTGCACTGGTCCCTGCAAAGATTTTTGCCTTAATTATCATTAGCATCAGGCTGTCATTAGCATCATGTCAAATATGGCTTATTGCCTTTTACCTCACTAAAATGTTGGTGCAGGTGACTGGAGTTGAAATCATTTTAACATAATATATTATCAATAAATGTTTTAACACAATATTACACACCATTTTTGCATTTTCCCTGCAACTGACATGTTTAGAATGAAGTTTGAAGCTTCTCTGAAACTACTAATCAAATATAGGGTGCCACTAATATTTTACCGTTGTCTAGCATCTGAAATATGGTTTAGCAAAGACATTGGGCACTGGAGGGAGTAGTGGAGATCATCTTTAATATTCAGAATCCAAACTATTGATGAAAAGAGTATTTTTGTTTGTGTTGGTAAATTTCTCGTTCAAGGATATGTTCTATCTCAATACAGTTGTGCTTGAAAGTTTCTGAACCCCTGACACTTCTTACCTTATTTGTTTGCATCTCTCCAACAAACACAGGAATAGCTTTTAAAATGGGTTAATAATAAAACTGAACACCATCTTTTGTATGTAAACATATATTCATAAAAAATAATGACATTTAAGTATGATTTTATGACGAAAGTCTGGAAAACTGTGTGTTCAAAAGTTTCTGAACCCTTCTGAAATGTTTACAATCAACAACTTGTTTGGCCCTTTTTTTCTGAAGTAAATGCTTCCAAACACTTCTTGTAGCTATGGACTAACAATTGGCAGGTTTTCCTTGGGATTTTTGAAAATTCTTCAAAAGAGTATTTTCTAAGCCCCCGTACACTGGTGAGTCGTCTGACGTGAACTACCCTGTCAAATCTGACCGAGGCATATCTGATGGTTTTTGACTGGGAAACTGTCCTGGCCATTCCAGAACCATAAATTTTAGGGATTATAACCACTTTTAATAGGATTTGCTTGTATACTTTAGGTAATTGTTCTGCTGGAAGACCCACTTGCGGCCAAGCTTCAGGCTTGTAAGTGAAAACTGTACA
Source organism: Platynereis dumerilii (assembly GCA_026936325.1). Taxonomy (NCBI): domain Eukaryota; kingdom Metazoa; phylum Annelida; class Polychaeta; order Phyllodocida; family Nereididae; genus Platynereis; species Platynereis dumerilii. Next base: position 77,611,444 of record JAPTHN010000001.1, on the reverse strand, counting down.
TTTTCTAAGCGCATATATCTTGATATTTCACAGAATTCCTTATCATATTAACAATAGTTTATTCTCGTGTCCCATTTATAGCAAAACAACCCCATTCCATGATGGAGCCAACGTTGTCTTTCATAATTGGGAGGATGTTATATTCCTTGAAAGTAGCACCTTCATGATGCCATATAAAGCAATTTTGACTTTGGCCAAGTGGTTTGATTTTTAACTAATCTGTCCACTGAACATGGTTCCAATAAACATACAATTCATCAAAATGTCTTTTAGTGAAATTTAGTCAGGTTTTTTTGTGCGTTTTTGCCATAATCAAAACGGCTATGTCGGACATCCGAAAGATGCTACTTTCAAGGAAGGTAACATCTTCCCAACTATGAAGGATAACGTTGGCTCCATCGTGGAATGGGGTTGTTTTGCTATAAATGGGACAGGAGAATAAACTATTGTTAATATCGTAAGGAATTCTGTGAAAAATCAAGATATGCGCTTAGAAAACGTACAGCTTTCACTTATAAGCCTGAAGCTTGACCGCAAGTGGGTCTTCTAGCAGAACAATTACCTAAAGTATACAAGCAAATCCAGTTAAAATTGGTTAGAATCCCTCAAATTTAGGATTCTGGAATGGTCTGGACAGTTTCCAAATCAAAATTCATTAAATATGCCTTTGTCAGATTTGACAAAGTAGTTCACGTCAGACGACCCACCAGTGTACAAGGGCTTAGAAAGTACTCTTTTGAAGAATGGTCAAAAATCCCAAGGAAAATCTGCCAATCGTTAGTCCATAGCCATAAGAAGTGTTTGGAAGCATTTACTTCAGAAAAATAGGGCAAAACAAATTGTTGATTGTATACGTTTCAGAAGGGTTCAGAAACTTTTGAACACACAGTTTTCCAGACTTTCATCATAAAATCGTATTTAAATGTCATCATTTTTCATTAAGATATGTTTACACATAAAAGATGGTGTTCAGTTTATTATTAACCCATTTTAAAAGCTATTCCTGTGTTTGTTAGAGAGATGCGCACAAATAAGGTAAGAAGTGTAAGGGGTTCAGAAACTTTCAAGCACAACTGTAACTATTGGTCACAGAGACCTGAAATATAGCTCAATGTGTGCAGAATAGCCACTTTCCCATATGTTGGTAATACATTCTTAAGCTCTAAGTGGTACAGATTTCAAGTTATAAGCATGATGCTAATGACACGCATATTTGGTATTTTAATTGATCAAAATGCAGTTTCTCAAAAATAATTGGCACTAGAGACCTGGAACTTGGCCCAAAATGTGCAAGCAACTTGCCTTATCATTGGCAATCGATTGTATAGCCCTAAGTGGTCAGGATTTTTTAGTTATAAGAGTGATTTTAATGACAGTCAAAAAACATTACTACTGTGTTTTTCACCTCAGTACACATCGGCAGAGCATTGGGACCCTTGGACATGAAAGTGCAGCGATAGTTGATTGTTTGACCTACCCAACGCAAACTTAAAAAGGCATTTCTAGAGTGAAAAATTTGAAATTTTTTTCAGCTGAAATTTCAAGGTTTTCAAATTTTGACCCTACTATTTTATATTTCAGTTGGTATGAGTAATCTCCTGGTTGGTAGGCTTGATAATTAACAATATAGTATCGCAATTTATACTGCACAAGTACAGCAGATGCAAGCTATGTTTGTAAAGAAATTATCAGTGTATTTTTTTATGCTACAGAATGAGGCTTCGACTGACATATATATTCAGTCATTGGTTTTTTTGCGAATGGAATTCCTACATGACCTTGGGATCAGAATATTAATTTGACAACTCATTCCATGCGGTATTGTACCATCTTTCAATAAAGTATGTAATATATGTATTAGAATGACAAGAAAAGTGTAGTACCTGATATCATCAACGATTGAGGCATTAAGGTGACATATAGAAACTGTTATTTCATATTTAAAAATAAAGCAAAGTTTATGCTCTGTGGATGCTCTGAACTATAATCAGATGAAAAAGTTATTTAAATATAAATACAAAACAAAACATCTTGATATAGATACATATGTAACCGGATTCAAAAGTCATGCAATATAAATCCTGCTGAAAGTATCGATCTGCATTCTGCAATGCATGATTCTTGTACTCTTTCCAGTCTTCATCTATCCTCTTGGTCTTCCTCATCTTATGCACAGGGGCCCTTGAACAAAGATTATGAAGTATATATATATATATATATATATATATATTATATACATATATAGTCCAAAACAACTTGGTTCAGAGGCCCCTGTGCTCTTATGTGCATCTCAGAAGCTTCTTGTCTCATCTTTGATGACAGGTTGACATGTCGGCTCAGCCTTATTATGAAAAGCAAAAGAGCCATATTTTTCAGATACATTGACTTGTGTTTTTTCTTGCACATTTTAAAACACATAATGTTCGCAGTAAAGATGGCAATTGTAAAATATCGCAGGAGAAAAATAAGCTACTCCTTGGCTGATGCTCTCTATAATATGTATGTGCATTTTGTTATCTCCGAACAATGAATATTTAACCTGAATAATAAGCCGTCTACTTGCCTAATATTTCATCAGAAGGATACTATATATATAAAGCAGAATAAATCTTTTTTTTTTCTCCTGCACACATCTGGAAAGCCAAACGAATGATATTATTCATGGAAGTCATATAGGAATATCTCGATTTTGATACTATAATATTTCCATCAAGGATATAATGGACTATTTTCTGTCCACAAATAGGTCCAAAACCACTGTTTTTAATGTCATGCTATATATGGGGTACTACCAACAGGGTCGTACCCATGGGGGGTGTGGCCCCAGATCAATTTCTGGAAAACGATATAGGTCTGGGGTACCTTCGTAGCAGGGTTGGAAAAAACCCGGGTAAAATTAATTTTACCCAGCCCGGTGGGTATAACCTGGGTTTAACCCGGGTTTAATAGGTTTAACCCGGGTAAAAGTGGGTTTTATTGGGTAAAATCGATTTATCAGTATCAACAGCCTTATTCAAGATCACGATTTTACCAAAGTTACTGACAAGGTAATTTCCAAGTATTGGCAATTGGATTTAGCTAGTACAGGTCTGCATGGGTTGGTATGGCAAGTGCAGTCCTCCAGGCAATTTCTTGGCACTAACTAGGGCTATATCAGCAGTCAGCATGTTCAGTTAATTGTTCCGATTTATTTGTGAAATCGTCTACATGACTAACTGAAGCCACTTAACTCAGGTCCTCAAGCAGAGCAGGTAGAAAATCTAAGCTACTCAACAACATTTAGTTCAATTTGGATTTGGTCAGTTAGTGGTTAGGAAGATCTGATCATGCCGATCTCACCTTGGGAGTTCTATTCTTTACTCCTGACCAATTCACCAAGGAGAGAACATCTCACTTTATTCTTGAATTTTGTTTCATGTTTATGAAATGCATGCTGCAAATATGTACAGTGTTTCCTTATCAGGATACAGGAGTATACTTTTAGTGGCATGAATTACCAATTTTCTTTTGAGTCTTGTCTCCCAAGTTCTTGAGATAGATGCGTCACTTTATATTTCAACTCTTCACAGAGGCCAAATACATTTTTTAATTGTTGGATAAGACTGGCTTTCATTGGATCTCTCAGTAGCTACTGAATGTGCTTCCTTATACTGATAAAATCACTGCTGATCATGTAAATTTCTTAAAATGTAATGAACATTGCTGCTACCTTTTACATGTACCGGTATCTAAATAGCATCTGAAAGATCCCACACATTTTATCCATCAATCCTCATAATTGACAAGAACTACCCTGAGGGCTGCACTGACATTACCTACCTACTTACCAGCCTGTACCCACCATGCCAGTTCAGGTTTTAACATGATTGATATCTGTAATTCTGACTTTTTAAATTACTTTTGATAGGCAACCCTGTCAGCGTGCCTTGGCGGTCCGGCGGCGGCAAGGCGTCGGTCCGATGTCAGCAGCATCGGACCGGCTTTGGGTCGACATTGGGCCGCCGAAGCACGCTGATAGGGAAATTACTAGTTTTACCCAGGTTTTACCCATTTCTGGGTAAAAGTCAATTTTGCCCAGCCCGGGTTTAATACGGGTTTAACCCGGGTTTAACCCGGGGGGTGGGTTTTATTTGCCAACCCTGCTTCATAGTGATACGCAGTTAAAGATATGGTATGGGTCGGTCATATCAACGTCTTTATAAAAACGTACCAACATTCAGAAAATGTGTCAACATTTTATGTGTTTGGCAATGTTTGGTTAAATGACCAAAGTTGGTCATTTTGACTAACCTCGTAAGAGAGGTTGCTAAATTGACTAACCTGGAAGACTTACTTCTTAGTATGTTTTCTTCACATTAAAATAATTAAAAAGTTTGCCAAAATGACTAATGTACACCAATGACTACTTAGTCATTTTGACACTGTCAACACAGGTCACAGGGGGGTTTTCAGGAAAACTTCTAGCTACCAGCAAGTATGGTCCATAGTGTGCTTTTTAGTGTAGTGCTATCCCACTCTAAACTTAGAGCTCAATAGGTTCACAAAATTGGCTATCTTTGCGCCCTCTTGAATCCATAACAGAAACTACAATCGAACACACCTTGGTGTGTGAGCTCTAACAGATTTCAGATGCAGCAACTGTTGCTTTTCTGCAGTGTTGTGTAGTAACTATTTTGTCAGTTGAATTATTTCTAGAATTGAATATTAAATAACTTTTAATCGGCCAGTGTATGCTTAGAATTGTGTTATTGCTGCAAAGTGGTACTTGTTGAGGAACTGTTTTTTTTAGTAGTCCCTGTTTGGCAGCCAGCCAGAGCATAACACTATATTGTGAAGTTGTAACAAAAAGATTAACTCTCCTCCTTTGTTACAGGTAATAGATAACAGTTACAGATCTCTTAAAGCAATTAAGTGAATGTTTGAGTGTTTCATTGTTATCGGTTTGTTGTTTCAATTAGTTTCTATGTAGAAAATCATAAACAATCTTTTATTGTTGTCCGTGTCACTGCACTTTGGTCAGAGTGAAACGCTGACAGTAAGTGCATGTGTACTCATTGATTGTTTAACATTGTTGTTACAATTTGTTTACGTCTTGCTGGCAGCTCAGCTGTGCGTATGAGCACAAGTGATGAGGTCCCTCTGCCAGGTTGAATGACCTGACCAACTTGCATATTGATAACTGGCAGACTCTCCAGCTGTGCTGTTCGTTTAGAGTCTGTGAGCAGACTGATGCTATCCATTCATTCTACATGTTTTTCTGTGAAACTCAGAAGTTGTTTGTTTCATGCATCTATAATGGCAGATTGACACCTGGCTTCCCTCATGAGCATGACTCTTATTGGTCTCCTGGGCCTTGTTCAGAAAGTGCATTGAATCAACACAGAAATAGATCATCTTTTTTTCTAACCAGTATCAGTAATGAAGTCATAGAAATGATATTATTCATGGAAAACCTGATATATATGCGATTTGCAGAACTGTGGCATTTTACCATTTCCATCAAGGACAACACTGGACTTTTTTTATTTACATACACAATTTTTGAATGTCAACAACAATTTTATATTCTGATGTAGGAGGCATATAATATAGATTTCCAAGATTTTAAAAATATTCATGAAATAATTCTGTCTGATTATTGCATTGAACTCCTCTGGAATCCACAGATGGCTAGAATATACCTTTTTCATAATCAGCCAACTGCTTTAGACATATATAATATATCAGGTTTTGGAGAAAGATGTGTAGTGGTCTCATTTAATGGTCGCTTTTATAAAAGTTTGTCAATTATGGTAAGCCATACCAATTTGGCTGCTTGTCAAAATGTCATGCTTGTTTGATTTCAGTATATATGTAAAAATGCCTTTTAATGGACAATTTTCTCCGAAAATCCCTTGCTTTCGTGTTTCGAATGGTAAATGTTGTTGAAACTGTTTAATCAGGTGTGTATAGAATAATAATTAACCTTGGAAGACCTGACATATTGCAGCCCAATGTAAATGTTTTCTTGTAACATATTTTTCACAGAGTGATATGTGATACCAAGACGGACTCACAGTCAGACCTGCACCTGTATATGCATAACTAGACCATTCTCAAATTTCGGGACAAAGGGTATAGCAAAAATGTCATTTAACGGAGGGGAAAATGTGGTAACGGAGTGGAATTTTGATTTCAAAAACCAACTGTAGGAACAACAACAAAAGGAAAAATAATAAAAGATTGATGTTACTATTATTTTCAGAAGTACTTCATCGTCCAATTGTCGATTTCTTGCTTAGGATCTGTTAACGGAATGGACGGTAACGGAGTGGAATGATTTTTTGCATTTCGCTCAATACTGGTGTTTATTTTTGAGATTAGATAAAATAATTGCAGACTATTAAAAGCTGTCACCCTCAGAAATATGTACATGAAATCACTCTTTAAAACTATCAATGGTAAGCTTGGAAATGAAGGAAATGGAGTGGACATTTTGATGAGACCAAAAACATTTTCTATTAATATTATGTCATGATTTATTGAATACATGTTCTATGAAGTCTGCAAGGCAGATGATATTTAGTGAAACATGCTCATAAAAAACAACAATGAACCGAGCTATGGCAAGTAACGGAGTGGCCAAAAAAATTGACATAAATTAGTGACACTTCTATTGTATCAATTTAATCAAAGAAATAAGACCAAAAAAAATTGAATATGAACTAGATTTTAATTCAAGGTTATATTTTCATGAATCGTGCAAAGAAACTTTGTAATGGTACTACATCAGGAGGAAAATGAACATTTGATTTTGTCATTCCTGGACATAAAGCACAAAAAAAAAGGTCTAATGAAAGACGTTTTGTTCCAAATGCAGAGTGATGCTTCAGATATTAATCGCATTCAAATTAATGTCAGGGAGCTAGAGTAATGCAAATTGTCCTGAAATTTGAGATTGACCCACCTATAAAAATTGCAAGCCTATAATGATGCTGAAACTGAACCACAAATCCTGCATTAGTATCTAGAAAAATTACCTTGGCCAGCAATATCACCCAACTTGAACCGGAAAATATTGTATGGACATCTTGGACCATGGTACTCTACACAAGAGGGACGATCAGCCAAATGATTCGAAGAAGGTGCAGTATCTCTCACTGAAGAATAGCCGTATCTGTCACAATGATGCAAAAACAAGTTGGAAGAATCCTCTTCAAGGCATGTGAAGACTGAGGTCAAAGTGTGTCAGGTCTTATGTCTGAGGAACAAATCTTTGCATTTCTACACACTCATTCACAAATGTTATAATTTTGAATCCTGACTGTTTGAAAATCCTAGCTAAATAACCAACTCAAGTGAATGGCATAATTTTTTATTTCTTTATACTGCTTTGATTCTTTTCCATCTAACATCAACAAATCTGTATTTGCATTTTCATCACTAGATAATTGCATATAAACAAGACCAGAACAGTGGCACAACACCATTTGTTGGCACCAAGACATCTTTTCATCAAAGACATAATTTAGACATCAAGAAAACTTAGAGAACCAAAATCAAAATCTATTCTGTTAGACTCATGAAGTAGCATTACATTTATTGCACTGCGCTAGCCCACCGCCAGGTGGCTATAGCAGTGCCCTTGTTTTCATAGCCTTCCAGATTCGTCAACTAACATTTGCTGCAAATTTTATGTGTGAGCTCCTGGTTCTTTGACATAACTTTTAACGTTCTCCTTCACACGTATGTTCTGTATCTATCATGAAGTTTTTCCCTCACATGTTTACACTTGTGTTAGGGGGTTAATTGTGTCATATTCCAACTGTTGTGCCTCCGACATTTCACAACTGTTCACTACTCAGCACATTGAGCAAGCTTCTATATATGCTAGGCCTGCAGTCTGCTGCACAATGCACCTGGTTAATCGGTTGCATGGGGTACAGTGAATGCACCAGGTCAACCAGGTTCTTCGGTTAAATAAAATGCACTGGTCAGACAAAAATGGGTACTTGAAAAAAGGTGCATGGCTAACATAGAAATGAAGGAAGGGAATACTTTGATTATAGAATTATCTCATCACATTTTGTAATATTGCTCAGCATGGTTACCCACAAACAAGGACCGGTGAAAATGGCTCCATTTCTTATGAGATTTCCATGCATTTAAGCTAGTGTACTGGCAATAATGGTAGTGGAGATCATGTGGAGACTACAACATGTCTTTTTCCGTTTTATTTTCTGGCAAATTTAAGAAAAAAATCCAAAATGCCCTATGGTTTTGCACAACAAAAACCAGGAAAGATACACTGTAACCTAAATGGTCTTCCATGTTAAAGTGTGCCTTTGGGCAACTGTGGGAGTGCTTTTTAGGAGACCTGGTGCCTGAAAGCCCAATTTTGTCTCAAGACTATTGCATCCTGTAAAAAAAATATAAAGTTTAATATTTAGTATCCTAGGCATATTTTGATAGAATATGTCTTACAGATATGTAGAAGCTTATATAAACATTTATTAGTGAATATCATTCTGATATACGAAGGGATGCGTCATGTTGCAAACTCAGTATAGCGCAGTGCATCATTCATCGCTATGCGATTATGACATGTCTAGTTTGAGTTTAAATTCCTTTTGCTCAAAGCAAAACCAGATTGTTTTCGTTCAGAAATTATCTTTCACCACTCCTACTCACACTGAACTCATGAAGTAAGAAGTTGGCCTGCATGATTCCGCGGAAGAGGAACAGGATGTACAATTGAGTTAACCCTTGAAGCAGACATTTTGGTCAATGAAGGGGAGACAACAAATCAACATTTTCATACCTCTTGGCTGTAAAATTGTTCAACGTTTCTGTATAAAATAACTCCGCATATAAATATGAAATTGTATGAAAACCATAAGATAAAGATAATACCAAACACATTAAATTTTGCAAAGGAATATATTTATTTGTCATGGCACAAAATACAGTGGTGGGCGTGGAGAGATATATAACGGAGGGGAAGATCAGACAACCGCTGCACGTACGTAATAAACTAATTAATCAAGATCAATGTAGACATCGCACAGACATCAGGCATACAGAATTTCTATCAATTATTGTCTGCAAAGGCAAACAAAAACAAAAATTAAATAATATACTAAATATCGAGCACTGTGTCCACTTTGACCCTCCGGCAAATATGAGTAAACATTTGTTCAAGTTAGATCATAAATAAGCGACTATATTCTGATGTAGGAGGCATATAATATAGATTTCCAAGATTTTAAAAATATTCATGAAATAATTCTGTCTGATTATTGCATTGAACTCCTCTGGAATCCACAGATGGCTAGAATATACCTTTTTCATAATCAGCCAACAGCTTTAGACATATACGTATAATATATCAGGTTTTGGAGAAAGATGTGTACATGTAGTGTTCTCATTTAATGGTCGCTTTTATAAAAGTTTGTCAATTATCATAAGCCATACCTATTTGGCTGCTTGTCAAAATGTCATGCTTGTTTGATTTCAGTATATATAAAAATGCCTCTGGCCAGTCTGGCCTTTTAATGGACAATTTTCTCCGAAAATCCATTGCTTTCGTGTTTCGAATGATAAATGTTGTTGAAACTGTTTAATCAGGTGTGTATAGAATAATAATTAACTTTGGAAGACCTGACATATTGCAACCCAATGTAAATGTTTTCTTGTAACATATTTTTCATAGAGTGACATGTGATACCAAGACGGACTCACAGTCGGACCTGCACCTGTATATGCATAACTAGACCATTCTCAAATTTCGAGACAAATGGTATAGCAAAAATGTCCTGTAATGGAGGGGAAAATGTGGTAACGGAGTGGAATTTTGATGTAAAAAACCAACTTTAGGAACAACAACAAAAGGAAAAACAATAAAGTAATGATGTTACTATTATTTTCAGAAGTACTTCATCGTCCACTTGTCGATTTCTTGCTTAGGATCTGTTAACGGAATGGACGGTAACGGAGTGGAATGATTTTTTGCATTTCGCTCAATACTGGTGTTTATTTTTGAGATTAGATAAAATAATTGCAGACTATTAAAAGCTGTCACCCTCAGAAATATGTACATGAAATCACTCTTTAAAACTATCATTGGTGAGCTTGGAAATGAAGGAAACGGAGTGGACATTTTGGTGAGACCAAAAACATTTTCTATGAATATTATGTCTTAATTTATTGAATACATGTTTTATGAAGTCTGCAAGGCAGATGATATTTAGTGAAACATGCTCATAAAAAACAACAATGAATCGAGCTATGGCAAGTAACGGAGTGGACAAAAAAATTGACATAAATTAGTGACACTTCTATTGTATCAATTTAATCAATGAAATAAGACCACGAAATTGAATGTGAACTAGATTTAGATTCAAGGTTATATTTTCATGAATCGTGCAAAGAAACTTTGTAATGGTACATCAGGAGGAAAATGAATATTTGATTTTGTCATTCCTGGACATAAAGCACAAAAAAAAAGGTCTAATGAAATACGTTTTGTTCCAAATGCAGTGGTTCTAAATAGAAATATGAACAGATTCAGAGTGATGCAGCAGATATTAATCGCATTCAAATTAATGTCAGGGAGCTAGAGTAACGCAAATTGTCCTGAAATTTGAGATTGACCCAACTATAAAAATTGCAAGCCTATAATGATGCTGAAACTGAACCACAAATCCTGCATTATTATCTAGAAAAATTACCTTGGCCAGCAATATCACCCAACTTGAACCGGAAAATATTGTGTGGACATCTTGGACCATGGTACTCTACACAAGAGGGACGATCAGCCAAATGATTCAAAGAAGGTGCAGTAACTCTCACTGAAGAATAGCCGTATCTGTCACAATGACTCAAAAACAAGTTGGAAGAATCCTCTTCAAGGCATGTGAAGGCTGAGGTCAAAGTGTGTCAGATCTTATACATGTCTGAGGAACAAATCTTTGCATTTCTACACATTCATTCACAAATATTATAATTTTGAATCCTGACTGTTTGAAAATCCTAACTAAATAACCAACTCCAGGGAATGGCATAATTTTTTATTTCTTTATACTGCTTTGATTCTTTTCCATCTACCCATCAACAAATCTTTATTTGCATTTTCATCACTAGATAATTGCATATAAACAAGACCACAATAGTTGCACAACACCATTTGTTGGCACCAAGACATCTTTTCATCAAAGACATAATTTAGACATCAAGAAAACTTAGAGAACCAAAATCAAAATCTATCCTGTTAGACTCGTGTAGCAGCATTACATGGATTTGAGTTTAAATTCCTTTTGCTCAAAGCAAAACCAGATTGTTTTCGTTCAGAAATTATCTTTCACCACTCCTACTCACACTGAACTCATGAAGTAAGAAGTTGGCCTGCATGATTCCGCGGAAGAGGAACAGGATGTCCAATTGAGTTAACACTTGAAGCAGACATTTTGGTCAATGAAGGGGAGACAACAAATCAACATTTTCATACCTCTTGGATGTAAAATTGTTCAATATTTCTGTGTTTCTCAAAAGGGTCTGAAACTGCGATAACTTTTTGATAAAACATTATTGCAGTGAAGGAACCATACATCCAATACATTGAACAACTGAGTCAGTATGTGATTTTGACATCTTGTAAAAGATATGTAGTTGTAACATCACAAATTCACAATGAAGATCCCAGACATTAGGCTATACCACGTAAATGGAATTCCCATCAGACTGCATGCATGTCATACTAGGAATTTAAGCTATGGTTCATGACATCCATTCAGTATTCATTCTTTTATTAGTGCATCTCAGAAGTTCTTTGTCTCATCCATGATGACAGGTTGACATCTGGGCTTAGCCTTTGAACTCATGGGCATGACCCTGCGTTGCATGCTTGCTATAAGAATGTATATCCAAACATCAGATCTATAACACAGATACCAGACAAGAGGGAAATTTCAGAAAAAAATGGCAAATGAAAATGTTGTTCATGGAGCGTAGGTAACAACTTATACAGAGGCAATTTTATAGTAATTCAGAATGAATAAGCTGCATCAAGTATAGTTGATGGAATTTTATGACCGTATGATCATTAATCCCAGAGTTCAGGCTAAAAAGTTGAAAATTATAGCTTTTTCGTGTTGACGAAATATTCTTCGCAGAATCCTGGAGTTGGTATTCAAAATAATTATAACGGAACTTCAGTTTATTATTCCAGGGATTCTTGTGAATTAGAGTCTAGTTTCCAGAAGCTACAATGTTTTGTTTTGAATATGTCTTTCATAACTCATACCAAGCTAAAATCTAAAAAGCTCTCAAGCAAGGTCATGCAGGTGTGATTTTCCTGTCAGGAGTGTAACACTTTTTTTAACACAGGAAGTCACAATTCTTTTAGAAATAATCAGAATGCAGAAATCATTATTGTTTGATTTGTTGAGGGAAGACATTGCAGTAAAACATAATGACTGACATATATCTTTTGTGTGACTTGTTGATAATTGCATACAACACGACTAACAATTGTTGCAGAGATAATTAACCTACTCAAACCCATGCAAGGAAGAGCTATAGATGACCTCAAACCACATGAGATATCTCACCCTCAAACAAATAAGGATAATGACCTTCCCTCATCAATCTTACTGGAGGTTATGTGAATGGCTCACCCTTCAAGTGGACCATCACCACCTACATGCAGGTCCATTACTGATATTGCAACCCAGATTGGAAGGCATACTAATAACTGACTCCAATTGTTTGTGCAAGGAAGATGATATTATATTGGTTGTAACACTGAAAGCTGCTGAGCTCATCACCTCTGTACCTCTTTCTTTCCCTATAGATCACATGCCAAGTTTTGATTCTATCATCATCTATAAAAAGATTTCAATCACTACATATGCCTCAAATTAGCTTCATTGACAGATAATGTAACATAATATATTTCAGAGCTGTATGATTTTCATGAAAATGTTATCACAAATCAGGGCGCCAAAGAGGCTTGCAATACAAGAATATTTTTAACCAAATATAAATGTCAGGAAAACATCAAGACCGTGAAAAGTTTCCTGATTCTCATACCTTGATTGATCTCAGGTAGAATTGTATTGATTTCAGTTTAAGGTCATTTTCTCAGGTCTGAGAATCTGAAGAATTGCCTTGGCTCAGAATGAGTTTTTCCTCACACTACTGTTGCATATGAATGGCTTAATTTAGTGGGAAGTTGGCTTTTATTGAAAACAGAGTGTGCCACAACATCAAAATAGGATACAGCACATTAGAGACTTTAGAGCTCTTTAGGTAGTAAAGTCACTAGAATCTGGTATAGGGGTCCTTGCATTATAAGACCGACCCTTCTGTAGTCATGAAGCAGTCTCTCGTGGGGGTGCAAAATGCACTATGTACAAGTATACTGTTTACTGCAGGAGGAAGGCAGTCACACAAGACAAGGTGGTCTTACAACAGGAGGTCTTAATAACCGTCTTATAAGACAGGGACCACTAATAACTGGTAATTTACAAGGAAGTGGCCACAACAAAGTGGATCTTATAAATATCAGAAAAGATAATTTTACTAATTCTAATTTACAGCACAAGCAATAAATTATATTGCAGTGAAATCATGCGACCTGTCCCTTATCCATAAAATTTACCGGCGGCATCATCATCATACTATAAATTCATGGATGCTTTACGCTACTCCTCCCAAACTACTCATTGCTTAGCCGTGAAAACTTGCAAGCACCTTTCTTTCACTTCCTACAACAACCTTATCTTGGTTTCCTCCCTTAAACTTATAATTTTTTTTCACTATATTTTTACCCCATTCCACGGGTGCTATGCTAGTATTTCCAATTTCCACACCTATTTAGATGCATAAATTTGTAGTTCATTGTAAGTGCCACAATCTAGGTTAATTGAATGAGAGCTACTTCAGATGAGGATAACATGATTGTGTAACATGGTGGCAGCGCTCTAGAGTGCAAAATCACGCAGCTAGAAAAAATGTGCATGGAAGTATATTTTTTAGGCCTCAAATTATCTTTTTTTTGCAATTATTTGAGTAACCTTGATAGATTTCCTTTGACTTTGCCACTACAGTAGTAGTCCGAGCATTGTTTCTGATCCCAGAAATGCATGTACATGTAGTGCCATTTCTGGGTCAGAGACACCTGTATGTAAATGTAGATGCTTCATATTTGGTGTACAGACATGTTCAATCAAGCGACACAACATAGCGTCGACAGAATTTTTAGTTACATTATTATTGGGGGTAATCGAGTTCATTCAATGCAAGTGGCCCCGACTACTACAGAAGCAGCCAGGCTCCTTTTAAAAAGGCTATTCACCATCCCGCCCACCAACGATGGTTGTTTGTTTGTTTGTTTGTGTTTTACGCCTCTGCAGCACCTTAGTGGGCTATATCGAGGCAGGCGATCGCCGTATGATGATGAGATGAGAAGACTGGGAGTCTGGAACATACCCTATTAATTCAGGGATGCCCAGGGTCTTTCAGTTCCCCAGCATAGAACACCGGATACAACCCGCCTCCATTTAGTGTCCCATGGGCTCGGATTAAAGTGAGTTCCCGGGGTGAGCCCACCAACAATGGTACTACTACTGCTAAATGTGAAGCAGAAGCATGAACTGGATTGATAACACTCAACTTTTCTTTCAGGCTCAACCAGTGCATTTTTTAACATGGTGGATAGATTTGGTCTCCCAGTCACGGCGAAATTGGTATCACTTGGAGACCAAATTTTGAGAGAGAAGTTCTCGTGAATTGCACTTTTGGTTGTCTTAATATGAAGTTCATTTTACATTTGAAACCGATATTTGTGGTTTCTTCCCTATAAAATTCTTCATTGTCATTAAAATACATTTCTGCTCATTTAATCTTTCTGATTTAAAACTTGTGTAAATCAAAAATTGTCTGATTTGTTTCAGCAGAATTAAACCAAATTCATACAAATTAGCAATCGCCTCAACAGTTCATACACCTCGAGTACTGCAAGTATAACAGGAGCTATAATCTTCAGATATCTTAAGTCATCGCACTAAAAATAATGGTTCGAAGTTGTTTGGTTGGTCTCCCAGTCGAAAATCCTTAAAAAATGCTCTGGGCTCAACTATATTTCCAACTCATAGTCTGTACCAGTTAATATACACGTGTATATGACTGTATATATAGCAAAATAATTGCAAAGTGACATTTCATGATACGAATTAAGGCTATTTGGTATGTCTGAAGCCGGGGAAGAACAACTTGGTCATATCATATGTTGACATCCTGTTACCAAGGTGAGACATCAAATTTCATGATATGCCAACAGCTGCTTATTTTGGCTCCAACTATTGTACTCCTAATAACCCCCTAATAACTTAAACACAGTAAAATGTGGTTTGTCACTGAAAAAACAAAATGTTGATATGCAGAATTTATAACAAGTTTGCAATAATTTTCCTTTTCACCCTTTCTGCTGTTACTTAGTTTATTTTTACTGCTACGAAGTACATTGACCTAAAATTACACAGAGCAAGAAGAAACGCAAGTGCTTCGGAGAAAGTGGAATGAAACAACCAACACGCCCCCAAATAACATCAATAAAGAAATAACTAATTTCTTTGTTAATAAATTAAAATAACATATCCTTGATAAGCCAAAAATAGACTGCTTGGCCAGATTATGCTGCTCAAAGAAACAAGCAATGCTACACCAAGGATAATATCCAGTTGACAGCAATCCATGGCCTTGCGCCATTTCCATGTTTAGACAATTTGACGTCATAAGCGTAATTTCTTTCTTCGATTCCTTGCAGACTTAATTTGCATTACACAAGAATTTAATCTTCACTTTATCTAAATCAGAGACAATTGAAGTGCCTCTGAAAGTCTGCAGTCAGCGCTTTGATTCTCATTCGATATTAGTCATCCTTGAAAAGCACAGGAATATAACTTTGAATGGATATATTTCAATTACGACAAAATAAGTGATTGGGGAAATGTAAATTTGTCTTGTGAATAGCTTTGCCAAGACATCAGTGATTTTCAATATTGAGCATTGTAATAGCCACTAGTCCAGCTGACAGCTAATGCTGAAATAACTTAATTTGCATTTAATTTCCCGCTTTAGGAAAAATTCTATCGGTAGTGTCTATTGTCTAGTACTGGCATGCTACTGTCACTGATGTACTTTCAAAACTATATTGAAGTTTGGCACATTCCAATTCTTCTTTAACTTTGTGACGATGCTCAATTTGAAAAAGGGTTGAAATTTCATTGACTTGAATAGGCCTATTCCTCCATCTGAACTCTGAAGTGGATCTGTCGATTCTCACACAATTTTTTTTATTCAAATTTGCTGATTTTAAGGTGCCTTCTAAAAATTTGGCAAGGATAATGTGTTAAATTGTCAGAGATATTATTAATACTTGGACAAAACTCTTTCCTATTGATGAGAGTTGATGTTGAGATCGCAGGCGTCTGACGTACCTGTTACAGGACATATAACTCACCCTCAGACAAGGTCAAAATAATGGTAAAGGTAAAGGTAAAGGGACTTTTATTTAGCGTGGGTAGCCAAGCTAAGTCAGTGACTTGTTTCCAGTTGGGCCCACGGCACCTCCAATTTACGTCTGATGCGAACGACGATGTCGTGGAATGACATGATGGCCAGCCTGGGAATTGAACCCTGGTCCCTCGCTTGTGAGGCGAGCGCTCTGCTGACTGAGCTATCGGGGCTGACGAGGGCCGTCAATCATTCCAATCAAGTGTAAATGCAATATAATTAATCTAGGTCAGTACGTCTTTTGTTAATATATTGGAAATATTTAAGTTTAGTCACGTAACTCTGCTTTTGTCGTGTTTTATTGTCACTGGATCCTGCAAGAAATAAGTTTCTATAAACTTTTGCAGGATACTCAAACTTCATTATTATAGTACAATTTCTTCTCATATTTTGTTTACTTAACTGTATACATCTTTGTTTCCAATTGTACCCTTTTGATGTTGTTGAATAATTCAAACATCAACAAATCTTACCGAGCTCAAGAAATTACTTTTTTCGAAAAGCACATTTTAATTTGAGTTTAAAAGGTCTTTTACTTGAGGGCAGTAATATCAACCATGACATCAAGTTTTAACTTTGGAGCAAAAGAAGATGGCTAAATTTAGAAGGAACTTCAAGGAAGGTCACAGCCACCCACAGTCCCACACCTGGCATCATGCAGAAATGGAGGGGGTCCCAAGGCTAGAATCACCTTGTCCGTTCTGGCCTTCACCAAAAATAAATCAAAGAATAATCATGCACAATGCATGGCTGATCTACCTCCAGGCTCAATATTATCTCCCTCACACTAATGATTGATTATTTTCACGAACTTTTTATGAGCTAGACGTCATATATCAGGTTAAATACTGCTACGTATGTATGGATGATGATTTTGGATATATATAGTCAAATGTTCTCATGAGGCGTCATTTGATGAGAAGAGACGGATAGAGGGAAAAAAGGTGTCAACACAATATAGCATATTCACAACATATATTTACAACTTTAGTTCCATTCATATAGACAGTAGTCATCGTCTCAGAAAATGAAATATGTCATTTACAAGCAAACAACACATACATGTGCAGAAAGAAGAAACTGTAGAAAAATGTAAACTTCATTTAATAGTAGGTGCTGTTACATATATGAACCTCATTAGAAAAACTTTAAAAAAATCTTTTTTGCAAGCTGCATAAATTTTGTTTTTCAAGCATTCAAAATTGTAAAAACGGATTATGAAAGTCATTTTTATATCACGCTGTGTCAGCAAGAATAGTTTGCTCCAATGTTGAATGAACAATAGATTACACAATTTGCTGATCTCAATTATTTCTATTTGCTGAGTTAAGCATAAATTTGCGGTATAAGCATGATATCCAATATATTAGCAGACAAGCCCCATTTGTGATGTTCCAGTGTGACGATATAAAATATGTGGTATTGTTATGTGGGGAGTTATACACCTCTGATGTTGGCCGAAATCACAATTTCGAAAAAAAAGAAGAGAAATAGCCTTAAATTTCAAGGGCTCCTATCTTGGTGAGTTTTGGAGTCCCAGACCTACAACTTTGCAAATTTGCATGTATCTGGTAAGTGAACAACTGTGAATTTTTTCAAAATTTTCTTAAGGGGTCACCTGGGGAGCCCTTGAGGACTTCACATGGAATGACCCTTTTGCATTATTAGAGAATTGCATGTAAACAAGACCACAGTGGCAAAAAAACACCATTTGTTGGTACAAGACATCTTTTCATCAAAGACATAATTTAGACATCACAAAAGCTTAAGAGAACCAAAATCAAAATCCTGTAGGTGCATTACATGGATTTGAGTTTAAATAAATTCCTTTCGCTCAAAGCAAAACCAGATCGTTTCCGTTCAGAAATT
Organism: Platynereis dumerilii; assembly: GCA_026936325.1. Lineage (NCBI taxonomy): Eukaryota > Metazoa > Annelida > Polychaeta > Phyllodocida > Nereididae > Platynereis > Platynereis dumerilii. The sequence goes on along the minus strand of JAPTHN010000001.1, from coordinate 77,593,021 downwards.
GGCTTTCACCACTCCTCCGCACTCTGAACTCATGAAGTAAGAAGCTTGCCTGATTCCACGAAAGAGAAACAGGATGTCCAATTGAGTTAACAATTGAAGCAGACATTCTTGGCCATGAAGGGGAGACAACAAAACAACATTTGCATACCTCTTGGATGTAAAATTGTCCAACATTTCTGTATAAAATAACCCAAATAAATGAATGACAAAGTTTGTTTTCCACATATAAACATCAAATTGTAAATCATAAGATAAAGATAATACCAAACACAAATGCAAAAAATGTATTTATTTGCCATTGCACAAAAATCAGTTCGATCATAAATAGGCGACTATAAGCATTTGCGAACAATTTCATTATACTGACAATTTATTAGATTAGATTTCAATTAATTACTTTTTGTGTTGCTCAAATGTGTCTGAAATTGTGATAACCTTTTGATCATACATTATTGCAGTAAAGGAACCATGCAGCCAATACATTGAAAAACTGAGTCAGTATGTAATTTTGATTCACATATCGGAAATCCATAAAGATTAAACATCTTGTAAAAGATATGTAGTTGTAACATCACAAGTTCACAATGAAGATCTCAGACATCATACCATGCAGTGGAACTCCCATCTGACCGCATGCATGCCATACCGGGAATCTAAGCTATGGTTCATGACATCCATTCAGTATTCATTCTTTTATTAGTGCATCTCAGAAGTTCTTTGTCTCATCCATGATGACAGGTTGACATCTGGGCTTAGCCTTTGAACTCATGGGCATGACCCTGCGTTGCATGCTTGCTATAAGAATGTATATCCAAACATCAGATCTATAACACTGATAACAGACAACAGGGAAATTTCAGAAAAAATGGCAAATAAAAATTTCGTTCACTACAATCTAGATAGCTCTAAAGCAAGGCCAGGTGTGATTTTCCTGTCAGGAGTATAACACCTTTTTGAACACAGGAAGTCACAATTCTTTTAGAAATAATCAGAATGCAGAAATCACTGTATTGTTTGAGATTTGTTGAGGGAAGACATTGCAAAACATATTGACTAACATATATCTTGTGTGTGACTTGTTGATAATTGCATGCAACATGACTGACAATTGTTGCAGAGATAAATTACCTACTCAAACCTATGCAAGAAAGAGCTATGGATGACCTCAAACCAAATGAGATATCTCACCCTCAAACAAATAAGGATAATGACCTTCCCTCATCAATCTTACTGGAGGTTATGTGAATGGCTCACCCTTCAAGTGGACCATCACCACCTACATGCAGGTCCATTACTGATATTGCAACCCAGATTGGAAGGCATACTAATAACTGACTCCAATTGTTTGTGCAAGGAAAATAGCATCATATTGGTTGTAACACTGAAAAGCTGCTGAGCTCATCACCTTTGTACCTCTTTCTTTCCCTATAGGTCACATGCCAAGTCCTGTTCAAAGAATGGGTGACACACTTGTGTACAAATAATTCTTCGCTTGGTAACAGTCAATCATAGAATTCCTGCAGCAAGTCTTGCCGGTAAACACAGTGCCATTGCCATGCTAGGAGAGATGAAAGGAACATTTTCTGCAGTATCTTTTGATTATATTATCATCTATCCTATGATTCCAATCACTACGTATGCCTCAAATTATCTTCATTGACAGATAATGGAACATATATTTCAGAGCTCTGTGATTTGCATGAAAATGTTATCACAAATCAGGACACCAAAGAGGCTTGCAATACAAGAATATTTTTAACCAAATATAAATGTCAGGAAAACATCAAGACCGTGAAAAGTTTCCTGATTCTCATACCTTGATTTACCTCAGGTAGAATTGTATTGATTTCAGTTTAAAGTAATTTTCTCAGGTCTGAGCATCTGAAGGATTGCCTTGGTTCAGAAATGAGTTTTTCCTCACCCTTCCGCTGTATATGAATGGCTTCATTTAGTGGGAAGTTGGCTTTTATTGAAAACAGAGTGTGCCACAACATCAAAATAGAATGCAGCATATTAGAGACTACTGGTAGTGAACTCACTAGAATCTAGTATAGTGGTCCCTGCATTATAAGACCGCCCCATCTGCGGTCACGAAGCAGTCTCTCATGGTGGTGCAAGAAGCCCTATACATGTATACTGTTTGCTTTGGGAGGAAGGCAGTCACATAAGACAAGGTGGTCTTACAACAGGAGGTCCTATAACACAGGGACCACTGAAGAACTGGTAATTTAAAAGAAAGTGGCTGAAACAAAATGGGTCTTAGGTATTAGAAAAGAAAATTTTACTTCTCATTTCTGTATGTAGTGATAATATTATTTGGTGGTTGTTTAATGCATTTATTATATGCATATTTACAGTTATTGTGATGACTAGCCAGACAAAAAGAAATTTATACTTTCTCGAAAAGCCAGTTATCCCTTAAAATAATTATGTACTTGTTGTCTTCCTGGTGATTTTGTAAGCATTAGGACAGATTGCCCAAACCGCTGCAAAATGACTTACCGGTCCTAAAGTAACATTTGGACAGCAGAAGACATATTATTAATTTTGTTGTCTCACATTGGTAACAGCAGTACCTCATAAAATTTTGGCTCCAATTACTGTTCTCCTAATAACCCCATTTGAAATTTAGTAAAATGTGGTTTGTCACTAAAAAAAAAAGGTTGATATGCAGAATAAACAAATTGCAATAATTTTCCATTTCCGCCCTTCTACTGTTACTTAGTTTATTTCCACTGCTACGAAGCTCATTGACCTAAAATTACACCGAACAAGAAGAAACACAAGTGCTTTGGAGAAAGTAGAATGAAATAGCCAACGAACCCCCAAAAAACATCAATAAAGAAATAACTAATTTCTTTGTTTATAAATTAAAATAATATATCCTTGATAAGCCAAAAATAGACTGCTTGGTCCGATTAATATGCTGCTCTAAGAAAACACGCAATGCTTCACCAAGGATAATATCTGGCTTGACAGCAATCCATGGCCTTGCGTCATTTCCACGTTTAGACAATTTACGTCATATGCGTAATTTCTTTCTTCGATTCTGTGCCGACTTAATTTGTATTACGTGTTTGTTGTCACTGGACCCTGCAAGAAATAAGTTTCTAAACTTTTGCAGGCTATTCAAACTTCATTATTACAGTACGATTTCATCTCGTATTTTATTTACTTAATTCTGTATACGTCTTTGTTTCCAATTGTACCATTTTAATGTTGTTGAAAAAATCAAATATCAAAAAATCTTACCGACCTTAAGAAATTACTTTTTTTCCAAAGCACATTTTAATTTGACAGAGTTTAAAAGGTCCTTTACCTGAGGTCAGTAATATCAACCATGACATCAGGGGTTCCTTTTTGAGTAAAAGACTGTCCTACTTAGCCTACCAAGTGCATAAAAACAGGACATAAAGCCCCAATCATCCATCCATCCATGGAGCAAAAGAAGATGACTTAAGTTAGAAGGAACTTCAAGGAAGGTCACAGCCAAGCACAGTCCCACACCTAGCATCATGCAGAAATGGAGGGGGTCCCAAGGCTAGAATCACCTTGTCCGTTCTTGCTTCCACCAAAAAGTAAATCAAAGAATAAGCATGCATGGCTGATCTGCCTCCATGCAGGCTCAATATTCTCTCCCTCACACTAATGATTGATCATTTTTCATGAACTCTTTATACCTCATATTAATCATATATCAAGGTAAATTAAATACTGATAGGTATGTATGGATAACATAGAAATACATAGAACGGACATGAGGCTCTAGCAGATGAAGCAAGCAAATCCACTATCTTGGAACTGCCTGGCAGCCTGGCATTTGGTAACCCTGACGTCACCAATTATAGTGACGTCACTAGTAACAATGGCATCATGTCATGTCACAATCAGCCAAACACAACATCTTGTTGCTCCTGCTGTATCGTCACAAAGACGTCATGTCTCAGGGCAGTTCTAATATGGCGGATTTGGCGACCTCTTCTCAAGATGGCGTCATACAGCCTCATGTCCATTCTATGTATTTCTATGATGGATAATGATTTTGGATATGTATAGGTTATTCACCACGGGAGAGGGAATATGTGATTTATCACCCGAGGGCTTTAGCCCGAGGTGTGATAAACACACATTCCTGATCCCATGGTGAATAACTGGCTTATACCATGAGGCAAACACTCAAACATGAGATGATAACTGGACAACAAAGAATATGGGAATTATTCCCCTGAAATGCTGGCATGTGATTGGTTGACAAGGGTGTCGGAAGGTATAAAGTCAAATATTCTCATGAGGCGTCATTTGATGAGAGGAGACGGATAGAGGGAAAATAGGTGTCAACACCACATTGCATATTCATAACACTAGCACAGTACCCGTAAAGTGGGGGTAATAAAGATGAGAGATGAAATATAGATAGTCATTGAAGTATGAGAAACATGTTATTCAGGGGTGATACCTGGAGATGAAAGTTGAAATGAAAATAAAGGAATATTATGTAGGGCCAAAAACGACACAAAAAAATCAAAGTTGCAGGGACCAAACCCATATAAGGTATTCATAAAATATATCTACAACTTTAGTTCCATTCATACAGTAGTCGTCGTCTTAGAAAATGTAATATGTCATTTACAAGCAAACAGCACATTTTAAAACAGCAAGGAAAATCTATGGAAAAATGTCAACTTCAATTCAAAGTAGGTTCTGTAACATTTATGAACTACCTTATTAGCCAAACTTTTACAAAATCGTTTGCAAACTGCAATATTAGTTTATAAACTTTTTTTTTCAAGCATGCAAAATTGTAAAAACGGATTATGAAAGTCATTTTTATTCCGCACTGTGTCAGCAAAAATAATTTGCTCCAATGTTGCATGAACCATAGATTACGAGGGGCGTCCCAAAAGTTCTGACCAATTTTATTGGCAGACCTTTCTATCTGAAGCAGTTGAATGAAATTTTCACAGAATCAATTTCAGGTATTTTACTATCTATTTTGAAAACATGGTACAGAAGGCCAAATCCAAGTGTCTAGGCTAGTAAATAACCAAGGAATTTACTGTAAATATGCAATGGATGATCATGAAAAATATTATTTGGAAACCTAACAGTATCTCAAAATTTTTCATTTACATTTAAAGTCACTGTGAATCAGTTTTACCCATGTGCTGAGGCGATCACCTGGGTCCTCCAAACTGGGCTGCTCCTAAATTGTGGAATTTCAGTGTATTTGGCAACTGCTTTATTTCTCGTTATGACTATTATTTCTTTAATTTTTGAACTGGTATATATTTTTTAGTATCACGCAAAGTTACAGAAGGCCGAATCTGGTAATTAAAGCAGATGGGATTGGGTTTTGAACCTAAGGTTCTTGAGCACTGCCTCTTGATTGTTTCGACCAAACGGTCTCAAGCGCTGTTGGGCAACTTCTGGAAAAAGCCTTTGGTAATTGCCACAGCTGATCAGGTTGAAATATAAATAAATGTTTATATAATCTAATGGAAGATATCTTGCAAGACTGCAATCTTACCAGAAAATGCATTTTCTTGCAGTCATTTGCTTTTTTACTGTAAATTCTCTGACTTTTAACACAGCTAATTTGCTGAATTTCGTCTGAGGAATTGAGCTGCGCTAGGTGCACTGACCTCTCGTAACCATGGTAACAGAAAAGTAACTTAAACATTTCTTACAGTCTTGATTTTTTCAAGATAGATGGTCAAATACCTGAAATTTCTTCTGTGAAAATTTCATTTAGCTATTTCAAATAGAAAGGTCTGCCAAAAAAATTGGTCAGAACTTTTGGGACACCCCTCGTACACAATATGCTGATCCCAGTTATTTCTATTTGCTGAGTTACTTGTAAATTGGCAGCATAAGCATTATATCCAATATATTAGCAGACAACTTTTGCCTGTGGCATATGTCCAAATGCCACACCTGTGCATACATGGTTCCAGTATTTAAAGATAATTAGAGGATATATCATGGCTGAATTAGTATCCTTCCCTGTATCTTCACTGGAAACCTGTACACACTCGAGACCCAGGTCAGGGTGAAGATGTAATAAATGATACCAATTTGCATGTAAGGACACCATGAGGTTTAGCCATTTTGTAACCTTCTTATCCACGTGAACACCTTTTTTGTTAAGTTTTTTTTCTAATCACAGTGATTTTATTATGCAACACCATGAAAGCGACATGTCTAGACGATTTGTTTACTCCTGGAAATGCATGACTGAATTTTGTTATTTTCAGGTGTATAAAAAGGATATCACAACTCAGGGCCTGATAATCCCCGATTGGACAACAATAGGGAAGGATATTATAATCCATCCTTCTGATTGGCTGAACCTGGTATCCTTTCTTCATAATTTGGTTTCCTTCCCTAGTTGTCTGATGGTTGGGGAAATATGTTTATATCTGACCATAACATCATTAACGTGAGATAAACTTGTGTCCTTCCCTGAAAATGTGATGTAGACCTATCCTGGTTTTGTGATAGTGGGGAAATTTGCTATCATTTGACATGAAAAAACAACAACATCCTCTATGAAACAGGGTAACAGTAACTCCATACAGGTATGGGATAAGTTGTCATGGGGGTACACTGCTTATACTCCTAAAATCAGCCGACTGCCAGATGATATTCAGCATCAGTAAATTTGTTGACCAAAAAAATTGCTGCCGAGGCGGTTAGGCACCATTTAAGCGTGTATATCCTAGAAATTCTCATAGTTCCAAAACTCACGGATGGTATGCCTCACTAACTCCTTCTGCTAACTCCCAATTAAGTACGATAACTCCCACCACGACGCGTAACTTCTGCCTAATCCCTTAATTTCCTGAAGTTCGAAATGGATGTACTGGTTTGGAGTTACATTCTCACAGTCTGTCACTCTGATACAGAAAAAGAATGGACTGTTGCACTTTGAAAATGGCGCTTCGTGTGGCATCATGCTGATGATTTGTCAGGAGCATACTTTCAATGTCATTTTTATTTAAGGACACTTAGCAGTGAACTGGTCCTCAGTTTTCCTACATCAAAGTGACAGACTGTAAGTAGGGCCTCTGCTGATGCAAAGAAAAGAAGTTATTTTAAAGAAGAAAAACAAACAACAGTTGCAAAAATTTTCCTTCTCACATTGCTTGTTTTGACGCGTGCATGAATTTAACGCTTCCGATTATGCATAACTTAATTTGCAAAATTAATGTAGATTAAAATAAATAGTCACGCCCTTTTAATGGTATCCTCAAAATCTGTGTTTGTAAAATTAGAATAACGAGTCCTAGAAAAGCCAGAAATAGAATGCTTAGCCCGCTAATAATACTCAAGGAAAATACATAAGGACGCAAGACTGTGCCAAGGACAAAATTCTGCCAGACAGCAATCCCCTGACCTTGCGCCAGAGCTATATTAAGACCTTTTGACGTCACAGGCATAGCCTCTTTCTGCGTTTCATTGCACACTTCATTCGCATACTACAAAATCTTCAGTTTATCTCTGTCAGGGCCTCAGGGGCACTTTTCACAAAGCTGAGTTTATGACTGATTTGGCTTAGCCAGACCAGGACTTAACTTGAAATTGGCCCAAAATCACACAAATTGCCAAAACAATATATCTGCTGTCAGCTCACATGTTTTCCTACAGCAGGTGTTAATGACATGATTGTTGAAACCTGAGGATGGGTTTTTATGGTTAACTCACCACTACCACGTAATTTTTTAGCTGTAAGTTGGGTTTGTTGTTTGCTGTTTAAAGTGGCACTTAATCTAAAACTTTGCCATTAGATATATAGCTTAATTAGAAATGCTTTTAAAACTTTCAATTTCAAATGGTTGATGTAGATATCTGATTTGATTCTGATTTTGCTTATTTCGCTGCACGTATCGACATTCGACAACAAGACTGTTAGTCTCGCTTATATTAAAATCATTGTGACAGTATTCCTAACTACCAACAGTATATGGGAAATTTAGCATGTATTAGTATGCCAATACTAAATAAGAGAATGAAGGTTTCTGACGTGATGTACACGTGATGTCAGGCTTTACAATCAAAGCAAAAGAAGAGTGGTAAATTTAGAAGGAAGGACAGAACCACCTACGCCTGGCATTTGTCTGAATGGGTGGTCCCAAGGCTGGGATAGAGTGGGTCGGGGCAAAAAGCCCGGGTTAGGTGAGAGGCCCCACCAGGGTTATATCTAAACTAACATTTTTGGTGCTTTTTCTTATTGATAGGATTAAAGATAGATGTCATCAATTTTCAGGGCAAACAGCATCAAACCATAATAGTAATTAAATAAACAAAAAAAGATACATGGTTTATGTAACTTTGATTAATTCTTTGAAAGTGGTTGACAGAAATAACTTTGGAAATTTTTAAAAGTATAATGGATATCTGCATTGCTTCACTTTATGACCAGCAGATAAACATGATTTGGATCATGTTTTTCGCATTTTAGCTCAAAATATAGAGGTAAAATTAAAATATGTGGGTTTGGGCGAGAGGCCCCACATGGTATGGGGAATGAGGCCCCCTTCACTGAGGCCTCGAAGCTGCTCAAGGAACCATTTAATAATGCATACTTTACCTTAAATCTTGATAGAATAGCTAATTAATATAGTTGAAAAGGAATACAATTTGGCGGAAATTGAAACAGGGCAAAAAATATAAAAAATTAAACGTATGAACAGAGAAATTACGAAATTCAGAAAAAGTGAATAGAATACCTTAAAAATGATAGAAGAACCCCGAGAAATAACTTTCAAGCTGAATGTGCTCGCAAAAAAAATTGCCATAGGATTATAATAGGGGGGCTTCTTGCCCGATGGGTGGGGTAAGAAGGCCATTTTAAAAACAAAAGGGCCGTAACTCCTTTATTAAAATTGGTAGACATTTGATTCACTAGTTATAAGTAGAGTCAAGTGATCCCTTCCTGACAGCATGAGCATTCAAATAATCGACAACAAAAAGTAGGTCAAATCGCACCTCGAAGTTAAGGGGGGCTGCATGCCCCGCGCTACTCTAATCTTGTCTGTCTCCTTGCAACAAGCAAAAGTGAGACCAGGCTGACATAAAGCATGCCCAAATCTGTGTGTCTAATTTCTTTACAACCAAACACTTTGATATAGAATTAGAGTGGACTGTGGCTCTGTGAAAAGGGCACTTCGTGTGTCATCATGATGATGATTTGTTATGATCAAACCCAATACTTTCAATGTTGATTTGATTTAAGCAGACTTATCCCACTTGTTGGTGACAGTCAAACAAAAGGATTATGCATCCGATTTTCACACTAAAATTTGTTATGAGAAGTCAAAAGGCTTTCTCTTGATCATGACTAATCAAACAGCATCTAAGTTTCCCATGTTGAAAGTAGAGAAGATGACACTTCATCGGCTATCATGATTCACGAAGTGCCATTTTCACAGTGCCACAGTCCACTATAATTCTATATCAAAGTGTTTGGCTGTAAACTGTAGGGATATGAATTTGTCGTAACTGAATGGTCTTGGTGTTTATCTCTGATGGCAAGAATCAGGTGCATTAAAATTTCGTTTGTCCAGTCATCAACGCGCAACGTTAACCTTCTCAGATCAAATTACTATGGAATTGGTATGATCATCACTCATCATTGCACTATGAATCACTAAGTATGATTTTTAGTATGACACTACCCTCTTATTCCGCATCAAATACTTTCCGGTTGTAAATCGAAATACTATTTCCTTGCATAAATACAAAAATATATACATGTGAGCAAAATTATATAAATATGTAACAAAAGTTAGAACTTTATAAAAAGCAACTGAAATTTGTGTATCTTTAATTTGAAATTATTGAGAATCTTGTAGGCTAGACTGCGTTTTTGATTAAAAACAGTAATTCAGTTGACAATTACATAAAAGAGAAATATAAGTGAAATCAAATCATGAAACTGGACAAAATATGTCTTCAATGGTTGGAAGTCTCAGTTTATTTCAGACTGCATATTGTTTCACAAACTGCAATATCAGTAATGGACCTGCATGTAGGTAGTGATGGTCCACTTGAAGGGTGGGCCATTCACATAACCTCTTGCATGCAAGATTGATGAGGGAAGGTCTTTAACCTATTTGTTTGAGGATGAGGTATCTCATCTGCCTCCTTTGTTTTTGGATGAATTGGTTGTTGCATGAGGATCAGATCATTGTTTGTCGACACGCTATTTTCTTGGATTGTTGCAAACCTGTGATGACATGAAGATCTTCAGTGATTGCAATTTGAACATGCTTCATAAGTGGGAATTTTAAATGTGGCTTCCATGCATATTGCAACTATTCTTGATAACTCTAACAAAATATATATTCTTTGCTGATAAACTGAATGATTTCCTCAATTTTCTAGGTTTAGGGGGATTTTTTGCCAAACTGAATGATTTCCTCAATTTTCTAGGTTTAGGGGGATTTTTTGCCCGGCGGCTTGAGCATTGTCACAAGTGAATAGAAAGTTTCAACTGAAGCGTTCTCTACCATGAGGTATACATGTAAATGAAATTCCATCTCAGGCAATATATATGAGAAATTACACCGTATCCCTCACTTGACAGATACGCAACATGTTGATAACTCCTACGCTCTCCCCCATCCTTATTGACCTACCCTTGCAAGCATCCAGAACTGGGCTTAGAGGCTGCACTACCTATATCTGTATCTTTGCTATGTTCTCATAACAACAACTGAGAAGACAGCAATGTAAGGCCATGCCCTGGAGTTCAAAGGCTGAGCCCACATGTCAACCTGTCATCACGCATGAGACAAGGAACTTCTGAGATGCACATAAAAGGATGAAGATTTGATGGATGGTCTGAATAAAACAATCTGACATTTTTTGTTGTAATGATATGTCACATCCCTGATGTGTGTAGTAAATATGATAGATAAGGGACTAATAGGACACAGGCCAGATACAGTATTTATCAACTCTATGTATGTGATGGTAAATCATGGTGAATGCAGAGATGTATTGCAAATTATACAAAAACAGAAGAACTTTACCTAGCGGCATGTCGAGTCTGTGCAAGATCACTTCAAATTTTGTTCCTGCAATATTATAGGTACCATTAGACCAATCAAGTTACAGAAGGAAAGTGAATCATGGCCCAGAGCATATTGAGCTCCAAAGACACTTGGGGCATAGGCATCATTTCATTGTAGCAGGTAATTAGTTGTCAAGAAAATACCAAGAGTAATAACAAGTCCTCTTATTCTCAAGTCTTAGGCATTGTTTGGACTTCACTTTAAGACGCTTCGCCCCTGCTCTAAGCAACACAACCTTGCTTTTTCAGAAATCAGCTTCCTTCACACATCTGCATATGAAAGACCTCATTAGCGATTAGGTGAGAAGTTGACCTTAAATGAAAAACAACATGCCTAATTCCATTAACACAGGATGTGGGCTTTTGGTATTAATTGAATGAAGCAAACATGACATGACAGGATTTCAAACCTTTGGAAAAATACATTTTCTTGTCATTTCAGAGCTAACATAATTTTATTGGTCGCACACTTATTTATATATTGTTTGCCGCCGTAAGACAGACAAACTGAGTTTAATTTTTCTTGACATTAAAATAACACTAAATTTTCATGAAGAATTATTGTCTTTATCACTAATTTGTACTGAATTATTCATTGTATGTCCTTGTGGCAAGCAAAGGTGAAATATTAATCTCCCACCAGCTCAATTAATGCATCCCACACAATTTAGAGACGAGTCGATGAGAACTATTTATAGCCTGAAAAGTAAGAAATCTCATTTCCTCAAGGTAATGAGCTGTGACTCAGATTGCTGTCAGTACAATACCAATCAGAATGGCTCACCGTAGCCGTGACCACATTGTTGTCCTTCATTTTCACACTTGCTAATTGCATGAGCCTTACTTTCGATAAACCATATTATCTAGCTTGATAACAATTTTCCTTGAAAAAGAGGAACCATAACTGAGCATCAAGTTTCATGAATGAACAAAGATCTACTGTCCAAAATTCCATACTCAAAGCCTGTAGTGGATGTATCAACGCCTAACGCTGGGGAACTGGTGTCAATGCTGAATACGAGTTCGATGGGTGGTTTTATGTTACAATATTCCCACTTTACTAAATATCAATATATATTTCAAGATTGTATGGTTCTTTCCAAACATGTACCTTACATTTAATAGCATGTCTCCCATGACGTAACATTTGCTGGACCTCTCTCAAAAGAATTTCCGATGGTCATCCCCATGGTGGGAGGCCGTGGAGCTGTCACCGGATGAACTTCTTTAAGAGCTATTTTGTAATGCTAATAGTTAGTAATCTGGTGACATATTGGGGGAGAGTTAGTCTAGTGATAGCATGCTGGACTGCCAATCGCTGGGTCCAGGGTTCGAATCCAGCACTTGCCGGGTCCCCTGGGCCTAAGTTGGCCGGCTGTTTCAATCATCCTTTGTCTCATTGCCATCGTCCTCCTATCCTAATTAGCCTACCTAGTGCATAAATACAGGCCGTAAAGCCCCAATCATCCATCCATCTGGTGGCACACTCATTACACTTAGGCACAAACACATATCCTACATGTGTATATTGTTATGTGTAAATGATCGAAATGGTGTTTCTCTTTTAGATATCAATGACGAAAGCATTTTGCATAATATTGGAACTCGAAGTTTAAATGCCTGCAAGAAGGAAAATTCATTCATTTCATTTAATGTGCAACAATTGCTCTTTTCACTCTGCCATATATATTCCCCCATATGTTAACTTTCAAATGAGGTTAGCAGGTTTTTGAATATGGATATGAGAAATAAAACAAATTGTAGGCTTTTTTGAAGAATTGGCATTGATAGCCATTCCCTACTCACCCCTGATCACTAAGTGTCTTTTCTCTAAAATTAGAGTCCTAGAACAGCTAAAAATAGACTGCTCACTCTGCAAAGAAAATACACCAGGACATGAAGCTGCGTCAAGGACAATATTCTGGCCTTGCGCCTGAGGTATATTTAGATCATTTGACGTCACAATTAAGCGGCGCTTATTTCTTGAATTCCTTGGATAATGCAAGATCTCAATTTTATCTAAGTCAGGGACAGTTGGAGCGCTTTTCAAAATTTACAGTCAGCATTTTGATTTCACTTTATTTAAAGCTAACTTTCATCGACCAAATAATATAACATTTCATGGTGACAAAGGGGCTCAGTGGCTAGCATGCTGGACTGCTGCGCTACCTACCTAGGTTCAACTCCCCACCGCTGCTGAGTTCCCAACTGACAATTCAGTGCTGGGTGATTGCTTAATTGGGTACTGTTGCCAGCAGTACCAGCCTAGTTTGAATGTTGGGAAGGTAAATGACACGCGCCGTGGGTTCAACTGGAAATAAATAGTTCCATCCAGTCCAGGTGGGGACTGCCGTTGGCTACCCACGTTAAATAAGAACACCTTTACCTTTACCTAAAGGAAAACTTGATTATTTAAGGCAATTAAATAGTTGTCTGTCCCTCTAATATTCATCATGGTTTTAAGTTGATTGAGCAGTTGGCGTCATCGTCAGGTTTACAAGGGACTTGGCTAAGAGAGCTGCACTTACCATATCTATCTACCTATCATGTTTTGTTGTAAAATACTAATTTGTAAAAACAATTCAGCCCAGGCAACCAAATAAGGAAATTGACTCAGATGAGGTTATTTGCCTGGACGCCTTTAGATAAATGTCCCAGTTAACCAGATCCTGTTGGTCAAGTGTTGTAATGTTTGACAATTTCAAAAAAGTTGCATTCAAATGATAATTACATGTACTTAACAGGCATGTACGATGCATATTATACACCGCTGGAACGCCTGATTTCTTTTGTATCGTATTATATTATTAGTCTTGAAAAAGTGATCTTTATTACAGAATGAGACTTCTAGCCATAAAAACATTGGAAAAACAGGTGATTTGTCTGAGTCCCACATTACATCAGATTTTAAAAAATCATCTAAAAAGTACATTTTCTATTCAGTGACTGAAGATTTTTCCTTCTGGTGTTCTCTGTAACAGTACCTAATTCCAACCCAAGATCTTGAAGTTTAAATTAACACCACAGTCAGGTTCGGTTAGCCCAAATTGTGCAGTGACCATATGCTGCCTACCTGGGAGCAGATGCTCATTTCGGTCACTTCAGTGGTCGGAAGAGCGAGGAAGTGCTGTCAAGGATCAGAAAGATCAGAAAGATTAAAGTAAACTTTACTTCAGCTTATTGTGTTTAGTCCTACTTCATCTGACTATGACATATTATCCATTGCTCATTGCGGGAAATTGATTCTAGAATGTTGTTCTTTGCGAGCGTTTGCAATGCCTCCCGTATCATTATAAATTGTTATTTTATCCTGCGGGTAATCCTAATATAATAAGTTTTATTGATTAAAGATCTTTAGTACCAACTTGACTGGTCACTCAGAATGAGAAGAGTCAAAGAGGAAAAAATTCAATATTTTTTAACCAGGCTTTAAAGGCTGAATTTGTATATAATATAATATAGGTCCCTCCCTTCTTATTCATGCAAAAAGCATTGCGGTACATCCAGGTCGCAAGCCAAGCCACATTTGCCTCATCAATTTAGCTTATAATTGACTAATGCAGTAAGTTCGAATGCCCCCTCTTGCCTGCGCCGTGAGTCAACTATCATAAATGCAATACCAAATGTTACTGTAGGGTCAATATGTTTTCCAAATAAGATATAACAGAGATACACAGAGGAGGTACTGAGATAATGAATTTGAAATTAGCACTTTGGCATTATCCAAATTCAGGTCTTATATTTTTTGAAGAGCCCCTAAAAATTACCTAAAAGGTACTGAGATACAAAAATGCAATATTTTCCACTCTTTAGTGATTATTTACTTCGGAAAAATTATCAACAAAATCTGAGTCAGGTAAGTATCACCCCAAATGGTGAAGCGCCTGAATCTAAGCAAAACTGCCTCTTAAAAAGTTTGTTGCCCGTACGCATGCCTTAAAATTGTTTCTTCGGTGCTGCATGAGCACAAAAAACAGTTTGTCCCTGGGGTAAAGTCCATAGTCCCCCCCCCCAACTGTCAACTGGAGGGCCCCTAATGTGTACATTCAATAACGTACATCTCACTCACTTGCAGTCTCATAATGATACAAAATAACTAGGTGGTGTTTTGTTAAAACTCTTGACTTGCCTAACACTAGCATCTAAAACATCTTTTAAACGAAAATGCCTCAAAATACAGAAACAAACAAAAGTTTAGACAGCGTCAAGATTTTGTCAATCTTAAGGCAAATAGGTGCCTAGCTGAAAAAAATCATTGTGGATTTACTTGCCTCTGTATCAGGGAAGTTGTACATTAGAGAAACTTTAACTATTTTTATCACTTACTTGAATATGTGTGACAAACAAAAATATCTGTTGGACTAAACTCGTGTCTGATACTGTTTACAATCACTGACAGGGTGCTTAAGGACATTTTATTTTAGAGGAGCAGTGGGTTAATGATTCAATATGGTTTTAGACAAGTAATAAAACCATTTACAAGTGATTCAAAAGTGATCAGTTATGAAACAGGAAAAGATGCATTTATTGGATATTTTGTCATATTTTCGATTTAATGGTCATTCAATGTGCTAAATTTTTAATAAATGAAAGATCAACTAAAAAACTTAAAGAAAATACGCGTATGATACATTTTCATCCGTCTAATGGAGTATGAAAACACTTGACACTAATTACAAGTACTGCAAAAATAGTGTTTTTGCGAGAGCTTTATCTTATAGACGTCATAAATCAATGACAGAGGTGTTTCCTTTGACCTAAGCATCCCTCCTGATAAAACCAAACAACATTTGTTTGTTGAAATTTGTTTGCTTTACTTATGATGAAAACACATCCACTTTTATGGAAGGCATTTAAAACTATTCCATTCAATAACGTTGCTTTCAACACTCTTTCCAGAGCGGTGTCTTTAGTTTTGCACGTACTGTGGCAAATAAACATAAGTTGGTTGATTTTACCAGGAAACATACTCAGGTGAACAAAAACCCTCCTGTCAGAGTTTTGTGAGTGCCAAATAGGCGTCTGTCAGACAGGGTGTCAAGTGTCTGCATACTCCATTGGAGGGATGAATGAAAATGTATCATAGCCTATGTGTATTTTGTTGATGTTTTTAGTTGAACTTTCATTTATGAACAATTTTCGCACATTGAATGACTATTATTACCCCTAAATTGAAAATTTGACTAAAAATCAAATAAATGTTTCTTTTTCTGTTTCATGATGGTCGACCGATCACTTTAAAATCATGGTTAAAATGGTTCTTTAACTTGTATTGAATCATTAACCAACTTTTCCTCTAAAATATAATTCCATCAGGCACCCTTGTGATTGCAAACAGCAAGAAAATCCAAGAAGCAGTTTTTTATCGAAGCACATGCATGCCTTAATATTGACAAAATATCAGCGCCATCTAAACTTTTGTCCTCTACTGAAGCTTCCAATGTTCAGAGAAAAAATAGAACTATAAGGGGTAACATTGATTTTGTTTCCAAAGTTGTTTTTCACCTCTCTAAGTTACATCGCGATTGCTATGGGTCGAAAAGGTGCTTTCCACACCTCCGCATATGAATGACCTCATTAAGCGAGAGGTTGGCCTCAAATGAAAAACAAGATGCTCAATTGAGTTAACACTGAATGCAGGCTTTTAGGCCTAATTGGACTATTGAAAGAACTGAATATTCAATATATACAAGCTCGACATCAGCCTGTCTATTATCTACGTAATTAGATATTTATTGCTTAGTTGATTGTTTTCATATCATTTTTCTAGATCTTGCAACAACTTACTCATATTTATAAGAGTTACATTCACTTTATTTCGTTATTATCTCTACTTAAAATTGTAAATCTGTGGATTCAAAAACTTTACTTCTTCATCAGAGATTTTGGCAACTTCTTAATCTAATCATACAGATGAATTATTTGATAAAATGTCAAAGCGTCTCTTTGATAACATCCTGTCTTCAAATTCATTAAGGGGAAACCACTTAATCTCCACTCTCCAGGGGGGAGAGTTTTTTTTTAATAAATAATTTCCGGTGGGGATTTTTCTTAAGAAGGTGTTGCTTGATTTAGGAGTGAATATTTAGAGACGTTGGGCACTCAAAATAAATAATTGCTGTTGCCGTTACCATGATATAATAAATAATTTCCCGTCGAGGCAAACTCAAAGCCCCCTTGACTATTAAAAAATATTTTATCTGGCAGAATGGATCTTTTTATCATTAGAATTGTGTCGTTGCTAGTGTATAGACAAATAACACCATTTATACAATAATATACATGTGTATTGTTGAAATGGCTGAATTCTAAGCATTTTCTACCTGACAGTCTGACATAAGCATGACGTCTGCTTTTACCTTCAGACATGAAGAAGAGGGCTAAATCTAGAAGGAAGAACATGACCATGCACCTACGCCTCGAATCTGGAAAAGGGGTATAGTCCCATGGCTGGAATCATCTTGTCTGTCCACGCTAGTCAAATTGACTCTATGCTAAGTGTTCTCTACCATGAGGTATACATGTAAATATATCTTTGTACATGGATCACAGAACATATGGGAAGATTTTTGAGTGATGGGAAGTTGGCCAGATATTGTCCGAGGACTAGATCTTGCCCACATGCACTCATGGTGGTGGATCAGTGCAATGCACTGAGTGCATGTTTTGGTTTCCAACCATTATGATAGAAAGTTGTGTCTCGTTGACACAGCTACCTCCTATGTGCTCATGATTGTTTGAAGAGGAAATGTTGCTAATTGATAGAAAACACTTCAGTTTTGACTTTTTATTTGTCAGTGATAATGCCCAAGCCTGCAAAGCACCGCAAATACTGAAAAACATGGAAAATTAATGAAACTGAGAATTTCCATAGTACTTAGGTAACTTCACAAAGGGACATTCAAATAAGGATTTCAATTTTTTTCATGAGTAATGACATTTGTATTGGTTGTTTAATTCAGCTGGATGACTGAGTGGTTATGCTAAAAGCCTACTGTAGTGAAAGTCGTTGCCTCCGTGGGTTCAAACCATTGGTGGCGAATCCAAAATATTTTCAGTGTTTCTTCAACAGCAAAATCCAAGCTATATGATATTCGGACGAGAAATTACACTGTATCCCTCACTTGACACATATGCAACATGTTGAGAACTCCTACACTCTCTCCCATCCTTATTGACCAACCTTTGCATGCATCCAGAACTGGACTTATAGGCTGCACTACCAATATATATATGTTGGCTATGTTCTCACAACAACAACTGAGAAGACAGCAACGCACACCCATGCCCTGGAGTTCAAAGGCTGAGCCCACATGTCAACCTGTCATCATGGATGAGACAATGAACTTCTTAGATGCACATAAAAGGATGAAGATTGGAAGGAGGATGGTATGAACAATACAAACTTTTATATCGTGCACATAGTACAGCGTACATGCTTGAAAATTTTTTATTGCAATGATATGTCATATCCCAGATTTGTGTAAAAAATGTGATAATTGTGGGATATGGGACAAATATCACAGGCAAGATATTTATCAGCCCTATGTTGTGATGGTAAATTATGGTAAAAGCAGAGACGTATTGCAATTATACAAAACAGAAGAACTTTACCTGGCGGCATGTCGAGTCTGTGCAAGATCACTTCAAATTTTGTTTCTGCAATATTATAGGTACCATTAGACCAATCAAGTTAGAGAAGGAAATTGAATCATGGCTCAGAGCATATTGAGCTCTAAAGACACTTGGGGCATAAGTAATTAGTTGTCAAGAAAATACCAAGAGTAATAACAAGTCTTCTAATTCTCAAGTCTTAGGCATTGTTTGGATTTCACTTTAAGACACTTCCCCCCCCAGCTCTAGGCAACACAACCTTGCTTTTTCAGAAATCAGCTTCGTTCACACATCTGCATATGAAAGACCTCATTAGGTGAGAAGTTGGCCTTAAATAAAAAACAACATGCCTAGTTCCATTAACACAGGATGTGAGCTTTTGGTATTAATTGAATGAAGCAAACATGACATGACAGGATTCCAAACTTTTGGAAAAAACTCATTTTCTTGTCATTTTGGAGCTAACATAATTCTATTGGTTGTACACTTTATTTATATATTGTTAGCCGCCGTAAGACAGACAAACTGAGTTTAATTCTTCTCGACAATAACATATCACTAAATTTGCATGAAAAATTATTTTGTACTTAATTATTCATTGTACGTCCTTGTGGCAAGCAAAAGAGGAATATCAATCTCCCACCAGCTCAATTAATGCATCCCACACAATTTAGAGACGAGTCGATGAGACCTATTTATAGCCAGAAAAGTAAGAAATCTCATTTCCTCAAGGTAATGAGCTGTGACTCAGATTGCTGTCAGTACCTACAATACCAAATCAGGATGGCTCACCCTGTCCATGACCACATTGTTGTCCTTCATTTTCACACTTGCTAATTTCCTTGAAAAAGCATCAAGTTTCATGCATGAACAAAGATCTACAGTATCATCTACTGTCCAAATCTGTGCAGCGGAGTTCTACTTCTTCTGACCATGCATGCATGGATCATACTCAAAACCTGTAGTGGAGTGTATTGATCACCGCTTAACGCTGGGGAAATTGTGTCAATGCTGAATACGAATATTCCCACTTTACTAAATATCAATATATATTGCAAGATTGTATGGTTCTTTCCAAACAAACATGTATCTTAATTTTAATAGCATGTCTCTTATGACATAACAATTGCTGGACCTCTCTCCAAAGAATTTCCGATAGTCATCTCCAAGCATGGTGGTGGGCCGTGGAACTGTCACAGGATGAACTTCATTAAGAGCTATTTTCTAATACTAATAGCTCGTAATCTTTGACATATCGGGGGAGAGTTCAGAGTTGGTCTAGAGATAGAATGCTGGACTGCCAAACGCTGGGTCCAGGGTTCGAATCCAGCTCTTACCGGGTCACCAAGGCCTATGTTGGATGGCTGTTTCAATCATCCTTCATCTCATTGCCCTCGTCCTCCTATCCTAATTAGCCTACCTAGTCCATAAATACAGGACGTATAGCCCCAATCATCCATCCATCTGGTGACATACTCATTACACTCAGGCACACACACATATGTGTATATATTGTTTTGTGTAAATGATATCCAAATAGTGTTTCTGGAGAATTTGCATTGATAGCCATTCCCTACTCACCCCTGATCACCAAGTTTCTTTTCTCTAAAATTAGAGTCCTAGAACAGCTAAAAATAGACTGCTCACTCTGCAAAGAAAATGCACCAGGACATGAAGCTGCGTCAAGGACAATATTCTGCAAGACAGCATTCCGCTGGCCTTGCGCCAGAGCTATATTTAGACCTTTTGACGTCACAAGCAGCGCTTATTTCTTGAATTCTTTGGATAATGCAAGATCTTAATTTTATCTAAGTCAGGGACAATTGGAGCGCCTTTCAAAACTTACAGTCAGCATTTTGATTTCGCTTTATTTAAAGCTAAAGTGGGTAGCACGCTGGACTGCCGAGCCAGTGGCCCGGGTTCAACTCCAACACCGCTGCTGAGTTCCCAACTGACAATTCAGTGATGGGTGATTGCTTAATTGGGTACTGTGACCAGCAGTACTAGCCTAGTCTGAATTTTGGGGAGGTAAATGACACGTGCCGTGGGCTCAACTTGAAATAATATGTTCCATCCAGTCCAGGTGGGGACTGCCGTTGGCTACCCACGTTAAATAAGAACACCTTTACCTTTACCTAAAGGAAAACTTGATTATTTAAGGCAATTAAATAGTTGTCTGTCCCTCTAATATTCATCATGGTTTTAAGTTGATTGAGCAGTTGGCGTCATCGTCAGGTTTACAAGGGACTTGGCTAAGAGAGCTGCACTTACCATATCTATCTACCTATCATGTTTTGTTGTAAAATACTAATTTGTAAAAACAATTCAGCCCAGGCAACCAAATAAGGAAATTGACTCAGATGAGGTTATTTGCCTGGACGCCTTTAGATAAATGTCCCAGTTAACCAGATCCTGTTGGTCAAGTATTGTAATGTTTGACAATTTCAAAAATTTTGCATTCAAATAATAATTGCATGTGCGATGCATATTATACATCGCTGGAATGCCTGATTTCTTTTGTATCATATTAGTCTGAAAAAGTGATCTTTATTAAAGAATAAGCCATAAAACAGCAAGAAAACATGTGATTTGTTTAAGTCCCACAATACATCAGATTTTAAAAAATCATCTAAAAAGTACATTTTCTATGCAGTGACTGAAGATTTTTCCATCTGGTTTTCTCTGTAACAGTACCTAATTCCTGCCCAAGCTCTTGAAGGTTAAATTGTTTACATAATTTCCTAAAAAAAACTTCTAAAACACCACAGTCAGGTTCAGTTAGCCCAAATTGTGCAGTGACCATGTGCTGCCTACCCGGGAGCAGGTGCTCATTCGGGCCACTTCAGTGGTCTAAAGAGTGAGGAAGTGCTGTTAGGGATCAGAAAGATCAGAAGGATTTTATAAACTTTGCTTCAGCTTATTGTGCTTAGTCCTACTTCATCTGACTATGACAGATTATCCATTGCTTATTGTGGGAAATTGATTCCAGAATGTTGTTCTGTGCAAACGTTTGCAATGCCTTCCGTATCATTATGAATTATTATTTTATCCTACAGGTATAATCCTAATTTAAGAAGTTTTATTGGTTAAAGATCTTTAGTCCTCACTCGACTGGTCACTCAGAATGAGAAGAGTCCAAGAGGTAAAAAGTCAATGTTTTTTAACCAGGCTTAAAGCTGAATTTGTTTGTAGATTTATCTGTGTTGTCGCAATGAGCTACAGATTCCTGAATAGGGGACTATTTCACTTTTTTACAGGAAACAGCACCCCTGTGGAGTTGCACCATTCTAATTTTTATGTAAACTTATAATATAGGTCCCCTCCTTCATATGCATTCAAAGTTAGCTTATAATTGACTAAAGAAGTAAGTTTGAGCGCCCCCTGTTGCCTGCACACTGAGTCAACTATCATAAATGCGATGCCAAATGATACCGTTGGGTCAATATCTTTTGCCATTAAAATAAAACGGAGGTACACAAAGGAGGTGCTGAGATAATGGGCTTTGAAATCTGAACTTTGAAACGATCCAAATTTGGGCTCTATATTTCGATGAGCCCCTAAAAATTAGCTAAAAGATAGGGGAAGCTTGGGAGAGTTGGGCCGCAGGGAGGGTTGGGCCACCCTGATTTTTGGGGAAACTAAAAAATTTTTGAGAAAGCTGCAGCCACCAAAATTTTATAAAAATAAAAATCTTTCAATGGATGTAACATTTCTGGCTAATTTGCTTGTCACGATCTTTAGAGGGAAGAAAATTCAAATTTGGATGAAAAACGTAAAAACTGAGCCATGTTACGAGTTTTTAATTGTCTGTCAGACAACAAGGACTGAGAAAATTTTCTGTGGCATGCTTGGTAGGCTTGACTATTCAGTTGTTATTAATATTTTTTGGAAAATTATCAGACAACCGGTTTTGTCATAATTGGGATTTAGAGAAAAATGGTCGAGTGGGGGAGAGTTGGGACAGTGCCAATACTCTCCCCACATGTGTTGCATTTACCCAGATTTATTTTTATTAAGACAGAAGAACTTGTCTAGAGCAATTTTCAACAGAGATTGAATATTTTTAGGCTTAATAATTATTCATGGTCAAATAAAATTGGATATCATTAAATCTAGATGGGGAGAGTTGGACCATCAGGCCGAGACTTAAGTCTGACAGCAAACTAGAGTTGCAAGAGGCCTCAATTCAGGATTAATGACTTCTATGACCACCAAACTACAGGTTAAAAATATTATGGCCTCAAGTACAGCTTTACCGAACCTGATATATTGCAATGGCCCAAGTCTCCCCCCTGACTGGCCCAAGTCTCCCACTTGATGGGGAGAGTTGGGCCAATTTTTTTCCAATTTTCATAGGGCTGTAGCTCATATGTTCTTGGGAAAGTATCAATGCAAACCTAAAGATATTTTTCTGAAATATTTCAAGATACAATACATGCATTAAGCATGTTTATATAATCATTACTGTTAGCAGGAGGTGCAAGAATGTAAAAAGTGGCCCAACTCTCTCAAGCTTCCCCTACTGATGTTTAAAAATGCATTTTTTTCCACTTTTTAGTAATTATTGACAAGGGAAAAAATTATGAATAAAATCTGAAGCAGATGAGTATCACCTCCAATGGTAAAGTACCTGAATCTTAGAAAAACTGCCTCTTTAAAAAGTTTGTTGATCGTACAAATGCAAAGAAAAAAAATTGCTCATTGGCGCTTCAAGAGCACAAAAAAGTTTGTCCTGGGTTTAAAATCCATAGTCCCACCCCCCCGACTGTCGTCTGGAGGGCCCCTAATGTGCACATTCGATAATGTATATATCTCACTTCCTTGTAGTCTCATGTAGTACAAAATAACTCAGTAATCTTTTGTTATAACTCTTCACTTGCCTAACACTAGCATCTAAAACATTTTTTAAAACTAAATTCTTCAAAAATACGGTAACAGACAAAAGTTTAGACATCGTAAACATTTTGTCAATATTGAGACAAATAGGTGCCTAGGTGAAAAAATTCTTCATGGATTTTCTCGCCTCTGTATCAGGGAAGTTGTACAATAGAGAAACTTTAACTATTTTGATCACTTAATTGAATATGTGTGATAAACAAAAATATCTGTTGGACTAAACTTGTGTTTGATACTGTTTACAACCACAAGCTGCTTAAAGACATATTATTCTAGAGGAAAAGTGGGTTAATGATTCAATTTGGTTTTAGACAAGTAATAGAGCCATTTTAGAAGTGATTTGAAAGTGATCATTTGTGAAAGAGGAAAAGATGCATTTATTCAATATTTTTCATATTTTCAATATAGGGGGTGATAATGGTCATTATATGTGTCAAAATTGTTAATAAATGAATGGTCAACTAATAAACTTCAAGAAAATACACGTATAATACGCTTTTATCCCTCCAATGTAATATGAAAACACTTGACACTAGTGATACTGCAAAAATTGTGTTTTTTTTCCCATGGTTTTGTCTTATAGACACCAATATGAGAGATCATAAATCAGTGACAGAGGTGGTTACTTTGACCTACGCATCCCTCCTGATAAAACATTAGTTTGTTGAAATTTGTTTGCTTTACTTATGATGAAAACACATCCACTTTTATGGAAGGCATAAAACTAGTCCATTCAATAACATTACTTTCAACACACTTTCCAGAGTGGTGTCTTTAGTTTTGTACATGCTGTGGCAAATAAACATAAGTTGGTTGATTTTACCAGGAAACATACTCAGGTGAACAAAAACCCTCCTGTCACAGTTTATG
Source organism: Platynereis dumerilii (assembly GCA_026936325.1). Lineage (NCBI taxonomy): Eukaryota > Metazoa > Annelida > Polychaeta > Phyllodocida > Nereididae > Platynereis > Platynereis dumerilii. The sequence continues at coordinate 77,568,564 of JAPTHN010000001.1, read as the reverse complement.
AGTGCCAAATAGGCGCCTGTCAGACAGGGTGTCAAGTGTCTGCATATTCCAATGGAGGGATGAATGAAAATGTATCATAGCCTATGTGTATTTTGTTGATGTTTTTAGTTGAACTTTCATTTATGAACAATTTTTGCACATTGAATGACTATTATTACCCGTAAATTGAAAATGTGACTAAAAATCAAATAAACGTTTCTTTTTCTGTTTCATGATCGTCGACTGATAACTTTTAAATCATGTGTAAAATGGTTCTTTAACTTGTATTGAATCATTAACCAACTTTTCCTCTAAAATATAATTCATTCTAGCACCCTTGTGATTGTAAACAGCATTAGACACAAGTTTACTCCACCCAATATGTTTGTTTATCACACATATTCAAGTAAGTGATGAAAATAGTTGAAATTTTCTCCCTGATATGTAGGCAAGAAAATCCAAGAAGTAGTTTTTCAGCGAAGCACCCATATGCCTTAATATTGACAAAATATTGTTGCCATCTAAACTTTTGTCCTCTACTGAAGCTTCCAATGTAAAGACAAAAATAGAGCTATTAGGGGTAGCATTGATTTTGTTTCCAAAGTTGTTCTTCACCTCTCTAAGTTAGGGACCGTTCAGAATTTATGACTGGGGGGGTGGGAGTTTTGCAGGAACTTTCCGTCAAAAATTGATACCCCCCCTTGAGTTTCATGCGGATTTTTAGAACCCCACCCTTAGGTTTCACGCGTATTTTTAGTACCCCCCCTCGAAATACAGCAATAAACACATATATACTGCCACACTTTTGCACGTAAAAACGTCCAAATCAAGTGAGTTTATGCGTGTTTTTTTACATTTTTTCTCTGTTAAAATTTCTTACCCCCCCTTGGAAGTGTTGTCAAAAATTAATACCCCCCTTGAAACACGTGTGAAAAGTTAGTACGTACCCCCTCGGACAAAACTCCAACCCCCCCTGTCACAAATTCTGAACGGTCCCTTACATCGGGATTGCTATGGGTCGAAAATGTGCTTTCCACACCTCCGCATATGAATGACCTCATTAAGCCAGAGGTTGGCCTCAAATGAAAAACAGGATGCTCAATTGAGTTAACACTGAATGCAGGCTTTTAGGAAAAATTGGACTAAAGTGAAAGATCTGAATATACAATATATGCAAGCTGGACATACGCCTGTCTACGATCTACATACACAGGCACACTCCTGTATTAGTCAATTGATACTCAGTATAAATATCATCAAGGTGCATGACTTCAAAACTGAGGCAAATAACAGCTTCGTTTTCTGGGTCTAATTTCGAGCATCTAACATTGTGTCACAGCCACAATTTTTGTCAAATCCCTTGCCAGATAAGTTTACTCTGAATTCCACACCTCAACTCTATCAAATTATAGCTAATTTACCTGTAATTAAGGGAATTCCTTGCAGATTTATAGCTTAATGAACAACTGCAAGTTCGCTCACCCAAGCTGGCAGGAGAGGTACCTACGGGGTATTACACCACAAGTCCTTCCACTGAAAGACTGTGAATATGAGAATAATTTTGTCATAAATCCTTGGAAATATTATATATCAACAAATAGAAGTAGTTTGTAACTCTACCTTTAGTTATTTTGCCCAAATTTTCCAGACTTTAATCTTCCATGAGGCCCCACATGGTGCCTCATATATTAACAGAGCCCTCTCTTGGATATTGCAGAACTAGAAATTTTGTAATACCAAAGCTGATTGGCTCTGCCTTATGACATCACTGCCAGCTTGGATGAGCAGGTTTTCTGCAGAGTCAGTCACCTTGTGTTATTTCTAACAGACTGTACAGTCAGTCCAGGGGAGTGCCTGTGCTACATAATTACATATTTATTGCTGAGTTGATTGTTTTCATATAATTTTTCTAGATCTTGTGTATCATTGAAATGGCTGAATTCTAAGTATATTCTATCTGACATTAGGGTGGGACTGGCGCACCACATTTTGGAAATATTAGGCAGATCAAACCTGACTTTTTTTTGCAAGTGAGGTTGGCATATAAGAGTATGTGTGTAAAATTTCAGCTCATTCTATTAATATTTAGAGGTAGCACATTTCACTTGAAATTTATAATGTAAACCCCCATTGGCGAGACCTAAAAAAAACAGGATTTTCCAAAAATAAGACTTAGAATAAATATTTTTCGACCATTCAAAGACTATGGAGAAGGGTTTTGGGAGGGCACTTCAGAACAGGCGTCCATTTTGATATAACATATATTGTTTGGTCACTATGACGAGCTAAAATCTTGAAATTTAGGCGTTTTTGAGTCATTTTTGTCATATTCAGCTGATATTGGACATTATATTGTGCAGAGATGAAGAGTGGAAAATGCAAAATTATGGCAATTATGAACTGCCCTCCCAAAATCCTCCCCCCGTATTTTTTTAATGGTTGAAAAATATTGATTCTAAGTCTCATTTTTGGAAAATTGTGCTTTTTTTAGTTTTTTTCAGGTCTCGGATATGGGGATTTACATTATAAACTTCAAGTGAAATGTGCTACCTCTAAACATAAATAGAATGAGCTGAAATTTTACACACATGCTCTCATATGCCAACCTCACTTGCAAAAAAAAAGTCAGGCTTGATCCCTAAACATTGGGGCGCCAGTCCCACCCTACCTGACATAAGCATGACGTCTGCTTTTACCTTCAGACATGAAGAAGAGGGCTAAATTCAGAAGGAAAGTCATGACCACCTACACCTCACATCTGGAAAAGGGGTAGTCCCAAGGCTGGAATCGTCTAGTCTGTCCTTGCTAGTAAAATTGACTCCATGCTTAGAGACTTCCCTTGTGGACAATTTCCTTTGAGGAACGTTGCTCTAAGGAAGCATTAAACCTCCCATTCACATTGGACCCAACGTTGGAAAACTACGGATTTTGTCGACAAATGACTACGAGATTATTACGTACGTATATATCGTAAATAAAGCGTATTTCTCCAACCTCCCTTCACTACGTACCCCCCACGTTGAAGGATTGGTCGTTATACGCCTCTGGGGCATCAGGCGTGGCGGGCCAGCCCAGCGCGCTGTTCTTGCGCATGCGCAGAAGTCGGGAGGCGGCCATGGCTGGGCAGGACGCTCGTGTGGATTGGATTTATATCGGTCTAGAACACCATTTATACCTCCGTAACAATGTATTTAACCATGGCCGATTGATTCTAGGATGTGTATGGGTCAAATGACTCCTTCGGACGGACTCTAGCTGGTGTGTATGCTTCACAATCATCATGTCAATCGGCGATCTGAAAGATGTGGATTCCCTGTACCAGGGGGGCGCCGGCCAGGGGCGGAGCGCTCAGAGGGGCCCGGGGGACTGCCGCATTGCTTCTTGCGGTCCAGCCACCCTGCCAGGCTGCGGCCCCCGTGGAAAAAATAATAATAAAGCCCTTATATATGTGATAAAATTGTTGTTTTGTTGATATATGATAAAAGAATGTTCTGATTTGATTTTTGCTGCAGGATTTTGGATTTTTTTTTTTTGGGGGGGGGGGGGGGGGTTTCAAGAATTTTTATTTATTTAGGGGTTGTGCTTGGTTTGGATTTTTGTTGAACACCTGCAAAGAGAAAACATGAATTAAAACAGTGAAGAGAGAAAAACATAGAGAGAGCAGAGCCAGGCAGCAAGCACTGAAGGTGGCTCCAAAATAGGAAGACTTTTCTTCCTTGTTTTACCAAGCAGTCTGCAGTCCATTTAAGGACTACAATATATAAATATAAATAACAAAATTCACTTACCTTGTGAGGGATTAATACTTCAACTCTGAAGAGTTGGAAAAATCCCAATCCAAATTGGTCTTGGATAGGTGGCATTCAGGAGAGCTGCAAGTAAGCTCACTTCAACTCCGGTCTTAAGTGATTCTCTCTTGGTCATTTGTGGTTGAGCAGTACTTGGGGACATTTTTTTTGCCCAATCTAATCTTACATAGTTTAAAAGATATTTATTTGGTAATTTTTGTACTGGTGCAGCTACTATTTCTTTATGGCTTCATCCAATTATCACCAGCAAGCATCCTGTTGGAGGTTTTGTTATCTCAAAGTTACGAGATAGATTGAATTAGGAATGGAATAGATGGCGCTACAAGGCTCTCTGACACTCAGGATCCCAGGTTCTGCAACTTTGTGCAAACCTTCAACAAACCTTTGGCAGATACGTATGATTAGACGTTTGCCCTGAACATTACTTTCAATCGTTGTCCATACATATCAAAAACACGTTGGAGAAACCTTGGAACTTACGTATTGCCAAATGTGCGACCATACCTTTGATAAACCTATGAATCAAAGGTATGGTCATACGTAAAAGTCTAAGGTTGTAAAAACCTCTCAAATGAATGTTCGACAAACCTATTAAATCAAAGGTATGGTCATACGTTGTTGTCAAGCTTCCTTCAAACCTCTCAACCAAAGGTATCACTTACGTAATAGTCTAAGGTTTTAAAAACCTCTCAAATGAATGTTCAACAAACCTTTGAATCAAAGGTATGGTCATACGTAATAGTCAAACGTTCTTCAAACCTCTCAACCAAAGGTATGACTTACGTATGACTGACACGTTTAGCCAAACGTTACGACCAAACATTCTTCCAACCTCTCAACCAAAGGTATGACTTACGTATGACTTGAACGTTAGGCCAGACTATAAAACAAACTATCTGCCAACCTCTTACTAAGGTTGCGACCTACGTTTGGTTTTCCATCTGAGTGCAACGTTTGGAAATTACCTTTGCCCTACCTTTGTCATACATTCTTTGGCCAAACGTTTGAGTTTAAAAAATCAAAACAACCACTTTAAATGCTGCTTTTAAATATGATGCAGATGAAATATCCCCGGTTCAGCTTTTGGTTGAGCCAACTCTGTGTAATCCACTGTCAATCATTTTTTTCAATTAATGACACTTAATTTCATCGGTGAGCATTCATCCACTGTATTCATGCTTTTAAAATTCAGATTGACTGGACCATAAACACGCATCTCGGACCTAGAAGTGTGTTGTATCAGGTAATTAATGATCCACTGATATGACTTTTTGAAAAAAAAAATAGATAGATAGATAGATAGATAGATAGATAGATAGATAGATAGATAGATAGATAGATAGATAAAATTAAGGGGCAATTTCGTGTAGCTATTACAATTAGCATTCTCCTGGGCTAGTCCTGAAGTCCTTGCAGTGTAGGCTACCTTACAGTCCTTGTCATACTTACATGGAATCTCAAGTTTTTTTTCGATGCTGTTGAACTGTGATGTCAGAGATGACTCTATTCTATTGCAATATATGTAAATTAACTACAAGCTGTGATGTCATTTTAAACTGGGTCAGATTCCCCAGCTTCTAACCAATGCGAATCCACCAAACTGAGCATCACAGTTTCAACTCAGTGTCAGAGTGAAAATTGGGTCTTGGAAAACCCATGCAAGTTTGACATCACAGCCTCTCAGCCAATGGGCAGCCAGAACAAATATACAAAACATAAGCCATGTGTTTACTAACAAATTGTCAAAGCCTTATGTTTATACCAACTTCCATCAAAGTTTAAAGTTGTAAGTTAGCAAGTTTGTAGGTTAATCAAACAACTCTGTGGGGATTATAACAGTTGTCTACTGTGAATGCCCACAAAGCTACCACTTGGTACAATTAGACTGGTGAATGCTGTGATAAATCATTGGGATCACAAATTTAATGCTTCCTTTAATATATCAATGTTTGAACTGTGATGCGTAGTTTACTGTCAGCCCATTGGCTATCAAGCTGTGATGACGTAGTTGTAGGGGCTATCCCTGATAAAACTCTCACTCTGACACTGTGTTGAAACTGTGACGCTCAGTTCAGGAGGATCAACATTGACTAGAAGCTGGGGAATCTGACCCAGTTTGAAATGACATCACAGCTTGTAGCTAATTTACATATATTGCAATGCTAGAATAGAGTCATCTCTGACATCACAGTTCAACAGCATAGAAAAAACACTTGAGATTCCACGTAAGTATGACAAGGACTGTAATTAGTTTCGACTGAAGTGTATTTTGACACCATTATAGTCCACGAGGACATCTAGGCCTACAGTTACTTTTCAAGGTGTTTCAATGTCTTTAGTTATATACGCTGTGTAGATTTTTTCATTATTTATCCAGGGAAAGAGGTGTGGATATATATTTATTTATTAATAAGCCATAATTAGATAAAATACAATAATAGCGTATCTTAAAATATGATAAATGTGTGCATAACACTGCATAAGTTTCCAAAGTTACAATACAAATTACGTGTGGATTTACACCGATATATGTCTGCTTTTCATAAGCTCGTAAACATTTGTAGTAGTTAAGTTAAATTTATTTGACCATAATGTATACACAGTTCACATCTATACATATCATCAATCACCAGTCTCACACACATCTCATATGTTTGGCTGATGCTGGTAGCATTTGTGCCATTACTATTTACTAAGATTATAAGTATGATAATTTTAATATCTGAGCTAAGAGTCTTTCTTCATCAGAATTAGAATTAGAATTAGAATTAGAATTAGAATTTGAACTTGAATTTGAATTTGAATTTGAATTTTTAATTGGCAAACAAAAGACAAGTACACTTCAACATAACAAATATCAGAATTAAAATACCGATAGAAAATAGGAACTGACACAATTAATGTATGTTCCCCAGCAATTTCGCAATATAATTTCTCTATCTTTATGTAACAATGAATGAATACCTATAGGAAATAAAATTAATAATAATACTGCAAAATTAAAACATTGATAAGTACTAGCATATATACAAAAGTGGTAATGACTATATTTTAATAATAGTTAAGTATTACAGAATTGCAAAGATATTCTAGGTAAGGACTGCAAATTCCTTTAGAATTTTAAAATCAATGACATTTACAACAGAATTCAAAATGTCAGCACCTTTAAATCTAACATGCATTTTAACAACTTCTAATCTACCAAATGGTAATGGAAAGTTATTCATATTTCTTGTTCTATAATCATGAAAATCAGCTTGATAATTAAACATATCTGAAAATATTCTTGGTAATTCACCTCTACAAACTTATAAAAATGTAATAAACATCATAATTGAAACTTTATACAATTTAGGTAGTTGTAAAATTTTAAGTTCATTAAATATACTGTTCGAAGGTGTTCTTCGACTGACTCCTTTAATTATACGAACCACCCGTTTTTGCAAATTTAAGACGGAATCAATATAATTTGCAAGTATTTCCCCATATTTCAATACCATAATTCAGATAAGGGTGGAAAAAACTTTAGTGCAAAGTAAGTAATGTATTATGATTAAAATATTTTTTTGCTCTAAAAATTATTCCAACAGATTTTGACAGTTTAGATTTAATATAATTGATATATGTTCTTGCCAATTTAATTTATGCATATGATCATTAATAAATCAAAGAAAATGATTTAATGCATGAGCTTCTGCTCCCTGCTTGTTCAATTGGTCATCCATGCTGGATATGTGGAGAAGAAGATCAGGAAGTCACCTAGGGGCTGGGCGAGTAGTGATAAACACAACTAGGCACTGAAAAATATTTTTAACACTTAAAAAACAACCAGTACAAGGATTAACAAAAAGGTATTCAGTAATTTCAATAAGATATGGGACCAGTTTTATTTTGCAATGTAATAGCTGGCCGAATTATATAATTAGCAAAACAGGGTTTGGAATGTACCACCTGACCGTGTGTAAATTGCTATCTATGCTGTTCCTAGCTGGAACTACCACTATTGACAATTTAATAACTCAGCAATCAAGTTATCCTTAGACATTTTGTTAATCAAGTAAGTTATCCAATAGTGTTTACAGAATATGGTGGTATGGAATGAGTGAGAGACGAAGGATACCCCAAATAAAACAACCTAAAAGGATAGAGATCACAGACAAAATACAGCCCAGCAAAAATGAATGTTGGTGTAATTATAAGATTATGGAATGAAAATATATCTCATCAAGTGCCTGACGATTATACACAATTTTATTGGGCAACGTCATATCATAAAGATATATATCAAATCTGAAAGTTTAACTTACACTGACATATTTCGTGGTCATCTTTTGCTTTATCGTTAAGATTAAAATCCTCAATGGTGGCACACCATGGTATGAAAGAATCTTGTTTGTGACTAGTGCAATATTCATGAACTTTTTTCTCCACCACAAAAGGAAACACACACGTTTTTCCGCTTGGAACATAAATCGTAGCTAAAATTGTAACAAGAAATTTTATTAATGAACACCTGAACATTCTTCGCCATTAGCATTCTAATAAACATTTCTATTGATAAATTGATTCACCAGTCACCATACTTCATGACATCAATTTTACTGATATGGGTCTATGCAAGGAAGTAATTTAATGACGGATTCATTATTCACAAATGCGCTCTTGAAAGATTGATAAAAATGCTGGGATAATTTTGATCTTCGAAGAATCAGGACTGCACTATTCTAAAAGGGCAACTGAATGTATGGAATTGCAAGGTTTTGTTCCTCAGACATAGGATCAAGGTATATATATATTATTATTATATCATAATCAGTTTTTGTGGCTGAGCATTATTTTCAACCTTTGTTCGGGTGGCCTGGAGAATTTGATGATTTTTATACAAAAATAACATCATGGTAAAAAACAATTGACATACAATTTCAACGTATGAAGAAAACCACAATTTAATCTGGAAGTGTACATACACTCCTGCTCATAAATATAGAACACTTTTTTGGAAAAAAGTGTGAAATAAAAGTGAATTTCAGAGTGTGAATCCAAGCAAGGTCCATTGTAAAGATCAAGTCAACTTCTCTAATGACTCTTTGAAAGCCTGAACTACATTTTTTACATGAATTTTTTTATTTGGTCGAATGCACGTCACTCTAAAAAACCGCTGAATTTCCATATTTCGTTCTGTTGTAACTTTTCCTGGGTCTAACGCTGCAGCATGCATTTGAAAGACAGTATGTTCTCCCTTGGTTATTGGAAGTAGTAGTGATACGATTGAATCAGACCATCATGTGCTCCAACAGAAGTTGCTGCAGTTACCAATTTCAATGGAGAATGTTGAAGTATTCCATATTTCTGAGCAATGGTTTGAAAAAAACACAATGTTCATGTTTGGTACCCATAGCCGCCTAAAAAAACTGCTCTACCAGGATTGTGTCGGAAATTAAACAATGGAGCATTTTGTTTCTTATAAATATCTAGGGCTACACTTGGAGGCACATATGTCCTGGAACACTCACACTGACTTTCTTGTGAAAAAGATCAGACAACGTTTAGGTGTCCTCAGAAGAGTCCGATTATACATTGACAAGAAAACTGCATTTGCTTTTACTTAACTCTCTTGTCATGCCATTGATTGACTACGTATTACGACACTGTATACATTAGGGTGTGTCAATTTTTAATTTTTATGCAATTTCAAAAAGCACTAGTGTCTAAAATGTGCATTTTGACCCAGAGAATCCAAATCTGTTCTCGAAATTGTGATACGACAATTCTTACCTACTTCAATTTTGGTTCAAAGTTTCAATATTTTTTTCGTTTTCGACCATTTTCGCCAATCCGCGGTTCTCTATTACTTTGTCAATATGTATCATACATCATTTTAATTACCATGGTTGAAAAGCTCTCAAAACGACCTTCATTTTGCATACCAACATATATGGTCTAGGACAATATCTTGATTCCCAATGGCCCTTCAGCCTGCACTTCTTGGAATGAAAATGACTCAGATTGTCTAATCCTATTAAAAAAAGACTTTGGAATTTGTTTCAAGGACAATTGCAGTGATTCACATTCTCCAAGTTCCAGAATGACCAAATACAAACATTTTTTTTATTTTTACCATGGGAGTGCCTGGCTTGTGTGTGATGAAGTTTTAATGTTAACGTTAGTTGAAAACTCGTAAAATGTGAGATGGGGTCTGCTGCATTTCATACAATATCTTCGTCAGAATTTATTGCAGGGCAACATGAGTGGTACAACATGAAAGGCAATACTCTTAGCATTCGCATGGTGCCAATGATGTTGTCCTATGTGTAATTCTTATGAAGTTAAAATATGAAGTAAAACAGCCCCTCCATGATTTGTTTCAATAATTCAGACAAAATTTTGCATTAAAACTTCCAAGCCCATAAAGCAGGATTTTCCATGACCAAGAATTTAAAAAATATTTTATTTGCTCATTCTGGAACTTGGAGAATGTGAATCAAGCAATTATCGGTGAAAAAAATTCAAAGGCCTTTGTTTAATAGGATTAGACAGTCAACAACATTTTCATTTCTGAAAAATGCCGGCCAAAAAGACATAGGGAGTCAAGATATTGTCCTAGACCATTGATGTTGGTTAAACAAAATGTAGGTCTTTTTGAGGGCTTTCCAACCATGGCACTTAGAATGCTGTATGGCAAATATTGACAAAGTTACAGAGAACCGCGGATTGGCGAAGATGGTCGAAAATGAAAAAAATAATGAAACTTTGAACCAACATTGAAGTAGGTAAGAATTGTCGTATTGCCATTTTGAAAACAGATTTGGATTCCCCAAGTCAAAACGCATATTTAAGGCACTAGTGCTTTTTGAATTTGCATAAAAATTGAAAATTGACACACCCTAGTATACATGAATTGCCCTGCCACTGGTTTAAATCGGATTCAGAAGCTTATGTACAAAGGAGACAGAATTGTAATGAATGTTCTATATGACACTTCTTCACAGACAGTTCTGCAAGACCTGAAGTGGCTGACTGTTCAAGAAAGACTCCTTGTTCACAGAAGTGTAATGATGTATACATGTGTAAATTCTATGTGACCTACAAGTGGGGTAGATTTGTCAGGAATGGGGAAGTAATTATGCATTTATATATAAAAGCATGAAACTTGGCACACAGTTCAAAAATGTCTAAAAGAAAATATTTAGATAGGGAGCCACTTCAGATTTGACCTGGTTGACCCATTGCAGCCTTTTTCCAAAATGGCAGCTAATTCTCGAATTTTCCTGCTTTCCGTGAACTGCCTATAGTTTGCCTGTATGAAAACAGTGCTCATTGTTCCTTCTACAGGTCTAAGAAACATTATCAATTGATTTATGGATTGAAATAAGGAATTTTAGTGTAGTCAGGGACTCAAGGTCCATTTTGTTAGAACTTTTGAAAAAAGGCGGCATTTTCACGGTTTCCCATGGTTTCTTGAATCTAAATTGATATTTAGCAAAGAGGGTCAGTCGTCATTTCTCAACAAAGGGACCAAAGACTGGAATGGTACCTATACCGGTAGCAGGACGTTTCACCGCTGGGACGTTTCACCATCAGCAGTGTGAGACGTTTCACCGCCAGTTAATTTCACTATTTGGTTATTAAAGTACTTGAAAAGTATCACTTAGTTGATTGTTTTAGTGAAAAATGTTATCCTTTGTTATTCCAGTAATCACATTGTTCATTTAGTTAAGTTTTCTTGCTATACATTTAGCTACATTGTAAACATGTGAAATGAAACATAACAAAATGTAGTCTATTTGCTACAAAGTAACAAAAACTTAGACAATCATAGATCATGTAGATAGAGTAGCAACACAGACAATGTTTTGCGTGTTTTGTTTAATTATGGCTTTTCAAGACATTTATTACTTGGCTAACATTGTTATAAACTAGCAGTGAAACGTCCCACTACTGCCGGCGGTGAGACGTCTTAGCGGTGAAACGTCCTATAATCACTATACCTGCTGTGATATTCATCATGTTTGTTTTTCTTTAATGCACGCTTAATCTGATTTTAACTATGTTTTTACCATTATTTATTATATTTTATATGATATTTTACTCAGTATATACATTATCATTTTAAATTTGCATGTGCTATGAATATATTGTTATTGTCAGGGCTTCTCTAAAAAACACATTGTGTGCTGGTCCTTTACCCGGCTTAAATAAAAGTACTTTTGACTTTTACCAAATGAAAGAGAACACTTCAGTTGAGACTTTTTATTTGTTGGTGATAAAGCCCAAGCCTGCAGAGCACCTCAAATCCTCAAAAACCTTGCAAATTGAGGAGGAAATTGAGAATTTGCAGTAGATGGCAATTCACTCTTGAAAGTTGAACCTATATAACACCATAAGGAATTCTTGGACCATTCTGTACACTAGAGGGATGTTCAGCCAACTGATCTGAACCAGGTGCGAGTGACTTTCACCGAAGAATGCCCATGTCTCGTTTCTGTCAAAAATTTGCCAAAACAAGTTGTTGGAATCCATGTCAAAACATTTGAAGGCTGAGGTCAAAAAATGTAGCATTCAATCACTGGCGTAACTAGGGGGTCTCGAGCGGGAGGGGGGCACCTGGGGGGTACGCGATTCTCCACCCGTGCCCCCCCCCACAATTAGAGATGCCACTGCATTCATCATGAAATTGTGATGTTTTTGGTTTTACAATGTAGATATCACAATTAAGTGGACATTTTTGCATAACTTGAATTTTTATGTCTAACTTCGTGTGCCATGATTTTTATTTTTGATGATTTTTCAATGATAAAATACCATTTTTCAGGGCCACTAAAAGAGAGGTTTCAACCACAAAATGGCCAATTTGAATATTGTAGTCCTCACTCTTTGAAAATCCTAATTATTCCAGAATTTTGATTATGAGTGTAAAGATGTTGTTGCTGACTGAAGTTATTAAACAACAACAAAAAAACAAACACTAAAATTATAATTTTTTTATGATGCTTATTTGCCAACTCTGCACAGTTCAGTTACTAGAGTAGTGGTGTACGCAGTCATATGTCCAGAGCTAAACTCTTCAGAATTCCATTATTTATAGGTCTAGGTACGATATTAGGTTGGTGTCACATTTCTCATAGGGGCCGAACTTTCCAAAATGGCCGGGACCATTTTTACGTTGTTTTAACAATATTTCTCCAGACAAACTTGCCATAACTCGAGAACCATTGGAGATAGGAGGTTGTTAGACCACTCATAATTTGCAGAATGGCAATGTTATAGGGAGTAGTTAATACATCTTTATATCAATATATCAATAATTTTTAAGAAAACTGCATGAAACAGATTTTTGTAATTTTTTCGTAATCAAAAATGTCAGTAAAAGCTGATGAATTAATTGTTTTCATGACGAACACTGATTCCCAAACAGTACAATACAAAGATAAGTCATTTTAAATTCTATAAACTCTCTGATTTATTGCTAGGCCTCAAAATAATCTTAAAGGTACAGTAAAATTAGAATAGGACATCTTTGACATGAATATATCTTACATTCGAACCTCACAGACAAATCTAGCTAGGTCCTATACGGTCTTTTACACTTATCTTTGTTGCAGTATAAAATTCAACAAATTTAATATACCTTTGTCTGCATGTGCAGGATTTGGCTCTGCACCATGTTGTTGGGCATCTGCATGGTGGGGGCTGGACAGTGGGTCTGAATGATATTGGCTGCATCACTGGTCTCATACCAAACAGTGTATCTTCATAAACCATATTGCGGTGGATCGGGGTTAGTGGTGAAAGGACTGGTAGCTTACTGCCATACAATAGTTAGGGACTATATAATTCTTAGAAGTGACAAGACTGACTAATCACATCTGCATCTTGTGAGGATGCCTCCAGTGGCGTATTTACGGGGGGGGCATTGGGCCATGCCCCCCCCTCAGGCCAAAAATTAACGTGGAAGAGATAGGAAAAGCCGCGAAGCGCCCCGTATTCACCCCATGTAATGCCCCCCCCCCCAGGCCATTTCGCATCGATAGCCAGGCTGGATCAATACTAATACTGCATAGCCTATATTTGGATTTGGCCAAAGGATGTTTTTTCTATGTTATGAGAAATAAACTATATATAAATAGATTGAAAATTTCCAGATTACGTGGCCAGGCTTTATCTGTCATAGACAGACAAACTGAATCTATAAATAAGCAAATAATATACAAATAGTGGTAGGCCTACACACTAGGAATTTAAAACTCAGAGGCCCAAATTTTCATCTCTAGTTTAAAATTGGTTTGTGGATAAACTAGGTTTAAACCCAGTTTATGATTTTAAAACTTAAGTTTTTCTTTTCTCGAAATTTTCATGTCTGGTTTTAAAAATAGACCAGTTTTTTCTGTGGTTTTAGTAGAAACCTGCTCAGGAGTGGTTTAACTCCTGGTTTTGGAAGCCTTCAGTGTGGATTTTGCGTCTGCTAAGTCAGATTTTTTTTTCACTGATCTAGTTAAGGATATCAGTTGTGCTCTGAATTATTTTTTCCAAGAATATATTTATCCTAATTTTTTTTCCACACCCCCCGACATTTTTCCCAAAAATTGTCGAAATTTTTCTCCCCAAAAATGCTTCTTTTTCAAATTTGTTTCAACATTTCTTTTTTCCATAGCTCCCCCGTGTGGACATTTTTGTCAAATTCTTCTTTTATTTCCCAAAATTTTTCCCAAAAATACTTTTTATACATTTTTTCTTTTCATGCATGTTTCTGTCGTAACTTTTTATTAGGAGAATAGTAATACAAGTATTTGCAGCTCATTACAATTTATTGTCTTTAAAATGTATCTTTTGGGTCCAGATGTTGCCGTCCTCATGCTTCGGCATTTACATAATCATTCATTCTATTACTAATTATCTATTCAAACTGTTGCATACATCTTCCATTTTTGATTTTTTACATTTTTTCTTCCGTCTCTATTCATATTCCCCTTTTTGTCTTCTCTTTCTTTCTTCATTTCTTTTTAATCTGGTTTCTTTTGTTATTTCATTTTGTCTTCTTTATTTTTGCTCCTGCATCTTTTTGCTTCTTCATTTATAGTCATCCTCATTTTCTACCTCTTTTCTTTTCTTCACTCTCGGTAATAAATATCCTTCTTTCATGGCCCATTTCATTCCTTTCCTCCTTCTTTTCTTTCTTTTATTCCCTTTATTCCTTTTTCGTTCTCATATTTCTTATCTTTCTTCTCCCTTGGGCTATTTTCCTTAATTATTGCTGTATTATATGTTTTCCTGCATCCTTTTTTTTTTCTTTATCTCCTTTCTTGTTATTTCCTGTTCTTCCAGATCTTTCTTCTTCTTGAGTTATCTTTCTTATGTTTTGTTCCTTTTTCTTCTTCCTCTTCTTTTTAATTATGCTCTTACTTTCTTCTTAATTTCCGAATGCTTTTCCCTCTTCTTTCTTCTTAGTTTCTCGTCTCATCTTTCTTCTTTGAAATTAGTCTAAATTAACTTCATGTGCATTTCTTCAACATTTCTTCCGACCATACTCCCTGATTTTGCTTTAATTTCCTTTCAATTTTTTCTTTTTCTCCTTCTAGCATTCTTCTTTTTATTGCTTATTGTTTCTTCCTCTTTGTTTAGTACTTTTCTTTTGTTCCTTACTTATCTTTTTAAATTTTTCTTCTTCTTGTTTCATAGAACTGGGTGCAAACTGAGTTTAAACTCAGTCTCCATAAACCTGGTCTAGCCAAGGTTTGTCAAACATGAAAATTCGGTTTTTAAACTGGGTCTAAACTCCAGTTAAACTTGGTTTATCGAAACTGGGCTTAACTATGTAAAACCGTGGGTTAAACCAAGTTTAAACCTGACATGGAAATTTGGGCCTTTAAGGTTGTTATCAGCCAGGCTGAGCTAGCTCAACCCACGTGAGCGCCCAGAACTGGGCTTAGAGGGCTGCACTAACCACATCTATCTGTCTATCTTGAAGAAAAATGTCAATAGCATAGAATTTGCAACATGATAGAATTATTTAACTCGTTTATAAACCCTGAATATTGTCTTAAAATTCTATTTGAAAAAATAAGAATAAAATATTTAGTTTCAAAATTTCTGCATTACATATATATATTTATTCAATATCACTCCAAAACAGCCTATACTCTTAAAAATTATTTTTGTTGTTGAAAAAATGTATCTTGTTTACATGCTGTCGATGGATTTGATTCAAAGTGATTTAATTGAAATCATGAATTTAGTACACTAATATCACTGGCTTTAATGTAGTATCTATAGGTCATACGTGTTATTAAAACCCAGAATCATTTCCCGCTCTCCAGGAGCTTTAAAACGATACCAAAACCACTCTTATAGGCCTCCTAGAAGTCGCTCAAGTGGATCCTCCCGTAGGCTCTGTAGCGCAGGTGGTTTTAGTCTTGTCCCAATTCCATCATGGCGCGTGAATGTTTTGATCTGACGGCGAGGGCGAGGAAACTGGTGAAATACAGTGTTTATTGAGGATGACATAAGGTAAGCTATATGAAAATGTGTTCATAAATGTCTAGTGGTCAAAATGAGCCCAGGTTAGGCTCTGTAGACCCCGTATTAACGAAGTTTATAATCCACCATGGCAAGGTATTGATTGGACCAGACCTGAGTATCCAGACCTATACATATATAGGCCTATATAGTGACAAAAGATATCAAGGATTACTTTTCAAAATTAGTAATATCTAGGACCATAAAAGTGAGGGGGGAGAAACTCAGAATAACCGATGTTGTGGAATTCTACGCATTCTGTTGAGATGTAAACAGGATAAATGAAAGCTCTTGAGAATTTTTTTTTCAGTTCACAGAAATTTCACTTCGAAAATTACGGAAATTTTGGGGAAATTTAAAATAACAGTTTGGTAATTTTTTTTTAATTGATAAATTTATTATAATAATAATAATATGGATTTATATAGCGCTAATCTCATTAAGTTGCTCATCGGCGCTTTTTTCGAATCAAATCACTCATAAGATTTCTGAAACAAATGGGTTTTAAGGTTCTTCTTGAAGCTTCCTAATGTTTGAGTAGTTCTAACTTTTTCAGGCAAATTGTTCCAGAGTTTTGGTACTGCATTGGAAAATGCCCAATCTTCAAACTTATTTTTTTACATGGAGCAGGTTCTGCTAACACAGCTCTGCTTGTGGTTGCTTCTCAGGTTATGTTCCTGTTGAGATTTGACTCACACAAGTTCTTGAACGTATTTTTGTGCCTGATTGTTCAATTTAAGGGAAATAAGGTGCAAATTTGCAAAAATTCAAATTAGAAAACTGGAAATCTTGCGAATTTTGTTCAATACACATTTTGATAAAGAATATTTGATACAGAATATTTGCTAATAGATTAGGCCTAGCACAATTTCCTTTGATCACAAAACCATCCCATATGCGTTCGTCACATTTTGAAAAAATGTTTCGAAATTTTTGCAGATGCATATCATTCGGGGCCAGAAAAATGGGGAAATTGTGAAGGGAAAATGGGGAAATCTGATAAAACTCTTTGCATAAATCCTCTTTTCCTTTAATTTCTTTTTATTTACTTTCCCATTATTTTTCATAATTTCCCTCAATTCTGGTCATTTCCCCATTTTGCTTACAGATGATTTCATATTTGTAGACTTTTCTCAAATAACAAAATATTTAGCAAAATTTCTGGTCTGACATCAGAAAATCCTGCCAGGTGATTGGTCAAGTTGCCCATTGCATGTCACTTTTTTTTAGCTTGCTTCCAGCAAGTGATGTTTGCTGGAAAAATGATGTCATAATTTTGACCATTAGTATACAGCAAATGTCAACTTGGTATTGTGGCAGTTGTTCACACATGTCAAACCGCAATCCACATTAACTATTTCTTCTTCATGAACAGTTGTATTTCACACTCCTGTGTACCACTGTTGATTGTTTCATTTGATATTAAATCAGTTTCAAGCTGACTCTGAATGGCTTCACATCTATCTACGCTAAATAAGCATGCCTTGACAAAAAGCATTGTCTATGACATCAGTAAGGGACCATTCAGAATTTATGAATGGGTTGCGGGGGAGATGGGAGTTTTACCTGAGTAGAGCGGGTCCTACATGCTTCAAGTGGGAAAGTACTAATTTTTACCTTTTGTCCAGAATCTATGCGCCTTACAGGCTAAATAGAATTTATGACTTCAGGGGAATTGGAGTTTTGCCTGACGGAGCACCAATTTTTCACATGTGTTTCAAGGGGGGTACTTATTACTCACAAAATGCTTAAGGGGGGGTATGAAATTTTAATACAAGAAAAGGGGACATACTAAAAATCCACATGGAATTTATGAGAGGTACAAATAAGCCTGAAACCAATGGGGTACACATTTTTGATTGAAAGTTCCAACAAAACTCCCCAGAATCATAAATTCTGAATGGTCCCTCAAGACAGGATGGTAGCCCAGTGATGTGGTCAACATTCATAAGAAAATCCCAGTGGGAATCAGATCAAGGACCCTGCCAATCGGTAGCCCATTATTCTGCCGCCTGAGCTGAGCCCGTCTTCTGAGAAAATGTTACATTCACAATTATACATGTTTATTTTCTATATAAAAAGTCATTGCATGTATCAACCGATCCTAGTCATCTGAATGCACAACATTGGACTTGCAGAATGTATGTACTGAAGATGTGTGAAACACAAACTGAAACTCTCACTTGAAACTGCTCAATGGCTTAAAATGCCATGGTCTCCCAAGTAAAACGCTATTTCACTTTTCAGGAGAGAGTGGTGTCATACCTTCTCTCGACCAATGAAAATTGCAAGAAAAATGATGTATTTTCTACATCAAATATCTACAAATATGAAATCATCTGTAACATTTCCCCATTTTGCTTATCATTTCCCAATTTTTCTTACTATTTCCCCCTTTTTCTTCCAATTTTGGCCAATATATCTGCAAAAATTTGCCCAAAATCTTTTCAGGGGGTAGCAAGTTGCCCCCCCCCCACCCGCTGGCTACGCCACTGGCACAGTTCTTTAATCAAACTGTGATGGTTATTCGACCACTGTACAATTTTTAACATTTGCAGCTTTATGCATGTTTGAAGCCATTAATAAAATGTCAATTTCCATGTACCTTACCATTTCTGTAACTGCATTGACCCCAATCACCACTGACACCGATACAAGAGGCTCCACCTTGGTTTGGGATATTTGATCTGATGCATTTGTGACGAGGTTTGCCTTCATAAGTGAATGGGAATCGACATCTTTCATTTTTGCTTGGATCTTCCTTCAGTGCGATTACTTGAAATAGAGAATAAATATTATGTGACCATTAGCCATTTTCCACACATTGGACACACTAGTGGGCCGATTTCACCGACATGGTTTGGTAACAAGACCTGGTCTTACCTCATCTAAACCTGGCTTAATGAAGTCCCTTTCTCCTCTGTGAACTTCGTGTGTGAACCTGTCATGGTTCAATGAATTACACACATTATGTTTTGAACTTACAAAATTAGTGATGTCGAACTGTTTCAGTGTCAATTGATGGTGTCTTGGGACCAGGGGGCTGGGGTAACCAACAAGGAAATTTCCTTAAGACAGTTTTTTTATACTTTTGGCGTGTTGAGTATTCATAACTTGTTACAATTTTAATAACGTTTTTTTTTTTTCAGCTGCTCCCACCCGACAAAAGTATGTTAGCACTAATAATTTGGCAATTAAGCTAAAAATTCATGATCACATCATAATTATGAAAACCAAGGTTGCCCATATGTCATTTTGAACAGCACGTAATCTTGACAATGAAATTCAGAAAAATCACTCCACTTTCCAATACAGTTTGGGAGACCTCCCAGAAAATAATTCTCGAAGTCTTTAACTGCCCAAAGAATTGCTTTTCCAAAATGCTTTGGAGGCAGCAGTCCCCCTGCCTCCTGCACTTATGATAATATAACAAAACAACCCAAGTCAGGGTCACTGAGTAACAATATCACGAGCTGTTGTGTGAATTAATATCACTCGAGCCCGCAGGGCGAGAGTGATATTGATTCACAAAACAGCGAGTGATATTGTACGAAGTGCCCTGACGCGTGGTTGTTTTGTTTTTATCACCTGGAATTACCTCAAATTTTCAGTTATTAAAAAGGGACTATTATGTGCCATTACAAAAATGTGACGTCATCATGGAGCAACAATGGACATGACGTCACAATCCCATTATTCTGGCCCTTGTTTGGTTTGTGACATCATCAGACAGCTGAAATGTTGGTGATGTCAGAACCATTATTATACAAATACGGCATGATATGAGTGCAATATGAAAATTTGATTTACTTGATGATGGATTTTATTTTAGATTTTTTTCTGAAACTTTATAGCAGACTTTAGACCTCTAAACACAAAAAAATTTGAAAAAATGCTGTTTTTCGGTCACTTTTTGCTTTACCAAAAATAGATATCCTGATAGCCCTTAAAAAGACGCATCTTTTGCCGCAAAAACGAGCTTTCTAACTGCCTCCGTTGCCGTACAGTGCACTTTTTACTAAAATCGGAAAACACAAATTGTTTGCCAGCCTGTGGCTGCAGCAGCACTGAAACGTTGTGCTTGTTCCTCTCAGGTCCGTCCCATCTCTCACATGCTAAAATGATCGTGCAATATAATGCGTGCAATATCGTAGAATATTGCACGGCTGTCAGCCAATGAGAAGCGAGTATTTCCACTAGCCATATGATATTAAAAAATATCGCCCTTGAAGGGTGGTATTTTTTACAATATCATAGGCCCTGATATTTTGACTGTAAACAGTGATATTCACAGCCAACCAGGTGATAATAATTTAATATTGCGCGAGGCATATCATCCGCATATGTAATGTAACACTGTCAAAATAATTGTTATTGTAAGTCTGAGACATATGTTTTAAAACAATAAAAAAAAATTTATTCTAAATCTATAATTGTCACAACATTCAACTGAGAAGAACAACTTAATCATTCATTTGAATTTTGTGCACATCTTTGGTCAAAATTGGATGGACAATTTTTCATCAAAAATGTACCAGCACTCACTCTTGGGAAATTGAGATATTGTTTGTAGCAGTTGGGCTGTTCAGATGCTATATGAAATGTTGCACTTGACCAATTGGCTAAGCCAGACCTGGTCTTAACTGAGACCAGGCTCTTCTCCTCAGTCCATGCTGGTGAAATGGGGCCATGATAGCCAGTAAATATTTGATTATCTGCTTTACTAATACACAACAACTGGCAAAAAAGATCAACATTTTGAAAGTTTATTACAGTCCTTGTCATACTTACGTGAAATCTTAAGGTTTTTTTCAATGCTGTCGAAATGAGCTGTCATAGATGACTCTATTAATTCTAGCATTGCAACACATGTAAATTAACTACAAGCTGTGATGTCATTTCAAACTGGGTCAGATTCCCCAGCTTCTAGCCTAATTGGTCCGATTAGAAACAAATAGCTTAATTGGTCCGATTAGAAACAAATAGAATGAGACAGAAAACGATTTCAATAGCATGTTTAGATGGAAATTCATTCTTTCAACTTGCAAAACTCACTGTTTTGATCTCAGGCAGCCATGTTTACCAATCATACTTCACACAGGATCACAGCCAAGTGCTGCCACAATGGTGCACCATGAACACAGTGTCAGAGGAAGAGTTTTATCAGGGATAGACCCTACAACTACATCATCACAGCTTGATAGCCAATGGGCTGACAGTAAACTATGCATCACAGTTCAAACATTGATATATTGAAGGAAGCATTACATTTGTGATCCTAATGATTTATCACAGCAATCACCAGTCTAATCATACCAAATGGCAGCTTTGTGAGCATTCACAGTAGACAACTGTTATAATCCCCACAGAGTTGTTTGATTAATCTACAAACTTGCTAACTTACACCTTTAAACTTCGATGGAAGTTGGTATAAACAGAAGACTTTGAAAATTTGTCTGTAAACTCATGGCTTATGTTATGTACATTTGTTCTGGCAGTACATTGGCTGAGAGGCTGTGATGTCAAACTTGCATGGGTTTTCCCAGACCCAATTTTCACTCTGACACTGAGTTGAAACTGTGATGCTCAGTTTGGTGGATTCGCATTAGTTAGAAGCTGGGGAATCTGACCCACTTTAAAATGACATCACAGCTTGTAGTTAATTTACATATATTCCAATGCTAGAATAGAGTCATCTCTCACATCACAGTACAACAGCATAGAAAATAACTTGAGATTCCACGTAAGTATGACAAGGTCTGTAATCAATCAATGTCATTAATCAATTAATGTCACACGGCCAAACGTATACTCCTCAAATTATACATGCAGATGTGATTAATTCCATGTTACATTTTAGATTATACCATACCTATGAGCCATCAGCCAATCAGAAGCCTGTATTTGGCTGGTATATATCCTATATTCTTTGTTGTTCACTTATACACCCATGGGAGTATATAGGATACATAAGCCTCACTGTTTATTATCATATTCATAGATATGTGTTTTTCCAGTTTGCACTTCACTTTACTCAAAACTGTGATGTCACAGATTTAGTAGCATAACATTGTATATTACAAGCACACATTTCAAGAAACTGGCTAAATGCATTGACACATGGATTATGTATGTTTAGCTTGTTTAGCCTTAATACCTTCACTGGTTGATAGTTGCTTCAATAATATATAACTGAAACAGACCACATATCCTCAAAGGAGAGTTACACTGCTAGCTAGAAGTTTGGAAATGACAAGCTGTTGACCACTGCCTTGGTGTTGCACCATCATCCCAAGTCATACCATGACAAAATGGCCCATAACCTTTGCTAATTCATGAATACTTAATTAACTGACCCAGTTTTGGCTCAGCCAATCAGGGACTGCTACATCACAGTTTGAAATTGTTGCTTCTGTTTTACACAGTTACATATGGAGAAATTGTGTTTTGTTGAAAGGTGCTATCACAGTTCCGAAAATTCCATTGAAATATATGTATTTTCACAGTTCTGAAATGAAACTGTTTGAAAGTTTGCTTGTTTTACACTGTTTTTCTTAGTTGCCAGCAATCCTCGAAGTGTCCATAATCGGACTAAATCTGCCTGCAAAATGCTTATGACCTAAATAAGCAGCCAATCACAGAAGAGGTTGGAAATAGCAGAAAGCCCTGTCCATTTTAGCAGGGCTTGCGTGGGGAGGATGGTGTTGCACAAAATTGTATCTAGTTGTTCAGATTGTTACATCAAAAATAGACCTAAAGAAATTCGAAGTGGATTATTTAAGGTAAATTTGTGAAAATTATGACATTTTTTCTAATAACATAAGAATCCATGCACCCACAGGCAAATTTCTGTAGCATTGAAAAGATGGCAAGCAAAATTCTGTTTCCCAACTTTTGGCCTGCAGTGTACAATGACTGACAACACATTTTACAAAGTGATTTGAAATTGTGATGACAAGCATCTTGTGAAAAAACAAGAAAACAGGCTTTGTTTGGGAACCTTTGAAACAGACACTCATCTGGCAAGGTGTAACAATCGCCTTAGACAGAAGTTGTTTGTTGTAGTTGTATACAAAACAAAACATTCCTGGCAGTTTTAATTTTCTTTGTCAAAAACTGCGATGTCAAACTCTGAACTGATATGTCACAGGTTAAAGATTAGGCCAATCGCATTCAAAGATACCCTCATGTTGTCACGGTTTGACTGCAAAACGAACTTTTTGAAAAACACATAGCTATGAAAACGATAATAACAAATCTCATTACACAAACAGCAAAACTACACCAAACAGTGAATTGCCAACAAAAATATAACAAAAATAAACAAAAGTACAATAAGATCTAAAGCCTTTGACAAATCCTTAAATCCTTTAATTCCAGCCCAATCTGGATTTTTAATGCAAATATCATCACTAAGGGTAAGGGTTCAACCATATTAGATATCAGGCAGGGGGAGAAGGCTTACACTATTAAAAATAAAAATTATCTTGCCATGTTTTGGTAAAATAATTACAGGTGATGGGGGTATTTCATAACATGACTTTGTTTCATAAAAACACACTCTAAATAAATAGGTCTAATTACTGCTACTGTTACCATGAATTAAAAACTCCAAGCCCCCCCTCCCCCTTACAGCGAAACACTTTGATATAGAATTAAAGTGGATTGTGGCACTGTGAAAATGGCACTTTGTGTGCCATCATGCTGATGATTTGTCATGATCAAACCCAACACTTTCAATGTTAATTTGATAGAAGAAGACTTTTGTTGGTGACAGCCAAACGAAAGGATTATGCATCTGATTTTCACTCTAAAATTTGTTATGAGAATTCAAATGGCTTACTCTTGATCATGACTAATCAAACAGCCTCTATGTTTCCCATGTTGAAGTCAAGAAGATGACACTTCATCGGCTATCATGAGTCACGAAGTGCCATTTTCACAGGGCCGCAGTCCACTTTAATTCTTTGTCAAAGTGTTTCTCTGTAATATCTGATGGTCATTCCTAACAATCCAAATGCATATAGCTGTTTTCGTGAATATGTGATATACACCTCGGCTAAAGCCTCGTTATATATCACATATTCCTTCAAACGCGGGATATTACTACCACTTATATACTCTAGATCTGCGAATGGTAGGGGAAACTGGGGAACACTGCACAGGAATGTGGTCCACATTTTTAAAATAGAAAGAAGGCACCCAGAGAATCTACTCTGCTGAAGTGGGAGGTGGGGAGGGTGGTATCTTATTATGCTGACATCATCAAATCTTGAGGAATCCTGTTCAAAAATGCAGGGATCTGGCAAGTTAAGGTTTTTCCTGCTGCTCTACTATAATGTCAAAGGGGTTAAAGTTGAACTATTCTAATTTCTATGGACAAACCATGGAAAGCAGCCTTCATCAATGCGTGTGTACATCATCACAAAAAATTTTGAATTAATATCCTGATAAAATCACACATAACACCGGTGACTGGAAAATTAGTGTTTTGGTGTGACCGTGAGGTGGGTGTTCATTGAGACTCTGAACTTTGGGTGCACTGGAACGCACTTTTTAAGGCAGAATGGAGGTTAATTAACTTTCAAGAAAAGTGGAGGAAAAGTAACAAAGTGCTGCATTTTTAACAGCAGGCCAATTAACTGCAGTGGTCAGCAACCACCTCTTATATTTCCAGTTATATTCTCCCCGCAAACCCTTTGATTTTCTCGATAGCCATGAGAAAATTGTCAGTGGCTCAAGGCTTCAAGAGAAATCTTAAAACTTACCTGTTTACCAGTTTCTACAAATAAATCGATCATGCACAAGCGCTAGTGAGCAGTTTACTGGAATTAGCGCTATATAAATGCTTATTATTATTATTATTAATATTATTGTCATGCAGTTCATGCCTCTTTTTGTCAAATCAAATTCTTTTTCGTTATTTCCACACTAGCCCTGTATTTTCAACCTTTTTGTAAAAACATAATGGCATCTTACCGTCACAGGGATCTTCACTTTCACCTGGAATATAGATAGTGAAAAGAGTAACTGTTATTTTGAGATAAAAATATTTAGATAGTACCTGGCATACCAGCTGGGAGGGAGGATGTTAGGAAGCCTAGTCGCCTCCAAAAATAAAAATTCGAAAACAGTATAAATTTGTATAATATCACTCATTCTCCCGTAGTCATCGGCTCACTTCCGAGCTGGCTCTGCCAGTGAGCCTCTGACCTGGTGGGCCACAAAAAGTGTGGTTTTAGGACTTCAAGCTGATTGGTTGCTAAGGAAAGTGGTCGCACAATCAGAGAGGCTGTTACAGTTTAAGCAAGGTTATGTCATTCAGACTTGGCATGCTGTTGATAGCAGTTGCCTGCTGATCCATATGTTGTTCTAAATTTCCTCATTTTTGACATTCAAGTGCACTTCAGACCTATTTCATCAAAATTAAAAGTACAGAAATATAGAATAACTGGGTATGTCAACACCACAAATTTCAAGGACATTGCACCACTTTAAATTGTGTTCATCGGCTATCTTCATTGAATATTTGGAGGGAAGGAATCGCGGATGGCAGGGGCAGTCAGACAAAAATGGCAAACCATATTCACGCCAATTTCGCACGGCAAAATTGAATAGGGAGTCAATGATAATTTGAATATATATATATACTTACTAATTTGTGCCTAAAATTAGTAAAATAAGGCCTAACAATGTTTTTTTTCTGTAAGATCTAAAGGGCACCCTTGCCCCCCCTGCCCCCCTTGGACAAGGGCAGGAGGGGCGATTGCCCCCCCCTGCCCCCCCCTGTTCCGGCACCCATGGATTGGGTCTTATTATCTCAAGACTGTCTAGAGAAAGAAATGTTTTTCATGAAAGATTTGAAATATACATATAATTAAATTATGTGTGAAAAAAAACTCAATGCTGCAGGATTACTTATAAGTGCGTTCTGAACATGTCAAACATGGACCAAGTCAATCTCTACCAATGGGGCTGTCTTGAGAAGCAACCCAACAACCAATCAGATCAGAATAGACCCATTTCACTGAGTGGCCTAAAGTTTGGCCCCTCATAAATTTTATGTAGTTCAATGATTGTTAATTTGCTTTTTGCACAAAAAAGATGTATGCACTTTAGATAAAGCAAAGCAACTTTCAAAATTTAATACAAAAGAATGATGAAGTTATAAAGCCTTGAAGTTACATTAAAATGCACTAAAAATACTCCAGATTTGGTGCACTTGGCTGGACCAATCAGAAGCAAGGGCGGGAAATCGATCAGCCAATAGCATTTAAGTATTCTGAACCCAAGCACCATTTGCCTCCTAGTGTTAATTTTGAGAAGCTTCCTTGAAATTAGTCAATTGAATGCATGGATGGTGATGATTGATATCTGAAATGTTCACAGTTTAGTTTTAGTACTCATCAGTTATTTCACAGTTTATGTATTTTCCGGAGACAGTTTCTTGTTTTCATATTATATTTTGCTTCATTGTTTAACATTCTTGGATTACTTGCAATGATTTCAAGTGTGTTCTGTCATTGATATGTAAGCTGCATTCCTGTTGGCTGAAATCACTGGGGCATGGCTGATCTAAATGTGACAAAAACCACAGGAAAAACTATCAACTGAGTCAAAGCCTCGCTGTGCCAGCTCGCACAAGAGGTTTTGACAATGTGAAAATGAATATCACTAGGTGCTAGTTAAGTGTTGTTCAATTCAATTTCTTTTCCATTAATTGTGAAAAGAAAAATTGAAGTTACCCAGTTTTTTGCCATGCTTCATTCCAATTTTGTCATCAAGGTATCCGTCATAATTTGGATTTAGAACCAACTCACAATTTCCAGCTCTGAAAATATATAATTTGCTTTTGAAGAACTCTAAAACCTATTTCTGCCCCTAAAACTGAGACTTCGAAAACCTCTTCGAATGTTAGTATTGGCCGGTACACAAATGAATAATAAAGCACATTCAAAAACGTTAATTATTACATACTTAAGCTCGCTAGAACTTTTATGTCCCCAAATTCGTATAATATGCTTGTTTTTACATCTCTACAAATTTGTGAACATGCCGAATAATGAAAAATATATAAATAATTTCTGGCTCTACTTTACATTTATAGAAAATAATAAAAACAAACCTACTTGAAATTGTACCCAAAACATTTCTTCCTAGAACTGCACTCCCTAGAGCAATGTAGATGACTCCTGGTTGTCAGGTGAAGAGAGTTATCGCTAAAAACCACTGCTTTATTTTCCATGATGGAATACGCAACCATCTCAGTATATGAACTGGCCCATGCAAATATTAAGGTAATGCAGAAGATCTTTAAAGTTTTAATGGTTGCTCCCATGTTTATTAGCAATTTTTAAAAATAAATTGAAGGAATAAGTGCTTTTCCCGACGTAAGTCAAGTCTGTGCGATTTTTAAAGAATACATGTGGAAAAGATTAGCAATTAGAAATTTATCCTAACATAAGCAAATATCCTTCAGATTTAGAGTCTCCACACTCTGTCAAGACTAAGTCTTGTGGAACTTGTAATGACATGATGAGCCATGGCTTGTTTTTATAGGCTGATAATTATTTAGTCAGATGATTTTTTAAGTGTGTCTTTCCAAGAAGAATCGATCATTACGGGTACCTGTGGCATGTCATAAGTCATTATTGGATTTTCATAAACCTTTTACAGCTATGTACCAAAACGACATTAATGATGACATTCATGAGGCCTTTCAGCAGTTTGATTTGATAGTTTATTTTGGCAGAAACCTCTTTTTCGATGTTGATTGGCACAATTTACGTAAACTGTCAATCATTGCCGAAACACCAGTTTTCACACAACAATAACTGACAAGATCACCGGTTTTCCTCTCAGTTTTCTACCATATTTGTCAGCAGGAATGTTTATGGTAGGCTTTCAATTGTCATAAGCAAAAACAATGACTGGCTAAAACTTTAACGTTTTGGTTCAGCCAACTTCATAACTTCATAACTTCATAACTTCTAGAATAGTGGAACATTCATGAAGAAAGATTTATTTTTTCAATGTAGCAGTTTTTTACAGTCGGTCACTTTGACATGCGCAAAATGAGTTCCCGCAGATATATTTCCTATACTAATGTTATGATCATGACAAATCATGCGTGATTACACTGATTATGACACACAGGACGCAAAAATCAACAGGTACCTTAACTCATTTAGCACATATCAAAGTGACAGATTGTAAGCAGATCGACACAAGTGGCAATAAATATGGCATATAAGTTGTTTTTATCAATTTTAGCTATCCTCAGTTTCTACTCCCTAACTTGCTACAAATCTGTAAACATTGTGGTACATCTGTTCATAGCTTTTCGTTCATTGTAAAAGGAGATTCTGACTATTGACTCATTGCTTGGTTGCATAGTTGTTTTCGCAACAAACAAAAGTTACAAAATTTGTTCTTGGCCTCCTTGACAAATCAAATAAAAGAAGAAATCTCCTAAAAAAACAATGTCTTTTGTGAAATCTTATCCTGAGAGCTGTTGATATGTTTTCGACTTCAACCCTTTCCTTGTGACTAATGACTAATTATATTTTCTGAGAGAGGAATGACATTAGCCAGCATGTCCTCCTGGACTGATGATTAGAAGTTTCTTTGCTTCTAAAATTTGGACTGGTGAGTCAAGGAGCTACTGATAGAAAACGAAGACTGCTTGAAGAAGACACAAGGCGACAAGCTTTGCAAAGGAAATAACTTCTGGTAGATTGCATTCATCTGGCGTTGTGCTATTCATCTAGACAGCATAACCATGTATTCCTACAGGAATATCAGCAAATGCATTAATTGATTTTTACTTGATATTAGCAGGAGAAGTCATTTTAGAAGAAAGCATGTAATCTTGCAATTCATATATATTTTCCTTTTTTAAAAGGATTCAACAAATATCAATCCTGGTTCAAATTCAATGCACATATCAATTGAAACACTTCATCATATTCACCTGGTTATCCTCTAAGTGATAAAGGCACTTCAAAACTGCATTATTCAACTTCAAAACTTCAATCTAGATATAACCAACAAGCAGTTGTGCAATGCCTAACATGCAATTGCTGACAACGAATTACAAATTTCAGAAATAATCTTTGGAACTTTAAAACTTGATCATATATCATTAAATCAAATGTGCTGAATTGTGTGTCTTGTATCTGACTTGAGCATGGGGTCTACTTGTACCTTCAGACAACAAGAAAAGGGCTAAATATAGCAGGAAGGACACATCCACCCATACATTTGAGAGGATAATTGTCATGAACCACTTTGAGGTTCAATGCATATAATCCCTTTTCTTCAAGGTAACAATCTCTAAATTTGATTGCCCGGCTGTCCGACGAGTGTCTGCATACGGAATCCTAATGGCATCTTAATTCTACTCTCACCTGCTGAATGTCTTGTATGGAAATTGAACAGATTTGGTTTTCATTTGCAATATTATCAAACCTGAACAGGGTCAGTTTAAGTCAGCCATTGAGCCTTCTGAAACCAAGGAAGCTGAATCAGGCCAAAAAATGGTCTAAAAAAGCACGCGAAATGACTAAAAATATGCATTTTCATAAAAGCCTGAATGGTCCGGCACAAGTCACATGCCACAAATTTTTTTTTTGCACCAATTATCATTTTTTGGCCATGACCAACTTTCTATATCACTGGCATTTTGGTATTCCAAAAAGAGTTGTTTTTTTTTAGCCCACCCTAATACCCAATACCTTCAATGTTAATTTGATTTAAGGAGACTAATCCCGCCTGTAGGTGACAGCCAAACGAAAGGATTATGTATCTAGTTTTTACTCTGAAATCAGTTTTGACAAGTCAAATGGCCTTCTCACACATTCACTTTACACTTACTGTGGCAAGGGGAAGACTTGGTCAATTTTTTCTAGAGGGCCCTTTAGGTCTTTCTTGAAAAAGCCTTAGAGCTTGTGAATTAATCAAATACTTCTTTGCCTACTTCCACTGACCCGCTTGTCTGATTGGTGTTGAGTCATAAAACGGTTTTTCACCTGTGAATTTCATTTGCAACTTTCATATCTGGTGAAAGGTTTATAGTTGTCTCGATTCACTTTGCCAGGGTGTAGCTCATTGATGCTTTTTTTTTCTTAATATCAATTTATATGTGAATATCTATGCAATTTTATACTCCTTGTGATCTTTCATTTATACTTCAAAGTTCTCCGTATCCGCTTGAACTGTTAGATACTTGGAAAACAGCATTGTAGTCTGGTAGGCTTGTGCTTAGTTCTCTCTGAAATATATGTAACCAAGGGGGCCATTTGCTAGCGACCAGCAATGTCCTCCTGCCTTTAAACTTAAAATTTGTAAATTTGCCTTAACTTAATTTTGTCACAGAATACCTAATGGAATTTTTTTTACAGGTAAATAAAAGTATCTTGAGTCTTGAGTCTTGATCATGACTAATGAAACAGCCTCTATGTTTCCCATGTTGAAGTTGAGAAGATGACACCTCATCAGCTATCATTAGTCAAGAAATGCATCTTTCACAGCGAACTGATCGTCATTGTGTCTATATCAAAGTAGAAGGCTGTAAATGATGGATGTGTAGGACACAAATCTGCCTTGGGTCGGAAATTGTTAAAATTTCTTTTGGCTGGACCGACAATTGCTTCTCCCACACATGTGAGATTAATTTCCATGAGCTATTTATAGACTCAAATTTGTGTTATCACATTTCACAGAAGTGAACATCTGTGAAATGTACCCTTGCACAGAGTCCGTGGCAAAACTTGGGGGTCTCGAGCGGGGGGGGGGGGCGATTCTCTGAGGGAGGGGGCACCCACTATATGCAAATTGTATATTTTATAGAGTTGGAAAGTTCATATGGGGGGGACATAGGTCCAATATTTGGGGCACGTGCCCCCGTCCCTCCCATAGGCACGCCATTGCTTGCTCTTCCGTGCAATACAAAATCATGCCATGTTATGCCATAATTATTAGAACCTTAACGGACATCTACAAATAATGCAAACCCTTGACATCCAGACAAGTCACTGAAAATCATGATATGCAGTCATCTCCAGACCAAAGAAAAGCATTAAGGGTGAAAGCACAGTAAAGGCCTCAATTGCGTTTTGATCAGATAAAAGTAAATCTAGGGTCCTAGAAACCAATTTCTGGCATAAAGAAGAAACAGTGCAGTATTTAAGCTTGATCAACAAGTAAATCTGAGAAATTTAGGAATTTTACATGAGCATACAACTAAAACCATGCTCTGGGCAGACCTTTAAAGTGGGTGTAATCTGTCAATTTTAGCATGTAACCAGTGGCCCTTTTTCTGAAGCACTGTCTATTGCAGCAATGCTGTAGCCTAATATTTAGTTCACATTCTGCCGGTGACATTATCTGTTTACTGTACCTCCCTGGCCTTCTGTAGGGACCATTGGCAGACTTTTCAATGTGATGATTATGGCAGCAATGGCGTCCAAAGGAAAGGTCTGCTTGTAACCATATTTTTGCAAATTTACAGTCAGGGGTTCAAAAGGCTGGCTGGAGGGTATTTTTATGCAATAATTAGCTGAATTTGGTGCTTTTGCCTAGATATGATATTGGTTTAATGAATTTCAGGAAAAAAATTCCAATGGCCACTGATGATTGTAAGATACAAGAAGCTTTAATGGCTAAAATCGATGTCCGTCCATTACGTCCACAACCAATTTTTTGGTAATTTAAATGAATTAAAGACCAGGTAACACGTCAACTGACATGGAAATGCATGTCTATCTCTCTCTACCTATGTATGCAACTGAAAAATTTAAAAACACAATGAATTTAACTCATACACTGGACACCAGGCTAAAAAGTGTAAATGTCCGTCCATTACGTCCACAAAAGTGTTCAGATTAGTCTGAGGACTGATATTTGGAGGTCTGGTATGTCACAAATAAAGCAGGGATACCATGTTTAGTGACAAATTTCGATTATTTTAGTGAATGCTGACAAGGCTCAAAAGTTGTATTTGTCACTGTACATGCAAACTGTCCATATCACATCAGCGAAAACGGTCGAAAAGCCAATGGTCCATTTCAGCAGAAAAACCTATATTTTCATGGAACTTTCATAATGTAGTTCATAGCAGCCCAGCAAGTACCTGTCTTGATTTATCAGACAAACATAATTCTGCATTCTGTACATTAGTAGCTTCAAATTGATGTACTACACTTGCACTTCTGATGAAAATAATTCTCAGGTCATAGGGGCCAAATATTGAGGCGCTTACTGTGCTTTCACCCTTAATTAGTCTGTGTCACTGATTGATCTGTTGCCTATTTTCTGCAAGAGTAATAACACAGCTGAGAATATCGTCTTGATAACTACTAATTTATTTCTTCAGAAAATACAATTGAGTTACCAAGACAGCATCTGTACAGATAGAAAGAATACACCTCTTCAAGTGGTCCAAGTTGTTGTAAACTGAAGGACAAAAGTAAGTTATCACTTTTCAATTTGAAATAATTTAAAGAAAAAAATTCTCCTAACTTATTTATTGCTTGTTCAATGTTTTAGACATTAACAATACCAATTAGTCATGTTTACATATTCTTTTCACGGGTCATTGCCTCTGCACTGGTACAGGTCATGAAATGCAGTAATTAGACTAATTATTAAGATCAGTTGCCCTTAACTGCACAGAAAGTACTTGATCTTTCCTGGGTTGGGATACGCCAACAGACGGCCATTGGGTACACTCCCCTTTGAGCAATGAGGCCCCGTAGTTGGGGTGCTGGTGGCTGGCATGTCCTAATAAGAGGTTGCACGTCAGAGGGGCTGCTCCCAGCCAGCAATTAGCAAGCTTGTGACCAAGTTTGGTCTAACAGGCTGAATGAAAGACCTTCCAAAGCCAGGCAGACCTGAAGTCATGACCCATGATCAAAACGGGCACAATATCCATCTGAATCTGGGTGACCGTTTCAAGACCACCACATCCACAACTGCTGAAATTCCAGGCACTCACAACCCAAGAGTGAGTGCCAAAACGGTTTTGAGATGGCTCTCTAGGCACTGTAAGCAGGCCTGGCAGCCAGACATCCATGCAAAAGGCCTGTTTTGACAGATCTGTGAACTCTGATTTCCGACCTCCTTATGTTTATTCATTATTGCAAAGAAGTGAATCACCCCAGATCTTGTTTGATCTTATTTGTTTTAAAACTACAGAATTACAAACTGTTTTCATGTGCCATCAAAGAATTTTTCCTCCTGGACTTCATACCACAGTCTCCAAAAGAGGCGATAACTTACTTTTGTCCTTCAGTTTACAACACCTTGCTATTTGAGTACAATGTAATGGTCATGCAATTGCGAACAAAGAGTTAACAATTTGAGAAATGAAGATTAAAACCTGCACATGTGAAAATAAGTTGTAAATGTATGTGCCTTGCATCTGACCTTAACATGACTTAAGCATGACGTCTACTTTTACCTTCAGTCAACAACAAAGGGCTAAATATAGAAGTAAGGACACAACCACCCACGCCTGGAATATGGAACGGAGGAGATCTCAAGGTTTGAATTGTTTTGTCTGTCCTTGCAGCTACCAGGAGTGAGAGTGAATGGTTCATGCACCTGAAGGATCAATTACAGTATGTCACTTTGATATAGAAAAAGAGTGGATTGTTGCACTGTGAAAATGGCACTTCGTGTGTCATCATGCTGATGATTTGTCATGATCATACCAAATATTTTCAATGTTTATTTGATATACAGAGACTAATCAAGGCCTTCTCTTGATCATGACCAATCAAACTGTCTCTATGTTTCCCATGTTGAAAGTAGAGAAGATGACACTTCATTGGCTATCATGAGTGACAAAGTGCATTTCTCAGTGAACTGGTCGTAATTTTTTTCTACAGCAAAGTGACAGACTGTAACACCTCCCATACATTTGAGAGGTCATTTGTCATGAAATATTTTGAGCGGCTGAAATACAATCTAATTTCCTGAAGGCAAAGATCTGTGACATTGATAACCTGGCTGTCAGTTCAATGCATAATTCGAATACCATTTTATTCTTTTCTCACCTGCTGAATGTTTTGAAATTGAACAAATTTGTTTTTGATTAACAGTGTTATCAGACTTGAATTGGTAACATGGCGGATAGGTTGACTTCTAGTTCGGGCAATTTAAATTTGCAAAAAAGTGATAAATATATTCGGGCATTGTACACACCTGAGAAAAAAAATGGACCACCCTAGAATTCGACTTCATTTCGCTAGGCTTTGATTTTTACAGGATATACACATCGAAAAAGCTTCATTTCCTGTCAGTTAATCAACAGAAGCATTGTCTTAGTATTAAATTGCATTCCCTCATGAATTTTAAGCAGAACAGTTTTTTGGCAGCACTTCTTGACGACTTTATGCACTGCAAATTGTGCATATTTTCCCATTGCTGTATCAATGATCTTCAAAGCACATTTTTGTTACCAAATTTGTGTCATCTTAAATCAACATCAATATGACCCAAAAACTTCACAATTTGATTGATATCTATATTTTGTCCCAGCCAGAACATAGTCAATACATTGGTGCACAGCAAATACTAATGGTCACCTTCAATGCATGGGCATTGGGCTGTCATAGTGGAACAGCATATTTGTACGTTTTTTACAAGAAAAAGCTGGTCAACAGAAGGCCCTGATGCTTCTTTTTACATAATTAGAAGCTTAGATCATTTTTGCTACCCCAGAAGAGTGCTTGAAAAGGCCTCACCACACCATTATTCCTCCACGACCATGTTTGACAAAGTCCAGATTTCACCTAATTTCAGAACTTGCGGGCTCATACTGGTGTTAATCTAAGATGGGAACAAACCCAATAACACAGAGGAGCTTTGGAAGCCAGTGAAACGGAATGGGAAAATATGCACATTTTGCAGTGAACAAAGTCGTCAAGTTCAGCCAAAAAACTGTTCTGCTTAAAAATTCACGAGGGAAAGCAATTTAATACTACGATAATGCTTCTGTTGATTATCTGACAGGAAATGAAGCTTTTTCGATGTGTATATCTCTAAAATCAAAGCCTAACAAAATGAAACCGAAATGCTAGGGTGGTCCATTTTTTTTTGCCCAGGAGTGTACATGTTACAGATACATCTTGGTATAACTTTTGGTGAAGTAAGGTAATGTTGAAGCACAGATATTGC
This sequence comes from Platynereis dumerilii, assembly GCA_026936325.1. NCBI lineage: Eukaryota > Metazoa > Annelida > Polychaeta > Phyllodocida > Nereididae > Platynereis > Platynereis dumerilii. Next base: position 77,533,081 of record JAPTHN010000001.1, on the reverse strand, counting down.
CCTGCAGCTTGCACTACTTACCTTCATGTATGTAAACAGAGATTGAATAAACATGACAATTATTTTCTTTGTAATTTTGCTTTATAGTCTCTCTTAATTTCAATGTATTACCTATTTTAACAGTACACAATTACCACAATGCCACCCTGAGCTAGCGTTTTAACCCCACCATCTTTTGCTGTGCAGGCCATATATGCACTCTAATCCTAAATGGACCTTTGTGCCTCGGGGACATTTCGCATGACTTAAAGTGATGTACGGTGGCTTTGGGGGTCATGCTATGAATATTGAACTTTCACAAGAATCAGTGCTTCTGCACAAAAAAGGTGAGGAGAAAACAAAGGAGACAAGGGGACTGCAGAGGCCAATGAAAAGAGGATGATTGGAAAATCTACGGTGAATAATAACAACAACAATACATGTCATTGATAGGATTGTTTGTGTGCTGGGCCACTGAGAAAATTGAATTATATTGTACGTATTTAGTACATCTGATTAGAATTTGTATTTCCAAATATGCAGTCTAAACTGATACAGATCCACAGATCTTTCAATAAAATATCTTCCGGTAGTGTGATAAACATATCTCCATTTCCTTCCTTTCATTCATTCTTTTATGCATTGATTCAGGGCGAGCTTTCCGTTAATATAATTCATCGAGAAGACAATCTAATAACCTCTTGAAATATATTATCAACTGATAACAGTGCATGATACAACTGAGTTCAAATATGAACCCTCTAACTTGCATTGTTCATTAGGTTTGGTATTGATAGACCCCAGATTGTCTTTTGGAGCTGGGAGTAACATGAGAATTGTTTTGATTCTGAAATGAATTTCTTCACACATCCAACATGAATGACCCCATTAGGTGAAAGGACGGCCTTGCATGAAAAGCAAGATGAACAATTAAGTTGACGTGGGCAGATGCCTTATTCACTCATGATCTGGTTTCATGTAGTTGTGTTTTGCGGCTAATTACATAAAACAAGTCATTCGCTGGAAAATGTAAATGCAATATTTAGTCTTCAAAGTAACATCATCGCTCGAGAGGTCAATGTGGTTTCTGGCTGTCACTTTTGACTGTGAGCAATGAGTAATTATATTTTCTGAAAGAGTAATAACATCTATGAGGAGATCATCCTGTACTGATAATGACACATTAATTTTCTTCTGAAAATAGAATAGAGAGTCGAAGAAAGCACCAGGGGGCCACCATTTCTTCTCAAGGGGGGGTCCTTGGGAGTTTTTTTAGATAAATGATTTCCTTCATTTTTGGAAAGTTTTTCTTGAGAAGGCGATGCTTGATTTAGGAATGAATATACGGGGACTTTGCGCGCTTTAAATAAATAATTACGGCCGCCCTTACCGTGAAATATATAATTTCCGGCCAAGGAAAACTCCAAGCCCCCCTCTCCACGAATATCAAATGGTCACCCCCTAAATCCTTCAAGTGGTCCTCAAGCGCGTCAAGTTTCACAAAGGACAATATTCTGCAGTTTCTGCTAGACTGCACTCTCCCGGTCGTGTGCAATTGCTGATATCTACTTGGCACAATGGTATAATGGTGCAAGTTTTTTTACAATCATGAACGATCAGAGAATTACCTTGATTTTTATATCACAAAAATGTCAATCCTCCTACAGACAGTGGTCCCTGAGTTACACTGTATACAACCGCGGTCATGAAGCAGTCTCTTGTGGGGTTGCGGCCTTTCGTTGGGGTGCAAAATGCACTTTAAAAAGTACTATTCAGTGCAGGAGGAAGGTGGTCACATAAGGCAAAATCGTCTTACAACTGGAGTCTTATAATGCAGGTACCATGGTACACTGATTCGACTCCACCAATTTCTCAGTTGTAACACACCTTTTTGCAAGTTAATATTTACACCATGATGATTTCCGATCAGTATGGTCAGCACATTTTTCTGGAATGGGCGCCATATAAAATTACACTATGCATCATTGTTTTTAAAAGCTTCCACAAAAATAGGGTTATAAAAGGTGCAAAACCTGAAAGGGTTGGCCTATAAAAATAACTCACACAATTAACAAGTAAATGCAATTTCTGCAACAAGCCATTTGCAGATAAATGTTCCACGATAACAACAGTAACTTTTGAATTTTAGAACTTTGTTGGTAAATCATCGATTGAACAAAAATTAAATTCAAAATTATTGGCTGAATTTGTATCTTGCACCTGACATAAGCATGACGTCTGCTTTTACCTTCAGACATGAAGAAGAGGGCTAAATTTAGAAGGAAGGACACCACCACCCACGCCTTGTTAAGAAATGGGGGAAGTTCCAAGGCTGGAAGCATCCCGTACACCTGTCCTTGTGGCAAGCCAGAGTGAAAGAGTTTTCAGAATGGCTGATCCACCTCCAAGCTTAATTCTTGCCTCCCACACATTTGAGAGGCTAGGTGATGTACGGTGGCTTTGGGGGTCATGTTATGAATATTGAACTTTCACAAGAATCAGTGCTTCTGCAAAAAAAAGGTGAGGAGAAAACAAAGGAGACAAGGGGACTGCAGAGGCCAATGAAAAGAGGATGATTGGAAAATCTACGGTGAATAATAACAACAACAATACATGTCATTGATAGGATTGTTTGTGTGCTGGGCCACTGAGAAAATTGAATTATATTGTACGTATTTAGTACATCTGATTAGAATTTGTATTTCCAAATATGCAGTCTAAACTGATACAGATCCACAGATCTTTCAATAAAATATCTTCCGGTAGTGTGATAAACATATCTCCATTTCCTTCCTTTCATTCATTCTTTTATGCATTGATTCAGGGCGAGCTTTCCGTTAATATAATTCATCGAGAAGACAATCTAATAACCTCTTGAAATATATTATCAACTGATAACAGTGCATGATACAACTGAGTTCAAATATGAACCCTCTAACTTGCATTGTTCATTAGGTTTGGTATTGATAGACCCCAGATTGTCTTTTGGAGCTGGGAGTAACATGAGAATTGTTTTGATTCTGAAATGAATTTCTTCACACATCCAACATGAATGACCCCATTAGGTGAAAGGACGGCCTTGCATGAAAAGCAAGATGAACAATTAAGTTGACGTGGGCAGATGCCTTATTCACTCATGATCTGGTTTCATGTAGTTGTGTTTTGCGGCTAATTACATAAAACAAGTCATTCGCTGGAAAATGTAAATGCAATATTTAGTCTTCAAAGTAACATCATCGCTCGAGAGGTCAATGTGGTTTCTGGCTGTCACTTTTGACTGTGAGCAATGAGTAATTATATTTTCTGAAAGAGTAATAACATCTATGAGGAGATCATCCTGTACTGATAATGACACATTAATTTTCTTCTGAAAATAGAATAGAGAGTCGAAGAAAGCACCAGGGGGCCACCATTTCTTCTCAAGGGGGGGTCCTTGGGAGTTTTTTTAGATAAATGATTTCCTTCATTTTTGGAAAGTTTTTCTTGAGAAGGCGATGCTTGATTTAGGAATGAATATACGGGGACTTTGCGCGCTTTAAATAAATAATTACGGCCGCCCTTACCGTGAAATATATAATTTCCGGCCAAGGAAAACTCCAAGCCCCCCTCTCCACGAATATCAAATGGTCACCCCCTAAATCCTTCAAGTGGTCCTCAAGCGCGTCAAGTTTCACAAAGGACAATATTCTGCAGTTTCTGCTAGACTGCACTCTCCCGGTCGTGTGCAATTGCTGATATCTACTTGGCACAATGGTATAATGGTGCAAGTTTTTTTACAATCATGAACGATCAGAGAATTACCTTGATTTTTATATCACAAAAATGTCAATCCTCCTACAGACAGTGGTCCCTGAGTTACACTGTATACAACCGCGGTCATGAAGCAGTCTCTTGTGGGGTTGCGGCCTTTCGTTGGGGTGCAAAATGCACTTTAAAAAGTACTATTCAGTGCAGGAGGAAGGTGGTCACATAAGGCAAAATCGTCTTACAACTGGAGTCTTATAATGCAGGTACCATGGTACACTGATTCGACTCCACCAATTTCTCAGTTGTAACACACCTTTTTGCAAGTTAATCTTTATGTACCATGATGATTTCCGATCAGTATGGTCAGCACATTTTTCTGGAATGGGCGCCATATAAAATTACACTATGCATCATTGTTTTTAAAAGCTTCCACAAAAATAGGGTTATAAAAGGTGCAAAACCTGAAAGGGTTGGCCTATAAAAATAACTCACACAATTAACAAGTAAATGCAATTTCTGCAACAAGCCATTTGCAGATAAATGTTCCACGATAACAACAGTAACTTTTGAATTTTAGAACTTTGTTGGTAAATCATCGATTGAATAAAAATTAAATTCAAAATTATTGGCTGAATTTGTATCTTGCACCTGACATAAGCATGACGTCTGCTTTTACCTTCAGACATGAAGAAGAGGGCTAAATTTAGAAGGAAGGACACCACCACCCACGCCTTGTTAAGAAATGGGGGAAGTTCCAAGGCTGGAAGCATCCCGTACACCTGTCCTTGTGGCAAGCCAGAGTGAAAGAGTTTTCAGAATGGCTGATCCACCTCCAAGCTTAATTCTTGCCTCCCACACATTTGAGAGGCTACTTTTCATGAACTATTTATAGGCTGAAATGCATGTAATCTCATTACCTCAAGGTATGGAGCTGTGGCTTAGATTGCAAGCCTGTTCACACATGTATGTGCAACGCAAAATCAAACATAGGCTGCGTAGCAGCAAACCTTCAGCGAAAACACTCCATTAAAGACACCATAGTCCATTACACCATGTCCATGAATGACACCCACAAAAGGCACAACTTTATCATATAGGTGACATGTGCAACAAATTTCGTCCGTGTACATGCAATAGTGGGCAAGTTTTGGCCTGGAAACAAAAAAACTTTTTTTTTTCTCGATATTTCAAAACTGTACGAAATATCCATCAATCAGACCATCAAAAGGCACAACCAGACCATACAGGCTACCTGTTTACCAAATTTCATTCATGTGCATGCAATAGGGGCTGAGTTTGGCCCAGAAACAAAAATAGTAATTGTTTTATATTTTTCTCAATATTTCAAAAAGTACTAAATATCCATCAATCAGGTCATCAAAAGACACAACTAGACCATACAGGCTACCTGTGTACCAAATTTTATCTATGTACATGCAATAGGGGCTGAGTCCTGGCCCGGAAACTATCTATCCATCCATCGCCAGACTGCCCAGACACCCGTTCGGCGGACGGACAATTTTTGACCAAAGTGATGACAATACCTTTGTTCGCTGAAGGTAAAAAGCCTTATCATCATGCATGATCATTGCCTCTCTATCTCTCTTGTGTGCTCTTCCGGATGTCTGGGCTGATCACCAATATATCATACCAGGGAGCAGCACTCATAAGAATGTCTTTCAGTTTATTTATCTTCTTTGCTGTGCTCTTTAGTTGTTCAGTTTCTTCCGTGAATTTGTTCTTTATTGTGATTCTTACGATTTCGTTGCGGTCAATATGTCGCAATGTCACATCTCTCCAGGATGGGTTCTTGGGTTTCACTGCACTACTGTATTTTAATGACTGCAATGTTTGTCTTTCTTCACTCACTGATTCTGAGAATATCAATTGATTGATTATGACTTGAGGGGAATCAACACCTTATTATGTTTATTTCTCCAGGAGCCAATTGATCTTGGAACAAGAAGAATTAGGGTTATCAACTTATCATGATTCCAAACAGTGTATAACATTTGTCCAATTATGCACATTGAAAACTACAAAGAGTGATGTTAGCTTGCTATCTGATTCCAGTTGCATGAAATAGTATTTCAGTTTCTGTCACTCATGTAAGGAGTCCTTTACTACGATACAGTAAAAATGTCATGAAATAATTAATAACTGGTCAGAGGCCTAAACATTGGTCACATGCTGCCAGCCTTGGAGCTGGTGTTCCTTGAGATGACCTGAAATCAGTTCCCCTCATATCAACCAGATTATACACACTTGACGTGAATTTATTAAATTTACTAATTTAATCCTGCTTCCCCAGGATAGTGGATCTTAGAATTGCCTAAATGCCTCTCGGGCGATATTATCTTGCTATTTAGTCACTTTACTAACTGCAAATGTAATCATATTCAAACAATATGTTTTTTTCTGAAGAAGAAAAGAATCACTAAAGTCAAGACACTTTATTTTGGCAGTAAGTTTTTAGCCAATAAAACAATTCATGATTAAGTCTGAGGTTTAATTTTTGGTTTATTAGGGTGAGTACACCATGACCAAGCATGATTTGGATTAAATATATTTCCTCTAATCCCCCAGCTTCATCATACAGGCACTTACAATGTTAAATTGCTGCTGCTCTTCAACACATTTAGAGCTATTTTTAGCCTTCTGTTGACGTCATCAGCATTGTTGGCTCTATGACATCACTGGAACAATAGTGATGTCACAACTGCAGCAATAGAAGCAGTAGAAGAAAATGGCTTCTTGAGTTGTGTTGACAGCAATGTTATTCTAATGAAACCACCAAAACTAGGGCTAAAACATGCTAATACTTCCAAATATTTATGAAACTGTTTGGTCAAGGTGTCAGGAACAAGAGGAGACAAGTGTTATTGTCAAGGGTAAGATTTGTTTTTAATTATCAGCCAAAAAGTTACTGCCACAAACAAATGACTTGACTATAGTATAGAGGTAAAAGTTGCTTACAGTTTGTCTCATCAAGCATGCGAACTCAAATTTAACACTTATTCTATAAGCTGTGAAAAAGCAATGCATGAACTTAAAGCAATGCAAATCATCAACCTTAGTGGAACTATGCCGTGAGTAGCATGCATGGGAGTAGCACTGCAGTGCATTTTTGTGACGTCACGGCAATTTAGACCATTGTTATGGTTGCGTCAACAAGCGTAAACAAGCAAGATGAACTGCCATCATACGAAATTGCTCTAAAATCGGCAAAAAACGGTGCTAAAACATCGCGAAAATGAAATATTCACATTGCCAATTGGCTGTTCTATCCGTGAGTATGTGTTAATCTGCTGTACCACTTATAGATGCTGAGAAATCAGGCCAAACACCAATTCGTTTGCCAAATTGGTACTTTTGGTAGATACTTCGTTTATTGGCACATGTTACCATACCCTTAATCATCCAAATTTCCAAAATACTAATTCTGTAGTCAAGGAAGTTTGTTTTTTTTGGGTGTCCAAGAGAGTCCTCATTCAGCAAAAACACCAGAAGAAAACAAAAGAATGGTCACTGCATTGCTTTGCGTTCCTTTTATTTGGCTTCCTTCATTATCTTGCAGATCAAGCACCCTTCTTTGCTGGCCACTCTCCCAGCAGCTGTCTCTATTACTTAGCCAACTCATCCAAACACAAAAAAACAAGAAAACTTTTCCAGCATCTCTCTGAGAGTAGTCCCCCTTGTCACTGGTGTCCCTACTTTGAGTGGTGTTCTTTGGCTCTATGGTTTGTTGTCTCAGTGTTTTATTGCATTTTACAAGCTGTAAGCAACTCATATCATAATTATCACAATTTGCAGATTAAATTTTAATAGGATATATAGGCCTATATATAGATGTACACAAAATTAAAGAGCCCTTCCGTTTGATTTCTTTTCCATACTGAATGACCTAGCGTATCGGATACAACATTGCCAACATAACATATATTGTGGAAACACTCATTCAACCACCAAATAAACGGTCTCAATTGAATGGTGTTTTGCTAGAACGTTTCCATGGTATTCTTGCTGCCCAAGAACTACCAAAATGAACTTGCCTTCCAGCTGTGGCTGTATACAGAACAAACATGCATAATTTGCAGATATCAGGAGCTAAAACGATTAGCAATACTCTGTATCTGAAGTATGGTGTCTTATCCGTGATGTTAGAAAACTTTTCACTGTCACTGTTGAGTACAAATGCCTGACAAGCCTCCCAAGAGACCAGGGTTTCGTTCGATTCAATTTGCAGAGTGCTTTGAATAAACCGGGGGATATTCCAGAAATTCACAGATAAGCGTGAAAACCTGAGCTCTTTGGCTGCATTGACAATCAATGGAAAAATTGGGAAGGGTCAGAACCAATTTAAACTAGATTCCGATAACCGCTAGCGGTAATAAAACTTCACCGAGCAGTTGGTGAAAATAGTCTAAATATGTTTAAGTATAAAAATAAACAAGTATACGAACAAGTATATGAAGGTATATTGTACATGTTTAAGCAGCTTGCTCAGTGAATGCCCATGTTTAGTTTAGTTTATTTAGTTCAGTGGGTGAAAATAGTCTAAATGTATATAAGTATATAAACAAGTATATAAACAAGTATATAAACAAGTATATATATAAGCAAGATATAAAATAATATATAAAATATTATATGAATAAAATATAAAATAGTATCAAAAATATTGTATAAAATGGTACAAAAAATAGCATAAAAAATGTACCTTATTTATTTGTGATATATTGCAATGCACAAGTTAATGAAGCTAGCGGACAGCCCCCCCTTTCCCGGTGAATGCATGTTTAGCTTAGTTTATTTAGTTTAGTTTAATTTATTTAGTTTACTTTAGTTTAAAATTAGTTTATTGACATCTTTTAGGCAATTACTGCACAAATTTTAGTAATCACTGGTGTTCCAGTCTGAGTAGTCATTCGGTTAGGTGAGGAAAAGATGAATTTTTCAGGGTTGACCGATCTTTTTACCTGTTCACGACACAACAAAATGTACACAAATTAGAATAAGAGGAGAATCTGAGCTTTTCCAAAACGGCTTGTATCATTCATATGACTTTATTAGAACCCGAGATAGAGTTGATTGAAGTAATGGTAAAAATATGAAATTTCACCGAAAAATTGACTCTGAAAATATCAAGTTTTGAACTCCAAATTGCTCCCAAAGGTAAACGGTTTGAAGGAGAGACTTAAAATTGCACAAAATACTGTAAATATGTTAGGACTATATCTCGAAATATTATCAAATTTTTTGAAGACTGACTTCTTTGTCAAAAAAATGTAAATTGGTGAAATCTTGACCGAAAACATGTATTTTTCAGGGTCCGGCGATCTTTTTAACTAGCAGAGATACGTTAAAATGTATAGAAAATGAATACTAGAGGAGAATTTGGACTTTCTGAATATGCTTTCAGTTTTTCTGTAGCTTAATTAGAACCGGAGATACAGACCATCAAAGTTTGGGTGCAAGTGCGAAATTGGAAAATGAGAGGGTCAATTTTGCAGTAATTTTTTGACCTTGTGACATTTATTGTGCAATGTAGGTCAATCCGATGGACTTAAAACTTTACACATTTCTTCTAGGGTATTGCAGGACTGACCTGTGAAAAGACTGTAAAAATCCCTTTATTATTTCCTACTTAAAAAAAATTAAATATCTCAAATATCCAATTTTGTCAAATATTTGACCTTGATTTTGACCTTGAAAATACCTTTCAAGGTCAAAATCTATAATTTCTACAGATTCGCGGTGTATGACTTAGGGGGGGTCATTTCATTATTTGAACTATGTAGGATCAATATTTACCTCTCAAATTGGCAAAAATTGGCTAATTTTTCATGTCGCGCGGTATGCCGTATTTGGAATTTTTTTATAAATCAGCATGAAGAGATAAATCAATTCCGATTTCAGGGTTCCAACAATATAGCTCCTGGCTATTATAATTTAAAATATGAACCCGATATGCTGGAAATAACATAATTGTTGGAATTTTTGAAAATCGAGTGATTTGAACATTAAACAGGTCAAATGACCTTGAAAAATGAGGTTAAGGACAAATTTGAAGGTGGCTATGGAGGTTTTATGGGCATATTTGGGGGGGTTCACAATACATTTTATTGGCCTAAAATCGATATTTCAGTGTCAAGTAATCAAGGTCACCAGTTTTGACGACGCGGTTGACACTAAAAATTCCATAATTAAATAACTAAGCATGATATCATCATAAAAATGATCGCTTACCATGGATTAGTCATTTACTGTAACAATTGGCTTGAATTCTGCAATTTTCGAAGTTGCTTATATAGAGATCAGGCGCGCAAACCTCTGAGAGTAAAAATTGACCTGTATGACCTTGACCTTGACCTATACTTTTGAAAATTAGGTCAGTTTATTTAGTATAAGTCTATTATATATAGTTTATTAGGAAACTATAATTGATCAGTTAATATATGAGTAATGGTCAATTGAAATATAGAAAAAATTTATTTCAAAGGGGTCAATGACCTTGAAAAATAGGTCAGAGGTATAGGGTTACATGGACAATTTAATTAGGTCACATAGGACTATGTACACAAATTATTTGAAAATTTTTCGAGAACATTTTTCGGAAAGAAAAATAATAATAAATAGGTGAAGTTTAATAACTAGATGGCTATAACTGACCATGGTCAGTGATAAAGAATTTACCTTTACATTTATTTCTTTAAAGGTATATTTTACATGTACATTGAGCTAGTGTACAGACCATTGCATGAATGCTCATCTTTAATTAAGTTGAATTAGTTTAGTTGAATTAGTTTAGTTTATTTAGTATAGTTTATTGAGTAAAGTTTACTACAAATATGAAAATTCATACACTAAGCATCATAGATATTGTGGCAAGCGACACCAGAAGTGGCATATTTAGGCATTTGAAACAAACGAAATCAATATAATTGAGAACATATGCAGCATAGGTCCAGTGGTCCACATATTGCTTGAAATTCTGATTTTGTATTCCTTCACCGAGAAGCTGTACTGCAAAATATACTTTTGGCTCAGGGCATTAATTTTGTAAAATGAGGGAAAGTTGAATTTTTCAGGGTTGACCGATCTTTTTAGCTATTGATGCTACACCAAAATGAACATTAAATAAAATAAAGATGAGAATCTGAGGTATTCAGAACTGCTTTCATCATTTGTATAGCTTAATTAGAACAGGAGATAGAGCCGATTGAAATAATGACAAAAATGTAAAATATCACCGAAAAATTGACTCTGAAAATGTCAAGTTTTGAACATTATTTTAATCTCAAAGGCAAACGGCTTACAGTAGAGACTTGAAATTGCACACACTGCTGTAAATGTGTTAGGATTACATGTCCAAGGAGTATTGAATTTTTTGAAGATTGCTTTGTTTGTCAAAATAAAGTTAAATTGTAAAATCATAACTGAAAACATGAATTTTTCAGGGTCCGGCGATCTTTTTAACTAGTAGAGATACATTAAAATGCATAGAAAACAAATACTAGAAGAGATTATGGCCTTTCCGAATATGGAAATATTTCTGTAGCTTAATTAGAACCGGAGATACAGGCCGTCAAAGTTTGGGTACAAGTGTGAAATTGGAAAATGAGAAGGTCAATTTTGCTGCCATTTTTTGACCTTGTGACCTTTATTATGCAATGTACATCAATCCGAGGAACTTAAAACTTTGCAAGGGTCCTCTAGGGTACTGTGGCACCAAATGCTGAAGAGATTGTGGAAATTCCTCAATTATTTCCTAGCTAAAAAAATTAGGTATCTCAAAAAACCAATTTTGCCAAATATTTGACCTTGAGTTTGACCTTGAAAATACCTTTCTAGGTCAAAACCAATATTTTCCCCAGATTGGCAATATGTGACAAAGGGGGGGTCATTTCATTATTTGAACTGTGTAGGATCAATATTTATTGCTCAAGAGGGCAAAAATAGGCTGATTTTTCATGTCGCGCGGTATGCAATATTTGGAATTTTTTTATAAATCAGCATGAAGAGATAGATCAATTCCGATTTCAGGGTTCAAACAATCTGGCTGCTGGCTATTAGAATCTATAATATGAACTCGATATCTTTGAAAAAACATAATTGTTGGAATTTTTGAAAATGTAGTGAATTGAAACTTTGACGGGTCATATGACCTTGAAAAATGAGGTCAAGGTCAAATTTTAAGATTGGTATGGGGTGTAAATGGTTATATTTGGGGGGGTTCATTATACATTTGCATTACCTAAAATGACTCCTTCATGGATTTTGAACTCATGCACCTCAAACTGAGCAAATACACCATACCAAAATGGCCGCTATTCCATAAATACTTGCAATATCAAAATTAAAAATATGTTATGCACTGGCCCGTACTCTAGGTCAACTTTTGGCACAATTAGCATGCTGCTATCATTTATGGTTTTTGCCGAACTCGAAACAATTCGAAAATGACCTAAATATTCAGTGTGGCCTATTCCGCTCTAAGGATTTTGATTATTTTTGCTTCAAATTATTGCTCTTTACAGTTTATTGAGTGAAAGTAAAGTAAATTACACTGGACTATAAATTTATTGAGATATAGTATATTGAAATATACAAAAAAACACACTAAAAAGGCCCTATATACCTTAGAAATAAAAATTCAAACTCAGGACCGGAATACAGTAGTCTACAAGTATACAGGTACATTCACAAAAATAATCAAGAAAATCGGAGCAAATTTTTTCCGGAAACTATAATAATAATAAGAAGAACTAGAGAACACGGTAATTGTCATCACGGACAATTACAAAGAATTTACCTTTACTTATAACTAAACTTTGCCTGTAAATGGACAGACAAATGGACAGATGGATGAAACTGACGGACTGACAAACACATGCTGACTCTGTTTTCTCCCGACTCAGAGTCCCGGCTCAGAGTCCCGGCTCAGAGGCCCGGCTCAGAGGCCCGGCTCAGAGGCCCGGCTCAGAGGCCCGGCTCAGAGGCCCGGCTCAGAGGCCCGGCTCAGAGGCCTGGCTCAGAGGCCCGGCTCAGAGGCCCGGCTCAGAGGCCCGGCTCAGAGGCCCGGCTCAGAGGCCCGGCTCAGAGGCCTGGCTCAGAGGCCCGGCTCAGAGGCCCGGCTCAGAGGCCCGGCTCAGACTCCCGGCTCAGAGGCCTGGCTCAGAGGCCCGGCTCAGAGGCCCGGCTCAGAGGCCTGACTCAGAGGCCCGACTCAGAGGCCCGACTCAGAGGCCCGACTCAGAGGCTGACAATCCTGACCGACAGTCCTGACCGACAGGCCTGACTCAGAGTCCTGACTCAGAATCGTGACTCAGAGTCCTGACTCAGAGTCCTGACTCCCAACAGCATGACAGCAGACTACTGTTCCAATCAGTAGGCCTGCCCTTGTAACCAGCACTCAAATGAACTGGCCAGAGGAGCACTCTATATATGGATAATGTATGCTAATTTATGCGGCCACAATGTCTTACAGTGTGAACCTGTCACACCTGCATCATGTGAAAATGAATTTTTTGCTGATCATTTTGTCATTTTTTTGACTTTTTGACCCTTACTGCTCAGAGGTGGATGTAGTTACAGACTTGTCATTTGCAACAAATAACCAGAAGTATTTGGTCTACATCTGCCCTTAAAATCAAGAAAATTGAAATATTCCTTCCTAGTAAAAAAAAATCATCTGCCAAAATGATCAATTTTCCCTTCATCTTTGACCTCCAATTTGACCTTGCGGAAATTGTCACAGGTGAAAATTAATGTTCTCATGTGATTGCAGTATGTGGTCTTGGGGGGTCATTTAATTTACAGAAAGCTGTAGAAGTGATATTTCCCACTCAAATTAAATGATTTATGCAAAATGTCATGTAAGTTGCGAAGTGCTATTTTTCACAATTTTTACAAATTAAGTTGAGGATATGAAACAATTCTAATACGGGGCTTTTGATAACCATATTAATGACCAGTATACCTCAGACTTTTAAGAGGATTGGTGGAAAATAACATAATTTTCAGAATTTTTCAAAAATTCACCTTTTTTGACTTCGATGGCTGATATCACCGTCAAATATCACCTATAGGTCAAATTTTTTGGTCAATATAGTCTTTTTGGGAAAAGTTAAGGGTACTTCCTTTACATTTTGATCACCTCAGACTATTCCTTCATGGAGATTTTACAATTTTACCTAAATTTTGAACACTCAATATTGAAAAATTGCCATATTTCAAAAAGTATTACACATATCCAAACTATATCACATTCTTGCACTGGCCCAAGATACTGGCCAACTTTTCCCACAATCAGCATCTTCCTATCTCTTACGTAACTTGAGATCTAGAGTGACAATTCAAAACTGCTCATGCATCAGTAGCCCTTTACCCGTTGGACCAACTCTCATATGACCAGGGACCAAAATGTTGAAAACAACTTTTTATCACAGGATTTTGACTCTTGACTCATTATCTCAAATACTTTTTGAGTTTTAGGCCTTGAAAGTTTACTCATTTTCGACTTTGAACGGCTCTGTGAAAAAGACAACTGTGAAAATGATATCAACTAACCCAATTACGTAACGACCAACAACTGACCTATACTGTGACCAACTTTCATCAGCGTAAACCCATTTTGAAATAAAAAGAATAATAATAATAATAGCAAAAACAAATAGAATTTACCATAGGTAAATTCTTAATAATACCAAAAACAATAAGAATTTACCATATATGGTAAATTCTTAATAATAACTAGATTTCGATAACCGCTAGCGGTAATAAAACTTCACCGAGCAGTTGGTGAAAATAGTCTAAATATGTTTAAGTATAGAAATAAACAAGTATACGAACAAGTATATGAAGGTATATTGTACATGTTTAAGCAGCTTGCTCAGTGAATGCCCATGTTTAGTTTAGTTTATTTAGTTCAGTGGGTGAAAATAGTCTAAATGTATATAAGTATATAAACAAGTATATAAACAAGTATATAAACAAGTATATAAACAAGTATATAAACAAGTATATAAACAAGTAAATAAGAAAGATATAAAATAATATATAAAATATTATATGAATAAAATATAAAATAGTATCAAAAATATTGTATAAAATGGTACAAAAAATAGCATAAAAAATGTACCTTATTTATTTGTGATATATTGCAATGCACAAGTTAATGAAGCTAGCGGACAGCCCCCCTTTTCCCGGTGAATGCATGTTTAGCTTAGTTTATTTAGTTTAGTTTAATTTATTTAGTTTACTTTAGTTTAAAATTAGTTTATTGACATCTTTTAGGCAATTACTTCACAAATTTTAGTAATCACTGGTGTTCCAGTCTGAGTACAGTCATTCGGTTAGGTGAGGAAAAGATGAATTTTTCAGGGTTGACCGATCTTTTTACCTGTTCACGACACAACAAAATGTACACAAATTAGAATAAGAGGAGAATCTGAGCTTTTCCAAAACGGCTTGTATCATTCATATGACTTTATTAGAACCCGAGATAGAGTTGATTGAAGTAATGGTAAAAATATGAAAATTAACCGAAAAATTGACTCTGAAAATATCAAGTTTTGAACTCCAAATTGCTCCCAAAGGTAAACGGTTTGAAGGAGAGACTTAAAATAGCACAAAATACTGTAAATATGTTAGGACTATATCTCGAAATATTATCAAATTTTTTGAAGACTGACTTCTTTGTCAAAAAAATGTAAATTGGTGAAATCTTGACCGAAAACATGTATTTTTCAGGGTCCGGCGATCTTTTTAACTAGCAGAGATACGTTAAAATGTATAGAAAATGAATACTAGAAGAGAATATGGACTTTCTGAATATGCTTTCAGTTTTTCTGTAGCTTAATTAGAACCGGAGATACAGACCATCAAATTTTGGGTGCAAGTGCGAAATTGGAAAATGAGAGGGTCAATTTTGCAGTAATTTTTTGACCTTGTGACATTTATTGTGCAATGTAGGTCAATCCGATGGACTTAAAACTTTACACATTTCTTCTAGGGTATTGTAGGACTGACCTGTGAAAAGACTGTAAAAATCCCTTTATTATTTCCTACTTAAAAAAAATTAAATATCTCAAATATCCAATTTTGTCAAATATTTGACCTTGATTTTGACCTTGAAAATACCTTTCAAGGTCAAAATCTATAATTTCTACAGATTCGCGGTGTATGACTTAGGGGGGGTCATTTCATTATATGAACTATGTAGGATCAATATTTACCTCTCAAATTGGCAAAAATAGGCTAATTTTTCATGTCGCGCGGTATGCCATATTTGGAATTTTTTTATAAATCAGCATGAAGAGATAAATCAATTCCGATTTCAGGGTTTCAACAATATAGCTCCTGGCTATAATAATTTAAAATATGAACCCGATATGCTGGAAATAACATAATTGTTGGAATTTTTGAAAATCGAGTGATTTGAACATTAAACAGGTCAAATGACCTTGAAAAATGAGGTTAAGGACAAATTTGAAGGTGGCTATGGAGGTTTTACGGGCATATTTGGGGGGGTTCACAATACATTTTATTGGCCTAAAATCGATATTTCAGTGTCAAGTAATCAAGGTCACCAGTTTTGACGACGCGGTTGACACTAAAAATTCCATAATTAAATAACTAAGCATGATATCATCATAAAAATGATCGCTTGCCATGGATTAGTCATTTACTGTAACAATTGGCTTGAATTCTGCAATTTTCGAAGTTGCTTATATAGAGATCAGGCGCGCAAACCTCTGAGAGTAAAAATTGACCTGTATGACCTCGACCTTGACCTATACTTTTGAAAATTAGGTCAGTTTATTTAGTATAAGTCTATTATATATAGTTTATTAGGAAATTATAATTGATCAGTTAATATATGAGTAATGGTCAATTGAAATATAGAAAAAATTTATTTCAAAGGGGTCAATGACCTTGAAAAATAGGTCAGAGGTATAGGGTTACATTGGACAATTTAATTAGGTTACATAGGACTATGTACACAAATTATTTGAAAATTTTTCGAGAACATTTTTCGGAAAGAAAAATAACTAGATGGCTATAACTGACCATGGTCAGTGATGAAGAATTTACCAATATATTTATTATTTAAAGGTATATTGTATATGTTTATGAGTACAGACTATTGTGTGAATGCTCATGCTTAATATAGTTTATTCAGTTAAGTTTATTTAGTTCAATTTAGCTTATTTAGTTTAATTAATTTAGTTTAGTTTATTTGTATAGTTTACTTAGTTTGGTTATTTAGTTAAGTACATTTAATTTTGTTTTATTGACCACTTGACAAGAAAAAAACAAATATGAACATTCACATACTTAGCATCATAGATATAGTAAGATCAGTATAATGTATCACATTTACACAATAGGTCCATGCAACTTTTATACTGATTTTGTATTTTTCACTGCAAAATTGACTTCTTTTAGCTCAGGGCACTGATTTTGTTATAATAGGTAAAGTTGAATTTTTCAGGGTTGACCGATCTTTTTAACTATTGATGGTACACCAAAATGAACATTAAATAAAATAAAGATGAGAATCTGAGGTATTCAGAACTGCTTTCATCATTCATATACCTTAATTAGAACCGAAGATAGAACCGATTGAATTAATGACAAAAATGAGAAATATCACCAAAAAATTGACTCTGAAAATGTCAAGTTTTGAACATAGTTTTGATCTCAAAGGCAAACGGTTTACAGCAGAGACTTGAAATTGCACACACTACTGTAAAAGTGTTAGGATTACATCTTCAAAGAGTATTAATTTTTTTGAAGATTGCCTTCTTTGCGAAAAAAATGTTAAAGTGTAAAATCATTACCAAAAACATGAATTTTTCAGGGTCGGGCGATCTTTTTAACTAGTAGAGATACGTTAAAATGCATAGAATACAAATACTAGAGGAGATTACGGCCTTTCCGAATATGTTTTTAGTTTTTCTCTAGCTTAATTAGAACCGGAGATAATGGCCATCAAAGTTTGGGTACAAGTGCAAAATTGGAAAATGAGTAGGTCAATTTAGCTGTCATTTTTTGACCTTGTGACCTTTATTATGCAATTCACATCAATCGGAGGAACTTAAAACTTTACAAGGGTCCTCTAGGGTACTGTGGCACCAAACACTGAAGAGATTGTGGAAATTTCTCAATTATTTCCTAGTTAAAAAAATTAAGTATCTCAAATATCCAATTTTGCCAAATATTTTGACCTTAAGTTTGACCTTGAAGATACCTTTCTAGGTCAAAACCAATATTTTCCCCAGATTGGCAATGTGTGACATAGGGGGGGTCATTTTATTATTTGAACTGTGTAGGATCAATATTTATTGCTCAAGAAGGCAAAAATAGGCTGATTTTACATGTTGCGCGGTATGCGATATTTGGAATTTTTTTATAAATCAGCATGAAGAGATAGATCAATTCCAATTTCAGGGTTCAAACAATCCAGCTGCCGGCTATAAGAATCTATAATATGATCCCGATATCTTTTAAAAAACATAATTGTTGGAATTTTTGAAAATGTAGTGAATTGAAACTTTGACGGGTCATATGACCTTGAAAAATGAGGTCAAGGTCAAATTTGAAGGTGGTTATGGGGGTTTTATGGGTATGTTTGGGGGGGTTCACTATACATTTACATTACCTAAAATGACTCCTTCATGGATTTCTGACTCATGTAACTCAAACTGAGCAAATACACTCTATACAAATGGCTGCCATTCCATAAATACTTAAAATATCAAAATTAAAAATATGTCTTTCCATGTCCCGTACTATAGAGCAACTTTCGACACCATCAGCATGCTGCTATCATGTATGGATTTTGCTAAACCCGAAACAACTCGAAAATGATGTAAATTGTCTGTGCGGCATGTTCCGCTCGAGTGATTTTGATTATTTTTTCACCAAAGTGTAGAATTTTATAGTTTATGGACAGAAACTAAAGCAAATTACTCTAGTTTAATAGCTTATTTAGATATAGTACATCAAAATATACAAAAATTCACACTAAAAAGGTCCTATATACGCCAAAAATAAATATTCAAACTCAGGACCGGAATACAGTAGTCTACAAGTATATAGGTACATTCAAAAAAATAATCAAGAAAATCGAAGCAACTTTTTCGGAAACAATAATAAGAATATTATCAAAAACAATAAGAATTTACCATATATGGTAAATTCTTAATAACTAGATGGCTATAACTGACCATGGTCAGTGATGAAGAATTTACCAATATATTTATTATTTAAAGGTATATTGTATATGTTTATGAGTACAGACTATTGTGTGAATGCTCATGCTTAATTTAGTTTATTTAGTTCAATTTATTTAGTTCAGTTTAGCTTATTTATTTTAATTAATTCAGTTTAGTTTCTTTAGTATGGTTTACTCAGTTTGGTTCATTTAGTTAAGTGCATTTAATTTTGATTTATTGACCACTTGACAAGAAAAAAACAAATATGAACATTCACATACTTAGCATCATAGATATAGTAAGATCAGTATAATGTATCATATTAACACAATAGGTCCATGCAACTTTTATACTGATTTTGTATTTCTTTACTGCAAAATTGACTTCTTTTAGCTCAGGGCACTAATTTGGTTATAATATGTAAAGTTGAAATTTTCAGAGTTGACCGATCTTTTTAACTATTGATGGTACACTAAAATGAACATTAAACAAAATAAAGAGGAGAATCTGAGGTATTCAGAACTGCTTTCATCATTCCTATACCTTAATTAGAACCGAAGATAGAACCGATTGAATTAATCACAAAAATGTGAAATATCACCAAAAAATAGACTCTGAAAATGTCAAGTTTTGAACATTATTTTGATCTCAAAGGCAAACGGTTTACAGCAGAGACTTGAAATTGCAAACACTACTGTAAAAGTGTTAGGATTACATCTTCAGAGAGTATTAATTTTTTTGAAGATTGCCTTCTTTGTGAAAAAAATGTTAAAGTGTAAAATCATGACCGAAAACATGAAATTTTCAGGGTCCGGCGATCTTTTTAACTAGTAGAGATACGTTAAAATGCATAGAAAACAAATACTAGAAGAGATTACGGCCTTTCCAAATATGTTTTTAGTTTTTCTCTAACTTAATTAGAACCGGAGATACAGGCCATCAAAGTTTGGGTATAAGTACGAAATTGGAAAATGAGCAGTTAATTTAGCTGTCATTTTTTGACCTTGTGACCTTTATTATGCAATGTACATCAATCCGAGGAACTTAAAACTTTGCAAGGGTCCTCTAGGGTACTGTGGCACCAAACACTGAAGAGATTGTGGAAATTCCTCAATTATTTCCTAGTAAAAAAAATTAGATATCTCAAATATCCAATTTTGCCAAATATTTGACCTTGAGTTTGACCTTGAAAATACCTTTCTAGGTCAAAACTAATATTTTCCCCAGATTGGCAATGTGTGACAAAGGGGGGGTCATTTAATTGTTGGAACTATGTAGGACCAATATTTATTGCTCAAGAGGGCAAAAATAGGCTGATTTTACATGTTGCGCGGTATGCAATATTTGGAATTTTTTTATAAATCAGCATGAAGAGATAGATCAATTCCGATTTCAGGATTTAAACAATCAACCTGCCAGCTATAAGAGTCTATAATATGATCCCGATATCTTTGAAAAAACATAATTGTTGGAATTTTTGAAAATGTAGTGATTTTTAACTTTGACGGGTGGTATGACCTTGAAAAATGAGGTCAAGGTCAAATTTGAAGATTGATATGGGGTGTAAATGGGTATATTTGGGGGGGTTCATTATACATTTGCATTACCTAAAATGACTCCTTCATGGATTTTGAACTCATGCACCTCAAATTTAGCAAATACATCATTCCAAAATGGCCGCCATTCCGTAAATAATTGCAATATCAAAATTAAAAATATACACTGCACTGGCCCGTACTATAGGTCAACTTTTGGCACTATGAGCATGCTGCTATCATTTATGGTTTTTGCCGAACTCGAAACAATTCGAAAATGACCTAAATATTCAGTGTGGCCTGTTCCGCTCTAAGGATTTTGATTATTTTTGCTTCAAATTATTGCTCTTTACAGTTTATTAAGTGAAAGTAAAGTAAATTGCACTGGACTATACATTTATTGAGATATAGTATATTGAAATATACAAAAATTCACTCTAAAAAGGTCCTATATACCTTAAAAATAAAAATTCAAACTCAGGACCGGAATACAGTAGTCCACAAGTATACAGGTACATTCACAAAAATAATCAAGAAAATCGGAGCAAATTTTTTCCGGAAACTATAATAATAACTAGATGGCTATAACTGACCATGGTCAGTGATGAAGAATTTACCAATATATTTATTATTTAAAGGTATATTGTATAAGTTTATGAGTACAGACTATTGTGTGAATGCTCATGCTTAATTTAGTTTATTTAGTTCAATTTATTTAGTCCAGTTTAGCTTATTTATTTTAATTAATTTAGTTTAGTTTCTTTAGTATGGTTTACTCAGTTTGGTTTATTTAGTTAAGTGTATTTAATTTTCTTTTATTGACCACTTGACAAGAAAAAAACAAATATGAACATTCACATACTTAGCATCATAGGTATAGTAAGATCAGTATAATGTATCACATTAACACAATAGGTCCATTCAACTTTTATACTGATTTTGTATTTCTTCACAGCAAAATTGACTTCTTTTAGCTCAGGGCACTAATTTGGTTATAATATGTAAAGTTGAAATTTTCAGGGTTGACCGATCTTTTTAACTATTGATGGTACACCAAAATGAACATTAAACAAAATAAAGAAGAGAATCTGAGGTATTCAGAACTGCTTTCATCATTCCTATACCTTAATTAGAACCGAAGATAGAACCGATTGAATTAATCACAAAAATGTGAAATATCACCAAAAAAATAGACTCTGAAAATGTCAAGTTTTGAACATTATTTTGATCTCAAAGGCAAACGGTTTACAGCAGAGACTTGAAATTGCACACACTACTGTAAATGTGTTAGGATTACATCCTCAAAGAGTATTAATTTTTTTGAAGATTGCCTTCTTTGTGAAAAAAATGTTAAAGTGTTAAATCATGACCGAAAACATGAAATTTTCAGGGTCCGGCGATCTTTTTAACTAGTAGAGTTACGTTAAAATGCATAGAAAACAAATACTAGAGGAGATTACGGCCTTTCGGAATATGTTTTTAGTTTTTCTCTAGCTTAATTAGAACCGGAGATAAAGGCGATCAAAGTTTGGGTACAAGTACGAAATTGGAAAATGAGCAGTCAATTTAGCTGTAATTTTTTGACCTTGTGACCTTTATTATGCAATGTACATCAGTCCGAGGAACTTAAAACTTTGCAAGGGTCCTCTAGGGTACTGTGGCACCAAACACTGAAGAGATTGTGGAAATTCCTGAATTATTTCCTAGTTTAAAAAATTAGGTATCTCAAATATCCAATTTTGCCAAATATTTGACCTTGAGTTTGACCTTGAAAATACCTTTCTAGGTCAAAACCAATATTTTTCCCAGATTGGAAATGTGTGACAAAGGGGGGGTCATTCTATTATTTGAACTGTGTAAGATCAATATTTATTGCTGTAGAGGGCAAAAATAGGCTGATTTTGCATGTTGCGCGGTATGCAATATTTGGAATTTTTTTATAAATCAACATGAAGAGATAGATCAATTCCGATTTCAGGGTTCAAACAATCCAGCTACCGGCTATAAAAATCTATAATATGATCCCGATATCTTTGAAAAAACATAATTGTTGGAATTTTTGAAAATGCAGTGAATTGAAACTTTGACGGGTCATATGACCTTGAAAAATGAGGTCAAGGTCAAATTTGAAGATTGGTATAGGGTGTAAATGGGTATATTTGGGGGGGTTCATTATACATTTGCATTACCTAAAATGACTCCTTCATGGATTTTGAACTCATGCACCTCAAATTTAGCAAATACACCATACCAAGATGGCCGCCATTCCATAAATACTTAAAATATCAAAATTAAAAATATGTCTTACCATGTCCCATACCATAGAGCAACTTTTCGCCCAATCAGCATGCTGCTATCATTTATGGTTTTTGCCGAACTCGAAACAATTCGAAAATGACCTAAATATTCAATGTGGAATGTTCCGCTTGAGTGATTTTGATTATTTTTTCGCCATTGTATAGAATTTAATAGTTTATGGACAGAAACTAAAGCAAATTACTCTAGTTTATTAGTTTATTGAGATATAGTATATCAAAATATACTAAAATTCACACTAAAAAGGTCCTATATACCTTAAAAATAAAAATTCAAACTCAGGACCGGAATACAGTAGTCTACAAGTATACAGGTACATTCACAAAAATAATCAAGAAAATCGAAACAACTTTTTCGGAAATAATAATAATAATAATAATAATAAGAATAATACCAAAAACAATAAGAATTTACCATATATGGTAAATTCTTAATAAGAAGAACTAGAGAACACGGTAATTGTCAATACTGACAATTACAAAGAATTTACCTTTACTTTTAAATAAACTTGGCCTGTAAACCGACAGACAAATGGACAGATGGACAGATGAGCTAAACTTCGCCTGTAAATGGACAGACGAATGGACAGATGGATGAAACCGACGGACTGACAAACACATGCTGACTGTGATTCCTCACCATGACTGCGACTCTAACTCCAACTCCAACTCTGAATCCTGATCAGATCTCCGATTCAGACTACTGACTCTCACTCCTGATGCAGACTCTTTTCTCTGACCCGGACTCCTAGCTCAGACTCATGACTTTAATGGCTGATGCCAAATCCTGCCTCTGATCCTGTCTCGACTCAACACGGCCTAAGAGTGGTGACTCTGAGTGGTGACTCTGAGTGGTGACTCTGAGTGGTGACTCTGAGTGGTGACTCTGAGTGGTGACTCTGAGTGGTGACTCTGAGTGGTGACTCTGAGTGGTGACTCTGAGTGGTGACTCTGAGTGGTGACTCTGAGTGGTGACTCTGAGTGGTGACTCTGAGTGGTGACTCTGAGTGGTGACTCTGAGTGGTGACTCTGAGTGGTGACTCTGAGTGGTGACTCTGAGTGGTGACTCTGAGTGGTGACTCTGAGTGGTGACTCTGAGTGGTGACTCTGAGTGGTGACTCTGAGTGGTGACTCTGAGTGGTGACTCTGAGTGGTGACTCTGAGTGGTGACTCTGAGTGGTGACTCTGAGTGGTGACTCTGAGTGGTGACTCTGAGTGGTGACTCTGAGTGGTGACTCTGAGTGGTGACTCTGAGTCGTGACTCTGAGTCGTGACTCTGAGTCGTGACCCTGAGTCGTGCCTGTGAGTCGTGCCTGTGAGTCGTGCCTGTGAGTCGTGACTCTGAGTCGTGACTCTGAGTCGTGACTCTGAGTCGTGACTCTGAGGTGTGACTCTGAGTCGTGACTCTGAGTCGTGACTCTGAGTCGTGACCCTGAGTCGTGACTCTGAGTCGTGACCCTGAGTCGTGCCTGTGAGTCGTGACTCTGAGTCGTGACTCTGAGTCGTGACTCTGAGTCGTGACTCTGAGTCGTGACGCTGAGTCGTGACTCAGAGTCCTGACTCAGAGTCCTGACTCAGAGTCCTGACTCAGAGTCCTGACTCAGAGTCCTGACTCAGAGTCCTGACTCAGAGTCCTGACTCAGAGTCCTGACTCAGAGTCCTGACTCAGAGTCCTGACTCAGAGTCCTGACTGACAGTCCTGACTGACAGTCCTGACTGACAGTCCTGACTGACAGTCCTGACTGACAGTCCTGACTGACAGTCCTGACTGACAGTCCTGACTGACAGTCCTGACTGACAGTCCTGACTGACAGTCCTGACTGACAGTCCTGACTGACAGTCCTGACTGACAGTCCTGACTGACAGTCCTGACTCCGAGGCCTGACTCCGAGGCCTGACTCCGAGTCCTGACTCCGAGTCCTGACTCCGAGTCCTGACTCCGAGTCCTGACTCCGAGTCCTGACTCCAAGTCCTGACTGCTGACTCCAACTCCTGACTCAGTCATTTGAGACTGCAATATACATATAACCATAAGACAGTAATGTACACTGGCCCCGTCACCTGAGAGGGCCAGAAGAGCTCTCCATATATGGCTAATGTATGATAATTTATGCGGCCAGCCTGTGTTGGAGTGTGAAGATGGCTCACCTGCATCATGTGAAAATGAATTTTTCTGCTGACCGTCAGGTCATTTTTTGACCTTTCGACCTTTACTGCTCAGAGTTGCCAGTAGCTACAGACTTGCTGTTTACCACAATTGACCAAAACAATTCAGGAAACATTGTTAATTAAAATGAGAAAAATTGGAAGTTTCCTTGGTAGTTAAAAAAAATCATTTGGGAAAATGATCAATTTTCATTTCATCTTTGACCTGAAATTTGACCTTGCAGAAATTGTCACAGGTGAAAATAAATGTGCTCATGTGTTGCCAGCATGTGATAGAAGGGGGTCATTTAATTTACAGAAAGCTGTAGGAGTGATATTTCCCACTCAAATTAAATCTTTTATGGAAATGTCATGTAAGTCGCGAAGTAACATATTTCACAATTTTTTACAAATTTAGTTGAGGATATGAAACAATTCTAATAGGGGGCTTTTGATAACCATATTAGTGACCAGTATACCTCAAAGATTTAAGAGGATTGGTGGAAAATAACATAATTTTCAGAATTTCTCAAAACTTCAACTTTTTAAACTTTAATGGCTCATATCACCTTCCATATGACCAATAGGACAAATTTTTTGGTCAATATAGTCTTTTCGGGTAAAGTTAAGGGTAGTTGATTATACATTTTGATCACCTCAGACTACTCCTTCACGGAGATTTTACAATTCCACCTAAATTCTGAACACTCGATTTTGAAAAATTGCCATATTTCAAAGTATATTGCATCAATCCCAATGATATTACAGTCGACCTTGGCCCCAGATACTGGCAAACTTTAGCCACCATCACCATATTCCTATCTATTACATAACTTGACATCTCAGTGACAGATTGAAAACAGCTCATGTGTCAATAACCCCTTACCCGTTAGACCAACTGTCATATGACCAGGGAACAAAATGTTGACAACAACTTTTTATCAAAGGATTTTGACTCTTGACTCATTATCTTAAATACTTTTTGAGTTATAAGCCTTTAAAGTTTACAAATTTTCGACTTTGAACGACTCTGTGAAAAAGACAACTGTGAAAATGACATCAAAAGACCCAATTACGTAATACCCAACCACTGACCTATCAACTGAAAACACTTTCAAAGACCTAAGTCCATTTTGAAAAAAACATAATAATAATAACTAGAGAAGACGGTAATTGTCATCAGGGACAATTACAAAGAATTTACCTTTACTTTCAATTAAACTTTGCTTGTAAATTGACAGACAAATGGACAGATGGACAGCTGGGCTAAACTTTGCCTGTAAATGGACAGACAAATGGACGGATGGACAGATTGAACAAACAAACGGACTGACAGACACATGCGGACTCTGACTCCTCACCATGACTCCAACTCTGACTCCTGATGCTTGATGCCGGACTCAGACTCCTGAGTTCAACTGCTGATGCCAAATCCTTCCTCAGACTCAACACGGCCTGAGTCCTGACTCAGAGTCCTGACTCAGAGTCCTGACTCAGAGTCCTGACTCAGAGTCCTGACTCAGAGTCCTGACTCAGAGTCCTGACTCAGAGTCCTGACTCAGAGTCCTGACTCAGAGTCCTGACTCAGAGTCCTGACTCAGAGTCCTGACTCAGAGTCCTGACTCAGAGTCCTGACTCAGAGTCCTGACTCAGAGTCCTGACTCAGAGTCCTGACTCAGAGTCCTGACTCAGAGTCCTGACTCAGAGTCCTGACTCAGAGTCCTGACTCAGAGTCCTGACTCAGAGTCCTGACTCAGAGTCCTGACTCAGAGTCCTGACTCAGAGTCCTGACTCAGAGTCCTGACTCAGAGTCCTGACTCAGAGTCCTGACTCAGAGTCCTGACTCAGAGTCCTGACTCAGAGTCCTGACTCAGAGTCCTGACTCAGAGTCCTGACTCAGAGTCCTGACTCAGAGTCCTGACTCACAGTCCTGACTCACAGTCCTGACTCACAGTCGTGACCCAGAGTCCTGACTCACAGTCCTGACTCACAGTCCTGACTCACAGTCCTGACTGCGAGTCCTGACTGCGAGTCCTGACTGCGAGTCCTGACTCACACTCCTGACTCACACTCCTGACTGCGAGTCCTGACTGCGAGTCCTGACTGCGAGTCCTGACTGCGAGTCCTGACTGCGAGTCCTGACTGCGAGTCCTGACTGCGAGTCCTGACTGCGAGTCCTGACTGCGAGTCCTGACTGCGAGTCCTGACTGCGAGTCCTGACTGCGAGTCCTGACTGCGAGTCCTGACTGCGAGTCCTGACTGCGAGTCCTGACTGCGAGTCCTGACTGCGAGTCCTGACTGCGAGTCCTGACTGCGAGTCCTGACTGCGAGTCCTGACTGCGAGTCCTGACTGCGAGTCCTGACTGCGAGTCCTGACTGCGAGTCCTGACTGCGAGTCCTGACTGCGAGTCCTGCTCCTGACTCAGTCATTTGAGACTGCAATATACATATAACCATAAGACAGTAATGTACACTGGCCCCGTCACCTGAGAGGGCCAGAAGAGCTCTCCATATATGGCTAATGTATGATAATTTATGCGGCCAGCCTGTGTTGGAGTGTGAAGATGGCTCACCTGCATCATGTGAAAATGAATTTTTTTGCTGACCTTCAGGTCATTTTTTTGACCTTTCGACCTTTACTGCTCAGAGTTGCCTGTAGCTACAGACTTGCTGTTTACCACAATTGACCAAAACAATTCAGGAAACATTGTTAATTAAAATGAGAAAAATTGGAAGTTTCCTTGGTAGTTAAAAAAAATCATTTGGGAAAATGATCAATTTTCATTTCATCTTTGACCTCAAATTTGACCTTGCAGAAATTGTCACAGGTGAAAATTAATGTGCTCATGTGTTGCCAGCATGTGATAGAAGGGGATCTTTTAATTTACAGAAAGCTGTAGGAGTGATATTTCCCACTCAAATTAAATCTTTTATGGAAATGTCATGTAAGTCACGAAGTAACATATTGCACAATTTTTTACAAATTTAGTTGAGGATATGAAACAATTCTAATAGGGGGCTTTTGATAACCATATTAGTGACCAGTAGACCTCAAATATTTAAGAGGATTGGAGGAAAATAACATAATTTTCAGAATTTTTCAAAACTTCAAATTTTTAAACTTTAAAGGCTCATATCACCTTTAATATGACCAATAGGTCAAATTTTTTGGTCAATATAGTCTTTTTGGGTAAAGTTAAGGTTAGTTGATTATACATTTTGATCACCTCAGACTACTCCTTCACAGAGATTTTACAATTCCACCTAAATTCTGAACACTCAATTTTGAAAAATTGCCATATTTCAAAGTATATTGCATCAATCCCAATGATGTTACAGTCGACCTTGGCCCCAGATACTGGCAAACTTTTGCCACCATCACCATATTCCTACCTATTACATAACTTGAGATCTCAGTGACAGACTGAGAACAGCTCATGTGTCAATAACCCCTTACCCGTTAGACCAACTGTCATATGACCAGGGAACAAAATGTCGACAACAACTTTTTATCACAGGATTTTGACTCTTGACTTATTATCTTAAATACTTTTTGAGTTATAAGCCTTTAAAGTTTACTAATTTTCAACTTTGAACGACTCTGTGAAAAAGACAACTGTGAAAATGACATCAAAAGACCCAATTACGTAATACCCAACCACTGACCTATCAACTGAAAACACTTTCAAAGACCTAAGTCCATTTTGAAAAAAACATAATAATAATAATAACAGCAAAAACAAATAGAATTTACCATAGGTAAATTCTTAACTAGAGAACACGGTAATTGTCAAAACGACAATTACTAAGAATTTACCTTTACCTATAACTAATCTTTGCCTGTAAGCAGACAGACAAATTGATGGATGGACAGCTAGACGAAACAGACAGACACAGACATACTAATCATCATATGCGTCTGTCCTTTGAACCATGTGTCAACACAAGTATGAAAGTTTTAACTGCAAATCCTCCACTATGTCTGTGACTCCACGACAAAAAGGCAGCTGGTCTATGCCCTCTACAGAGTGCTAGCACCTTGTGTAGAAATGACGTGACTCCACTGCATGGATCAGCCGGAGTAGCTGAAGGTGAGAAGAATGGGAGTCTGGCACATGCCGTATTGATTGAGGGATGTGCAGGGTTTTTCAGTTGCACCAGCATAGAGTAGTTGATACAACCTGGCTCCATTTAATGTTTTATGGGTGAGATCACAGGGTGAGATTTGCATGAGTGCCTAAGTGGTGTTACTATTAAGACATGGGGGAACATGAGTAAAACGCAAGGTTCTCCCATGAACAATTTGTCAGAAAAGTAGACTTTCAATCTTTGTGCCAAATTGGAATTTATTTTGAATCTGAATATTTTTCAATAGCAATACGCATATCCTTTGTATTATTATAAAAGAAATGGCACAAAATGAGAAGTTAGATCATCTGAACAAGAAGTGAATGGGACTGAATGACATTTACATTATCATTACGAGGAATGCCATTATAGTATACTACCATGATTTTGATATAATTCTGTACACAGGTCAATGCATGTATGACAATAGTTATACATGTATTAATTACTGCATGGGTAATAAATGGTTTTCAGAATGTTAATTCTTTTCAGAAACTGATTTTGTCATTAAATACACAGTGATCTTGAATACAAAAACATTTGGAGGCCTAATTAGTGGGTTCAGCTATTACATAACGAAGAAACATAATGGAAATGTGATTTTCTTTATTTCAGATCATATTCAGCACATATATAAACATGACTTGGATACCACAATACTGGATAAAGACTGCATTTGCATGAATGTGGATTTATGACAATGTTCATGATGATCAATATCATAAGTAATAGGTTTAACTGTGCCGCTCTTGTATGTCATCGATGCTGCTATGTCAAGGCTGCCAATTGTGTGTCTTTCAAGTAGATAAATGTAAAATGGCCTACTGATGTGATGCCAGTGTACACATGTTGGACACGAGATGAACCTGGAAGACAGAGAAGACCAATTTAAGGTCTTTTGCGTTACTCAAGAATGCATTTTACATGAATTCTTTTCAGAATAGTACCTTGTCACATGAAAAGGCTTTGATAGTAAAGCATTGCTTTCGCTGGAAATTGGGACACTGCAGCACTGTTACATTATTTCAAATTTTCAGACTTACTTTTCTATTGCCAGAGATAGTAGGCGAGTGGTGAAAATGATCTCAGGACAATCTAAAATTGCTTGGAATATATAGTTGTATCTGAAAGTGAGAGGGAAAAGTGATAGTGACTGTTGAGTAGTGGTCCTAAACTGAAGCAGAAAATATCATTTATTTCACAAAGCTAGTCATGATAATATTTGTTTAAAAAAGTCCATCTGTGGGAGATGTAATGGTTGGCCCCTGATGTGTTATAGCAGGCTTACGCAATGTAAATGTGCCGTAATATGAATATTTCAGTACAAAATATATTATCATGGAGTTTGAAAGTAATTGATGTGTGCTTATTAATGAGAACACAATCCGAAGTGTTCTATTAGAGGTCTGCATTACACTTCACATTTTAAATGAAATTAGACTGGTTGCAGTATTCTAAATATTTCACAAGAGACAGCTTTATTTTTCACCTCCTAGATACTTACATAGTAAATTTTAGAATTGAACAGGTCACGCTTGTATCATATATGGTTTATGGAGCAGCAGGTGATTGGTATGCATCTTTCGATGGCGTTGATATAATGGTGTTCTTGTGCAATGGCTGCATCGGGTGGCCTCAATCATTGAAGAAGGTTGGCCTAGTGGTCTTGAGTGATTGTAGTAAAATTGCACCTGTAATTGAAAAGGGAAAAAATTGCAGGGCATGTTTCTTATTCTTCTGTGTATAGCCATACATATCATTTATATAGCAGGGGTGACGGAAGGAAATGCTAGGGGCAGGGACGTGGGATGAAAAATGGCAAATCATATTCGCGCCAATTTTGCGTGAAAAAATTCAAATAGAGAATCAATAATAGTTTTGATTATATAATTAATAATTGGTGCCTAAAATTACTAAAATAAGTTAGAATAATAAGTGGCAGCATATTTTGATGGCAATGATGACAATCTGGCATGACATTGATTTTTCCACTTACCTTGTGTGACCTTAGGTCGTTGCCAGCAAAAGTGTAGTGTTGCACACTCAGAAGCTTGTGCGGTGTAAGGGACCCCTGGCAACCATTATAGATATATATATTCCAGCAGGCGGGTCGACGGGTTAGGACTACTCCAAATTGGGAAATTATTGACTTACCCTTCAAAATAGTTGTGTGTGCCTTGTTGACTTTTGTCCCCTACACAGCACACATCCGAAGTTTCCCAACAGCAAGAAGTAAGAGACCCTTGAGAATTTATGACTAGAGGGTGGTGGTTTTGAATTGATAGGCATCAGGGTTTTATGCCGATGTTTAATACTCCCTTAAGTTCCATGAGGACTTTTAGTATCCATCTAAGTGCATGCATGTTTCATGACATTTTACTTTAGTTACAACTACATGGCCCGCCTCCTTAAAAATGTTGTGAAAAATGAGTGGCCCACTTGGAAATACATGCGAAAAATTAGTACCCCATGCGGCATAATGACCACCCCCCCCTTTGTGACCCCCTAGTGATAAATTCTCTATAGGTCCGTGAAACATCTGACCAAGACTGGTAGCACTGTGTACTGGCTATGGTCGGCCAGTTACAGTTGCTACAGGGGGTATCCCATTGGATACCTATGGTGATTTCACATGCAGGTATGCTTAGGGGCGGAGCAGATGATAGTTGGGTGGCTATGGATTTGACCCCTCGGACAAATGTTTTTTTTTTCGTTTGTGAAGAATCTACAAACAATTTTTATTTGCAATTTCAACATTACTGTACTCAAGCTACAGGTGGGTGGAATTTTCTTGTGCTAAACAAACTTTTTTTCAGTGTAAAGTGAGAAACAAATTTTTTTTTTCACTAAAAATCATAACGCCCAACCCCCCAAAGATCATTATGACGGGCAAAAGCCATAAAGATGTAAGTGTCTCAGAAATACTGTTTAAATACACCCTTTTGGCTTTCACCATGCAATAATTTATTTGGGGAATTGTCGGTGGAAATATAATGCTGAAATTGCGGTGGAAATATAATGCTGAAATTGCCTGGAATGGCTGAATTTTCGATGAAATATTTTCTGGAAAGTTGCCAAATGTGGCTTTTGCCATGAATTTTCCTTGGGGGGCGGGGGAATAAAGCCACCCCAGCCCTGCTGCCTGCTACGTCTATGCAGGTGTGACCATATTGTTCGTTCTGTCTCTTGGGCACATACTGTTATGATTGGTGTATTGCTGTACCAGTTGGACAAATTCTGTGAGATTCAAAAAGAAAAGTATGAGTAAAAGTTATGATCATTCGGGATGTGATGATTTTTTGTATAATAAAATGTACGCATATGTTGACTGTCGCGGGATGTTGCAAAATTTCACAGTGTTGTCATCACATTCAATCCATCTGTTGGACTCGTCGTCACAGATATTTGCTGTGTAGTGGCCATCGCGGGATGTAGCTCCAAGATGATTGATGACCCCAATGAGTCTGTATTGTGTGTTGTTCTTCAGTGTAAAGTACAATTGTTGCGACAGATTCACACTTCTGTTGTCTTTTCTCCTTCGCGCAAATCTCATCAGCAGAATAAATAGATATGGTGGACAATGTGTCATCTCTGTCGTGCAAGTCATGTTTGTTGAGTGGCAATTTGGACATTCTCGGTCTGCTTGAGAGTCAGAAGGTTCCACCTGAAATGTGTCTCTTCGCAAAAAGGCATTGACACATCGGAAATGATCGTTATCTGAGAATGAGTGTTGGCAACTTCTACAGAGATATTTCATTGTGAATTGGCTTGCTGTCAAATCTGTGATAGTAGTTGGGTGTGCTGAGCGGTATTCAAGCCAGGAAATGGTGTCTGATTGAGTCAGGGCAGGTATATCATCTGATTCAATATGTGCTTGTGGCAAGATGTTTTCCAACTGTTCAGTGTGCAATGTCTGTAATAATGACAAGAGGAACTCATGTGCATCACATTGTTCACCTTTTGGGAAATCTTTCAATTGGTCCAATGCAAACAGAGAATGTGGTTCTATGGGGGTATCATGCAAGAGGTATATGCGAGCTTTCAGTTCAAGCAGGTGATTAGACAGAGGTTGATTCAGTGCAAATATGGGTTCCAGTTCATTGACAGAAAACAGCAGCTGGAGTACACTGTTAGCATAACATGTGTTGCCAATATTTCGAACACCAGAAGGCAAGTTAATTTCTTGTGTGGAGGCCGCAATGTCATGTGTTTGTTGACCGTTTGGCATGGAGTGCATGTGACTTGTGGATGTTGATGGAAGGGGATCACTCAGTATTATTGGCTGAATGGTGGTGGCACTTGTGTTCTCTGGCTCACAGTCATATGTCTGTGTAAGGGTAGAGGTTGGTAGGACTGTTGGCGTGACATGTTCAGTGGCATGTTCTATTTCACAGGTGAAAACAGTAATTTTGATGGCATCATGGTCAGAGAAGTATGTTGGCAAAGGTGTACATATAATCCTGTTGGTCACATTTGAATCTGAATACACATGATCAAGTAACGAGCCATATCTTGTAGTGGGCCAGGTGACATGTTGTTTGTAGGATAAACCATGAAAGAAAGTTGCTGCAGGATGAGGCTTGTTCTGTAGCAAGTTGTCATTGAAATCCCCAGCGAAAATGATATTTTTGGGCAAAACATTCTTGATTTCATGCACCACTTTGGTAAGGAGTGATGTGAAGGCAGACATATTTTGCATTGGGATCTTGTATAAAGTTACAAGAAGAAACTCTTCATTGCTGCTTGACAAAATCTTGACGGCCACATGTTCAATGCCTGCAATGATTGATGGCAATTTTTCAGATGTGATTGAGCTTTTGACATATATGGCAACGCCTCCTCTACCTGTATCTCCTGATCTGTCTTGTCGATACATATGATATCCTTGTAGACTGACAAGGGAATCAGACATTGTGGACTTCAACCAAGTTTCATTGACCATGATGACATCAGCAAGCATTTCTGGGTAATTTTGAATATCTCCTGTCTTTGACAAAAGCCCTTGAACATTGTGTTGGACAATAGTGAGTGCTTCTTCATGTGTTTTCAATGGTACATGGCTCTGAAGTAACTGCATGGGCAACATGTTCTGCAAATTTTTGTGAGCATCCTCTGGCCTCCAAATTTTGGTGACATCTAGGTTTTTGATAAATAGACCATCAATCTTCGTAACCCTGCTGAGTGCAACATATGACATGCCTGGGGCAAACACGCCATTCATGTCAAAAACACACTTGTCAGTCGTGAGCCCCTGCGTCTTGTGTATCGTGACACCCCATGCTAGTTTGAGAGGAATCTGCCGTCTGGTAATTTGATCTCTTCTATTTGCCATCACTTCTTCAAGTACAGGAATGAGAATTGCAGTGGAAGGAGCATGTGGAGAATTGTGAGATTTTTGATTTTTGCCAACTCTGGAATTGTCAAAGTTTACGAAGACATGTGTAGTTTTGTCATCATGGATAATGTGAACAATTGTCCCAAAAGAACCATTCACAAGTCCATCACCAGTATCAAGGTTCCTAGTCAACATGACACGTGCATTTATAGCGAGGTGCACAACATCTGGTAGGTCATCATTTGTACCCTTTGTGATTTTGCGAGACTTTGTCATTTGACCTGAAAGGGGATCTTTCACGAAATCAACGGCGTGAATTTTTACCAGATCGTTACATAATTTTGTGAGCATTTTTTCGTTGTGTGCAGAGGCATCTTTGTTCTTTGCAAATACGTGCAAAACATCTTCAGGGATGTCAGGCAAATTATTCCTGGATTGCAACATTGCCATTTGTTGTTCATTCAGGTCATCAGTCTTTGCTTTTTTCCTTAACGTATTAAGCAGTTGTGCAAATGGAACATCGTCTTTCTGGCGCATTATTTCTGTCAACTCCACTTTGCGAAAGAGATCAAACCAAAGATCAATACCCATGCTTGCATCTGGCTTCAAAAGAGAACAGGACTTCACTGGTGGCAATTGGTAGAAGTCACCCACAGCAAGAATTGAAACATTGCCAAACCATGCGGTCGAATCGGTTGATCGAATCCGTTTTATCTGTTTCAGCCTTCCGTGAATGTATCCTAGCATCCTCCGGTTGACCATTGAAATTTCGTCTATGATGAGCAATTTCAAACCACCCAGATTCCCTGACAGACTGTTCAGTGTCTCCTCCGACAGAGGTTCATAACGCTCGTACAACTTGTTTGGTATTTTCAAAGCAGAATGTAAAGTGAAACCTGATATTTGGAAAGCTGATGTGCCAGTAGGACTAGTCAGAAGAACGGTGGTTTCAGAGGGGTTTTCGCCATTGCGTAGCAGTTTACTTGCTTCATTGTAAAGGCATTTAATGAAGAAACTTTTGCCGACACCGCCTGGCCCTGCCATGTAAGTGAAAAAGCGGTCGGGTTTCTCACCTCTTGCTTCCCTGATACACCAGTCTCTTATAGTGTAAAAAATACTTCGCTGTTTGTTATTCATTCTCCTCAACATAGGTCGCAGTGGTTCGCCAATCAATTCAAAGGAACACAAAGAGGCTGCCTGAGAGTTGTGACTACCTTGTAAGTCAGGAACAGATTCAGTTTGTCCATCATACAAGTCATTTCCGTCATCATGCTCCCGGGGCTGAAGGCGCTCTTGTTCACTACTCGGTAAAAGCTCTGCCCACGCATCTTGTATGTTTCCATTTTGCTGTATTGTTTCCCAAGCATCTTGTAATTCCTCATCTATCTTTTCATACAACGCTCTGTTTCTGTCCACAATTGCTCGAACTGGAGTAATGTCAGATGTTGGAGAAATCTTAATTGCAGCTGCGTTGTAGAAAGCCTCATATGTAGTGTATGCAAGAGGTTTCAGAGAAGCATCATTTCTGTGGGGCAAGTATAGTTTCAACAAATTCATGTAATATCGTTCCGAATCGTTTGAAGATGAGAACTTCGGGAATCTGACAATTGCTGGTGGAGCACGCGTTCTCTTCATAATATAACCAAGATCATGTAGCAGTTGATGTGCATTTGGATTTCCATTCTCAATAGCTTTTTCACCTTCAGTTTTGGTCAGATTCCTGTACTTTGAAGCAAATGTAGCTTGGCACATTGTCTCAAAGTCTTCAGTCAGTGGCCTTGCCTTATAGCGATCATTCAGACTTGTCATCCAGATGTCATCACTCTCTTGATTTGTTTCTGCTTCTTTCTTAATCTGAGATAATGGCTTTGACAACTTTGTTGGATGCTCATCTGTGGCAATGAAAACTGTATTTCTGGAGCATTGCTTCAGTGGGAGGCCAGTTGCACGGACAACACTTTCTTGGACAGAAACCTCTCTTGAATCCAGGTATACAGAGCCCAGTTGTTTCATCTGTTGTCGTAAATCAGAGTTGCTTTGTTCTTGCTGTATCTGAGTTTTTGCCTCTTTCAGAAGATCACTCAATTCCCGTTCTCCCTTGGAAATATAAGAAAGCAAATAGAGGATCAAAGTCTCTGGATCAAGTACGTACTGAATGTCCACATTCCCATTCCATGCTCGCAATACATTTGGACAATAGTTGTTCACCCAAATGTCTGTTTCATCTCTCTTCATAACAATGCTAGGCTTTTTAGCAACACAGGACAGAGCATTGAGGAAATCCTTGTAACCTGAGAATCCAGCCTTACACCATATTTCGTTAACTGAGAGCTGCTCAATGTCATCATTTTGCAGGAAGTCAGCTAAACCTTCAAGTGCTGCTTGTGCCATGCCCTTTGACCAATTAATTGTAGGTTGATTTGCTTGGTTTGCATCTGTGTCACCTCTGTCTGAAGAAGATTGAACATGGTCAGGCTCACCATTGTCACTTTCAATAGGTCTAACTATAGTTGTGTATTGTGCTATGGGTCTTGGGAAATTGAATCGACAGTCTTTCTTTCCTGTTCTGCATGACCTTGTGTGTGATCTCGAATGTGACTGACAGTCCAACACTATCTGATAGAGTTCTGGATCTGTAGCAGCATCAGGTAATTGGCAAGAGATGTGATCATCAATGAATTTGCATACAACCTCATCTGTCTGCACATTATATTTTGGAGCATTTTCAATCCAGAACAATGCATGAACATGAGGTGCGCCTCGTTGTTGAAATTCAATTCTGTAAAAGTGGTCTGTAACTTTCCCCATTGGTGCTGCAGGACTTTGCAAAAATCTCATGAAATGATTAAGTCTTGAGTACCACATTCGAATTGTAGTGACATAATTGCTGCGAATGATTTCAGCCTTTTCATTAAAAGAGAGGGATTCAAAATCCACAACTTTTCCATTTTGTCTTGCAATTGATTCCACAACCTCAGGCCATCTGGACAACTCAGCAGCAGTCAGCGTGACAAAAAATGTTGGAATATCGATCTGGCGTACCATTGCGAATAAATCATTCATGGTCTTCTTCCAGTATTCTGGGGAACCTCTCAATGTTTGCATGTGCGTAAATGCCAGATTGGATTTACATAACTCATACACTTGTTCGTAATCTGTTAACATGGATGCTGTTATATTGCCTGCTTTAGAGCCTTTTCTTGTCTGGATGCTTATGCCTGACAGAAGATTAGCTAGTTCTAGAACAGCTTGACAATAAAATATGTAGCCAGAATGTTTGGCGAATCTGAGATCCGCGCTGAAAAGACGCGCATTCACATAAGATCCTCTTGTGATACGAGTTTCTCGATCGTCATCAAAATTGTTTTCACCAAAAGGGAAAAGTGTTGGAAATGCTTTGGCTTCATCATGGCTGGTTGACAGTAAACTGTGGGGTTTTTGGCCTTCGGCAGGAGCAACAGAAAACACATGGTTTTCAAGTTCATGTAGAACATCAGCTGTCATGTCCAAAGGTTGAAGTAGACTGTCGTATCCGGAGTATTCATTGTACTTGCTTTCTGAGTCCTGAGCAGGCATCTCTTCAACAATTTCATCAGTAGTTGTTGCTGAAGAGGAGGCACTTTGCTCTATTTTGTCAGGATCATTGTGCGTAAAGTCTTTGTCAATATTGTCATGTGCTTGTTTCAGTTCCTGTAGTTCATTATTGATCTGTTCTTCCCAGCTTGGGTGCAGCTTCACATCTTTGTAATGTGGATTTATTTCTCGGAGCTTGATAAATGCCCTCTGTACCTTTGCTGTGTCGATCATTTCATAAGATGCATACCCACGGTATTCCAATCGTCTTTTCAGTTTAAGCCCAATTATCTGTGAATGGCTAAGTGGTCTTGGGAGAGATTTTGTGGAAACTTCTGGTAATGACCGTACTGATATTACAGGACCTTCTAATTTTGCTTGTTTTCCCTTGGGTGCTTGCACTATTTTCATGAAGGGAATACTTAAACTCACAAGCTGTTGTTCCAGCATGTTCAGCTCATCTAATTCGCCTGGTATTTTTTCTATTGCCATTTTATTTACAGCAGCCTGAGGTGGCATTTTCCCTGAATTCAAATGCTTGTGACAAGTGGGGCATATCCATAAGTCATTCTTTGGGCAATTGGCAGGACAATCATCCAAACAGTCATGGTGAAATCTATGAGTGATACATTGTGAAGCTAGAGAGTCATATTTTTCATATGAACTTGGGATACATGAATGAACCTGATTGCGAAACAACAGTCTTTGACAGACACAACAGACATATTCTGCAACTTCTTTGCAAGCCTCACGGAATTCCTGTGTGACATATTCGACACTACTACGATCCTTTTTGATATTCTCATATTTCTGTTTACTTGTGGACCTCACTTGTTCCTGAAATGCTGCATCAGTTGCATATTTCTGTTTGCTTGATTCTTTCACCTGCTCTTGAAAATCTGTGTTTGTTGCATATTTGTGTCTGCTTGATTCTTTCACCTGCTCTTGAAAATCTGTGTTTGTTGCATATTTGTCTCTGCTTGATTCTTTCACCTGCTCCTGAAAAGCTGTGTTTGTTGCATATTTGTGCCTGCTAGATGCTTTCTGTTTTTCTTGGTAGTTAGTATTTCTTGTATATCTTTGTTGTTTTGATTTCTTTAGTGTGTCTTGAAAGGCTTCATCACCACTATATCTAGTTTTCCTGGAAGTCAGCTCCTGTTCATTTGTGACGACATTGTTTGCACAAGCAGTGTGTTCCATTTCAATATTGCAATTTTTGTCTATACAGAATCTTTTTCGTGGAACTGTTTCAGGGTGAGGGTGGAGTCTTTTCCTTGTTCTTTTGCCTTTCACAGTACACACATTGGTGCTGTCCAAATCAACCTCTCCATTAGAAACAGACACGTCACCTTGAGGCAAAACGTTCAAAGTGTCAGCCAGTTTCTGTTTCCTCTTTTGTCTGCGAGTTCTTGCAGATTGCTTCCGTAACTTAACCATAGTGAATTGCTTTAATTAGCTGTCAATTATTACATATAGTATTTGATGGAATAAGAAAAAGTATATGCCATGCAGGAACCTGAACAAACAACGAGATCGATCAATAAACTCCAGATATATCAACACCGCAATGTTTGATAGATTTCTTTGGTATGAACGATGATGTGTAACACAACAGTAAAATTGATCGTAATATTTAATAATGAGCAATGTATGTTTAATTTCAGTTACAATTTCTTACAAGCAAGTTGAAGAAAAACAATGATTTTGTAAAAATCAGGAATCAGGACAGTCAGTTTCACTGTGGTGTGATTAACTTCTATCAGTCAGTTTCAATAACTTGAATGAGTTCAACAAGTTTGACTCAGTTTCCAATTGACACTTCAAATGAGTTCAATCAGGACCAGTGTGAAGAAATGTGTATCAGTTGCAATCAGTTAAATCACTTTCAATAAATTTCAGTGAGACCTGCACAATGCAATCAGTTTGACTAAGTTGAATTGGGTTTGATCCGTGATCAGTAATGTACATTTAATTCAATTTCCATTCAATTTCACTTTCAGTTGTTTGAATGTCAGTTTTCACTGTCAGCGTTCACTTTCACTTTTTACTTGCAATTTCAAGTTTAGTTTTCTCTTTCAATGTGAAATTCAAGTGTTCCGTTTCTCTCTCAGTTTCACTTGGAATCTCTTTTTTGATTCCGTTTCTCTCTCAGTTTCACTTGGAATCTCTTTTTTGATTCCGTTTCTCTCTCAGTTTCACTTGGAATCTCTTTTTTGATTCCGTTTCTCTTTCAGTTTCACTTGGAATCTCTTTTTTGATTCCGTTTCTCTTTCAGTTTCACTTGGAATCTCTTTTTTGATTCCGTTTCTCTTTCAGTTTCACTTGGAATCTCTTTTTTGATTCCGTTTCTCTCTCAGTTTCACTTGGAATCTCTTTTTTGATTCCGTTTCTCTCTCAGTTTCACTTGGAATCTCTTTTTTGACTCCCGTTTCTCTCTCAGTTTCACTTGGAATCTCTTTTTTGATTCTGTTTCTCTCTCAGTTTCACTTGGAATCTCTTTTTTGATTCCGTTTCTCTTTCAGTTTCACTTGGAATCTTTTTTTGATTCCGTTTCTCTCTCAGTTTCACTTGGAATCTCTTTTTTGATTCCGTTTCTCTCTCACTTTCACTTGGAATCTCTTTTTTGATTCCGTTTCTCTCTCAGTTTCACTTGGAATCTCTTTTTTGATTCCGTTTCTCTCTCAGTTTCACTTGGAATCTCTTTTTTGATTCCGTTTCTCTCTCAGTTTCACTTGGAATCTCTTTTTTGATTCCGTTTCTCTCTCAGGTTCACTTGGAATCTCTTTTTTGATTCCGTTTCGTTGTCAGTTTCACTTGGAACCTTTTTTTCAATCAGTTCAATTTGTTGAATCAAGTCAAGTCGTTCAGTTGAATGAGGGCAATCGTTCAAATCAATGAAATGGGTTCAATCAAGTCAATGTGTTCAGTTCAAAGTGGTCAATCATTCAAATCAATTAAATTTGTTCAAAGAGGTCGTGTTCAGGTGAAAGCGGTCAATAATTGAAAGAAATTAAAGTGCTTTCATTGAGTCAATGTGTTCACTTCAAATGTGGTCAATTGGAAAAATCAATAAAATGGGATCAGTCACATTAATATATCTAATTGCGTCAATCAGTTAAATCTGCTTCAAGCACTTCAATCAGGTCAAAGTTGTCAGTCAGATTGTATCACTCGCAGCAACAGCACCTGCAAAAAAAAGGAAGATGACGTCAATATATTAGTGTATAATATGCATATACTTCAAACAGAGTTCTTAAAGAGTAATACGTTAAATTTTCTTTTATTGAGTGTCAAAGAATATATATGATATAAGTTATCCAAGTTCAAGGATATAATATTATTTCTTAAATGACCCGAGGGCATGGTTTTTTCATTCCTTGTCATATGAAACTGCTGCTGGTAGTTGCAAAGTACATTTTTATTGATTTGGCGACGGCTGCTAAGGGCAGCACCATGAAGCCCTGGCCCTCTGGTGGAAATTGAGAGAACATTGTTATACAGATTCTACGGGGCAGGCATTGTTAGAGGTTAACAAGAATCAATTCTATGGACAAGAAGCATGTGGAATGGTTATAGGCCAAGGTCATTAAAAGTTAGCACTTCAACTATTAAGTGATCATTTCAAACACACACAGAGTAATTTCAGATTTTCCTCCGTGATTTTAGTTTGCCATCAAAACTCCCAGACCCTTATTGACTGTAAGAATGGAGGTGTGTACACAATTATAAATTTCAATTACTAGGAGTCATTGCCGGTAAGAATAATTAAAGAACATGGGGTGTCACTTTATTAAGGGAAATAGTTGGGTTTAAGATAATTATAAATGTGTTATCTTGTTGAGTAACTTGAGTTAAGAGTATACACACAGAGAAGGGTTGCCTACAATATAATTAGTCCTCGAGCAATGAACTGTTCTTTGAAAGCCTTCTGTACAATAAGGAAATTATGTTGAATGCCTGGATTGCTCAGTTAGTTCATTGATATTATGACTTCTGAAGAGCTGGGGCCTCATATGGTAAAGAGCAATTTCAAATTAATACATCAATTAAGCCAAAGAGGTTGTAATTTCTTTTTTTAAATATTTAAGTACAATTTGCCTAAAATATTTAAGTTCAATTTGCCTTGTGCACATTGGGGTATAATTTGAGATATTTTCCCGTGTTTATTAACTGAATATTGGCACAGATTGATCACAATACGCCTCATTGAATATGGACCTGTGGGTAGGTGAGCAATTTGCCAAGGCTGCACAAGCTGGACAAATTGAAAAGAAGACATGGCGGGATCGTGACATTAGAAAGTCAGTTTAGTAAATTTTGTAGTTAGAATAGGTTTGATATGACTCTAATCATTCTTTTGGACCTCATTTCAATCTGACATACAAGCTTTAATGTGAAAATAAATGCTCATTGTGGCTTGCGCGAATTGCCAACTGAACGAATTGAGGATATATAGCAAATAATAGTGAAGCCAATAATGCGGCATGCAGTGGCTTCCTCTTTGCTAGTGTGGTTGTAAGTGGTGAGAAGAGATGCACCTTTGTCTTTCATCAATGGTGACCCATGCATAAAATATAGGCAGGTTAGCCAGCTAATATTGACATTTGGATATATATATATATTATATAATTGTATCCGGTGATTGTGGCGTATCATGGATTCTTCACCAAAATCTAATCTGTACTTCGTTGTGGTGATTGAAAAAATCCTGTGGAGTTTCAATTGAATCCATTCAGTAGTTTTTCCATAATCAATAATCACACTGACGAACAGACAGATGCATGCCAATGAAAACATTAGGCCCGTCCTTCAGCTAAAGGAATTCATAGTAAATATAGGGCCACTGGGAATCTCATATTTATTTTTTTGAGGATAATGACAACACAGCTTTGTTTTCAAGTAACAAGGAATGGAAAAACTATCGCCTGAGATCTTATGTCATCAACCACAAGAAGGAGCAACCTCCTTCTTCATTGCAGTCTTTATCTTTACTTACCACACACTACATGCATATAGAGTCTTCTGGGAAGATTTTCCAAATTAAAGGTATGAGTAGCAAGCACTGAACCAACAACACCCAGTAGGAAATGACAGCGACAATTCAATTTTGTGATAAGGTGCCCTGGCCTGTTACAAGCAACCTGAAAAAGAAAAGTGGTATATATCAGATTTCAATAGACCTGTAATCAATTATAATTACCAGTTATTATTGTATTTCCGTGCCGCCAAAAATGAAATAGAAATTGAGCGAGTGTTATCAAAAAGGCTGTCCTGCTTCTTCGGAGTCTACTCAATGGAAGCAAGGCAATCAGCCAAGCCACACATTGCAACTATTCACAACAACATATCTACGGCCAAGATGAATATGAGACGTGGTAAATATTTGGCAAAATAGAACACAATTTAAGGTTTATTGACATTTGAAATGCAAACGTCAGTTTATGCTGAAAACAATATGATTAAGAATGAACGATTTTCCGAAGTGAAACAATGAAAATATGACAAACTTATCAGCTAAATTACGGTCAAGGAAACGAGATAGTCTACATGTGCTTTTCCACTTGACTCACAGATTTACATTTGGATGTGTATTTGACTTAAACACATCTATCTGGCAGAATAGTTTATGGCCAAACATAGTCCCAAACAGAACAGCCATTTATGGCTTCTATCCAATCAGTGAGTTTATATAGATGACTCATTTGATATAACATTATGGATAAGTATGTGCCACACACACAAAATCCATGCAGCTTGTGTCCACAATGGCTTTTAGCAGCATTTTGAAAAAGATTCCTCATACAAACATAACACCGTTTGTTTCAAACTCCTTGGCTGCATTAAGTAATAGGGCTTGGCGATATTGACAAAAATTGCGATATGCGATATTGCCGAAAAAGTTGCAGTAAAGATATATATTGCGATATCGCTTTTATATGTGATATCAATATTATTCGCGATATAAATATATTAAATTTGCCACTTAATTTGCAAGATTGTTGCTAAGATATCTTCCGAAAATCTGCTCTTTTGAAAAATAATGCAAGTGTGAAGGTTAAATGTTTCCAGTACCTGCATCTGCATTGCATGGGAGTAGGCCTGTTAATTACTGTTTCAGTGTAAGCTGTTAAAAATAACCTTTCAAAAAACGTTTTACACTGCAGCTTGAAGGAAAAGTGTAAACATCAGCACCTATCTTGGCCAGCTTGTTGCATGGGTTTGTTGTTGTTATTGCCTTGCTGCTTTAGAATTCACGAATACACATCATTGAACATGTATATTGTTGCAGATTGCATTGACAACATGCTACAGCCAAATTCTGCAGAAAACAGACCTTAATCTTGACTCAATAGTGCTATACTTCAATCAGACACTGCTATGTCTTCAGAACATACAAATATCCTGTAAATGAGTGTTTTATTAAAATTTTCGGCCTATCAAAGTTAGAAAAAGTTGAATGGAGAAGCAGCACGTCTGATGCCTGGTCAGCCATGTCGAAGTCACGGGATGACGTAAACCGCCGATTTTGTGGACTGCGGGATTCGGATTTTCAAGTAAAATGCGGATCTCGTGGAACCGAAATCCGCAAATTTCGGTGATATGCATATCGCAAGTTGTAATATCGCGATTTCAGTTTCTAAACGATATATGGCAGCGGCAGGCAATCATCATGTTTTCGTCAATTTTACCTACCATAGAGCATGAGGTCGCTGTAAGACGGCAATCCCCTCGTCTATTGTGATGTATTACGTCAATCACAAAGTCTGGATACTCAATAAGTCTATGAGCAGGATGACAAAATATCACGACACTCTGAAAGGAAGAGAAACAAAATTATTACATATGGTCATAAAACAGGCACTAGGAGA
This sequence comes from Platynereis dumerilii, assembly GCA_026936325.1. Lineage (NCBI taxonomy): Eukaryota > Metazoa > Annelida > Polychaeta > Phyllodocida > Nereididae > Platynereis > Platynereis dumerilii. The sequence continues at coordinate 77,488,231 of JAPTHN010000001.1, read as the reverse complement.
ACTGGGAAATGCACAAAAAAAACTGGATGTAGCATATTTTTTGACAATTATGCCTAAATTCATACTTTTTTCATTGAGAACAATTTGATTGTTGGCACAGTTAGTTTAAAACTGTTTCTTTAAATTCTCAATATGTGAGAACCAATATAGAAATTTAAAAAAATAAAGATAGCTGTGATACTGTCCATAGAAACTGTGACATAACTGACAGCATAAAATTACAGAGACTACAAAACAGAGCTGGTAAAATCATTCTCCAAGTTCCTTAAAACTCAAGAAGAAGCAGTTTTTTATCTTCAGGATTAAAATTCGTTTTAAATAACAGAACATTTATTTGACCATAGATGTATTTTTAAAAAGGGGAGGTATGGGTAGAAAGGGCACTTTTCTGTAATTTTTGGAATAATGGCCCATGTTTGATAATTTCAGGCTATTTTGCATTTTTGCGATGAATGGTGGCCATGGTAACGATTTTATAAGCAAAAACAAGAACCCAGGGGTTCAAAATGGAGGTAGTCAGTATTAATAAACTGTGTGCTAAATTTCATAATTTTACAAATAACCCATTTTTAAGGCTTGCAATATCCTTGTGTTATATATATATGTGATTTGGTAAAATACATTCAACTAAAGAACTTGGAAAGAGCTTTAAAATGATGTATGGAAATGTGTGTGATTAGCCCGGAAGCCGAACCTCCTTTTTGTGGAAGGAGCTGCACATTCATTTTGGTGACTATCGTATCATAATGAGATGAGAAGAATGGATATATTAGACATACTTTATTGAATCTATTCACTAATAGAATTATTTCGTCTCAGTATTGAACACTGGATACAACAGTTACTGACATCAACCAAAATCCCATTGGCTCTGACAAAACTGAGTCTCAACACAAAATTTGTATTAAACTATATTCGAAAATACTAAATTATTTCACATTTTTCGTTTTTATGAAAATTTCATCAGATTGGCCCTGAAAATGAGTCATATATGCTATCAGACCTAGTCATGTGCCAAATATCATGTACACAAGTGCAATAGTTTAGCCACAGTGGCCAATACACAATGTTTGACGCCGCACTTAGTGGATCTAAGCAAGATAAAAACGAAGTCATGTCCAAAATACAACATGCAGGCTCTTCATTCCTATGCCAAATGCTTGCTCTATAATCAATTTAGTGTGCTTTTTTGACTCGAAACATCTCCAAACAAAATGGCCAAGTTAGGGCCTAAAAGACATTTTGAACATGCTCAAATTTCAAATTTCCCGCCAAAACTTCCATTCTCTTATTGTGACTGCATAAATGGAGATGTGTACACACCTCCATTAAAAAGTACTTTTTTTTGCTGCTCACGGGATGTGAAATTTCTGAAGTTACAGACATGATAGAAAACTTTTGAAATATAAAGGAATGCAGGAAGGCAAAATGCCTGTATTTACCTGGCGGATTTTTCATATTCCTTTTAAGAGTGGCACAAATAAGGGTTAAGTAGACAAAAGTCATTTTTGGGGGAAAAATGCTTGTTTCTATGGCTGTAATGTCAAATAATTTTGTAAAGAAGGAAAAATTTCAAAATTTCCAAAATGCGGCATGTATATACGAAGACAATTTTCAAGGATTCCATTGATATATATTTTCACTTTCAGCGAACAAAGTGCGCAGAAGGTTATCACTTGGGTAAAGAGTTGTTCATGCGCCCGGTGGGCGGATGGATGATTCCCGGGCCGGCACTCGGCCTCTATTGCATACAATTGGCTGAAATTTTGTACACATATAGCCTGTATGGTGTAGTTGTGGCTCCAAAAACAGTGTCGAAGGTATTTAGGCCTAATAGGTATAATGGAAAATATACAGACAATTTAAAGGGCATGTCAGTGCAGTTTTGGGCCTAGAGGAGTCCTAAAATGGCCGGCGATGCCCATTCTGGGCAACAACCCTTGAGGCCACGCAAGTATAGCAACCTTCCTAGGCTCTCAAAACTGGAAAATATCTACACCTCCCTACCTTAAAGACCCTAAATCAATGGACATTCCTTTTATGAGCCATCGCACTTTACAAGCCAATCACAGTTGGACAACACATCATAACATTATATTTAAAGAGAGTGGATATTGGGTATTTTCATTGCGACCCTATAGATGCTTGTTATTTCATGAATTGACGATAGGCACTTAGACAGGGGCAGATCCAGACAGGTGTGAGGGAGGGCCACGGCCCACGGCATTATTCGGCATTTGCGAAGATCAAGGAGTTTGTCCCAATGCACAAAACACATTTTTCTACAGGAACTATCTGTCAAGAGGCCTAGAGCAAAACCACCTGACTTTTTTAAAGGTGAAAATTGGTACACAGATTGCCTGATATATATTCCCCATACATTTTTCTCTATGCTGAAATATAGGGATCAGAAAGAGTTCTATCTTCTTTTTTTTCGGTCAGCAGAAATGCATCATTTTACCGCAGCGTGTGCGTTTACGCGTAAAAATGTTCAATTGCTGTGACAACTTTAGCTAATTGCTCTTTAAACCATAAATGGATTTTAAAAGTGTCACCTAACTGTCTGGCATATTGTGAATGCCTATTTAATATGGAAGAGAAAGTAGCTCTATTGCAATAATTAGACCCTCGATATGAACAAAAGGCCTGTCAACTGTAAAATCAAAGAAAATCGATTTTTGCAATTGCCTACCGATAATCGGATAATTAAAAGTGGGCCAATTAAAATCGGCAACCAAATTAATCTGAATTCTCAAAAAAGCAAAACCATTTTTAATCCAAAAAGGCCTAAAAACCAGTGCCATCAAGAAATATTGCCTCTATATACACCTTTTCGAAATGAGTACCCCCATCCCCGGGCCTATTATTTTGTCATAAGTGACTGGTAAAGAAATATTGCCTCTATATACACCTTTTCGAAATGAGTCATAAGTGACTGGTCAAGAAATATTGCCTCTATATACACCTTTTCGAAGTGACTGGTCAAGAAATATTGCCTCTATATACACCTTTTCGAAATGAGTACCCCCCTCCCCGGGCCTATTATTTTGTCATAAGTGACTGGTAGCTATAATTCAGTTGCTCATGCGCACCTGAATGAAACAGTAGGCCTATATGAACATTGTTAATATGGAGAATGTATATTTAATCATGCTCATTGGATGGGCTCAGCTGGTGTGACAATTTTTAAGGCAAGTCATTCACAATCCAAGCCGTCAGTGACGTGTTAAGTCAACCGCCTCCGATTGTTGTACCCTAAGTATTTGATAGTAATTGATACTGTTGCATTTGTCCTCAAAAGATGATTCCAATGGTACAAAAAATTTCAATATTGGCCCGAACTACACCATGTTGTTTGCATTTTAAGATATATCACTGTCGGCTTGGATTGTCAATGACTTGCATCGACTTTTCTAGTAGGTATGCATTGACTGGCGGCAACGTCTTTTCTTCCTTTAAAACTCGCTCTGACCTTTCACTGGGCATGCGGGCTGGTAAAAACTGAGGTTTACCGGCACACCAGAAACTTCACCGGCCACTTTTATTTCATCGACATGTGTTGCTTTGCAACCTTTTAGGTAAGAAGTTGTTGAAAACACCCGTTTCTGTAAAATAACAACAAGTAGGCCTACTCTTTAGGCCTAATTCTAAAAGCTTGCAAACATGGGACGCCCAAAGCGAAGCAAGTTCATTGGGTCAGTCTGTAGATGTATTGTTTTAGGAAGATCTGCACTTTCTGTCCAGATGCCAATAATAAAAGAATGAACTCCATGCTTTGACATTGCGCTTGTTCATTGTTAAAAGTAATTTTAGATTCAAAATAAACTTCCAATTCAGATAGTAATTGGAATCAACATATCATTTTAATCAGTGCCAATTAATAAAGGTATCCCTTTGTTAAATGAACACCTTAAGACAACAAAATAAGCAATGGACATAGATCTCTGAAAATATTGGTCTCCCAATAACACAAATTTAGCAAACACCAGGAGACCAAACCTGACTATGTGAAAAGATTCACTGGCTGTCATAATCAGTGAGGGCATTGATCAGCATGCAGAATGCCAGATTGGGTGACACTAGGGGAACTGGGTGGGGTGCATTCAGGGACAATCGCCGTAAATTATGCTTCTGAATTGCAACGAAATAGGCTTCAAATAGCATGATCCAGGTTCACTAGGCCCCTTTTTTACTGGCCTCGGGCAGACAGTCCAGCGGGAGTTTTAAAGGCTGGCTTTTGACTGCGATCGTAATGGCCTGAGAGTCTCAGTCCACAAAGTGTGACACACTGACACACTGACACACAAACATCACAAGATAGGATACTTGACTTTTGAAGTTTTCTACTTGAAATACTCACAATTTTGTCTTCCTTTCGTCGTCTTGTGGCAGCGTAGTGCGTCTTGTATAACTACTGTCAGCCTAATCACACGTTAAACAGCAAGAACACAGGCAAATTCGTGAAAAGCAGACCAAAATCGCATTCACTTCTGCAGAAAAACAGATTTCTCTTGAAGTAGTAGTGGTAGTTGTTGTTTCTCCCTGGATTCCGCAGAAGGAGGGATAGCCCTTTTGGCCACTCTCTTGTAAACACTGATATTGTACATTGGTTACAACTGGCTAAGCTCACTTGAACTACATGTAGTGTACCTATCCATTAGGTTGATACTCTCCTACTGTAGGTGAGAGTGCACTTCAGCAGATTCTCTGGGTGCGAGAGTGGGGGCCAGCTGACCCAAATTTTAGAAATTGCTCTCCTGTGTGCATACTTTTACAGCTTTCAGGGAGAAGAAGCATGGAAAAGGTAGTTTAAACATAGGCTGCAAAGCAGCAAATCTTCAGGGAAAAACACCATTAATTAGATCATGAAAGTAATGTGTACGAAATTTTCTGTGAAAATTACAACTGTGAAAATGACATTGAATGATGCAATTGTGTAATGCCCAACTACTGACCTATCACCTCAAAACACTTTGAAAAAAACAAAGCCATTCCTGACTCATGACACCGACTCCAATCACCGACTTGTGATATGACACTGCTTCCTGACTCAGACTCTTATAGACACCTGACGGAATGCCTGGCACCAACTCTTGACATGAGTCCTGGCTGAGACTGCAAGTCTGACCTCTGATTCCTGACTCTGGCCTTGACTCCAATTATTGATTTGTGACACCAAATGTGACTCTAAATTCTAACCTTGACTCCAATGCAGATTCATGACTTCAAGTGTCTCTGTATCCTGATCAGGCCTGACTCATATGCTTAACGCCAACTTTGACTATAAATCCTGACTCCCCACCCCTGACTGTGCCTCACACCTCTTGACTCATACCTCTGACTTAGACTCTCACCTATATCCCTGCCTCCTGACTCTGAACCTTGACCATGACTCCTGACTCAGAACTGACTCCTTGCTCCGCTCCTACCTCACACTCCTAACTGTAACTCCTGAAACTAACTCTTGACTCCTATGCCTAACTCCCATTCCAGACTCAAACTCTGCCTTGACATCCAGACCATCTCTCCCTCAGACTCCAGACTCAGACTCTAGGCTCAGACTCCAGGCTCAGAGTCTTGGCTCAGAGACCTGGCTCAGTGTCCTGGCTCAGAGTCCTGGCTAAGAGACCTGGTTCAGAGTCCGGGCTCAGAGGCCTGGCTCAGAGTCCTGACTCAGAGTCCTGACTCAGAGTCCTGACTCAGAGTCCTGACTCAGAGTCCTGGCTCAGAGTCCAGACTGAGAGTCCTGCCTCAGAGTCCTGACTCAGAGGCCTGACTCAGAGGCCAGAATCAGACACCTGCCTCCGAGACCTGACTCACAGGCCTGATTCCCGAGTCCTGACTCCGCGCCTAGATGCCGAGGCTTGCCTCCGCGGCCGACTCAGAGTCCTGACTCCAAGTCCTGCCTCTGAGTCCTGACTTATAGTCTGGGCTCTGAGGCCTGACTCCGAGTCCTGACTGAAAGGCCTGACACAGAGACCTGACTCACAGTCCTGACTAAGAGTCCTGAATCAGAGTCCTGTGGCAGAGTCATGACTCAGAGTCCTGACTCAGAGTCCAGACTCAGAGGCCTGATTCAGGGTCCTGACTCAGAGACCTGACTAAGAGGCCTGACTCAGCCTCAGAGTCCTGACTCAGAGTCCTGATGCAGAGCCCTTGGGCTGAGTCCTTGGGCAGAGTCCTTGGGCGGAGTCCTGGGGCAGAGCCCTTTGGCAGAGTCCTGACTGAATCCTGACTCAGAGTCCTGACTCAGAGTCCTGACTCAGAGTCCTGACTCAGAGTCCTGACTCAGAGTCCTGGCCCCAACTCCTGACACCCAACAGCATGACAGCAGACTACTCTTCCGATCAGTAGGCCTGCCCTTGTAACCAGCACTTACCTGAACTGGCCAGAGGAGCACTCCATATATGGCAAATGTATGCTAATTTATGCGGCCACAACATCTTACAGTGTGAACCTGTCTCACCTGCATCATGTGAAAATGAATTTTCCCCTGACCATTTTGGCATTTTTTTTAACCTTTTGACCTTTACTGCTCAGAGATGGCAGTAACTACGGACTTGTAATTTCATACAACTGACCGCAAGTATTTCGTCTACATCTTCCTGCAAAATAAAAAAAAATTGAAATATTCCTTCCTTGTACAAAAATCATCTGCGAAGATGATCAATTTTCACCTCTTCTTTGACCTCAAATTTAACCTTGCGGAAATTGTCGCAGGTGAAAATTAATGTGCTCATGTGTTGCCAGTATATGATATAGGGGGGGTCATTTAATTTACAGAAAGCTGTAGGAGTGATATTTCCCACTCAAATTAAATTATTTATGCAAAATGTCATGTAAGTCGCGAGGTAACATTTTTCACAATTTTTTACAAATTTAGTTGAGGATATGAAACAATTCTAATAGGGGGCTTTTGATAACCATATTAGTGACCAGTATACCTGAGACATTTACGAGGATTGGTTGAAAATAACATAATTTTCAGAATTTTTCAAAACTTCAACTTTTCCAACTTTAATGGCTCATATTACCTTCAATATGACCAATAGGTGAAATTTTTTTGGTCAATATAGTCTTTTTTGGAAAAGTTAAGGGTAGTTCCTTATACCTTTTGATCACCTCAGGCTACTCCTTCATGGAGATTTTACAATTTCACCTAAATTTTGAACACTCGATTTTGAAAAATTGCCATATTTCAAAGTATATTGCATTCATCCCAATGATATTACAGTCTACACTGGCCCAAAATACTGGCTAACCTTTGCCCCCATCACCATATTCCTATCTGTTATGTAACTTGAGATCTCATTGCAAGACTGAAAACAGCTCATGTGTCAGTAGCCCCTTACCCGTTAGTCCACTCTTATCACTTTCACCAAAACATTGCCAATAACTTTTTATCACAGGATTTTGACTGTTGACTTATTATCTCAAAGTTATAGCACTTTAAAGTTACTTTACCTTTACTTTCAACTGAACTTGGCCTGTGAACAGACAGACAAATGGACAGATGGACAGATAGGCTAAACTTTGCCTGTAAACAGACAGACCAATGGACGGATGGACAGATGGATGAAACCGACGGACTGACAGACACATGCGGACTCTGACTCCTCACCATGACTCTGACTCCGACTCTTACTCTGAATCCTGGTCAGCTTCCTGATCAGATCTACAATTCAGACTACTGACTCTCAGTCCTGACTCAGAGTCCTGACCTGGGGTCCTGACTCCGAGTCCTGACTCCGAGTCCTGACTCCGAGTCCTGACTCCGAGTCCTGACTCCGAGTCCTGACTCCGAGTCCTGACTCCGAGTCCTGACTCCGAGTCCTGACTCCGAGTCCTGACTCCGAGTCCTGACTCCAAGTCCTGACTCCGAGTCCTGACTCCGAGTCCTGACTCCGAGTCCTGACTCAGCGTGTCTTCACTCAGCGTGTCCTCACTCAGCGGCCTGACTCAGAGTGCTGACTCAGAGGCCTGACTCAGATTCCTGACCCAGATTACTGACTCAGACGCGTGACTGAGAGTCCTGACTGAGAGTCCTGACTGAGAGTCCTGACTGAGAGTCCTGACTCAGAGTCCTGACTCAGAGTCCTGACTCAGAGTCCTGACTGAGAGTCCTGACTCAGAGGCCGGCCTGCAAGCCCCGACTCCCCACTCCAACTCCCCACTCCGAGTCTTGACTCCGAGTACTGACTGCGAGCCTTGACTCCGAGCACTGACTCAGAGTCCAGACTCAGAGTCCTGACTCAGAGTCCTGCCTCAGAGTCCTGACTCAGATTCCTGACTAAGAGTTCTGACTCAGATTCCTGACTAAGAGTCCTGACTCAGACTTGTGACTCAGAGTCCTGACTCAGCGGCCTGCTTCAAAGGCCTGACGCAGTCCTGACTCAGAGTCCTGACTCAGAGTCCTGACTCAGAGTCCTGACTCAGAGGCCTGACTCAGATTCCTGACACAGAGGCCTGACTCAGAGGCCTCACTCAAAGTCCTGACTTAGAGTCCTGACTTAGAGTCCAGCTTCAGAGGCCTGACTCAGAGTATTGACTCAAAGTCCTGGCTCAGAGTCCTGGCACAGCCCTCACCCGCAGTCCTGACTCACAGTCCTGACCCAAAGTCCTTACTCACAGTCCCCGACTCACAGTCCCGACTCACAGTCCCGACTCACAGTCCCGACTCACAGGCCGACTCCCTGCCCCGACTCAGTCCTGACTCACAGGCCTGACTAACAGTCCTGACTCAGGGACCTGCCTCAGAGTCCAGACTCAGGGACCTGACTCAGAGTCCTGACTCGCAGACCCGACTCACAGACCTGACTCACAGACCTGACTCAGAGTCCTGACCTAGGGTCCTGACTCAGGGACCTGACTCAGAGACCTGACTCAGGGTCCTGGCTCAGGGTCCTGGCTCAGGGTGATATGTATATAAACATTAGTCGGTAGCATACACTGGCCCCGTCACCTGAAAGGGCCAGAACAGCTTTCCAAATATGGTTAATGTATGCTAATATATGCGGCCAGCCTGCATTGGAGTGTGAAGATGGCTCACCTGCATCATGTGAAAATGAATTTTTTTGCTGACCGTCAGGTCGTTTTTTGACTTTTCGACCTTTACTGCTCAGAGTTGCCAGTAGCTGCAGACTTGCTGTTTACCACAATTGACCAAAACAATTCAGCAAACATTGTTAATTAAAATGAAAAAAATTGGAAGTTATCTTGGTAGTTAAAAAAAATCATTTGAGAAAATGATCAATTTTCATTTCATCTTTGACCTCAAATTTGACCTTGCAGAAATTGTCACAGGTGAAAATAAATGTGCTCATGTGTTGCCAGCATGTGATAGAAGGGGGTCATTTAACTTACAGAAAGCTGTAGGAGTGATATTTCCAACTCAAATTAAATCTTTTATGGAAATGTCATGTAAGTCGCGAAGTAACATATTTCACAATTTTTTACAAATTTAGTTGAGGATATAAAACAATTCTAATAGGGGGCTTTTGATAACCATATTAGTGACCAGTATACCTCAAAGATTTAACAGGATTGGTGGAAAATAACATAATTTTCCGAATTTTTCAAAACTTCAACTTTTTAAACTTTAATGGCTCATATCACCTTCAATATGACCAATAGGTAAAATTTTTTGGTCGATATAGTGTTTTTGGGTAAAGTTAAGGGTAGTTGATTATACATTTTGATCACCTCAGACTACTCCTTCACGGAGATTTTACAATTCCACCTAAATTTTGAACACTCGATTTTGAAAAATTGCCATATTTCAAAGTATATTGCATCAATCCCAATGATATTACAGTCAACCTTGGCCCCAGATACTGGCAAACTTTTGCCACCATCACCATATTCCTATCTATTACATAACTTGAGATCTCAGTGACACACTGAAAACAGCTCATGTGTCAATAACCCCTTACCCGTTAGACCAACTGTCATATGACCAGGAAACAAAATGTTGACAACAACTTTTTATCACAGGATTTTGACTCTTGACTTATTATCTTAAATACTTTTTGAGTTATAAGCCTTTAAAGTTTACTAATTTTCGACTTCGAACGACTCTGTGAAAAAGACAACTGTGAAAATGACATCAAATGACCCAATTACGTAATACCCAACCACTGACCTATCAACTGAAAACACTTTCAAAGACCTAAGTCCATTTTGAAAAAAACATAATAATAATAATAACAGCAAAAACAAATAGAATTTACCATAGGTAAATTCTTAATAACAGCAAAAACAAATAGAATTTACCATAGGTAAATTCTTAATAATACCAAAAACAACTAGAGAAGACGGTAATTGTCATCACAGACAATTACAAAGAATTTACCTTTACTTTCAACTAAACTTTGCCTGTAAATGGACAGACAAATGGACAGATGGATGCAACCGACGGACTGAGAAAACACATGCGGACTCTGTTTCCTCACCATGACTGCGACTCTGACTCAGACTCCAACTCTGAAATCCGATCAGCTTCCTGATCAGATCTCTGATTCAGACTACTGACTGTCACTCCTGATGCAGACTCTGTTCTCTGATGACTGACTTAGACTCCTGGTTCTGACTTGTGACTTCAACTGATGATTGTAAATCCTTCCTCAGACTCCTATCTCGACTCAACACGGCCTCAGAGTCCTGACTCAGAGTCCTGACTCAGAGTCCTGACTCAGAGTCCTGACTCAGAGTCCTGACTCAGAGTCCTGACTCAGAGTCCTGACTCAGAGTCCTGACTCAGAGTCCTGACTCAGAGTCCTGACTCAGAGTCCTGACTCAGAGTCCTGACTCAGAGTCCTGACTCAGAGTCCTGACTCAGAGTCCCGACTCAGAGTCCCGACTCAGAGTCCTGACTCAGAGTCCTGACTCAGAGTCCTGACTCAGAGTCCTGACTCAGAGTCCTGACTCAGAGTCCTGACTCAGAGTCCTGACTCAGAGTCCTGACTCAGAGTCCTGACTCAGAGTCCTGACTCAGAGTCCTGACTCAGAGTCCTGACTCGGAGTCCTGACTCGGAGTCCCGACTCGGAGTCCCGACTCAGAGTCCTCACTCACAGTCCTCACTCACAGTCCTCACTCACAGTCCTCACTCAGAGGCCTCACTCAGCGTCCTGACTCAGCGTCCTGACTCAGCGTCCTCACTCAGAGTCCTGACGCAGAGTCCTGACTCAGAGTGCTGACTCAGAGTGCTGACTCAGAGTGTTGAATCAGAGTGCTGACTCAGAGTTCTGACTCAGAGTGCTGACTCAGAGTCCTCCCTCAGAGTCCTCCCTCAAAGGCCTCACTCAGAGTCCTGACTCAGAGTCCTGACTCAGACTCCTGACTCACAGTCCTGACTCAGAGTCCTGACTCAGAGTCCTGACTCAGAGGCCTGACGCAGAGTCCTGACTCAGAGCCCTGACTCAGAGTCCTGACTCAGAGTCCTGACCCAGAGGCCTCACTCAGAGGCCTCACTCAGAGACCTCACTCAGAGTCCTCAATCATGGACAGAGTCCTGACTCAGAGTCCCGACTCAGAGACCCTACTCAGAGTCCCGACTCAGAGTCTTCACTCAGAGTCCTGACTCAAGAGTCCTCACTCAGAGGCCTCACTCAGAGGCCTCACTCAGAGACTTCACTCAGCGTCCTGACGCAGAGTCCTGATGCAGAGTCCCGAATCAGAGTCCTCACTCAGAGTCCTCACTCAGAGTCCTCACTCAGAGTCCTCACTCAGAGTCCTCACTCAGAGGCCTCACTCAGAGGCCTCACTCAGAGGCCTCACTCAGAGTCACTCAGAGTCCTGACTCAGCGTCCTGACTCAGAGTCCCGACCCCGAGTCCTAACCCCGAGTCCTAACCCCGAGTCCTGACTCCGTGTCCTGAACCGTGAGACGGTTGAACCTTTGAACCTAAGATCCTTTGAACCTAAGAACCTTCAACTGTAACTGTGACTCTTGACTGTCCCACACCCGATTTACTCAGGCTCAGAGCCTCAGACTCCTGACTCCAACTCTTACTCTTGACTTCGGCTGTGACTCTGAAACCTGACCACTCCTCATGACTCTGACTGCGACTCCTGAGACTGTCTCCTTTCAACTCTAACTGTGACTCCAAACTGTCACTCTAACCTCTCAGTCCATCACTGTAGAATGTCCCTTTCCCATTGTGTTGACGGACAGACGGACAGAAAAATGCGAATGAAGACATTAGACCCTACCTACAGAGTAGCCTCTACATGAATGTTGAGGGCCGGACAGACGGACCAGCAGACACATCATGCGATTGGAAAGATTAGACCCATCTTATGGAACACTTAAAAGACTGAGAGTCGTAACTGAGAGTCGTGACTGAGAGTCGTGATGCAGAGTCGTGATGCAGAGTCGTGATGCAGAGTCGTGACGCAGAGTCGTGACTCAGAGTCCTGACTCAAAGTCCTAGGTAAGGGTCCTGAATCAGAGTTCTGACTCTGAGTCCTGACTCCAAGGCCTGCATCCGAGACCTGACTCAGAATCCTGACTCCGAGTCCTGACTCACAGACCTGACTCCGGGTCCTGACTCAGAGGCCTGACACAGAGTCCTGAAACAGAGTCCTGCCTCATAGTCCTGCCTCATAGTCCTGACACAGAGTCCTGACTCAGAGTCGCTGACTCCGAGTCCTGACTCTGAGGCCTGATGCTGCTCTTTTCTCTGATGCCTGACTCAGACTCCTGGCTCAGAGGCGTGACTCCTAGTCGTGACTCCGAGTCCTGATGCTCAGTCTGACTCCCAGTCCTGACTCACAGTCCTGATTCGCAGTCCGGCATCCGAGTCCTGACTCGAGGCCTGGCTCAGAGTCCTGACTCCGAGGCCAGATGCCGAGTCCTGAGTCCGAGTCCTGACTCAGAGTCCTGACTGAGCGTCCTGGCTCCGAGTCCCGACTACGCGTCCTGACTCCAAATCCTGACTCCAGGTCCTCACTTTGAGTCGAGTCCTGACTCCGAGTCCTGGCTCCGAGTTTAGCCCTGACACAGAGGCCTGACACAGAGTCCTGACTCACAGTGGTGACTCAGGCCTGACACAGAGTCCTGACACAGAGTCCTGACACAGAGTCCTGACACAGAGTCCTGACACAGAGTCCTGACTCCGAGTCCTGACTCCGAGTCCTGACTCCGAGTCCTGACTCCGAGTCCTGACTCCGAGTCCTGACTCCGAGTCCTGACTCCCAAGTCCTGAATGCTGACTCCAACTCCTGACTCAGTCATTTGAGACTGCAATATACATATAACCATAAGACAGTAATGAACACTGGCCCCGTCACCTGAGAGGGCCAGAAGAGCTCTCCATATATGGCTAATGTATGATAATTTATGCGGCCAGCCTGTGTTGGAGTGTGAAGATGGCTCACCTGCATCATGTGAAAATGAATTTTTCTGCTGACCGTCAGGTAATTTTTTGACCTTTCGACCTTTACTGCTCAGAGTTGCCTGTAGCTACAGACTTGCTGTTTACCACAATTGACCAAAACAATTCAGGAAACATTGTTAATTAAAATGAGAAAAATTGGAAGTTTCCTTGGTAGTTAAAAAATATCATTTGGGAAGATGATCAATTTTCACTTCATCTTTCACCTCAAATTTGACCTAGCGGAAATTGTCACAGGTGAAAATGAATGTGCTCATGTGGTTGCCAGCAGGTGATCTAGGGGGGTCATTTAATTTACAGAAAGCTGTAGGAGCGATATTTCCCACTCAAATTAAATCATTTATGGAAAATGTCATGTAAGTCGCGAAGTAACATGTTTCACAATTTTTTACAAATTTAGTTGAGGATATGAAACAATTGTAATAGGGGGCTTTTGATAACCATATTAGTGACCAGTAAACCTCAAAGATTTAAGAGGATTGGTAGAAAATAACATGATTTTCAGAATTTTTCAAAACTTCAACTTTTTAAACTTTAATGGCTCATATCACCTTCAATATGACCAATAGGCCAAATTTTTTGGTCAATATAGTCTTTTTGGGTAAAGTTAAGGGTAGTTGATTATACATTTTGATCACCTCAGACTACTCCTTCACGGAGATTTTACAATTCCACCTAAATTTTGAACACTCAATTTTGAAAAATTGCCATATTTCAAAGTATATTGCATCAATCCCAATGATATTACAGTCGACCTTGGCCCCAGATACTGGCAAACTTTAGCCACCATCACCATATTCCTATCTATTACATAACTTGACATCTCAGTGACAGACTGAAAACAGCTCATGTGTCAATAACCCCTTACCCGTTAGACCAACTGTCATATGACCAGGAAACAAAATGTTGACAACAACTTTTTATCACAGGATTTTGACTCTTGACTTATTATCTTAAATACTTTTTGAGTTATAAGCCTTTAAAGTTTACTAATTTTCGACTTTGAACAGCTCTGTGAAAAAGACAACTGTGATAATGACATCGAAAGACCCCATTTCGTAATACCCAACCACTGACCTATCAACTGAAAACACTTTCAAAGACCTAAGTCCATTTTGAAAAAAACATAATAATAATAATAACAGCAAAAACAAATAGAATTTACCATAGGTAAATTCTTAACTAGATGGCTATAACTGACCATGGTCAGTGATGAAGAATTTACCAATATATTTATTATTTAAAGGTATATTGTATATGTTTATGAGTACAGACTATTGTGTGAATGCTCATGCTTAATTTAGTTTATTTAGTTCAGTTTATTTAGTTCAGTTTAGCTTATTTATTTCAATTAATTTAGTTTAGTTTATTTAGTATAGTTTACTCAGTTTGGTTTATTTAGTTAAGTACATTTAATCTTGTTTTATTGACCTCTTGACAAGAAAAAAACAAATATGAACATTCACATACTTAGCATCATAGATATAGTAAGATCAGTATAATGTATCACATTAACACAATAAGTCCATGCAACTTTTATACTGATTTTGTATTTCTTCACTGCAAAATTGACTTCTTTTAGCTCAGGGCACTAATTTGGTTATAATATGTAAAGTTGAAATTTTCAGGGTGTACCGATCTTTTTAACTATTGATGGTACACCAAAATGAACATTAAACAAAATAAAGAGGAGAATCTGAGGTATTCAGAACTGCTTTCATCATTCCTATACCTTAATTAGAACCGAAGATAGAACCGATTGAATTAATGACAAAAATGTGAAATATCACCAAAAAATAGACTCTGAAAATGTCAAGTTTTGAACATTATTTTGATCTCAAAGGCAAACGGTTTACAGCAGAGACTTGAAATTGGACACACTACTGTTAATGTGTTTGGATTACATGTCCAAGGAGTATTAAATTTTTCGAAGATTGCTTTGTTTGTCAAAAAAAAGTTAAAGTGTAAAATCATAACCGAAAACATGAATTTTTCAGGGTCCGGCGATCTTTTTACCTAGTAGAGATACATTAAAATGCATAGAAAACAAATACTAGAGGAGGTTATGGCCTTTCCGAATATGGCTTCAGTTTTTCTGTAGCTTAATTAGAACCGGAGATATAGGCCGTCAAAGTTTGGGTACAAGTGTGAAATTGCAAAATGAGCAGGTCGATTTAGCTGTCATTTTTTGACCTTGTGACCTTTATTATGCAATGTACATCAATCCGAGGAACTTAAAACTTTGCAAGGGTCCTCTAGGGTGCTGTGGCACCAAATGCTGAAGAGATTGTGGAAATTCCTCAAAAGAGCACAAAGTTAAAGTGAAATTGAAAGATTTGAAAGAGAGATTGAAAGAGAAACTGAAAGAGAAACAGAAAAAGAAACTGAAAGATTTCAAAAAGAAACTGAAATATTTCGAAGAGAGACAGAAATATTTCAAAAGAAACTGGAAGCTTTCAAAGACACATTGAAAGTGCCAGTGAACTGAACCTGAATTGAAAGTGAAAGAGCACAAAGTTAAAGTGAAATTGAAAGATTTGAAAGGGAGATTGAAAGAGAAACTGAAAGAGAAACAGAAAAAGAAACTGAAAGACACATTGAAAGTGCCAGTGAACTGAACCTGAATTGAAAGTGAAAGAGCGCAAAGTTAAAGTGAAATTGATCACCTCAGACTACTCCTTCACGGAGATTTTACAATTCCACCTAAATTTTGAACACTCGATTTTGAAAAATTGCCATATTTCAAAGTATATTGCATCAATCCCAATGATATTACAGTCAACCTTGGCCCCAGATACTGGCAAACTTTTGCCACCATCACCATATTCCTATCTATTACATAACTTGAGATCTCAGTGACACACTGAAAACAGCTCATGTGTCAATAACCCCTTACCCGTTAGACCAACTGTCATATGACCAGGAAACAAAATGTTGACAACAACTTTTTATCACAGGATTTTGACTCTTGACTTATTATCTTAAATACTTTTTGAGTTATAAGCCTTTAAAGTTTACTAATTTTCGACTTCGAACGACTCTGTGAAAAAGACAACTGTGAAAATGACATCAAATGACCAAATTACGTAATACCCAACCACTGACCTATCAACTGAAAACACTTTCAAAGACCTAAGTCCATTTTGAAAAAAACATAATAATAATAATAACAGCAAAAACAAATAGAATTTACCATAGGTAAATTCTTAATAACAGCAAAAACAAATAGAATTTACCATAGGTAAATTCTTAATAATAGCAAAAACAACTAGATGGCTATAACTGACCATGGTCAGTGATGAAGAATTTACCAATATATTTATTATTTAAAGGTATATTGTATATGTTTATGAGTACAGACTATTGTGTGAATGCTCATGCTTAATTTAGTTTATTTAGTTCAGTTTATTTAGTTCAGTTTAGCTTATTTATTTCAATTAATTTAGTTTAGTTTATTTAGTATAGTTTACTCAGTTTGGTTTATTTAGTTAAGTACATTTAATCTTGTTTTATTGACCTCTTGACAAGAAAAAAACAAATATGAACATTCACATACTTAGCATCATAGATATAGTAAGATCAGTATAATGTATCACATTAACACAATAAGTCCATGCAACTTTTATACTGATTTTGTATTTCTTCACTGCAAAATTGACTTCTTTTAGCTCAGGGCACTAATTTGGTTATAATATGTAAAGTTGAAATTTTCAGGGTCGACCGATCTTTTTAACTATTGATGGTACACCAAAATGAACATTAAACAAAATAAAGAGGAGAATCTGAGGTATTCAGAACTGCTTTCATCATTCCTATACCTTAATTAGAACCGAAGATAGAACCGATTGAATTAATGACAAAAATGTGAAATATCACCAAAAAATAGACTCTGAAAATGTCAAGTTTTGAACATTATTTTGATCTCAAAGGCAAACGGTTTACAGCAGAGACTTGAAATTGGACACACTACTGTTAATGTGTTTGGATTACATGTCCAAGGAGTATTAAATTTTTCGAAGATTGCTTTGTTTGTCAAAAAAAAGTTAAAGTGTAAAATCATAACCGAAAACATGAATTTTTCAGGGTCCGGCGATCTTTTTACCTAGTAGAGATACATTAAAATGCATAGAAAACAAATACTAGAGGAGGTTATGGCCTTTCCGAATATGGCTTCAGTTTTTCTGTAGCTTAATTAGAACCGGAGATATAGGCCGTCAAAGTTTGGGTACAAGTGTGAAATTGCAAAATGAGCAGGTCGATTTAGCTGTCATTTTTTGACCTTGTGACCTTTATTATGCAATGTACATCAATCCGAGGAACTTAAAACTTTGCAAGGGTCCTCTAGGGTGCTGTGGCACCAAATGCTGAAGAGATTGTGGAAATTCCTCAATTATTTCCTAGTTAATAAAATTAGGTATCTCAAATATCCAATTTTGTCAAATATTTGACCTTGAGTTTGACCTTGAAAATACCTTTCTAGGTCAAAACCAATATTTTTCGTAGATTGGCAATACGTGACAAAGGGGGGGTCATTTTATTATTTGAACTGTGTAGGATCAATATTTATTGCTCGAGAGGGCAAAAATAGGCTGATTTTACATGTTTTGCGGTATGCAATATTTGGAATTTTTTTATAAATCAGCATGACGAGATAAATCAATTCCGATTTCAGGGTTTAAACAATCCAGCTGCCGACTATTAGAATCTATAATATAAACCCGATATCATGGAAAAAACATAATTGTTGGAATTTTTGAAAATGTAGTGAATTGAAACTTTGACGGGTCATTAGACCTTGAAAAATGAGGTCAAGGTCAAATTTGAAGATTGGTATGGGGTGTAAATGGGTATATTTGGGGGGGTTCATTATACATTTGCATTACCTAAAATGACTCCTTCATGGATTTTGAACTCATGCACCTCAAACTTAGCAAATACACCATTCCAAAATGGCCGCCATTCCATAAATAGTTGCAATATCAAAATTAAAAATATGTTAAGCACTGGCCCGTACTATAGGTCAACTTTTGGCACTATGGGCATGCTGCTATCATTTATGGTTTTTGCCGAACTCGAAACAATTCGAAAATGACCTAAATATTCAGTGTGGAATGTTCCGCTTGAGTGATTTTGATTATTTTTTCGCCAAAGTATAGAATTTTATTGTTTATGGACAGAAACTAAAGCAAATTACTCTAGTTTAATAGTTTATTCAGATATAGTACATCAAAATATACTAAAATTCACACTAAAAAGGTCCTATATACATTAAAAATAAAGATTCAAACTCAGGACCGGAATACAGTAGTCTACAAGTATATAGGTACATTCACAAAAATAATCAAGAAAATCGGAGCAAATTTTTTCCGGAAACTATAATAATAACTAGATGGCTATAACTGACCATGGTCAGTGATGAAGAATTTACCAATATATTTATTATTTAAAGGTATATTGTATATGTTTATGAGTACAGACTATTGTGTGAATGCTCATGCTTAATTTAGTTTATTTAGTTCAATTTATTTAGTTCAGTTTAGCTTATTTATTTTAATTAATTCAGTTTAGTTTCTTTAGTATGGTTTACTCAGTTTGGTTCATTTAGTTAAGTGCATTTAATTTTGATTTATTGACCACTTGACAAGAATAAAACAAATATGAACATTCACATACTTAGCATCATAGATATAGTAAGATCAGTATAATGTATCATATTAACACAATAGGTCCATGCAACTTTTATACTGATTTTGTATTTCTTTACTGCAAAATTGACTTCTTTTAGCTCAGGGCACTAATTTGGTTATAATATGTAAAGTTGAAATTTTCAGAGTTGACCGATCTTTTTAACTATTGATGGTACACTAAAATGAACATTAAACAAAATAAAGAAGAGAATCTGAGGTATTCAGAACTGCTTTCATCATTCCTATACCTTAATTAGAACCGAAGATAGAACCGATTGAATTAATCACAAAAATGTGAAATATCACCAAAAAATAGACTCTGAAAATGTCAAGTTTTGAACATTATTTTGATCTCAAAGGCAAACGGTTTACAGCAGAGACTTGAAATTGCAAACACTACTGTAAAAGTGTTAGGATTACATCTTCAAAGAGTATTAATTTTTTTGAAGATTGCCTTCTTTGTGAAAAAAATGTTAAAGTGTAAAATCATGACCGAAAACATGAATTTTTCAGGGTCCGGCGATCTTTTTAACTAGTAGAGATACGTTAAAATGCATAGAAAACAAATACTAGAGGAGATTACGGCCTTTCCAAATATGTTTTTAGTTTTTCTCTAGCTTAATTAGAACCGGAGATACAGGCCATCAAAGTTTGGGTACAAGTGCGAAATTGGAAAATGAGCAGGTCAATTTAGCTGTCATTTTTTGACCTTGTGACCTTTATTATGCAATGTACATCAATCCGAGGAACTTAAAACTTTGCAAGGGTCCTCTAGGGTACTGTGGCACCAAACACTGAAGAGATTGTGGAAATTCCTCAATTATTTCCTAGTTAAAAAAATTAGATATCTCAAATATCCAATTTTGCCAAATATTTGACCTTGAGTTTGACCTTGAAAATACCTTTCTAGGTCAAAACCAATATTTTTCCCTGATTGGAAATATGTGACAAAGGGGGGGTCATTTTATTATTTGAACTGTGTAGGATCAATATTTATTGCTCGAGAGGGCAAAAATAGACTGATTTTACATGTTGCGCGGTATGCAATATTTGGAATTTTTTTATAAATCAGCATGAGGAGATAGATCAATTCCGATTGCAGGGTTTAAACAATCCAGCTGCCGGCTATAAGAATCTATAATATGATCCCAATATCTTTGAAAAAACATAATTGTTGGAATTTTTGAAAATGTAGTAAATTGAAACTTTGACGGGTCATATGACCTTGAAAAATGAGGTCAAGGTCAAATTTGAAGATTGGTATGGGGTGTAAATGGGTATATTTGGGGGGGTTCATTATACATTTGCATTACCTAAAATGACTCCTTCATGGATTTTGAACTCATGCACCTCAAACTTAGCAAATTCAACATACCAAAATGGCCGCCATTCCATAAATAGTTGCAATATCAAAATGAAAAATATGTTCTGCACTGGCCCTGACTATAGGTCAACTTTCGGCACTATGAGCATGCTGCTATCATTTATGGTTTTTGCCGAACTCGAAACAATTCGAAAATGACCTAAATATTCAATGTGGAATGTTCCGCTTGAGTGATTTCGATTATTTTTTCGCCAAAGTATAGAATTTTATTGTTTATGGACAGAAACTAAAGCAAATTACTCTAGTTTTTTAGTTTATTGAGATTTTGCTCATTAAAATATACTAAAATTCACACTAAAAAGGTCCTATATACCATAAAAATAAAAATTCAAACTCAGGACCGGAATACAGTAGTCTACAAGTATACAGGTACATTCACAAAAATAATCAAGAAAATCGAAACAACTTTTTCGGAAAAAATAATAATAACTAGATGGCTATAACTGACCATGGTCAGTGATGAAGAATTTACCAATATATTTATTATTTAAAGGTATATTGTATAATGTTTATGAGTACAGACTATTGTGTGAATGCTCATGCTTAATTTAGTTTATTTAGTTTAGTTTAGTTCAGTTTAGCTTATTTAGTTTAATTTATTAGTTTAGTTTATTTAGTATAGTTTACTTGGTTTAGTTTAGGAAATTTAATTTAGTTTTATTGACCACTTGACAAGAATGAAAACAAATGTACTGAGCATAAAAGATATAGTAAGATCAGTATAATGTATCACATTTACAAAATAGGCCCATGCAACTTTTATACTCATTTTGTATTTCTTCACTGCAAAATTGACTTCTTTTAGCTCAGGGCACTAATTTGGTTATAATAGGTGAAGTTGAATTTTTCAGGGTTGACCGATCTTTTTAACTATTGATGCTACACCAAAATGAACATTAAATAAAATAAAGAGGAGAATCTGAGGCATTCAGAACTGTTTTTATCATTCTTATACCTTAATTACAACAGGAGATAGAGCCGATTGAAATAATGACAAAAATGTAAAATATCACTGAAAAATTGACTCTGAAAATGTCAAGTTTTGAACATTATTTTAATCTCAAAGCCAAACGGTTTACAGTAGAGACTTGAAATTGGACACACTACTGTAAATGTGTTAGGATTACATGTCCAAGGAGTATTAAATTTTTCGAAGATTGCTTTGTTTGTCAAAAAAAAGTTAAAGTGTGAAATCATGACCGAAAACATGAAATTTTCAGGGTCCGGCGATCTTTTTAACTAGTAGAGATACGTTAAAAAGTATAGAAAATAAATACTAGAGGAGATTACTGCCTTTCCGAATATGTTTTTAGTTTTTCTCTAGCTTAATTAGAACCGGAGATAAATGCCATCAAAGTTTGAGTACAAGTGCGAAATTGGAAAATGAGCAGTCAATTTAGCTGTCATTTTTTGACCTTGTGACCTTTATTATGCAATGTATATCAATCCGAGGAACTTAAAACTTTGCAAGAGTCCTCTAGGGTACTGTGGCACCAAACACTGAAGAGATTGTGGAAATTCTTCAATTATTTCCTAGTTAAAAAAATTAGATATCTCAAATATCCAATTTTGCTAAATATTTGACCTTGAGTTTGACCTTGAAAATACCTTTCTAGGTCAAAACCAATATTTTCCCCAGATTGGAAATATGTGACAAAGGGGGGGTCATTCTATTATTTGAACTGTGTAGGATCAATATTTATTGCTCTAGAGGGCAAAAATAGGCTGATTTTGCATGTTGCGCGGTATGCAATATTTGGAATTTTTTTATAAATCAACATGAAGAGATAGATCAATTCCGATTTCAGGGTTCAAACAATCCAGCTGCCGGCTATAAAAGTCTATAATATGATCCTGATATCTTTGAAAAAACATAATTGTTGGAATTTTTGAAAATGCAGTGAATTGAAACTTTGACGGGTCATATGACCTTGAAAAATGAGGTCAAGGTCAAATTTGAAGATTGGTATGGGGTGTAAATGGGTATATTTGGGGGGGTTCATTATACATTTGCATTACCTAAAATGACTCCTTCATGGATTTTGAACTCATGCACCTCAAATTTAGCAAATACACCATACCAAGATGGCGCCATTCCATAAATACTTAAAATATCAAAATTAAAAATATGTCTTACCATGTCCCATACCATAGAGTAACTTTTCGCCCAATCAGCATGCTGCTATCATTTATGGTTTTTGCCGAACTCGAAACAATTCGAAAATGACCAAAATATTCAGTGTGGCCTATTCCGCTCTAAGGATTTTGATTATTTTTGCTTCAAATTATTGCTCTTTACAGTTCATTAGGTGAAAGTAAAGTAAATTACACTGGACTATAAATTTATTAAGATATAGTATATTGAAATATACCAAAATTCACACTAAAAAGGTCATATAAACCTTAAAAATAAAAATTGAAACTCAGGACCGGAATAGAGTAGTCTACAAGTATACAGGTACATTCACAAAAATAATCAAGAAAATCGAAACAACTTTTTCGGAAATAATAATAATAACTAGAGAAGACGGTAATTGTCATCAGGGACAATTACAAAGAATTTACCTTTACTTTCAACTAAAGTTTGCCTGTAAATGGACAGATAAATGGCCGGACCAACGGTCAGACAGACAGACAAAACTGAAGGACTCAAGGACACACGCAAATGATAATATTCGACGGGACTGGTTCACATTTTCACTACCTTCATTGATCAATGTTTTAGATGTCAGGAGTGAGAACGTTCATTTCAGAGTCCTGACTCAGAGTCCTGACTCAGAGTCCTGACTCAGAGTCCTCACTCAGAGGCCTCACTCAGAGGCCTGACTCAGAGGCCTGACTCAGAGTCCTGACTCAGAGTCCTGACTCAGAGTCCTGACTCCGAGGCCTGACTCCGAGGCCTGACTCCGAGGCCTGACTCCGAGGCCCGACTCCGAGGCCTGACTCCGAAGCCTGACTCCGAGGTCTGCCTTAGAGTCCTGCCTCCAAGTCCTGACCTCAAGTCCTGACTCCGAGGCCTGACTCAGCGTGGCCTGACTCAGCGTGGCCTAACTCAGCGGCCCCTGACTCAGCGGCCCCTGACTCAGCGGCCCCTTACTCAGCGGCCCCTTACTCAGCGGCCTCTTACTCAGCGGCCCCTGACTCATAGTCGAGACTCATAGTCGAGACTCATAGTCGAGACTCATAGTCGAGACTCATAGTCGAGACTCATAGTCGAGACTCATAGTCGAGACTCATAGTCGAGACTCATAGTCGAGACTCAAAGTCGAGACGCCTAGTCGAGACTCAGAGTCCTGACTCTGTGACCTGACTCTGAGTCCTGACTCAGAGTCCTGACTCAGAGTCCTGACTCAGAGTCCTGACTCAGGGTCCTGACTCAGAGTCCTGACTCAGGGTCCTGACTCAGATTCCTGACTCAGAGTCATGACCTAGGGTCCTGACTCAGGGACCTGACTCAGAGCCCTGACTCAGGGTCCTAACTCACAGACCTGACTCACAGACCTGACTGAGTCCTGACTCCGAGTCCTGACTCAGAGTCCTGACTCAGAGTCCTGACTCAAAGTCCTGACTGAGGGGCCTGACTCAGATTCCTGACTCCGAATCCTGACTCAGGTTCCTGACTCCGAGTCCTGACTCAGCGGCCTGACTCATAGTCGAGACTAATAGTCGAGACTCAGAGTCCTGACTCAGAGTCCTGACCTAGGGTCCTGACTCAGGGACCTGACTCAGGGTCCTGTCTCACAGACCTGACTAACAGACCTGACTCACAGACCTGACTCACAGACCTGACTCACAGACCTGACTCACAGACCTGACTCACAGACCTGACTCACAGACCTGACTCAGGGTCCTGGCTCAGGGTCCTGGCTCAGGGTCCTGACTACAACTCCTGTTCCCAACTCCACTCAGTCATTTGAGACTGTAATATGTATATAAACATTAGTCAGTAGCGTACACTGGCCCCGTCACCTGAAACAGCCAGAACAGCTTTCCATATATGGATAATGTATGCTAATATATGCGGCCAGCCTGCTTTGGAGTGTGAAATGGTGTCACCTGCATCATGTGAAAATGAATTTTTTGCTGACCATTTCTTCATTTTTCTGACATTTTGACCTTTATTGCTTAAAGCTGACTGCGGCTAGAGACTTGCCATTTGTCACAATTTACTGCAAGTATTTGGTCCACGTTGTCAGTTAAAATCAAGAAAATTGAAATGTTCCTTCCCAGTTAAAAAAAATAATCAGTGAAAATAACCTGTTTTCATTTCCTCTTTGACCTCAAATTTGACCTTGATAAAAAGGTCAAAGCTCAAAAGTAATGCACTCATGTGATTGACAGATGTGATATAGGGGGGTCATTTAATTTAAAGAAAGCTGTAGGAGTGATATTTCCCACTCAAAAAAAATCATTTATGGTAAAGGTCAGGAGTGCCGAGAAGTACCATTTTTCACATTTTTTTACAAATTGAGTTGAAGACCTAAAATATTCTTTATTGGGGGCTTTTGATAACCATATTATTGACTTGTAGACACCAGACTTTTGAGAGGATTGGTGGAAAATAACATAATTTTCAGAATTTTTGCAAAATTCAACTTTTTAAACTTTAATGACTCAAATCACCTTCAAATATGACCTTTTGGTCCACTTTTTTGGTCAATATAGTCTTTTTGGGTAAAGTTAAGGGTAGTTCATTAACATTTTGATCACCTCAGACTACTGCTTCAAGGAGATTTTACAATTCCACCTAAATTTTGAACCCTTGATTTTGAAAAATTGCCATATCTCAAAAAGTAGTCTACAAATCCAAACCATATTGCGCACTGCACTGGCCCCAGATACTGGCCAACTTTTGTCACAATCACCATGATTCCATCTATTACGTAACTTGAGATCTTGTTCGTAGACCAAAAAATGCTCATTCTGCTGTAGCCCTTTACCCGTTGGACCAACTGTCATATCACTTGTACCAATACGTAGACAACAACTTTTTATCACAGGATTTTGACTCTTGACTCATTATCTCAACTACTTTTTCAGTTATTCAACCTTAAAGTTTACAAATTTTCAACTTTGAACGCCTCTGTGAAAAAGACAACTGTGAAAATGACATCAAATGACCCACTTTCACAATACTGAATGACTGATTCACCTTCTGACCAACTTTCATCGCCATAGGACCATTTTGAAAAAAAAAGAAGAATAAGAATAATAAGAACTAGATTTCGATAACCGCTAGCGGTAATAAAACTTCACCGAGCAGTTGGTGAAAATAGTCTAAATATGTTTAAGTATAAAAATAAACAAGTATACGAACAAGTATATGAAGGTTTACTGTACATGTTTAAGCAGCTTGCTCAGTGAATGCCCATGTTTAGTTTAGTTTATTTAGTTCAGTGGGTGAAAATAGTCTAAATGTATATAAGTATATTAGCAAGTATATTAGCAAGTATATAAACAAGTATATAAACAAGTATATAAACAAGTATATAAACAAGTATATAAACAAGTATATAAACAAGTATATAAACAAGTATATAAACAAGTATATAAACAAGTATATAAACAAGATATAAAATATTATATAAAATATTATATGAATAAAATATAAAATAGTATCAAAAATATTGTATAAAATGGTACAAAAAATAGCATTAAAAATGTACCTTATTTATTTGTGATATATTGCAATGCACAAGTTAATGAAGCTAGCGGACAGCCCCCCCTTTCCCGGTGAATGCATGTTTAGCTTAATTTATTTAGTTTAGTTTAATTTATTTAGTTTACTTTAGTTTAAAATTAGTTTATTGACATCTTTTAGGCAATTAATACACAATTTTTAGTAATCACTGGTGTTCCAGTCTGAGTACAGTCATTCGGTTAGGTGAGGAAAAGATGAATTTTTCAGGGTTGACCGATCTTTTTACCTGTTCACGACACAACAAAATGTACACAAATTAGAATAAGAAGAGAATCTGAGCTTCCCAAAACGGCTTGTATCATTCATATGACTTTATTAGAACCCGAGATAGAGTTGATTGAAGTAATGGTAAAAATATGAAATTTCACCGAAAAATTGACTCTGAAAATATCAAGTTTTGAACTCCAAATTGCTCCCAAAGGTAAACGGTTTGAAGGAGAGACTTAAAATAGCACAAAATACTGTAAATATGTTAGGACTATATCTCGAAATATTATCAAATTTTTTGAAGACTGACTTCTTTGTCAAAAAAATGTAAATTGGTGAAATCTTGACCGAAAACATGTATTTTTCAGGGTCCGGCGATCTTTTTAACTAGCAGAGATACGTTAAAATGTATAGAAAATGAATACTAGAGGAGAATTTGGACTTTCTGAATATGCTTTCAGTTTTTCTGTAGCTTAATTAGAACCGGAGATACAGACCATCAAAGTTTGGGTGCAAGTGCGAAATTGGAAAATGAGAGGGTCAATTTTGCAGTAATTTTTTGACCTTGTGACATTTATTGTGCAATGTAGGTCAATCCGATGGACTTAAAATTTTACACATTTCTTCTAGGGTATTGTAGGACTGACCTGTGAAAAGACTGTAAAAATCCCTTTATTATTTCCTACTTAAAAAAAATTAAATATCTCAAATATCCAATTTTGTCAAATATTTGACCTTGATTTTGACCTTGAAAATACCTTTCAAGGTCAAAATCTATAATTTCTACAGATTCGCGGTGTATGACTTAGGGGGGGTCATTTCATTATTTGAACTATGTAGGATCAATATTTACCTCTCAAATTGGCAAAAATAGGCTAATTTTTCATGTCGCGCGGTATGCCATATTTGGAATTTTTTTATAAATCAGCATGAAGAGATAAATCAATTCCGATTTCAGGGTTTCAACAATATAGCTCCTGGCTATTATAATTTAAAATATGAACCCGATATGCTGGAAATAACATAATTGTTGGAATTTTTGAAAATCGAGTGATTTGAACATTAAACAGGTCAAATGACCTTGAAAAATGAGGTTAAGGACAAATTTGAAGGTGGCTATGGAGGTTTTATGGGCATATTTGGGGGGGTTCACAATACATTTTATTGGCCTAAAATCGATATTTCAGTGTCAAGTAATCAAGGTCACCAGTTTTGACGACGCGGTTGACACTAAAAATTCCATAATTAAATAACTAAGCATGATATCATCATAAAAATGATCGCTTACCATGGATTAGTCATTTACTGTAACAATTGGCTTGAATTCTGCAATTTTCGAAGTTGCTGATATAGAGATCAGGCGCGCAAACCTCTGAGAGTAAAAATTGACCTGTATGACCTCGACCTTGACCTATACTTTTGAAAATTAGGTCAGTTTATTTAGTATAAGTCTATTATATATAGTTTATTAGGAAACTATAATTGATCAGTTAATATATGAGTAATGGTCAATTGAAATATAGAAAAAATTTATTTCAAAGGGGTCAATGACCTTGAAAAATAGGTCAGAGGTATAGGGTTACATTGGACAATTTAATTAGGTCACATAGGACTATGTACACAAATTATTTGAAAATTTTTCGAGAACATTTTTCGGAAAGAAAAATAATAATAAAAATACTTACGAAAATAAGAAACTTCACCTATGGTATAGGTGAAGTTTAATAACTAGAGAACACGGTAATTGTCATCACAGACAATTACAAAGAATTTACCTTTACTTTTAAATAAACTTGGCCTGTAAACCGACAGACAAATGGACATATGGACTAAACTTCGCCTGTAAATGGATGGACAAATGGACAGATGGATGAAACCGACGGACTGCCAAACACATGCTGACAGTGATTCCTCACCATGACTGCGACTCTGACTCCAACTCCAACTCTGAATCCTGATCAGATCTCCGATTCAGACTACTGACTCTCACTCCTGACACAGACTCTTTTCTCTGACCCGGACTCCTGGCTCAGACTCATGACTGTAACGGCTGATGCCAAATCCTTCCTCTGATTCCTGTCTCGACTCAACACAGCCTCAGAGTCGTGACTCAGAGTCGTGACTAGGAGTCGTGACTCAGAGTCGTGACTCAGAGTCATGACTCAGAGTCGTGACTCAGAGTCGTGACTCAGAGTCGTGACTCAGAGTCGTGACTCAGAGTCGTGACTCAGAGTCGTGACTCAGAGTCGTGACTCAGAGTCGTGACTCAGAGTCGTGACTCAGAGTCGTGACTCAGAGTCGTGACTCAGAGTCGTGACTCAGAGTCGTGACTCAGAGTCGTGACTCAGAGTCGTGACTCAGAGTCGTGACTCAGAGTCGTGACTCAGAGTCGTGACTCAGAGTCGTGACACAGAGTCGTGACTCAGAGTCGTGACTCAGAGTCGTGACACTGAGGTGTGACACTGAGGTGTGACACTGAGGTGTGACACTGAGGTGTGACACTGAGGTGTGACACTGAGGTGTGACACTGAGGTGTGACACTGAGGTGTGACACTGAGGTGTGAGTCCCGACTTCAGCGGCCTGACTCAGAGCCCTGATGCAAAGTCCTGTTGCAAAATCCTAACTCAGAGTCCTTGATTCAGAGTCCTGACTCAGAGTCCTCACTCAGAGTCCTCACTCAAAGTCCTGCCTGAGTCCTGAGTGAAAGTCCTGACTGACAGTCCTGACTGACAGTCCTGACTGAAAGTCCTGACTGACAGTCCTGACTGACAGTCGTGACTGACAGTCGTGACTCAGAGTCGTGACTCAGAGTCGTGACTCAGAGTCGTGACTCAGAGTCGTGACTCAGAGTCGTGACTCAGAGTCGTGACTCAGAGTCGTGACTCAGAGTCGTGACTCAGAGTCGTGACTCAGAGTCGTGACTCAGAGTCGTGACTCAGACAGTCCTGACTGACAGTCCTGACTGACAGTCTTGACTGACAGTCTTGACTCAGAATTGTGACTCAGAATCGTGACTCAGAGGCCTGACTGACAGTCCTGACTGACAGTCCTGACTGAAAGTCCTGACTGACAGTCCTGACTGACAGTCCTGACTGACAGTCCTGACTGACAGTCCTGACTGACAGTCCTGACGAACAGTCCTGACTGACAGTCCTGACTGACAGTCCTGACTGACAGTCCTGACCGAAAGTCCTGACTGACAGTCCTGACTGACAGTCTTGACTGACAGTCGTGACTCAGAGTCGTGACTCAGAGTCGTGACTCAGAGTCGTGACTCAGAGTCGTGACTCAGAGTCGTGACTCAGAGTCGTGACTCAGAGTCGTGACTCAGACAGTCGTGACTGACAGTCCTGACTGACAGTCCTGACTGACAGTCCTGACTGACAGTCTTGACTGACAGTCTTGACTCAGAATTGTGACTCAGAATCGTGACTCAGAGGCCTGACTGACAGTCCTGACTGACAGTCCTGACTGAAAGTCCTGACTGACAGTCCTGACTGACAGTCCTGACTGACAGTCCTGACTGACAGTCCTGACTGACAGTCCTGACGAACAGTCCTGACTGACAGTCCTGACTGACTGTCCTGACTGACAGTCCTGACTGACAGTCCTGACTGACAACAGCATGACAGCAGCCTACCTGACTCACAGTCCTGACTCACAGATCCCGACTCACAGTCAGCCTCACAGGCCCGACTCCTGACCCCTACTCCTGACCCCTACTCCTGACTCAAACTCCTGACTCAAACTCCTGACTCAAACTCCTGACTCAAACTCCTGACTCAAACTCCTGACTCCAACTCCTGACTCAGTCATTTGAGACTGTAATATGTATATAAACATTAGACAGTAGTGTACACTGGCCCCGTCACCTGAAACGGCCCAAACAGCTTTCCAAATATGGTTAATGTATGCTAATATATGCGGCCAGCCTGTGTTGGAGTGTGAAACCGTCTCACCTGCATCATGTGAAAATGAATTTTTGGCTGACAATTTCTTCATTTTTCTGACCTTTTGACCTCAGTTGCTTCGAGTTGACTGTACCTACAGACTTGTCATTTGCCAAAACTTACCGCAAGTATTTGGTCAAGCTTGTCAATTAAAATCAAAAGAATTGGAACTTTCCTTGCTAGTTAAAAAAAATCATTTGTGAAAACGATCAATTTTCAGTTCATCTTTGACCTCAAATTTGAGCTTGCGGAAATTGTCACAGGTGAAAATTAATGTGCTCATGTGTTGCCAGTATGTGATCTAGGGGGGTCATTTAATTTACAAAAAGCTGTAGGAGTAATATTTCCCACTCAAATTAAATCATTTATGCAAAATGTCATCGAAGTTGCAAAGTACCACTTTTCACAATTTTTTACAAATTAAGTTGAAGATATGAAACAATTCCAATAGGGGGCTTTTGATAACCATATTAGTGACCAGTATATCTCAGACTTTTAAGAGGATTGGAGGAAAATAACATAATTTTCAGAATTTTTGAAAAATTCAACTTTTTTGAATTTGATTGCTCATATCACCTTCAAATATCACCTATAGGTCAAAATTTTTGGTCAATATAGTCTTTTTGAGTAAAGTTAAGGGTAGTTCATTATACATTTTGATTACCTCAGACTATTCCTTCATGGAGATTTTACAATTCAACCTAAATTTCGAACACTTGAAATTCAAAAAATGCCATATTTCAAAAAGTATTGCACATATCCAAACTATATCACATTCTTGCACTGGCCCAAGATACTGGCCAACTTTTCCCACAATCAGCATCTTCCTATCTCTTACGTAACTTGAGATCTAGAGTGACAATTCAAAACTGCTCATGCATCAATAGCCCTTTACCCGTTGGACCAACTCTCATATGACCAGGACCAAAATGTTGAAAACAACTTTTTATCACAAGATTTTGATTCTTGACTCATTATCTCAAATACTTCTTGAGTTATAGGCCTTGAAAGTTTACTCATTTTCGACTTTGAACGGCTCTGTGAAAAAGACAACTGTGAAAATGACATCAAATGACCCAATTACGTAATGGCCAACAACTGACCTATACTGTGACCAACTTTCATCAACATAAACCCATTTTGAAATAAAAAGAATAATAATAATAATAATAATAATAATAACTAGAGAACACGGTAATTGTCATCACGGACAATTACAAAGAATTTACCTTTAATTTTAACTAAACTTTGCCTGTAAATTGACAGACAAATGGACTTTACCTTTACTTTTGACTAAACTTGGCCTGTAAACAGACAGACAAATGGACGGCTGGACAGATGGATGAAACCGACGGACTGACAGACACATGCGGACTCTGACTCCTGACCATAATTCCGACTCCGACTCTGAATCCTGGTCAGCTTCCTGATCAGATCTACAATTCAGACTACTGACTCTCAATCCTGACGCTGACTCTTTTCTCTGATGCTGGACTCAGACTCCTGGCTCAGAGTTGCGACTTCAGCTGCTGATGCCAAATCCTTCCTCAGACTCAACACGGCCTCAGGAGTCCTGACTCAGAGTCCTGACTCAGAGTCCTGACTCAGAGTCCTGACTCAGAGTCCTGACTCAGAGTCCTGACTCGCAGTCCTGACTCGGAGTCCTGACTCAGAGTCCTGACTCAGAGTCCTGACTCAGAGTCCTGACTCGCAGTCCTGACTCGGAGTCCTGACTCAGAGTCCTGACTCAGAGTCCTGACTCAGAGTCCTGACTCAGAGTCCTGACTCAGAGTCCTGACTCAGAGTCCTGACTCAGAGTCCTGACTCAGAGTCCTGACTCAGAGTCCTGACTCAGAGTCCTGACTCAGAGTCCTGACTCAGAGTCCTGACTCAGAGTCCTGACTCAGAGGCCTGACTCAGAGTCGTGACTCAGAGTCTTGACTCAGAGTCGTGACTCAGAGTCGTGACTCAGAGTCTTGACTCAGAGTCCTGACTCAGAGTCCTGACTCAGAGTCCTGACTCAGAGTCCTGACTCAAAGGCCTGGTGCAGAGACCTGGCTCTGAGTCCTGGCTCAGAGTCAGTACCCTGTCTGTGACTCCTGCACAATACACCCTCCTCAGATGCCTGACTCTAGACTCGTGGCTCCTCCTCTGTGTCCTGACTCCAATCCCTGACTCTGACTTCCACCTCCAACTCATAACTCGAACTCCCACTCTAATTCCTGAGTCCAACACCTGACTCAAACTCCTGACACTGTCATAATGGAATGTCCCTTTGTCATTGTGTGGACAGACAAATGGACGGACTGAAAGACACATGTAATGAAAACATTAGACCCATCCTGCTGCACGGCATCTACACTTGTGTTGACAGAAAGACAGACAGACCGACAGACACATGTGAATGAAATTATCTCAACTCCTGCCTCCACGTCCACCTGATGACTCCACATCCTGACTTCAACTCCTGTCTCCAACTCCTGACTCCATCGCCTGACTCTAACTCCTGACTCCTAAGTTTGACTCCTGCCCTCAACTCCTGACTCAGTCATTTGAGACAACATTGTATAAACATAAGGCTGTAATGTGCATGTTCACTGGCCCCGTCACCAGAAACAGCCAGAAGAGCTTGCCATATATGGCTAATGTATGCTAATATATGCGGCCAGCCTGCGTTGGAGTGTGAAAGCCTCTCACCTGCATCATGTGAAAATGAATTTTTTGCTGACCATTTCTTGATTTTTCTGACCTTTTGACCTTTATTGCTTCGAGTTGACTGTACCTACAGGCTTGCCATTTGCCACAACTTACCGCAAGTATTTAGTCAAGGTTGTCAATTAAAATCAAAAAAATTGGAACCTTCCTTGCTAGTTAAAAAAAATCATTTGTGAAAACAATCAATTTTCATTTCATCTTTGAGCTCAAATTTGACCTTGAGGAAATTGTCACAGGTGAAAATTAATGTGTTCATGTGTTGCCAGTACGTGATATAGGGGGGTCATTTAATTTACAGAAAGCTGTAGGAGTGATATTTCCCACTCAAATTAAATCATTTATGCAAAATGTCATGTAAGTTGCTAAGGGCTATTTTTCACAATTTTTTACAAAACAAGTTGAGGACATGAAACAATTCTAATAGGGGGCTTTTGATAACCATATTAGTGACCAGTATATCTCAAAAATTTAAGAGCATTGGTGGAAAATAACATAATTTTCAGAATTTTTCAAAAATTCAACTTTTTAAACTTTAATGGCTCATATCACCTTCAAATATCACCCATAGGTCAAATTTTTTGGTCAATATAGTCTTTTTGGGAAAAGTTAAGGGTAGTTCCTTATACATTTTGATCACCTCAGACTATTCCTTCATGGAGATTTTACAATTTTTCCTAAATTTCGAACACCCAATATTGAAAAATTGCCATATTTCAAAAAGTATTACGCATATCCAAACTATATCACATTCTTGCACTGGCCCAAGATACTGGCCAACTTTTCCCACAATCAGCATCTTCCTATCTCTTACGTAACTTGAGATCTAGAGTGACAATTAAAAACTGCTCATGCATCAGTAGCCCTTTACCCGTTGGACCAACTCTCATATGACCAGGGACCAAAATGTTGAAAACAACTTTTTATCACAGGATTTTGACTCTTGACTCATTATCTCAAATACTTTTTGAGTTATAGGCCTTGAAAGTTTACTCTTTTTCGACTTTGAACGGCTCTGTGAAAAAGACAACTGTGAAAATGACATCAACTAACCCAATTACGTAACGACCAACAACTGACCTATACTGTGACCAACTTTCATCAACGTAAACCCATTTTGAAATAATAAGAATAATAATAATAATAGCAAAAACAAATAGAATTTACCATAGGTAAATTCTTAACTAGAGAAAACGGTAATTGTCATCAGGGACAATTACAAAGAATTTACCTTTACTTTCAACTAAAGTTTGCCTGTAAATGGACAGACCAATGGAGAGATGGATGCAACCGACGGACTGAGAAATCACATGGGGACTCTGTTTCCTCACCATGACTGCGACTCAGAGTCCTGACTCAGAGTCCTGACTCAGCATCCTGACTCAGAGTCCTGACTCAGAGTCCTGACTCAGAGTCCTGACTCAGAGTCCTGACTCAGAGTCCTGACTCAGAGTCCTGACTCAGAGTCCTGACTCAGAGTCCTGACTCAGAGTCCTGACTCAGCATCCTGACTCAGACTCCTGATTCAAAGGCCTGCCTCAGAGTCCTGACTCAGAGTCCTGACTCAGAGTCCTGACTCATATTCCTGACTCAAAGTCCTGACTCAGCGGTCCTGACTCAGAGTCCTGACTCAGAGTCCTGACTCAGAGTCCTGACTCAGAGTCCTGACGCAGAGTCCTGACTCAGAGTCCTGGCTCAGAGTGCTGACTCCGAGTCCTGACTCAGAGTCCTGACTCACAGGCCTGACTCAGAGTCCTGATGCAGAGTCCGGACTCAGCGTCCTGACTCAGCGTCCTGACTCAGAGTCCTGACTCAGGGTCCTGACTCATATTCCTGACTCACAGTCCTGACTCACAGTACTGGCTCAAAGTCCTGACTCAAAGTCCTGACTCAGAGTCCTGACTCAGCGTCCTGACTCAGAGTCCTGACTCAGAGTCCTGACGCAGAGTGCTGACGCAGAGGCCTGACTCAGTGCGTCCTGACTCAGCGGCCTGACTCAGAGGTGACTCAGAGTCCTGACTCACATCCCTGACTCAGAGTCCTAACCTAGGGGCCTGACTCAGGGTCCTGACTCACAGACCTGACTCAGAGTCCTGACCGAGTGTCCTGACTCCTAGTCCTGACTCCTAGTCCTGACTCCGAGTCCTGATTCTGAGGCCTGAATCCGAGTCCTGTCTCAGAGACCTGACTCTGAGTCCTGACTCAGTGCGTCCTGACTCAGCGGCCTGACTCAGAGTCCTGCCTAAGACTCCTGACTCCGAGTCCTCACTCTGAGTCCTGACGCCGAGTCCTGACTCCGCGTCCTGACTCCGAGTCCTGACTCCGAGTCCTGACTCCGAGTCCTGACTCCGAGTCCTGACTCCGAGTCCTGACTCCGAGTCATGACTCCGAGTCATGACTCTGAGTCCTGACTCAGTGCGTCCTGAATCAGCGGCCTGACTCAGAGTCGAGACCCAGAGTTCTGACTCAGATCCGTGGCCCGAATCAGGGTCCTGACTCACAGACCTGACTCAGAGACCTGACTCAGAGT
Organism: Platynereis dumerilii; assembly: GCA_026936325.1. Lineage (NCBI taxonomy): Eukaryota > Metazoa > Annelida > Polychaeta > Phyllodocida > Nereididae > Platynereis > Platynereis dumerilii. Next base: position 77,452,665 of record JAPTHN010000001.1, on the reverse strand, counting down.
CCACCGAGGGTCCTGACTCCTAGTCGTGACTCCGAGTCCTGATTCCGAGGCCTGACTCCGAGTCCTGACTCAGAGGCCTGCCTCAGAGTGCTGACTCAGATTCCTGTCTCTGAGGCCTGACTCTGAGTTCTGACTCTGAGCCCTACCTCCAAGTCCGGCCTCAGAGTCCTGCCTCAGAGGCCTTTCTCAGATGCCTGACTCAGAGTCCTGACTCCGAGTCCTGACTCAGATGCCTGACTCCAAGTCCTGCCTCAGATCCCTGACTGAGATCCCTGACTCTGAGGCCTGACTCCGAGTCCTGACTCTGAGCCCTGTCTCCAAGTCCGGCCTCAGAGTCCTGCCTCAGAGGCCTGCCTCAGATGTCTGACTCAGAGTCCTGACTCCGAGTCCTGACTCAGATGCCTGACTCCGAGACCTGACTCAGATGTCTGACTCAGAGTCCTGCCACAGAGTCCTGACCCAAGAGTCCTGACTCGGGGACCTGACTCACAGACCTGACTCAGAGACCTGACTCAGTTTTCTGACTCACAGACTTGACTCACAGACCTGACTCACAGACCTGACTCACAGACCTGACTCACAGACCTGACTCACAGACCTGACTCAGGGACATGACTCAGAGACCTGACTCAGTGCCCTGGATCAGAGTCCTGACTACAACTCCTATCTCCAACTGCACTCGGTCATTTGAGACTGTAATATGTATATAAACATAAGTCAGTAGCATACACTGGCCCCGTCACCTGAAACGGCCAGAACAGCTTTTCATATATGGTTAATGTATGCTAATATATGCGGCCAGCCTGCGTTGGAGTGTGAAATGGTGTCACCTGCATCATGTGAAAATGAATTTTTTTGCTGACCATTTGGTCATTTTTTGACCTTTTGACCTTTACTGCTCAGAGATGGCTGTAGCTACAGACTTGTTGTTTACCACAATTGACAACAACAATTCAGTTCACATTGTCCTTTAAAATTAAGAAAATTGAGACATTCCTTCTGAGTTGAAAAAAATCATCTCTGAAAATGGTCAATTTTCATTTCATCTTTGACCTCAAATTTGACCATGATGAATGAGACTACTTGTCAAATTTTATGTGCTCATGTGATTGCCAGAATGTCATTTTGGGTTTCATTTAATTTACAGAAAGCTGTAGGAGTGATATTTCCCACTCAAATTAAATCATTTCTGCAAAATGTCATGTAAGTTGCAAAGTACAAATTTTCACAATTTTTTACAAATTAAGTTGAGGATATGAAACAATTCTAATAGGGGGCTTTTGATAACCATATTAGTGACCAGTATATCTCAGACTTTTAAGAGGATTGGTGGAAAATAACATAATTTTCAGAATTTTTCAAAAATTCAACTTTTTTGACTTTGATGGCTCATATCACCTTCAAATATCACCTATAGGTCAAATTTTTTGGTCAATATAGTCTTTTTGGGAAAAGTTAAGGGTAGTTCATTATACATTTTGTTCACCTCAGACTATTCCTTCATGGAGATTTTACAATTCCACCTAAATTTTGAACACTCGATATTGAAAAATCGCCATATTTCAAAAAGTATGGCACATATCCAAACAATATCACATTCTTGCACTGGCCCAAGACACTGGCCAACTTTTGCCACAATCAGCATCTTCCTATCTCTTACGTAACTTGAGATCTAGAGTGACAATTCAAAACTGCTCATGCATCAGTAGCCCTTTACCCGTTGGACCAACTCTCATATGACTGAGACCATAATGTTGAAAACAACTTTTTATCACAGGATTTTTACTCTTGACTCATTATCTCAAATACTTTTTGAGTTATAGGCCTTGAAAGTTTACTCATTTTCGACTTTGAACGGCTCTGTGAAAAAGACAACTGTGAAAATGACATCAAATGACCCTATTACGTAATGGCCAACAACTGACCTATACTGTGACCAACTTTCATCAACGTAAATCCATTTTGAAATAAAAAGAATAATAATAATAATAATAGCAAAAACAAATAGAATTTACCATAGGTAAATTCTTAACTAGATGGCTATAACTGACCATGGTCAGTGATGAAGAATTTACCAATATATTTATTATTTAAAGGTATATTGTATATGTTTATGTGTACAGACTATTGTGGGAATGCTCATGCTTAATTTAGTTTATTTAGTTTAGTTTATTTAATTCAGTTTAGCTTATTTAGTTTAATTAATTTAGTTTAGTTTATTTAGTATAGTTTACTCAGTTTGGTTTATTTAGTTAAGTACATTTAATTTTGTTTTATTGACCACTTGACAAGAAAAAAACAAATATGAACATTCACGTACTTAGCATCATAGATATAGTAAGATCAGTTTAATGTATCACATTAACACAATAAGTCCATGCAACTTTTATACTGATTTTGTATTTCTTCACTGCAAAATTGACTTCTTTCAGCTCAGGGCACTAATTTGGTTATAATACGTAAAGTTGAATTTTTCAGGGTTGACCGATCTTTTTAACTATTGATGCTACACCAAAATGAACATTAAACAAAATGAAGAGGAGAATCTGAGGTATTCAGAACTGCTTTCATCATTCCTATACCTTAATTAGAACCGAAGATAGAACCGATTGAATTAATGACAAAAATGTGAAATATCACCAAAAAATTGACTCTGAAAAATGTCAAGTTTTGAACATTATTTTGATCTCCAAGGCAAACGATTTACAGCAGAGCCTTGAAATTGCACACACTACTGTAAAAGTGTTAGGATTACATCTTCAAAGAGTATAAATTTTTTTGAAGATTTCCTTCTTTGTCAAAAAAATGTTAAAGTGTAAAATCGTGACCAAAAACATGAAATTTTCAGGGTCCGGCGATCTTTTTAACTAGCAGAGATACGTTAAAATGCATAGAAAACAAATACTAGAGGAGGTTATGGCCTTTCCGAATATGCCTTCAGTTGTTCTCTAGCTTAATTAGAACCGGAGATACAGGCCATCAAAGTTTGGGTACAAGTGCGAAATTGGAAAATGAGCAGTCAATTTAGCTGTCATTTTTTGACCTTCTGACCTTTATTATGCAATGTACATCAGTCCGAGGAACTTAAAACTTTGCAAGGGTCCTCTAGGGTACTGTGGCACCAAACACTGAAGAGATTGTGGAAATTCCTCAATTATTTCCTAGTTTAAAAAATTAGGTATCTCAAATATCCAATTTTGCCAAATATTTGACCTTGAGTTTGACCTTGAAAATACCTTTCTAGGTCAAAACCAATATTTTTCCCAGATTGGAAATGTGTGACATAGGGGGGGTCATTTTATTATTTGAACTATGTAGGATCAATATTTATTGCTCGAGAGGGCAAAAATAGGCTGATTTTACATGTTGCGCGGTATGCAATATTTGGAATTTTTTTATAAATCAGCATGAGGAGATAGATCAATTCCGATTGCAGGGTTTAAACAATCCAGCTGCCGGCTATAAGAATCTATAATATGATCCCGATATCTTTGAAAAAACATAATTGTTGGAATTTTTGAAAATGTAGTAAATTGAAACTTTGACGGGTCATATGACCTTGAAAAATGAGGTCAAGGTCAAATTTTAAGATTGGTATGGGGTGTAAATGGGTATATTTGGGGGGGTTCATTATACATTTGCATTACCTAAAATGACTCCTTCACAGATTTTGAACTCATGCACCTCAAATTTAGCAAATACACCGCACCAAAATGGCCGCTATTCCATAAATACTTGCAATATCAAAATAAAAAATATACACTGCACTGGCCCGTACCATAGGTCAACTTTTGGCACTATGAGCATGCTGCTATCATTTATGGTTTTTGCCGAACTCGAAACAATTCGAAAATGACCTAAATATTCAATGTGGAATGTTCCGCTTGAGTGATTTTGATTATTTTTTCGCCAAAGTATAGAATTTTATTGTTTATGGACAGAAACTAAAGCAAATTACTCTACTTTATTAGTTTATTCAGATATAGTACATCAAAATATACTAAAATTGACACTAAAAAGGTCCTATATACCATAAAAATAAAAATTCAAACTCAGGACCGGAATACAGTAGTCTACAAGTATACAGGTACATTCACAAAAATAATCAAGAAAATCGAAACAACTTTTTCGGAAATAATAATAATAATAATAATAATAAGAATAATACCAAAAACAATAAGAATTTACCATATATGGTAAATTCTTAATAATAACTAGAAATCGGGTAACCGCGATGCGGTGACAAAACTTCACCAATCATAGAAATTATTGGCAATGAAATGAAAGTGAGAAATCACGGAAATGATATGGGAAATGATAATGGAAATAATGAACTTGAACATGAACTTGAACTTGAACATGAACAAAGTTACATGCAATGTATTAAACATACAAAATCACTTGCAATATCATGCTAAATCATATCACATGCAATATCAATTTATTACCTGTAATTTTGCATGTCAATTAAAATGTACATAGTGTCCACAGATATATGAAAGTACTTATAAACTATCTGTCCATGGACTAGTTGTGATGTGACATATAGTCAGCAGACAGATAAACCCTGCAATAAACCTTGCAATAAACCCTTACTGAAACATATCAATCCCTTTGTGGTCATACGCTGACTGATGCACTGACTGATACACTGACTGACACAAAAATATCCTGAGGGTCAGGGAATATTGTAATGGTCAGAGCTACAAGAAAAAATTCAGAGAATGAAAACAGGAGGAGAATTAGAGCTTCATTAATATAATATACATAGAAAATAACATGGACCAGTACATGGACAGTATATGGACCAGTCCACTGACCAGTCCATTGACCAGTACATGAACCAGCACATCAACCAGTGCATGAACCAGCGCATCAATCAGAACATCAACCAGTAGATGATCCAGTGCATCAACCAGTACATCAACCCATACATCAACCCGTACATCAGCCCATACATCAACCCGTACATCAACCCTGACATCAACCAGTACATCAACCCGTACATCGATTAGAGTTACTGCTAGAGCAGAATTTTGGCTTTCCAAATCTATTTTCACATTCTCTGCTGTAACTTTATCAGAACCGGAGATACGACAGATTCAAATAATGGTACAATTCAAATAACTATATGGACTTCAGAAATTTCTGAAAAAAAAATGTATTTTTTAAACTTAAAATTACTCTAGAACCAAAACGGTTCCATGAAAACATATATAACTTGCCAGTTTTATGTAAACGAAAGATGAAAATATGCTCAGAAAGCTTCATTGAAATAAAATGATTATTTCCTTGTCAAAATGATGATAAATTGTGAAAATTTGACAAAAAACATGAATTTTTCAGGGTCCGGCGATCTTTTTAACCGTCACAGCTACCATAAAATGTTCAAATATGCCAGCTAGAGGTGAATGCGGGCTTTTCGAATCTGTTTTCAGATTTTCTTTGACTTAAATAGGACCGGAGATACAGCGGATTGAAATGATGGTACAACTCAGAAATATGGCCTTTAAGATATTCCTGAAAATATGAAGTTTTAACTTGAAATCACTCTAGAATCGAAACGGTTGAATGGAGATATATATAACTTGGCAGGATTATGTAAATAGAAGTTAGAAATATGTCTAGAAAGGTTCATCACAAAAGAATGATTCTTTCCCTGTCAAAAAATTGATATATTGTGAAAATATGACAAAAAACATGAAATTTTGAGGGTCCGGCGATCTTTTAAACTGTCAGAGCTATGACAAAATGTTCAATATATGGATACTAGAGGAGAACTTGGGCTTTCCAAATCTATTTTCAGATTCTCTGTAACTGAATTAGGACCGGAGCTACAGCCGATTGAAATAACGCTATAATTGAGAAATGTGAAAAAATATCGTAAATTTTTCCTTCATTTTTTGACGTTATGACCTTTACGGGGTGACGTAGGTCAGTCCGAGGACCTTGAAAATTTACATGATGCCTCTAGGCTATTGTAGCAAGTATGTCTGGCATTTTTGTAACAATATCTTGATTCCTTGTCTGGGAAAAAAATCACATGTCAAAAACGTACAATTTTTCGTCATATTTGACCTTGAATTTGACCTTGAATTTGACCTTGAAAATCATTTTCTAGGTCAAAACCAATATGATTTTCAGAATCAACATGTGAAAATGGGGGGATCAATTAATTATTGTCACTCTCTCGGATCGATATTTCCATGTCAAAAAGACGATAATTTGTCATTTTTCAACATTGTCCGGTTTGCGATATTTGGAATTTTGTAGAAAATTAAGGTAAAACGTTAGAGGTCTTTGGATTGCATATTATGAATCTGCATATTTTTGTCTGTCTAGAGAAAAAAAATCAAAGTGATATCATGAAAAAGACATAGTTTTCAGAATTTTTGAAAATAAGCACTTTTCACACTTTGAAGAGCCAAATGACCTTGAAAAATGAGGTCAAGGTCAAATTTGAAGGTGGATATGGGGGTTTTAGGGGTATCTTTGGGGGGGTTCACTATACATTGTTATGGCCTAAAATCGATATTTCAAGGTGAGATACCCAAGGTCACCTGTTTTGACGACGCGGTCAATCTTTAAAATTACGTAACTCAAAAACTAAGCATGGGATCATCACAAAAGTGAGTCACTGCAATGCGTATGTCATTCGGGCAACTTTTGGTGTCATGCATGTAACTCTATGACTTGCGGATTCTGACTTCCCGTGCGCAAACCTCTGAGAGTGAAATGGCACCTGTACAATAGTGACCTTGACCTAGTTTCTTGAAATTGGGTCAGATTATGTAATTTATATGTGAGACATGTAATCTAGATGGAAAATGAAATTTGCATGTAATTTTGTGAGATATGATTACTTAAAGTAAATGAAAAAACTGACTTTGAAGTGACCTGTGACCTTGAAAAATAGGTCAAGGTCATTCCGATTTTTACAGTGTAATATGGTCATGTAAAACTCCATATGTGATTTTTTTGAGATTTTTTTGAAGAAATTTTTGTCTGGAAAAATAATAATAACTAGAGAACACGGTAATTGTCATCACGGACAATTACAAAGAATTTACCTTTACTTTCAACTTAACTTGGCCTATAAATGGACAGACAAATTGACAGATGGATGAAGCTGACAGACTGACAAACACATTCTGACTCTGTTTCCTCACCATGACTGCGACTCTGACTCCGACTCCAACTCTGAATCCTGATCAGATCACCGATTCAGACTACTGACTCTCACTCCTGTCGCAGACTCTTTTGTCTGATGACTGACTCAGGCTCCTGGCTCTGACTTGTGACTTCAACACTACTGATGCTAAATCCTTCTGACTCAGAGTCCTGACTCAGAGTCCTGACTCAGAGTCCTGACTCAGAGTCCTGACTCAGAGTCCTGACTCAGAGTCCTGACTCAGAGTCCTGACTCAGAGTCCTGACTCAGAGTCCTGACTCAGAGGCCTGACTCAGAGTCCTGACTCAGAGTCCTGACTCAGAGTCCTGACTCAGAGTCCTGACTCAGAGTCCTGACTCAGAGTCCTGACTCAGAGTCCTGACTGACAGTCCTGACTGACAGTCTGACTGACGGACAGTCTGACTGACGGACAGGCTGACTGACGGACAGTCTGACTGACAGTCCTGACTGACAGTCCTGACTGACAGTCCTGACTGACAGTCCTGACTGACAGACCTGACTGACAGACCTGACTGACAGTCCTGACTGACAGTCCTGACTGACAGTCCTGACTGACAGTCCTGACTGATAGTCCTGACTGACAGTCCTGACTGACAGTCCTGACTGACAGTCCTGACTGACAGTCCTGACTGATAGTCCTGACTGACAGTCCTGACTGACAGTCCTGACTGACAGTCCTGACTGACAGTCCTGACTGACAGTCCTGACTGACAGTCCTGACTGACAGTCCTGACTCCGAGTCCTGACTGACAGTCCTGACTGACAGTCCTGACTGACAGTCCTGACTGACAGTCCTGACTGACAGTCCTGACTGACAGTCCTGACTGACAGTCCTGACTGACAGTCCTGACTGACAGTCCTGACTGACAGTCCTGACTCCGAGTCCTGACTGACAGTCCTGACTGACAGTCCTGACTGACAGTCCTGACTGACAGTCCTGACTGACAGGCCTGACTGACAGTCCTGACTGACAGGCCTGACTGACAGTCCTGACTGACAGTCCTGACTCCAAACAGCATGACAGCAGACTACTGTTCCAATCAGTAGGCCTGCCCTTGTAACCAGCACTCACCTGAACTGGCCAGAGGAGCACTCCATATATGGCTAATGTATGCTAATTTATGCGGCCACAATGTCTTACAGTGTGAACCTGTCACACCTGCATCATGTGAAAATGAATTTTTTGCTGACCATTTTGTCATTTTTTTGACCTTTTGACCCTCACTTCTCAGAGATGGCTGTAGCTACAGACTTGTCATTTGCCACAACTTAATGCAAGTATTTGGTCTACATCTTCCTTTAAAATCAAGAAAATTGAAATATTTCTTTCTAGGTAAAAATAATCATCTGCCAAGATGATCAATTTTCACTTCATGTTTGACCTCAAATTTGACCTTGCGGAAATTGTCACAGGTGAAAATGAATGTGCTCATGTGATTGCAGTATGTGGTATTGGGGGGTCATTTAATTTACAGAAAGCTGTAGAAGTGATATTTCCCACTCAAATTAAATGATTTTTGCAAAATGTCATGTAAGTTGCGAAGTACCATTTTTCACAATTTTTTACAAATTAAGTTGAGGATATGAGACAATTGTCATAGGGGGCTTTTGATAACCATGTTTTTGAGTAGTAAACACCAGACTTTCCATTTGATTGGTTGAAAATAACATAATTTTCAGAATTTTTGGAAAATTGTACTTTTTAAACTTTAATGGCTCATATCACCTTCAAATATCATCTTTTTGTCCAATTTTTTGGTCAAAATAGTCTTTTTGGGTAAAATTAAGGGTAGTTCATTATACATTTTGATTACCTCAGACTACTGCTTCAAGGAGATTTTACAATTCCACCTAAATTTTGAACCCTTGATTTTGAAAAATTGCCATATTTCAAAAAGTAGTGTACAAATCCAAACCATATTGCACAATGCACTGGCCCCAGATACTGTCCAACTTTTGTCACAATCACCATGATTCCATCTATTACCTAACTTGAGATCTCTGTGACAGACCAAAAACTGCTCATTCTGCTCTAGCCCTTTACCCGTTGGACCAACTCTCATATCACTTGTACCAATACGTAGACAACAACTTTTTATCACACGATTTTGACTCTTGACTCATTATCTCAACAACTTTTTCAGTTATTCAACCTTTAAGTTTACAAATTTTCGACTTTGAACGCCTCTGTGAAAAAGACAACTGTGAAAATGACATCAAATGACCCACTTTCACAATACTGAATGACTGATTAACCTTCTGACCAACTTTCATCGCCATAGGACCATTTTGAAAAAAAAAGAAGAATAAGAATAATAATAATAAGAATAGCAAAAACAAATAGAATTTACCATAGGTAAATTCTTAACTAGAGAAAACGGTAATTGTCATCAGGGACAATTACAAAGAATTTACCTTTACTTTCAACTAAAGTTTGCCTGTAAATGGACAGACAAATGGACAGATGGATGCAACCGACGGACTGAGAAAACACATGCGGACTCTGTTTCCTCACCATGACTGCGACTCAGAGTCCTGACTCAGAGTCCTGACTCAGAGTCCTGACTCAGAGTCCTGACTCAGAGTCCTGACTCAGAGTCCTGACTCAGAGTCCTGACTCAGAGTCCTGACTCACAGTCCTGACTCAGAGTCCTGACTCAGAGTCCTGACTCAGAGTCCTGACTCAGAGTCCTGACTCACAGTCCTGACTCACAGTCCTGACTCAGAGTCCTGACTCAGAGTCCTGACTCAGAGGCCTGACTCACAGTCCTGACTCACAGTCCTGACTCACAGTCCTGACTCACAGTCCTGACTCACAGTCCTGACTCACAGTCCTGACTCACAGTCCTGACTCACAGTCCTGACTCACAGTCCTGACTCAGAATCCTGACTCACAGTCCTGACTCGCAGTCCTGACTCACAGTCCCGACTCAGAGCCCTGACTCACAGGCCTGACTCAGAGTCCTGACTCAGAGTCCTGACTCACAGTCCTGACTCACAGACCTGGCACACAGTCCTGACTCACAGTCCTGTCTCACAGTCCTGACTCACAGTCCTGGCTCACAGCCCCGATTCAGAGTCCTGACTCAGAGTCCTGACTCACAGTCCTGACTCACAGTCCTGACTCACAATCCTGACTCATAATCCTGACTCAGAGTCCTGGGTCACAGTCCTGACTCACAGTCCCCGACTCACAATCCTGACTCACAGTCCTGACTCACAGTCCTGACTCAGTCCTGACTCAGTCCTGACTCACAGACCTGACTCACAGACCTGACTCAGATTCCTGATTCATAATCCTGACTCAGAGTCCTGGGTCACAGTCCTGACTCACAGTCCTGACTCATAATCCTGACTCACAGTCCTGACTCACAGTCCTGACTCACAGTCCTGACTCACAGTCCTGACTCACAGTCCTGGCTCACAGTCCTGACTCAGAGTCCTGACTCACAATCCTGACTCAGAGTCCTGCCGCAGCGTCCTGACTCACAGTCCTGACGCAGAGTCCTGACGCAGAGTCCTGACTCAGAGTCCTGACTCAGAGTGCTGACTCAGAGTGCTGACTCAGAGTGCTGACTCAGAGACCTGACTCAGAGTCCCGACTCAGAGCCTGACTCAGAGTCCTGACTCAGAGTGCTAACTCAGAGTGCTGACTCAGCTACCTGACTCAGAGTTCTGTCTCAGAGTGCTGACTCAGAGTTCTCACTCAGAGTCCTTACTCATAGTCCTGACTCAGAATCCTTACTCAAGAGTCCTCACTCAGAGTCCTCACTCAGAGGCCTCACTCAGAGTCACTCAGAGTCCTGACTCAGCGTCCTGACTCAGCGTCCTGACTAAGAGTCCCGACCCCGAGTCCTGACAGCGAGTCCTAACCCCGAGTCCTGACTCCGAGTCCTGACGCCGTGTCCTGACTCCGTGTCCTGACTTGGTGTCCTGACTCCGTGTCCTGAACCGTTAGACGGTTGAACCTTTGAACCTAAGATCCTTTGAACCTAAGAACCTTCAACTGTAACTGTGACTCTTGACTCTCCCACACCCGATTTACTCAGGCTCAGAGCCTCAGACTCCTGACTCCAACTCTTACTCTTGACTTCGGCTGTGACTCTGAAACCTGACCACTCCTCATGACTCTGACTGCGACTCCTGAGTCTGACTCGTTTCAACTCTAACTGTGACTCCAAACTGTCACTCTAACCTCTTCAGTCCATCACTGTAGAATGTCCCTTTCCCATTGTATTGACGGACAGACGGACAGAAAAATGCGAATGAAGACATTAGACCCAACCTACAGAGTAGCCTCTACATGAATGTTGAGGGCCGGACAGACAGACCAGCAGACACATCATGCGATTGGAAAGATTAGACCCATCTTATGGAACACTTAAAAGTCATTGATGCTCACTGGCCCCGTCACCTGAAACGGCCAGAAGAGCTCTCCATATATGGCTAATGTATGCTAATTCATGCGGCCACCAAGTGTTGGTGTGTGAAATTGTCTCACCTGCATCATGTGAAAATGAATTTTTTGCTGACCATTTCATCATTTTCCTGACCTTTTGACCGTTACTGCTTAGAGATGGCTGTAGCTATAGACTTGCCATTTGCCATAACTTACCGCAAGTATTTGATCAACATTGTCACTCAAAATCAAGAAAATGTAAACATTCCTTCCTAGAAAAAAAAAATTATCTGTGAAAAGGTTCAATTTTCATTTCATCTTTGAACTCAAATTTGACCTTGAGGAAATTGTCACAGGTGAAAATGAATGTGCTCATGTGATTGCCAGTAATGATATAGGGGGGTCATTTAATTTACAGAAAGCTGTAGGAGTAACATTTCCAACTCAAATTAATTCATTTACGCAACACATCAGGTTTGTTGCAAAGTAACATTTTTCACAATTTTTTACATCTTAAGTTGAAAACATTAAACAATCTTCATTGGGGGCTTCTGATAACCTTATCTTTGACTACTAGACCCTAGACTTTGAAGAGGATTGGTTGAAAAAAACATAATTTTCAGAATTTTTGAAAAATCGTACTTTTTAAACTTTATGGGCTCATATCACCTTCAAAAATCACCTTTTGGTCCAATTTTTTGGTCAAAATAGTCTTTTTGGGTAAAGTTAAGGGTAGTTCATTAACATTTTGATCACCTCAGACCACTCCTTCATAGAGATTTTGCAATTCGACCTTAATTTCGAACACTCAATTTTGAAAAATTGTCATATCTCAAAAACTGCTGGACAAATCCAAACCATTTCTTGAACTGCATTGGTCCCAGATACAGGCTAACTTTTGCCACAATGACAATGCACCTATCTATTACATAACTTGAGATACTGATCGTAGACTGAAATGTGCTTGTGCATCAAAAGCCCTTTACTCGTTGGACCAACTGTCATATCAGTTTCACCAGTTCGTTCACAACAACTTTTTATCACAGCATTTTCACTCTTGACTCATTATCTTAAATACTTTTTCAGTTATTCAACCTTGAAGTTTCAAAATTTTCGACTTTGAACGCCTCTGTGAAAAAGACAACTGTGAAAATGACATCAAATGACCCACTTTCACAATACTGAATGACTGATTGACCTTCTGACCAACTTTCATTGCCGTAGGACCATTTTGAAACAAAAAAGAAGAATAAGAATAATAATAATAACTAGAGAACACGGTAATTGTCATCAGGGACAATTACAAAGAATTTACCTTTACTTTCAACTAAACTTTGCCTGAAAATGGACAGACAAATGGACAGATGGATGAAACTGACGGACTGACAAACACATGCTGACTCTGTTTCTCCACCATGACTGCGACTCCGACTCCAACTCTGAATCCCGATCAGCTTCTTGATCAGATCTCCGATTCAGACTACTGACTCTCACTCCTGACGCAGACTCTTTTCTCTGATGACTGACTCAGACTCCTGGCTCAGACTTGTGACTTCAACTGCTGATGCTAAATCCTGACTGACGGTCCTGACTGACGGTCCTGACTGACGGTCCTGACTGACGGTCCTGACTGACGGTCCTGACTGACGGTCCTGACTGACAGTCCTGACTGACAGTCCTGACTGACAGTCCTGACTCAGAAATGTCAGAGTCCTGACAGAGAGGCCTGACTCAGAATCGTGACTCAGAGTCCTGACATACGGTCCTGACATACGGTCCTGACTGACGGTCCTGGCTGACGGTTCTGACTGACGGTCCGGACTGACGGTCCTGACTGACGGTCCTGACTGACGGTCCTGACTGACAGTCCTGACTGACAGTCCTGACTGACAGTCCTGACTCAGAAATGTCAGAGTCCTGACTGAGAGTCCTGACTCAGAATCGTGACTCAGGGTCCTGATTGACGGTCCTGACTGACGGTCCTGACTGACGGTCCTGACTGACGGTCCTGACTGACGGTCCTGACTGACGGTCCTGACTGACGGTCCTGACTGACGGGCCTGACTGACGGGCCTGACTGACGGTCCTGACTGACGGTCCTGACTGACGGTCCTGACTGACGGTCCTGACTGACGGTCCTGACTGACGGTCCTGACTGACGGACCTGACTGACGGTCCGGACTGAGGGTCCGACTCAGAGTCCCTGACTCCGAGTTCCTGACTCCGAGTTCCTGACTCTGAGGCCTGATGCTGCTCTTTTCTCTGATGCCTGACTCAGACTCCTGGCTCAGAGGCGTGACTCCGAGTCGTGACTCCGAGTCCTGACGCTCAGGCTGACTCCCAGTCCTGACTCACAGTCCTGACTCGCAGTCCTGCATCCGAGTCCTGACTCCGAGTCCTGACTCCGAGGCCTGGCTCAGAGTCCTGACTCCGAGGCCAGACGCCGAGTCCTGCGTCCGAGTCCTGACTCAAGAGTCCTGACTGAGCGTCCTGACTGAGCGTCCTGACTCCGAGTCCTGACTACGCGTCCTGACTCCAAATCCTCACTCCAGGTCCTAACTTTGAGTCGAGTCCTGACTCCGAGTCCTGGCTCCGAGTTTAGCCCTGACACAGAGGCCTGACACAGAGTCCTGACTCACAGTCGTGACTCAGAGGCCTGACACAGAGTCCTGACTCACAGTCCTGACTCAGAGTCCTGACTCAGAGACGTGACTTAGAGTCCTGACTCAGAGGCCTGACTGCGAGTCCTGACTGCGAGTCCTGACTCCGAGTCCTGACTCCGAGTCCTGACTCCGAGTCCTGACTCCAACTCCTGACTCCAACTCCTGACTCCAACTCCTGACTCCAACTCCTGACTCCAACTCCTGACTCAGTCATTTGAGACTACAATATGTATATAACCATAAGACAGTAATGTACACTGGCCCCGTCACCTGAGAGGGCCAGAAGAGCTCTCCATATATGGCTAATGTATGATAATTTATGCGGCCAGCCTGTGTTGGAGTGTGAAGATGGCTCACCTGCATCATGTGAAAATGAATTTTTTTGCTGACCGTCAGGTCATTTTTTGACCTTTCGACCTTTACTGCTCAGAGTTGCCTGTAGCTACAGACTTGCTGTTTACCACAATTGACCAAAACAATTCAGCAAACATTGTTAATTAAAATGAAAAAAATTGGAAGTTTCCTTGGTAGTTAAAAAAAATCATTTGGGAAAATGATCAATTTTCATTTCATCTTTGACCTCAAATTTGACCTTGCAGAAATTGTCACAGGTGAAAATAAATGTGCTCATGTGTTGCCAGCATGTGATAAAAGGGGGTCATTTAATTTACAGAAAGCTGTAGGAGTGATATTTCCCACTCAAATTAAATCTTTTATGGAAATGTCATGTAAGTCGCGAAGTAACATATTTCACAATTTTTTACAAATTTAGTTGAGGATATAAAACAATTCTAGTAGGGGGCTTTTGATAACCATATTAGTGACCAGTATACTTCAAAGATTAAGAAGATTGGTGGAAAATAACATAATTTTCAGAATTTTTCAAAACTTCAACTTTTTAAACTTTAATGGCTCATATCACCTTCAATATGACCAATAGGTAAAATTTTTTGGTCGATATAGTGTTTTTGGGTAAAGTTAAGGGTAGTTGATTATACATTTTGATCACCTCAGACTACTCCTTCACGGAGATTTTACAATTCCACCTAAATTTTGAACACTCGATTTTGAAAAATTGCCATATTTCAAAGTATATTGCATCAATCCCAATGATATTACAGTCAACCTTGGCCCCAGATACTGGCAAACTTTTGCCACCATCACCATATTCCTATCTATTACATAACTTGAGATCTCAGTGACAGACTGAAAACAGCTCATGTGTCAATAACCCCTTACCCGTTAGACCAACTGTCATATGACCAGGAAACAAAATGTTGACAACAACTTTTTATCACAGGATTTTGACTCTTGACTTACTATCTTAAATACTTTTTGAGTTATAGGCCTTTAAAGTTTACTAATTCTCGACTTTGAACGACTCTGTGAAAAAGACAACTGTGAAAATGACATCAAATGACCCAATTACGTAATACCCAACCACTCACCTATCAACTGAAAACACTTTCAAAGACCTAAGTCCATTTTGAAAAAAACATAATAATAATAATAATAGCAAAAACAAATAGAATTTACCATAGGTAAATTCTTAACTAGAGAACACGGTAATTGTCATCAGGGACAATTACAAAGAATTTACCTTTACTTTCAACTAAACTTTGCCTGTAAATTGACAGACAAATCGACGGATGGACAGATGGAACAAACCGACGGACTGACAGACACATGCAGACTCTGACTCCTCACCATGACTCCAACTCTGAATCCTGGTCAGCTTCCTGATCAGATCTACAATTCAGACTACTGACTCTCAGTCCTGACACTGACTCTTTTCTCTGATGCCGGACTCAGACTCCTGAGTTCAACTGCTGATGCCAAATCCTTCCTCAGACTCAACACGGCCTCAGAGTCCTGACTCAGAGTCCTGACTCAGAGTCCTGACTCAGAGTCCTGACTCAGAGTCCTGACTCAGAGTCCTGACTCAGAGTCCTGACTCAGAGTCCTGACTCAGAGTCCTGACTCAGAGTCCTGACTCAGAGTCCTGACTCAGAGTCCTGACTCAGAGTCCTGACTCAGAGTCCTGACTCAGAGTCCTGACTCAGAGTCCTGACTCAGAGTCCTGACTCAGAGTCCTGACTCAGAGTCCTGACTCAGAGTCCTGACTCAGAGTCCTGACTCAGAGTCCTGACTCAGAGGCCTGACTCAGAGTCCTGACTCAGCGTCCTGACTCAGAGTCCTGACTCAGAGTAATGACTCAGAGTAATGACTCAGAGTAATGACTCAGAGTAATGACTCAGAGTAATGACTCAGAGTCTCGACTCACAGTCCTGACTCACAGTCCTGACTCACATTCCTGAATCAGCGTCCTGACTCAGAGTCCTGACTCAGAGTCCTGACTCAGAGTCCTGACTCAGAGTCTAATTGTCATCATGGACAATTACAAAGAATTTACCTTTACTTATAACTGAACTTTGCCTGTAAATGGACAGACAAATGGACAGATGGATGAAACTGACGGACTGACAAACACATGCTGACTCTGTTGTCTCACCATAACCACGACTCTGACTCCGACTCGAACTCTGAATCCCGATCAGCTTCCTGATCAGATCTCCAATTCAGACTACTGACTCTCACTCCTGATGCAGATTATTTTCTCTGATGACTGACTCAGACTCCTGGCTCAGACTTGTGACTTCAACTGCTGATGCTAAATCCTTCCTCAGACTCCTGTCTCGACTCAACACGGCCTCAGAGTCCTGACTCAGAGTCCTGACTCAGAGTCATGACTCAGAGTCCTGACTCAGAGTCCTGACTCAGAGTCCTGACTCAGAGTCCCGACTCAGAGTCCTGACTCAGAGTCCCGACTCAGAGGCCCGACTCAGAGGCCCGACTCAGAGACCCGACTCAGAGACCTGACTCAGAGTCCAGACACTGAGTCCCGACTCTGAGGCGTGACACTGAGTCGTGACACTGAGTCGTGACACTGAGTCGTGACACTGGACACTGACAGTCCTGACTGACAGTCCTGACTGACAGTCCTGACAGACAGTCCTGACAGACAGTCCTGACAGACAGTCCTGACAGACAGACCTGACAGACAGTCCTGACTCCGAGGCCTGACTCCGAGGCCTGACTCCGAGGCCTGACTGCGAGTCCCGACTCAGAGGCCTCACTCCAAAGAGCATAACAGCAGATTACTATTCCAATCAGTAGGCCTGCCCTTGTAACCAGCACTCACCTGAGCTGGCCAGAGGAGCACTCCATATATGAACTCTGAATCCCGATCAGCTTCCTGATGAGATCTCCAATTCAGACTACTGACTGTCACTCCTGATGCAGATTATTTTCTCTGATGACTGACTCAGACTCCTGGCTCAGACTTGTGACTTCAACTGCTGATGCCAAATCCTTCCTCAGACTCAACATGGCCTCAGAGTCCTGACTCAGAGTCCTGACTCAGAGTCCTGACTCAGAGTCCTGACTCAGAGTCCTGACTCAGAGTCCTGACTCAGAGTCCTGACTCAGAGTCCTGACTCAGAGTCCTGACTCAGAGTCCTGACTCAGAGTCCTGACTCAGAGTCCTGACTCAGAGTCCTGACTCAGAGTCCTGACTCAGAGTCCTGACTCAGAGTCCTGACTCAGAGTCCTGACTCAGAGTCCTGACTCAGAGTCCTGACTCAGAGTCCTGACTCAGAGTCCTGACTCAGAGTCCTGACTCAGAGTCCTGACTCAGAGTCCTGACTGCGAGTCCTGACTGCGAGTCCTGACTCTGAGTCCTGACTCTGAGTCCTGACTCTGAGTCCTGACTCCGAGTCCTGACTCCGAGTCCTGACTCCGAGTCCTGACTCCGAGTCCTGACTCCGAGTCCTGACTCCGATTCCTGACTCCGAGTCCTGACTCCGAGTCCTGACTCCGAGTCCTACTCCTGACTCAGTCATTTGAGACTGCAATATACATATATACATATAACCATAAGACAGTAATGTACACTGGCCCCGTCACCTGAGAGGGCCAGAAGAGCTCTCCATATATGGCTAATGTATGATAATTTATGCGGCCAGCCTGTGTTGGAGTGTGAAGATGGCTCACCTGCATCATGTGAAAATGAATTTTTTTGCTGACCTTCAGGTCATTTTTTGACCTTTCGACCTTTACTGCTCAGAGTTGCCTGTAGCTACAGACTTGCTGTTTACCACAATTGACCAAAACAATTCAGGAAACATTGTTAATTAAAATGAGAAAAATTGGAAGTTTCCTTGGTAGTTAAAAAAAATCATTTGGGAAAATGATCAATTTTCATTTCATCTTCGACCTCAAATTTCACCTTGCAGAAATTGTCACAGGTGAAAATAAATGTGCTCATGTGTTGCCAGCATGTGATAGAAGGGGGTCATTTAATTTACAGAAAGCTGTAGGAGTGATATTTCCCACTCAAATTAAATCTTTTATGGAAATGTCATGTAAGTCACGAAGTAACATATTGCACAATTTTTTACAAATTTAGTTGAGGATATGAAACAATTCTAATAGGGGGCTTTTGATAACCATATTAGTGACCAGTACACCTCAAAGATTTAAGAGGATTGGTGGAAAATAACATAGTTTTCAGAATTTTTCAAAACTTCAACTTTTTAAACTTTAATGGCTCATATCACCTTCAATATGACCAATAGGTCAAATTTTTTGGTCAATATAGTCTTTTTGGGTAAAGTTAAGGGTAGTTGATTATACGTTTTGATCACCTCAGACTACTCCTTCACGGAGATTTTATAATTCCACCTAAATTCTGAACACTCGATTTTGAAAAATTGCCATATTTCAAAGTATATTGCATCAATCCCAATGATATTACAGTCGACCTTGGCCCCAGATACTGGCAAACTTTAGCCACCATCACCATATTCCTATCTATTACATAACTTGAGATCTCAGTGACAGACTGAAAACAGCTCATGTGTCAATAACCCCTTACCCGTTAGACCAACTGTCATATGACCAGGGAACAAAATGTTGACAACAACTTTTTATCACAGGATTTTGACTCTTGACTTATTATCTTAAATAATTTTTGAGTTATAAGCCTTTAAAGTTTACTAATTTTCAACTTTGAACGACTCTGTGATAAAGACAACTGTGAAAATGACATCAAAAGACCCAATTACGTAATACCCAACCACTGACCTATCAACTGAAAACACTTTCAAAGACCTAAGTCCATTTTGAAAAAAACATAATAATAATAATAACAGCAAAAACAAATAGAATTTACCATAGGTAAATTCTTAATAACTAGAGAACACGGTAATTGTCATCAGGGACAATTACAAAGAATTTACCTTTACTTTCAAGTAAACTTTGCCTGTAAATGGACAGACAAATGGACGGATGGTCAGACAGACAGACAAAACTGAAGGACTCAAGGACACATGCGAATGATAATATTCGACGTGACTGGTTGACATTTTGTAATGTTGTACCTACCTTCATCAATTTTTTACATGATTTTTAGCTGTCAGGAGTGAGCACGTTCATTTCCCGACACAGACCCCACCAGACTGCGACTCCTAACTCTGAGACCAGACTCCAGATCCGGACTCGGGCTTATGACTGAAGACTCCTGAATTAGACTCCTGATCAAGACTGGCAACTCAGACTGGTGACTGAGACTCCACTCAGGTGCCCGACTGGAACTCTTGACTCAGATTCGAGAATCAGCCTCCTGACGCTGACTCCTGACTGTGACTCCAGACTCAGACTCCCGACTCAGATGCCCGACTCAAGACTCCCACCTCCTGACTCCCGACTCAGGCACCAAACACAGATTCCTGACTCAGATGCCAGAATCAGCCTCCTGACTCTGACTTATCACTCAGACACCCGACTCAGACTGACAACACAGGCTGCTGACTCAAGACTACTGACTCACACTCCCAACTCAGACTCCCGACTCAGACTACTGACTGAAACTCCCAACTCCTCGCTGGGACGCCTAGCTCCTGATTCAAACTGTGACTTTTGATTCTGACTCCTGACTCTTAACTGCGACTCCTAAGCGTGACTCCTGATTCCCACTCTTGATGCTGGCCCGTAGGTCTGACTCTAATGTGACTCAGCCTCCGATTCCTGACTGTGAACCGTTGCACCAGCATAGAGTAGTTGATACAACCCGGCTCCATTTAATGTCTTATGCGTGAGAGCACAGGGTGAGATTTGCTTGAGCGGATAAGTGGTCTTACTATTAGGACGAGGGAATATAAGTAAAACGCCACGTTCTCCCCTGAACAATTTGACAGAAAAGTTGATTTTCAATCTTTGTGCCAAATTTGAATTTATTTTGAATCTGAATATTTTTCGATAGGAATACACATATCCATTATATTATTATAAAAGAAATGGCACGATATAGAAGTTAGATCATGTGAACAAGAAGTGTATGGTACAAATGGAGAAAAAATCAAACATAAATTACATTTACATTACCATAACAAGGGAACGCCATTATATTATAATACCATGATTTTGATATAAAACACAGTTCAATTCATGTACATGACAATAGTATACATGTATTAGTTATTGCATCGGTAATAAATGGTTAAATTCTTTTCAGAAACTGATTTTGTGATTAAACACACAGCGATCTTGAATACAAAAAACATTTAGAGGCCTAATTAGTGGGTTCAGCTATTACATAATTAAGAAACATGCTGGAAATGTCATTTGCTTTACCTCACATCATATTCAGCATATATATAAACATGACTTGACTTGGATACCACAATACTGGATGAAGACTGCATTCGCATGAATGTGGATTTATGACAATGTTCATGATGATCAATATCATAAGTGATACGTTTAACTGTGCCGCTCATGTATGTCATTGATGTTGAAATATCGAGGCTGCCAATTGTGTGTCATTCAAGTAGATAAATGTAAAATGGCCTACTGATAAATGTGATGTTAGTGTACACATGTTGCACACCAGATGAACCTGGAAGACAGAGAAGACCAATTTAACGTCTTTTGCGTTATTCAAGAATGCATTTCACATGAATTCTTCTCAGAATAGTACCTTGTGACATGAAAATGCTTTGAAAGTAAAGCATTGCTTTCACTGGAAATTGGGACACTGCAGCACTGTTGACATTATTTCAAATTTATAGACTTACTTTTCTATTGCCGAGATAGGCGAGGTGAAGAAAGGTTTGTTTGGAGCAGGTGAGTGGTGAAAATGATCTCAGGACAATAATTGAAAATTGCTAGGATTATATAGTTGTATCTGAAAGTGAAAGGGAAAAGTGTTTGTCACTGTTGAGTAGTGGTCGTAAAATGAGGCAGAAAATATCTGATTTATTTCACAAACCTAGGCATGAAAATATTTGTTTAAATAAGTCCATCTGTGGGAGATGTAATGGTTGGCCCCTGATGTGTTTAATAGGCCTACACAATGTAAATGTGCCCGTAATATGAATATTTGAATACATAATGTATTATCATGGAGGTTGAAAGTAATTGATGTGTGCTTATTACTGAGAACACACTCTTAAATGTTGTATTAGAGGTATACATTGCACTTTACATTTTAAATGAAATGAGACTGGTTGCAATATTCGAAATATTGCACAATAGACTGCTTTATTTTCCACCTCCTAGATACTTACATAGTCAATTTTAGAATTGAACAGGTCACGCTTGTATCATATGGGTTATGGAGGAGCAGGTGATTGGTATGCATCTTTGGATGGCGTTGATATAATGGTGTTCTTGTGAAATCTCTGCATCGGGTGGCCTCAATCTTTGAAGAAGGTTGGTAGAGTGGTCTTGAGACTGTAGTGATTGTAGTAAAATTACACCTGTAATTGAAAAAGAAAAAAATTACAAAGCATTTTTGCTATTCTGCTGTGTGCAGCCATACATATTATTTATATAGCAGGGGTGATGGAAGGAAATGCGGGCAGCAGGGGCGGTTGGATGATGAAAAAGGGCAAATCATATTCGCGCTGATTTTGCGTGAAAAAATGCAAATAGGGAATCAATAATAGTTTTGAATATAAAATTACAAATTGGTGCCTAAAATTACTGAAATAATTTAGAATAGAGTACCTAAAGTTACTCAAATAAGCCACAATTATGTTTTTTTCATTAAGATCAAAAGGGTACACCTTGGCCCCCTTGGACTAGGCCAGGAGGGGCTATTGTCTTCCCTAACCCCCCCCCCCATTCCAGCACCCCTGATTTACAGTATTGTCAGGTTGTATGTTTTCTAGATATAGAATAGTAGTTGCCGGGAGATTGATCAAATTGTTAATATACATGCAAGTACAATGTATGACAGACCGATGCAGCAGGATTGTTGACTTTAAGGCTAGCTTAGTGGTAAAGCATAAGTTGTAGGATATTTTGATGGCAATGATGACAATCTGGCATGACATTGATTTTTCCACTTACCTTGTGTGACCTTAGGTCGTTGCCAGCAAAAGTGTAGTGGTGTCAGGGATCCCCGGCAATCATTATAGATATATATAATTATATTCCAGCAGGCGGGTGGACGGGTTAGGACTACTCCAAGTTGGAAAATTGTTGACTTACCCTTCAAAATAGTTGTGTGCCCTGTTGACTTCTGTCCCCAACACAGGACACATCCGAAGTTCCCCAACAGCAAGAAGTAAGAGACCCTTGAGAATTTATGACTAGAGGGTGGTGGTTTTGAATTGATATTCATCAGGGTTTTATGCCAATGTTTAATACGCCCTTAAGTCCATGAGTATAAATACTATCCATCCGAGTGCATATTTTACTTTTGTTACAACTTCATGCCCCGCCCCCTTAAAAATGTTGTGAAAATGAGTGGCCCACTTGGAAATATATGCGAAAAATTAGTACCCCATAATGACTATCCCCCCTTGTGACCCCCTTGTCATAAATTCTCTATAGGTCCGTGAAACATGTGACAAAGATTGGTAGCACTGTCTACTGGCTATGGTTGGCCAGTTACAGTTGCTACAGGGGGTATCCCATTGGATACTTATTTTGATTTCACATGCAGGCATGCTTAGGGATTTGACCCCTGGGACAAATTTTTTTTTTCGTTTGTGAAGAATCTACAAACAATTTTTTTCGCAATTTCAACATGAGTGTACTGAAGGTACAGGTGGGTGAAAAGAAACTTTTTTGAAATTTTCTTGTATTAAACTTTTTTTCAGTTTAAAGTGAGAAACAACTTCTTTTTTCACAAAAAATCATACGCCCCCCCCCTCCCAAAGATCATTATGATGGGAAAAAGCCATAAGGGTGTAAGTGCGTCAGAAATACTGTTTAAATACACCCTTTTGCCTTTCACCATGCAATAATTTATTTGGGAAATTGTCAGTGCAAATATAATGCTGAAATTGCGGTGGAAACATAATGCTGAAATAGCCTGGAACGGCCACCCCAGCCCTGCTGCCTGCTACGTCTATGCAAGTGTGACCATATTGTTGGTTCTGACTCTTGGGTACATACTGTTATGATTGGTGTATAGCTGTACCAGTTGAAGAAATTCTTTGAGATCCGAAAAGAAAAGTATTGTTATGTATCATGAAGCAAACTGGCAAGTGAGTAAAAGTAATGATCATTGGGGATGTGATGATTTTTTGTACAATAAAATGTACGCATATGTTGACTCTTGCGGGATGTTGCAAAATTTCACAGTGTTGTCATCACATTGAATCCATCTGTTGGACTCCTCGTTGCAGATGTTTGCTGTGTAGTGGCCATCGCGGGATGTAGCTCCAAGATGATTGATGACCCCAATGAGTCTGTATTGTGTATTGTTCTTCAGTGTAAAGTGCAATTGTTGTGACAGATTCACACTCCTGTTGTCTTTTCTCCTTCGCGCAAATCTCATCAGCAAAATAAATAGATATGGTGGACAATGTGTCATCTCTGTCGTGCAAGTCATGTTTGTTGAGTGGCAATTTGGACATTCTCGATCTGCTTCAGAGTCAGAAGGTTCCACCTGAAATGTGTCTCTTCGCAAAAAGGCATTGACACATCGGAAATGATCGTTATCAGAGAATGAGTGTTGGCAACTTCTACAGAGATATTTCATTGTGAATTGGCTTGCTGTCAAATCTGTGATAGTAGTTGGGTTTGCTGAGCGGTATTCAAGCCAGGAAATGGTGTCTGATTGAGTCAGGGCAGGTATATCATCTGATTCAATATGTGCTTGTGGCAACATGTTTTCCAACTGTTCAGTGTGCAATGTCTGTAATAATGACAAGAGGAACTCATGTGCATCACATTGTTCACCTTTTGGGAAATCTTTCAATTGGTCCAATGCAAACAGAGAATGTGGTTCTATTGGGATATCATGCAAGAGGTATATGCGAGCTTTCAGTTCAAGCAGGTGATTAGACACAGGTTGATTCAATGCAAATATGGGTTCCAGTTCATTGACAGAAAACAGCAGCTGGAGTACACTGTTAGCATAACATGTGTTGCCAATATTTCGAACACCAGAAGGCAAGTTAATTTCTTGTGTGGAGGCTGCAATGTCATGTGTTTGTTGACCGTTTGGCATGGAGTGCATGTGACTTGTGGATGTTGATGGAAGAGGATCACTCAGTATTATTGGCTGAACGGTGGTGGCACTTGTGTTCTCTGGCTCACAGTCATATGTCTGTGTAAAGGTAGAGGTTGGTAGGACTGTTGGCGTGACATGTTCAGTGGCATGTTCTATTTCACTGGTGAAAACAGTAATTTTGATGGCATCATGGTCAGAGAAGTATGTTGGCAAAGGTGTACATATAATCCTGTTGGTCACATTTGAATCTGAATACACATGATCAAGTAACGAGCCATATCTTGTAGTGGGCCAGGTGACATGTTGTTTGTAGGATAAACCATGAAAGAAAGTTGCTGCAGGATGAGTCTTGTTCTGTAGCAAGTTGTCATTGAAATCCCCAGCGAAAATGATATTTTTGGGCAAAACATTCTTGATTTCATGTACCAGTTTCGTAAGGAGTGATGTGAAGGCAGACATAGTTTGCATTGGGATTTTGTACAAAGTTACAAGAAGATACTCTTCATTGCTGCTTGACACAATTTTGACGGCCACATGTTCAATGCCTGAAATGATTGATGGCAATTTTTCAGATGTGATTGAGCTTTTGACATATATGGCAACGCCTCCTCTACCTGTATCTCCTGATCTGTCTTGTCTATACGTATGATATCCTTGCAGAGTGACAAGCGAATCAGTCATTGTGGACTTCAACCAAGTTTCATTGACCATGATGACATCAGTGAGCATTTCTGGATAATTTTGAATATCTCCTATCTTTGAGAAAAGCCCTTGAACATTGTGTTGAACAATTGTGAGGGCTTCTCCGTGCGTTTTCAATGGTACATTGCTCTGGAGTAACTGCATGGGCAACATGTTCTGCAAATTTTTGTGAGCATCCTCTGGCCTCCAAATTTTGGTGACATCTAGGTTTTTGATAAATAGACCATCAATCTTTGTAACTCTGCTCAGTGCAACATATGACATTCCTGGGGCAAAGACACCATTCATGTCAAAAACACACTTGTCAGTCGTGAGCCCCTGCGTCTTGTGTATCGTGACACCCCATGCTAGTTTGAGAGGAATCTGTCGTCTGGTAATTTGATTAGTTCTGTTTGCCATCACCTCTTCAAGTACAGGAATAAGAATTGCAGTAGAAGGAGCATGTGGAGAATTGTGAGATTTTTGATTTTTGCCAACTCTGGAATTGTCAAAGTTTACGAAGACTCGTGTAGTTTTGTCATCATGGATAATGTGAACAATTGTCCCAAAAGAACCATTCACAAGTCCATCACCAGTATCAAGGTTTCTAGTCAACATGACACGTGCATTTATAGCGAGGTGCAGAACATCTGGTAGGTCATCATTTGTACCCTTTGTGATTTTGCGAGTCTTTGTCATTTGACCTGAAAGGGGATCTTTCACGAAATCAACTGCCTCAATTTTTACCAGGTCGTTACATAATTTTGTGAGCATTTCTTGGTTGTGTGCAGAGGCATCTTTGTTCTTTGCAAATACGTGCAAAACTTCTTCAGGGATGTCAGGCAAATTATTCCTGGATTGCAACATTGCCATTTCTTGTTCATTCAGGTCATCAGTCTTTGCTTTTTTCCTTAAGGTATTAAGCAGTTTTGCAAATGGAACATCGTCTTTCTGGCGCATTATTTCTGTCAACTCCACTTTGCGAAACAGATCAAACCAAAGATCAATACCCATGCTTGCATCTGGCTTCAAAAGAGAACTGGACTTCACTGGTGGCAATTGATAGAAGTCACCCACTGCAAGAATGGAAACATTGCCAAACCATGCGGTAGAATCAGTTGATCGAATCCGTTTTATTTGTTTCAGCCTCCCGTGAATGTATCCTAGCATCCTGCGGTTGACCATTGAAATTTCGTCTATGATGAGCAATTTCAGACCACCCAGATTCCCTGACAGACTGTTCAGTGTCTCCTCCGACAGAGGTTCATAACGCTCGTACAACTTGTTTGGTATTTTCAAAGCAGAATGTAAAGTGAAACCTGATATTTGGAAAGCTGATGTGCCAGTAGGACTAGTCAGGAGAACGGTGGTTTCAGAGGGGTTCTCGCCATTGCGTAGCAGTTTACTTGCTTCATTGTAAAGGCATTTAATGAAGAAACTTTTGCCGACACCACCTGGCCCTGCCATGTAAGTGAAAAAGCGGTCGGGTTTGTCACCTCTTGCTTCCCTGATACACCAGTCTCTTATAGTGTAAAAAATACTTCGCTGTTTGTCATTCATTCTCCTCAACATAGGTCGCAGTGGTTCCCCAATCAATTCAAAGGAACACAAAGACGCTGCCTGAGAGTTGTCACTACGTTGTAAGTCAGGAACAGTTTCAGTTTGTCCATCATACAGGTCATTTCCATCATCATGCTCCCTGGGCTGAAGGCGCTCTTGTTCACTACTTGGTAAAAGCTCTGCCCACGCATCTTGTACGTTTCCATTTTGCTGTATTGTTTCCCAAGCATCTTGTAATTCCTCATCTATCTTTTCATACAATGCTCTGTTTCTGTCCACAATTGCTCGAACTGGAGTAATGTCAGATGTTGAAGAAATCTTAATTGCAGCTGTGCTGTAGAAAGCCTCATATGTACTGTATGCAAGAGGTTTCAGATAAGCATCATTCCTGTGGGGCAAGTACAGTTTCAACAAATTCATGTAATATCGTTCCGAATCATTTGAAGATGAGAACTTTGGGAATCTGACAATTGCTGGTGGGGCTCGAGTTCTCTTCATAATATAACCAAGATTACATTGCAGTTGATGTGCATTTGGATTTCCTTTCTCAATAGCTTTTTCACCTTCACTTTTGGTCAGTGTCCTGTACTCTGATGCAAATGTAGCCTGGCACATTGTCTCAAACTCTTCTGTCAGTGGCCTTGCTTTATAGCGATCATTCAGACTTGTCATCCAGATGTCATCACTCTCTTCATTTGTTTCTGCCTCTTTCTTAATCTGAGATAATGGCTTTGATAGCCTTGTTGGATGCTCATCTGTGGCAATGAAAACTGTATTTCTAGAGCATTGCTTGAGTGGCAGGCCAGTTGCACGGACAACACTTTCTTGGACAGAAACCTCTCTTGAATCGAGATATACAGAGCCAAGTTGTTTCATCTGTTGCCGTAAATCAGAGTTGCTTTGTTCTTGCTGCATCTGAGTTTTTGCCGCTTTTAGAAGATCACTCAATTCACGTTCTCCCTTGGAAATATAAGAAAGCAAATAGAGGATCAAAGTCTCTGGATCAATTATATACTGAAAGTCAACATTCCCATTCCATGCACGCAAAACATTTGGACAATAGTTGTTCACCCAAATATCTGTTTCATCTCTCTTCATAACAATGGTAGGTTTTCTAGCAACACAGGCCAGAGCATTGAGAAAATCCCCATAGCCTGAGAATCCAGCCTTACGCCATATTTCATCAATTGACAGCTGCTCAATGTCATCTTTTTGCAGGAAGTCGGCTAAACCTTCAAGTGCAACCTGTGCCATGCCCTTGGACCAATTAATTGTATGTTTATTTGCTTCTTTTGCGTCTGTGTAATCACTGTCTGAAGAACATTCAACATGGTCAGGTTCAGCATTGTCACTTTCCCTAGGTCTAACTATCGTTGTGTATTGTGCTATAGGCCTTGGGAAATTGAATCGACAGTCTTTCTTTCCTGTTCTGCATGACCTAGTGTGTGATCTGGAATGTGATTGACAGTCCAGCACCATCTGATAGAGCTCAGGATCTGTAGCAGCATCAGGTAATTGGCAAGAGATGTGATCATCAATGAATTTGCATACAACCTCATCTGTCTGCACATTATATTTTGGAGCATTTTCAATCCAGAACAATGCATGAACATGAGGTGCACCTCGTTGTTGAAATTCAATTCTGTAAAAGTAGTCTGTGACTTTCCCCATTGGCGCTGCAGGACTTTGCAAAAGTCTCATGAAATGATTCAGTCTTGAGTACCACATGCGAATAGTTGTGACATAATTGCTGCGAATGATTTCAGCCTTTTCATTGAAAGATAAGGAGTCAAAATCCACAACTTTTCCATTTTGTCTTGCAATTGATTCCACAACCTCAGGCCATCTGGACAACTCAGCAGCAGTCAGCGTGACAAAAAATGTTGGAATATCGATCTGGCGTACCATAGCGAATAAATCATTCATGGTCTTCTTCCAGTATTCCGGGGAACCTCTCAATGTTTGCATATGTGTAAATGCCAGATTGGATTTGCATAACTCATACACTTGTTCGTAATCTGTTAACATGGATGCTGTTATATTGCCTGCTTTAGAGCCTTTTCTTGTTTGAATGCTTATGCCTGACAGAAGATTAGCTAGTTCTAGAACAGCTTGACAATAAAATATGTAGCCAGAATGTTTGGCGAATCTGAGATCTGCACTGAAAAGACGGGCATTCACATAAGATCCTCTTGTAATACGAGTTTCTCGATCGTCATCAAAATTGTTTTCACCGAAAGGGAAAAGTGTTGGAAATGCTTTGGCTTCATCATGGCTGGTTGACAGTAAACTGTGGGGTTTCTGGCCTTCGGCAGGAGCAACAGAAAACACATGGTTTTCAAGTTCATGTAGAACATCAGCTGTCATGTCCAAAGGTTGAAGTAGACTGTCGTATCCGGAATATTCATTGTACTTGGTTTCTGAGTCTTTAGTGGCTGTCTGTTCAAGAATGTCATCAGTAGTTGTTGCTGAAGAGGAGGCACTTTGCTCTATTTTGTCAGTATCATTGTGGTTAGGGGTTTTGTCAGTATTGTCATCTGTTTGTTTGAGTTCCTCTAGTTCACTATTGATTTGCTCTTCCCAACTTAGGTGCAGCTTCACATCTTTGTAATGTGGATTTATTTCTCGGAGCTTGATAAATGCTCTCTGCACCTTTGCTGTGTCAACCATTTCATAAGACGCATACCCACGGTATTCCAAACGTCTTTTCAGTTTAAGTCCAATTATCTGTGAGTGGCCAAGAGGTCTTGGGAGAGTTTTCGTGGAAACTTCTGGTAACGACCGAACTGATATTACAGGACCTTCCAACTTTGCTTGTTTTCCCTTGGGTGCTTGCACTATTTTCATGAAGGGAATACTTAAACTCACAAGTTGTTGTTCTAGCATATTCAGCTCATCTAATTCATCTGGTATTTTTTCTATTGCCATTTTATTTACAGCAGCCTGAGGTGGCATTTTTCCTGAATTCAAATGCTTGTGACAAGTGGGGCATATCCATAAGTCATTCTTTGGGCAATTGGAAGGACAATCATCCAAACACTCATGATGAAATGTATGAGTGATACATTGTGAAGCAAGAGAGTCATGTTTGTCATATGAACTTGGGATACATGAATGCACCTGATTGCGAAATAACAATCTGTGACAGACACAACAGATATATTCTGCAACTTCTTTGCAAGCTTCACGAAATTCTTGGATGACATATTCTACACTGCTACGATCTTTTTTGGTATTCTCATACTTCTCCTTGCTAGCTTTCTTGACTTCTTGTTGAAATGTCATATTTGTTGCATATTTCTGCTTGCTTGATGCTTTGACCTGTTTTTGAAAGTCCATGTCAGTCGCATATCTCTGCTTACTAGTTGCCTTGAGTTGTTCTCGCAGATCTTCATTAGTAGCATATTTGTGTCTGCTTGCTTCCTTCAGCTGTTCTTGAAAATCTTCATTTGTAGCATATTTGTGTCTACTTGATGCCTTCACCTGTTCTTGAAAATCTTCATTAGTAGCATATTTGTATCTGCTCGATTTCTTCTTTTCTCTCTGGTATTCTGTATCTGTGGCATACTTATTTCTGCTTGCTTCCTTCAGCTGTTCTTGAAAATCTTCATTTGTAGCATATTTGTGTCTACTTGATGCCTTCACCTGTTCTTGAAAATCTTCATTAGTAGCATATTTGTATCTGCTCGATTTCTTCTTTTCTCTCTGGTATTCTGTATCTGTGGCATACTTATTTCTGCTTGCTTCCTTCAGCTGTTCTTGAAAATCTTCATTTGTAGCATATTTGTGTCTACTTGATGCCTTCACCTGTTCTTGAAAATCTTCATTAGTAGCATATTTGTATCTGCTCGATTTCTTCTTTTCTTTCTGGTATTCCGTATCTGTGGCATACTTATTTCTGCTTGCTTCCTTCAGCTGTTCTTGAAAATCTTCATTTGTAGCATATTTGTGTCTACTTGATGCCTTCACCTGTTCTTGAAAATCTTCATTAGTAGCATATTTGTGTTTGCTAGAGTTCTTCTTTTGTTGCTGGAAATCCATATCTGTGACATATTTGTGCCTGCTTGACTGTTTCAGCTGCGCTTGTAAATCTGCATGTGTAGCATATCTACGTTTGCTTTTTGCCTGTTGTTCTTGCTGATAAGCTTCATCATAATCATATCGCCTTTTCTTTAGAGAGTGGACTTTTTCTTCATTGACATCTGGGATGAAATATTCATCATGGTGAGCTTCATCCGATTTACAATTGGAGTTTTGGTCATTACACAATTTTTTTTGTGGAGTAGTTTCAGTATCAGTACGAGGCTTTTTAGAGTTTGTTTTCTCTCCATCATTATCAGTGTTTTTATCAGTACTGTCCACATCAATATTGGGACAGTTCAAATCAACTGTAGATCGAAGGCGTTTAGCTGCAGACAGATCTCTCAAAGGTTGAGCTGGTTGCTGTTTCCTCTTTTCTCTTCTAGTCCTTGCAGATTGTTTCTTGACCTTAGGCATCGTTGTGACTGTTGCTAATAGTAGTTGCCTGATAGGGCAGAGGGATATATTCAGATGTTACTTGAAGAGATTTTACACAAATGTGATCACGAAGTGAACAGTATTATAAATGTTGTCAATATGAAATCACTGTGTTCTACCTCGTAAGTTCGATTCAGATATGATTAACCTGATCCGTTGAAAATGTGGAATGTGATCAATCCTAACCTAATCCAATAACAATCAACAGTTTTATCTCTTCCAATTGGTAATGAGTTTCACTTTCAACGAGCTGCACTTTCAATGAGTATCACTTTCAATGAGTTTCAATTCAGGTTTCACTTTCACTTTTCTCTTTCACTTTTTTTCACATTCAGTTTTTAACAAGTTTTCAATGAGCTCACTGTCAATGAGTGTGACTTCAGTGAGTTTCACTGTCAATGAGCTCACTTTCAATGAGTTTCAACTTCAATGAGATTCACTCCAATCACATTCACTTTCAAGGAGTTGACTTTCAATGAGTTTCACTTCAATAAGATGCACTTTAAATGAGATTCAGTTTCAAAGAGTTTCACTTTCAAAAAGATTCACTTTCAATGAGATTTGCTTTGAATGAGCTCCACTTGAATGAGTTGTACTTTGAATGAGTTTCACTTTCAATGAGCTCACAGTCAATGAGTGTGACTTCAGTGAGTTTCACTTTGAACGAGCTGCACTTTCAATGAGTCTCACCTTCAATGAGATTCACTTCCAATCACGTTCACTTTCAATGAGTTCACTTTCAATGAGTTTCACTTCAATTAGATGCACTTTGAATCAGATTCAGTTTTAAAGAGTTTCACTTTCAATAAGATTCACTTTCAATGAGATTCGCTTTCAATGACTTTCACTTCAATGAGTTTCACTTCAGTGAGTGGCACTTTCAATGAGTTTCACTTTCAATGAGTTTCACTTTCAATCAGATTTACTTTCAATGAGATTTTCTTTCAATGAGTCTCACTTGAATGAGTTGTACTTTCAATGAGTTTCCCTTTCAATGAGCTCACTGTCAATGAGTGTGACTTCAGTGAGTTTCACTGTCAATGAGCTCACTTTCAATGAGTTTCACCTTCAATGAGATTCACTTGCAATCACGCTCACTTTCAATGAGTTCAATGAGAATCACTTTCAGTGAGTTTGGCTTTCAATGAGTTAAGCTTTCAATGAGGTTCACTTTTAACGAGGTGCACTTCCAATGAGTTTCACTTTCAATGAGTTTCAATTCAGGTTTCACTTTCAGTTTTCTCTTTCAGATTTCACTTTCAGTTTTCTCTTTCAGATTTCACTTTCAGATTCAGATTTCACTTTCAGATTTCTCTCTCAGATTTCACTTTCAGTTTTCTCTCTCAGATTTCATTTTTCTGTCTCAGGGTCAGAGTCACTCTTTTTGTCGGCTTTAGTCAGTTGAACGAAAGGAATCAGATAAACCGAGTCAATGAATTTAGTTGGTGCAATCAATTCAAAGTGTAAATCAATGTGTTTCAGGGCCTCACTTACTGAATTAGTTCAAGTGGCAGAATCAGGTCAATTTGTGGAATCGTGGTTCAGTCACGTCAATCAGTTGAAATGCTTCAATCAAGTCAATGTGTTCACTTCAAGGTGGGCAATAATTGTCGAAATTAATTAAATTGGTTCAATGAAGTCAAGGTGTTCAAGTGATGTGGTCAAAGGTTCAAATCAATAATAGTCGTTCAATTGAGTCAATGTGTTAGATTTAAAAGTGGTCAATCTTTTCAATGAATAAAACACATTTAATCAGATCAATATCTTTAATTGGAGCAATCAGTATAATCAGCTTTAATCACGTCAATGAGGTCAAAGTTGTTGAATTCTTCAGGTCTGTTAGTTTCTATCAACCGCAACAACTGCACCTGCAAAAAAAAGGAGAATGACGTCAATATAATAGAGTACAATATGCAATATTGAAGACTAACATATTAATAGGCGTTTATGGACAATCAAAAAACATATGCCATGAATTTTCAAAGATCAATGATATCAAAGTATTTCTGAAGTGACGTGATGTCATGGTATTCTTTTTATTGCTTGTCACATAAAACTGCTGCTGGTACTAGCAAATTACATTTTTTTGAGTTGCCCAATGCCACAAGGGGCAGCACTATGTAGGTGAAGGCCTGGCCCTCTGGTGGAGATTGAGGGAACAATCTTATACAGATTCATTGGGGCAGGTATTGTTAAAAGGCAGGAAGAATCTTTTGAAAGGCTTTTCTGTTAGGTAATTATAGATGTAAGCATTGACTGGATTGGTGAGTTACTTGATTGGCATTATAACTTATGAAGAGCTGGCGAAGGGAGTGTTCTGCATTGGAAATATTCTAAGGAATTGCAATGTAAACTGTCACTGCTTTATCATCTTTTTTTAATTCTGAGAATTTCGTGAGTCGGCCGTTTCGTTTGCAATTTGCGCCACTTCTATTGGGGTTAGAGACTTCTCGTTTGGAGCATTAGATGCGCCATGAAGAGTACTATATATAGCCGGAAATTCGACTAAATACTTAAAACAGAAAAATTTTACAGGCGATTTTCGGCAAGCAAGTCGAACTTCGCAAAAATGACTTTGTGATATAAATAAATGTTTATTTCAATTTCGAGTGTGGTAGGAAGGCTTGTCTATATCATCATATTGTTCCCAACTATTTTTGGAAATAAATGACAAAGAAATGAAAAATCCTATCTCGTCATTTTTTTTAACGCCATGGTTTATAAAAAAAGTCAAAATTTTCAAAATCGAAACTGATATTCCTAGCCCCTTGAAAAGTCCTTTAATCTAGATATATATCTCTTTGAAATTTTAATCACCTTTTCCATGAATGTGTCTTCTTTAATTTCATGCTTCATTGCATAATAGGGATGAATGACCACTGAATGGCAGGGCAAACTTCACAGTAAGAAAAAAAAGAAAAAAATTTAGTTTTTCAGGTTTGCGTGGACTGACTTTCTGGAACAAAATCCCAAATATTTTTTTTAAAAGGCTGGTAGCGACCTCTTTTGTTCACATATCCTTGCTATAAACTATATTTTGGATCATTCTAGACTGTTTTTAAGAAATCCTATCTTGGAAAGTTCACGAGTATTGAGCCACCTTAACTGTACCATGAGCACTAATTCACTGCAGTCAGGGTCGGAGCACAGTGAATCATTTATTTTGGTTATCTTTGCAACCTATATCTTGGAAATCCTGAATTTTGTCATAATTTTCCTAGAGACATTGAAAAAGAAAAATATGTGCTTAAATCCCTGGGATCTCGCGAAATAAACTTGCCTGATTCACTGTGCCTTCGTTACCCCTATTAATTTTTTCGGTGGAATGAAAATATTACAGTGTACAGTTTCGAGTAACAAGAAGGAATGAATGAACTATGGCCTAAGATGTTATCAATCACAAGTAGAAACAATCTCTTCCTTTTTTTCATTATAGTCTACATCTGTACTTACCACAGATTACATGGATATAGACTTCTGTCTGGATTTCGAAATGACTATTTGTTGCGTTGACCCAGCACACAGAAAACCAGTATAAAATAAGAACGAAGATTCAATTTTCTTAGAAGGTGGCGTGTTAGCAGCAACCTGAAAAAGAAAAGTGGTACATATGTCAGAGAATTCACATTTGGATACACATGTAAGCCATTGTAATTAACAGTTACATTTGTATTTCCATGCCAGCAAAAAAGATATTGAAATTGAGGAAGTCTTATCAAAAGAGCTGTCTTTCTTCTTTGGAACACCTGCAGATGCCTTTAAACAGCAAATGACATCTACTCAATACAAGCAAGGCTTTCAGCGAAGCCGTACATTGCAACTTTTCAAAACAACATATCTACTGAAAAGAGGAAGTGAGATACGTGTGCTTTGTTCACTTGACCAACAGATCTAAATTTGGAAGTGTATCAAAAAGTCAAGGTATCTGACTTAAACAGATGCGAGCCTTACTTAGCTGAATAATATTTCCTATGAGACCTTTCAAAATGCACAACTAAAGCATGTAGGTCATAATGTCTACCAAATTATATTCATTTACATGCAATAGCGACTGGGTCTTCGCTCGAAAACAAAAAGATACATATTTGTACTTTTTTTCTCATTTGTCCCAAAAGTATAGAATATCGGAAAAAATAAATTTTGGGATAACAAAAAAAATTGGACAAAGAAAATGTGGGGGAAAAGAATGTTTAAAAAAAAGGTCCACTGGAAGTGAATGTTCTGCCTCCGGGAGCATAGACCCATTTCACTGAGTGGCCTATTAAAAGTTTTGGCTCTCATCACTTTTATGTCATTCAATGATTATTCATTTACTTTCTGCACATGTTGTATGCCCTTTAAATAAAGAAAAGCTACTTTGAAAATGTAATTCAAAAGAATGAGCCACAATAGTCATTGAACTCAGAATTAGGCACTAGTAGTTAGCCGTATCTCCTTGGTCCTCCCCCTAGCAACTGCTTGGTAACCTCGGTCATGGTAAAGAGGTTGATGTTTGGCACTTTTTTGTAAAATTTGCACAGCAACATTTTGAAATCGTGTATTTCCGCAGAATTGATTGTTGTTTGAAAAAGAAACGAAATATATTGCATATTTTGCATAATTGATTCTTATTTCTACAGTCAAGCCATTTTTTTATGCAGAAATCGAATCAGTTATTGCAAAATATGCAAACTAAGAATCAATTAAGCAAAAAATCCTTAATAAGAAAGAACTTTTATCTTCTATTCATTTATTTTTCTGTATTTTGTATATATATAGGACACCTTATAAACTTGCACTTGGCTGGACCCTTCAGAAGCAAGGGCAGAAAATCTATTGGCCAATGGTGTTTAAGTATTCTGAAACCAAGCACCACTTGCTAGTGTTAGGTGTGAGAAGCTTCCACGAAATGATTCTATTTTGCACACGTCATCATTACATCTGGCTACTGGGCACCTAACACAAAAACTCTGTTGTACCAGGCTACAGTAGCCTGCTTTAGTTGCGAGTGTCAGCGAGCAGGCTACAACATTTCAGAATTGGTGTTCTATTTCACGTCCTCGCGTACATGCATTTTTGACAACTCCAGTGCAGTTCTGCTGTGTTCCGCTGATCGCGGACCTGATTGGCAGCAGCGAGGTCTTTAGGGGGAGCAGTCTCAGTGACCCACATGCCGATTTGATACCCAATTCGACTTGAATTTCGCCAGCCTGCAGCCTCGCTTGCTCACCTGCTTCAACAGTAGACTGTTCAGTCAGTTGTTGTACTTGATAATATCAATGGGGCAATATAGGGAGGAAAAAACAAATAGGAAAATATGGCATGTTATAGGAAATATAGGGTCACGAGGAGCCTCATATCAGCGAATTTCTGAAATAATTATGTTGCACACACTTAATGCTGTTTCGAGAACTTCGATCACGCAATCAACATTAACGCATCAACGTATTTTCGAGGAAATTTTGCGGTGATAAGCAGGGTTCCACGACCATTTTGTGGAGTTTTCAAAGCTCTTTTCTACAACTTTCCAGGATCAATTATTTTGGCGCCTTCTAATAATTTCCAACAAAGAAAATAATTGGTCGATAACGTTTTTTTGCAGGGCATTATGGGGTATTAATCAGTTATGGCCTGAGGGCAGAAATCATTAACTTAATGCCCGAGCCGCCAGGCGAGGGCATTAAATGATTTCTGACCGAGAGCCATAACTGATTAATACCCCATAATGCCCGACAACAAAATGTTATTATCATTATTATCATTTTTTATATCCAGGATAAAAGTTACCTTTCTTTTGGATTCATTAACCGCCCGCGCCTTTTTCGCATTTTACGACGTTAGGATTGAAGCTAGATCAAATCCGTGTACAAAAATGAACTCCTGGGGCCTCATTTCATTATTCTAGGTTTTTAAATCATTCAAATCGGAAGATTTTTGGCCGATTTAGCCCAAAAACTCTGAACTCTGAAGTAAACAAGATCGCCATGACGTTACTTTTGATGACGTCACGATCGATAAATACACCAGGGGGCGTTTTTGCGGGCGTTAATGGCCATTAACGCCCGCGAAATGAGCATTAACCCACAGACAATGCCCTCTAAAATGATAATAATTGCCATTGACAGACATCATGGTGTTTTTAATTTTACATACCATATACTATGCGGTTATTGCTAGAAGTCAATCTGAAGGTCAATTGTGATATATTGACGTCACGACAAGATGTATACACTGTCCAGCAAAGACAATCATCCAGTTGGGATAGTCAAAAGTGAAAGAGCAGGATGCAAAGTCAAGAGACACTGATGACAAGAAATCAAGCCACTCTGAAATGAAGAAGAACAAAATTATTACATTTCATTAACTGCGTGCCTCGAAAGTATGCTTTGTTCATTGGAATCGCGGGATGTGAGTATAAAACCAAGAGCAGGAATGACGGGAAATGTCGACTAAGAGTGGAGGCAGCATCAGTTTTACGATAATGTGAAAAATTCATAGTTTTGTCGTTGAGAATAATTGAATTGTTGGCACCGTTAGAGTTATATAACCGTTTCTTAAAATTGTGAAAATACAGCAACATTGCCAGATTCAGCGTAAGCTCCTATAATCTAAACAGAGGCTGCGTACCCCGCTATTTGATTGTTCTATTATAAGTGTAATCAATAGCCCATTATTCTGAAATCGGCAAAAAATCCTTTGTGAAAGTTAATGATTTGCAAAACTTCAAAAAATTGCAAGATATGATAAGTGTGTGCTGAAGTATGCCCTGTGGATGGATTTACCAGCAAGGTGGACGGATTTACCAGCAAGGTCGATGGATTTAGGTGCCTAAACCTTCAATTTTTGTTGTCAAGGTTTCATCAAAAATTATTTGAATATTTGACTTTTTTGAATATTTGACTTTTTTGGTTCTTGATGATAGTACGGAATAAGCCCCTTCCAATGGACTAATTTTTTATGTTTGTATCTATTCCCATTTTCCTTGAAATCCAGTTTTAGCCAAAGTTTGTGTCATTTTCGGCCCCCAATAATAACCCCAGTAATAACGCCAAAAACGAAATCAGTGACACAATGTCATAAAAATAACGTTCGACGGGGTTCACCATGCTGCAAAATTATTTTTATCTTGTAGAAATGCTATGGCAGAGTCAAACTGGGCCAAAATTGTAAGAAATATGCACTTTTGGAACTTGGTAAAAAATGTTGTGATATTTACAACATCAAATAAAGAAAGCAAAATAAAGATTTTATAATCCAAATTGATTTCAACAGTTTCAAGAGACCGAAAGAGTTGCTAAGATGTGATATTTTTTCTGTTTAGTCCCGGGCCCGGCTCCAAGTGAATGACAGACACACAAAGCTGGCCCAAAAAGCCAACTAATTTTCAATGCAGCATATTTTCATGGATTTTTGGTTTGAATTGTTGAAATTGGCATCATTTGTTGTGGATTTAGTCTAAGTTTATGCATCACTTGTAAAATTAGTAAATAACTACTTTTTTGTCAATTTTGCCTGGAGTCCATTAATAAATTTACAAACATATCTTAAAAGCGTCGCAAAGCTCATTAGTTAATTTCATTTCTCTAAAAATTGAATGTAAATACAAACTAATGGGTAAATAAATGATTGTCATTGAATTAAAATTTTTTCCTATTTACAATTGATCTTACCAGTGTTGATATCCAAGCTTCATCCAAGTCAAAAGGCCACAGGCAGAAGACAACAGGTTACACCAGAGAACCACTGCCACACAATAAACACAGACCGCAGGCAAGTGCAGCAAAACAGGAACGTCAGACCTGAAAATCCAATTTGAGGCAATTATTATAGTTTTTCCTGTAAAAGAAACAATAGCACTTTTTTTTCAAAATAGATGACATCCTTTTAAATTGCAAGAGTCGATCATGATTATCATCAATACGATCTTTCCTCATTATTCAATATAAGGAGACAAAATATTGCACAGATGTCAAAGAATCCTCATACGGTTGACTCCCGCATGACAGATACA
Organism: Platynereis dumerilii; assembly: GCA_026936325.1. NCBI lineage: Eukaryota > Metazoa > Annelida > Polychaeta > Phyllodocida > Nereididae > Platynereis > Platynereis dumerilii. Next base: position 77,413,131 of record JAPTHN010000001.1, on the reverse strand, counting down.
GTCTATATTCCTATAAATGACCATACGACACAATTCCTTTTATCAATGTCTATTGTCTTGTGGTCATCACTGTAGAGTCAGACGTTCTATAATCACAATTTTGATTAAGTGGACATCATTATGCAACTATAATGAGTTAATGTAAAATATGTATTGATACAAAAAAGACAGTGCAGGGATTATTCCGTTATGAATGACTTATCTGACTTCGGTGAAATTCATCAATCAACAAATAACCCAGGTGTCTCTAACAATATAGAGAAAGTCATTCAAATAGATTTTTTCTCCATCGCATATGTGATGTAGCCTCTATATTTAATCCTGTGGATGTCATGGTTTGGTGTTATTTGTCCCAAGTGCAACTTAAAAATTATGACAATTTTCAAGAATAAACAATAATCTTACCAAAGCAAAAGATTTTCAATCCTTAGTAAAAACAGTGGACAACAGAAGACCACTTCGAAGGCAACAATGCAAGAAGACAGCTGAAGAAGGCAATGACTCACAGAAAATGCACCTGAAAGAAACAAGAAAAATAACATATTTTTATAATTTTTATAATGACTACATGACGGCCAGGCTGGCACTCCATAAACTTTGGAAATATGTCTGTTTAAAGTATTTTGCTAAATATTGCAACCAGTATAAAAGTTACCCTGAATGATAGGTCAGGTTTCTTGCAATACAAATTCTAATTTTTACAGTCACGCAGACTGCTCATGCTTGAAAAGAGTGGAAAATCCTGCAATTTGGTTTTGCCAGTCTATTACACCTTTCTGGAAAAAAGATACTATTATGCGTTCCTGATTGGGAAAAGCACAACCAAACAGTTTTCTTAGGCCTAGTAGACAAGGGAACCCTTCTCAGAAATTGTGGTATATGTACACTGCAATTCGTAATAATTGCAAGGCACGTGTAAAAAGACCTGTGCGAGAAGGAGATTGTATGATAAGTATGTGTACACTCTGTCAGCGTCACAAAACAGATCACGGCCTATCATATAACCAGGTATAGTGAACTTGTGAATTTTAATAATCAACAAAATTGCAAAGTCTGTAGACACTCAGGTTTTGGTGGAGATGCACTGCGAAGCCACGAAAGTCACAAGAGAAATATGAAAATCGGTACATCCCTATTAAATTTGGCAGAAGACTCAAATATATATAACTATTGAATGATACAAATTGTTTCAATGCAACTTTTCGCTATGACTTGTGCTGTTCGGTAATAAATTTGTGTTACAATACAAAATTTTCGTGAGATTTTTCATCCGTAACGGTCCAGTTTTCATGAATTATTTGAGCATATTGGTGAAATAGGGATGGACCAAATTTCCTTTGGCAGGCCTCCCAGTGGCCGCGAAAAAAAATACAGGGATTTCATAGAAAGTTATAAATGAAATATATAGAGTTTTATATGGCTTTGTGAGTGAAAATATAGGGAAAATAAAGTGCTTTTCGGCTTCAAAAGTATCGTAAAATAATACTAAATGCACTGGATGAGTGCTCAATTGGCGATTCGATATATTGAAAGAATGCACTAAATGGTACTTGACAATTGTTCAGACCACATACATCGGCATGTTGACTAAGGAATGACCTGAAATTTCGGTATTCTCCCTGGCTACATGTAACGCTAAACAGACTACAAAGAGTACACTCCTTTTAATGGCACAAGAAATGATGGAAATTTCAAATTGAATGCCATCATGCATGGAAATATGGGGATTTATAGGGTTTTCCGGCAAATATAGGGAGTAGTGCTGAGTATCAAAAGCTGAATATCGATACGATACATATCGTGATAGGTCCTATATGATACAAGATATTATCATGATATAGATTTACCAAAAGGTTACTGAGAACTCAAGACTTTTCGCAGAATTTCTGGCTGTCATGCCGCATTTTACGACATGATGTCGCAAAATGGCTGATTTAAATTTTGCGGCAAGCAAAATGCGATGTTTCGGCACAAAGTTGAACTGATTTTACGGGGATTTTAAAGTTAATCACCCTGAAGTACACCAGAGACACCTATAGTTTGTTTGACTTTGCCTGGTTGCCATAAACAAAGCCTACAGAATCACATTACTGTCTGTTGTTCAATTGTGATGATGAGGTCACAGCAGCCAAGCTCCCATTGTGACGTCATGTCCCAGGTGGATTAGGGACATAACCATAGAAATACATAGAACGGACATGAGGCTATATGATGCCACCTCAAGATGAGGTCACCAAATCCGCCATATTGGAACTGCCCTGAGACATGACGTCACAATAGACTAATTATGATGTGACGTCATGCCATTGTTACAAGTGACATCACTGTTATTGTTGACGTCACAATACCATTGTTTCAGGATACAGGGCAGTTCCAAGATGGTGGATTTGGTTGCTTCATCTGCCAGAGCCTCATGTCCGTTCTATGTATTTCTATGGACATAACAGCTAAATTTGCCTGTTGTGTGTAGCTTTGACTGACCACAGCTCAAAAACGGATGCGGATGGGTCACTTCATTTTTTTTACCAATTTTCAGTAAATAAAGCAAGGATCATCTGGTTAGACTTTAAAAAAACATGGTATTACTCTTGCTATTTTATAATCCATAGAAACTAAAAAAATTAGTATTTTTATTAACATTTTAATGTAAATTCAATTGGCCCTACTGAAAAAGTTAGTGCGGATAGGACACTTTTTTTTGGGCTAGATTTGCAGAATTTAGGCCCAGTAACACCATACTGCAATTTCAGAATATTATGGTAATACTTTAGGACGTAAGGGTGATTAACTTTAAGTGGTTTTTGCCAATAAATAATTGTGAGACTTGAAAAATAACCGATAAGATGTCAGATGATACACCGGAGCACATATCGATGTAAAAAGCCAGTTCATTTCGATACAGTGTATCACGGTACCAGTGGCGGATCCAGACAGGGTCATCTAGGGGGGGCCCGGGCTGCTTCCAGCATTCGCGGGCCTGCGGCGTGGCGTATTTTCTTCAAAATACCATTATTAATTTCAGTGGTCTAGGGGGGGGGGGAGCCTGTGCCCCCTAGGCCCCCCCTGTATCCGCCACTGGGTACTCAGCAGTACCCTATGTAGAATGTGGCCGACTTGGGGGGATAATCACTTGACTTCCGTAATTGAAATGCATAGGCACAGCTAATTACAATTTACAAGGTTTTATTGAGCCAATTAATTGCTAAGGTACTGCGCATTGGGGTGCAAAGATTGCCAAAGACGATTACAATCCACAACAACATCCAAGTTCAAGCACTTGCTGTCTGAGTGGTAATTAATCTCTGCATGTTTCTCGGCTTCAAAAAGCTTGTACCGTAGCAGTAGTGAGTGTACCGGTACAGGTAACCGTGGTTACCGTGCTGATCATGAGTGATGTGGCCACATATCTGTGGATCTGGCAACATAGGGAGTTGTTGAATATATTATATATTTGTTGTAAAACCAGGGCTGCAGGTAACCAATAACCATGCAAAAAACTGTCTATGGATATTATACTTTAAAGTTCAATTGTCCTTCCTCCTAATTGGAACAGATGAATTCGTGAAATCAAGCTAATTTAGTGGTGCAATAATCATAACAAAGTCAGTGTTACTCACCAAAGCCATGTGTGTAGCGAAAAATGTGAGCCGCAAAAAAACTTTGTCATACTTCTTCTTCTTCTTGTATGGGTATCCGTCCCTTGTGGAACCACCTTCATATATGTCATATATATGAAGTAATGTAATCAGCCTGTATCCTTATTACTCATTCCTCTTCTTCTTTGTCCTGTATGTAGTCTATTAAGTCGAACCGCAATGTAGCATAGCCTAAGTATCATAGGCGTATCGGAGGGGGGGGGGGGTAGTCGCCCCCCCCCCCCAAAGTTTGGGAAACAGTAAGATTCGAGCAAAAAGGCTAAAAAATTCGGGCAGATGATTAAATAATCACTATTGGAAATTTATAATTTCCAGGCAATTTCATTTGAAATGGTATTAAATCTAGATCCTGAAATTCGGGCAAATGTCGCTGCCCCCCCCCCCAAAAATCGCGCGCCGTATGCCTATGTGAAATATCCATAAAATGCCCATATAAAAAAATCACATAAACTGTTAAAACCCTTACTGGCCTGATCAGTCTAAAAAAAAAACAATTCTGTGCTTGTGACGTCATCAGGGACAACGGCATATTTTAGGGACATAAATGGCCCAACAGGCGGTAAGTAGTGATGCAGACCGGACCACCTTTTAGAGGGTGGTCCGGTATTTACAAAAGTGGTCCGGTCCTGGTCTGGTCCAGGGTGAGGTGGTCCGAATTTGTTACTGGACCGGTCCAGAAGCGGTCCATCGGCATTTTAAAAAATTATGATAAAAATGAGGGTTTAAACAAGATATTTGACATAAATTTCTTTTTTAGATATGCCAAAATTCATGCGATACCCTTAATGACATGAAAAATCACTGGACCGGTCCGGACCGGCACTTTACCGGTCCGGTCCATCACTGGACCGGTTTTTTGTAGGTGGTCCGGTATTTTGGCGGTCCAGGGCTGGACCGCGGACCGAGCCGGTCCAAGGCGGTCCGGTCTGCATCACTAGCGGTAAGCTGGGGATACACATAAATGTCCCTTTAGTCCAGTAAGGGTTAAAGGAAATAAATGGGCGTACAGGCAGTAAGCTGGCACATAAATGCCGGGGGGGGCGGGGTACTCATTATGAAAGGGTGTATATAGAGGGTCCTCTGGATGGTTTAGCTTTTTTGGCCTTCTATGATTAAAATGGTATTGCTTTTTTATGAATTAACATTAATTTGGTTGCCCTTTTTGCACCCCCAACATGTTCAGTACTGTTAGAATCGGCTTCAAAAGACCATTACAATGGTAGAGAAATAATACAGATTAAACTGGTTTTGGATATTTTTACTAATAGATTAAAATGGTTTGTGGTTTTGGCGATGGTTTCAGCTTAAAATGGTTTTGGTTCTCAGAATCGCCGTGGCAAAAGTCCGCGAGGTACCCCCCCCCCCCCGGGCATAAATGTCCCTTAAATCCTCCATTGACTTAATGTAAAAAATTAGGGTAAATTATCATAAATCTGAATTATTCAATTTTCTGTGGACTTTAAAGGCACAAAATAATAATTTCCATTAAATATTCATTAAAAATAAAAAAAAGTGTGTCTCAGGCTGGAAATATTTGTGCTTTCATGCAATTTCAGTCAATTATAGGCCTATGAATAGCCTATAAAAAGCCATATTTGGCACCCACCCCTGGAGCCACGCTATGGCAACAGCTAAAACAAAACTAATTTTTAATATTGTTTTCTGAGGCCTCCGAAAACAATTATCTGCAGGGACAATTTTGAGATAGCCCTTTTTTGGCCAAAAAAAAGGCAATATGTGGTTTTCCCGCCAAAAATGAGGCTGAAATTTTGGCGGGAAAACCAATTTTTGGCTATTTTTAGCGCAATAAGGGGCTATCTCAAAATTGTCCCTCCACAAAATTGATTTTTTAGGCCTTAGAAAACAATATTAAAAATCAGTTTTGTTATAGCTGTTGCCATAGGGTGGCGCCAGGTGTAGGTGCCAAATATGGCTATTTATAGGCTTTTTATAGGCTATTTATAGGCCTATAATGCCCTTAAATGGCATGAAAACAAAAATATTTCCAGCATGAGACAAAAAGTATTAATTTTCATGACCATTTTTAAGAAATAATCGTTCTGTGGCTTAAAACATCACAGGGAATTAAATAATTTGGAATTTGGCAATTTTTGCCTTAATTTTTACATTAAGTCACTGGAGAAGACTGGCAGAAAATATCCGGGGAAAATATCACCTTTACTATTATTATTAACTAAACTTTGCCTGTGAACGGACAGATAAATGGACAGACGGACAGATGGACATAACAGAGAGACACATGCTAAACAGTCTGGTCTCAGACTCGTGACTGCAGACTCCTAAAGCTCATTGTGCCAACAGAGTCCCAACTCCTGGCATCAACCATTGACTCTGACTCTCTTACATGACTCCTGAATCTGGCTCCTAACTGAGACTCTTGACTCCAAGTTGTAATGAGGATTCCAGCCTATGATGCCTGCACTGGGGTGATTCTCCAGTAATTTGACCCTTTGGCCTTTTGCTGCCACCCTATTTTCAGGGGCCAAAAAGGATGTCTCGGATCACTTATTTGTTTGAACTAAGTGTCACACCACCAAGTGAATCACCCAGAGAGATAGTAGAGATATTTTAATTAATATCTGATACATAGACAAGTAGATATTAAACAAATTATCAAATTTTTTAGTCATTTTGGGGTCGCCATTTTGTGACATTTAAATTTTTACACCTAGTATTTGGACATCAGCCATCCATCCAAAATAGGCAATTTGATCAGATTATAAGTTGTACTCATAAAAGATACCTCTCACTATATGAATCATGTTTCTTTTTTATTTTTAATTGCATTCTTTTAAAATTATGCAGGTTTTAAATTTCATGTCGCGGACGTTACTCATTCCGTCAAAAACTTCAGGATATTCAGATGATCAATACTTCACTATTCTTTGTACTTCATTAATTATAACTTGAGATATGGATTCTAGTATATATGTTTGAATGCATGAAAGAAACAAACTAAGATAACACTGGTTTTTTAAATATATTCTTCAGCAATGTTGAATTCCGTCAAAAAGTAACATCCGCAACATTTGGCTATAACTCATTGAATTTTTCATTGATTTTTAAGTGGATCATATTTCTTGATACACTATATAATCTGGAGCTTTCAGATTTAGCAGCAGAGCCATCAGATCACAAGAGAGGGCCAAGGAGGTAAATTTAGTTCATCCGTCAAGAATTGATGGCCTGTCACGTCCGCAACAGCATTTTGAAAATCATCCCACATTGCTTGATTGCCAAAGGTTATGCCATGTATATCCTTTTATACATGATCAGAATGATAATATTTAATAAGTTTTGCCAGCAATAGCATCATTCTTATTTGAATAGTGCATAAATTATGGAATTAGTGTTGCGGACGTTATGTTTGGACAAGTGCCTGGTTGTGCGGATGTTACTCTTGACCATAATGCTCCTTGTGACGGATGTTACTTTTTGACAAATATTATTTAGTCCTGAAACAGAGTCCTGACTCAGAGTCCTGACTCAGATTCTTGACTCAGAGTCCTGACTCAGATTCCTGACTCATAGTCCTGATTCCGAGTCCTGACCCTGAGTCCTGACTGTGAGTCCTGACTCAGGGTTCTGACTCACGTAACTGACTCAGGGACCTGACTCAGGGTCCTGACCTAGGGCCCTGACTCAGAGCCCTGACTCAGATGCCTGACTCCGAGTCCTGCCTCAGTGTACTGCCTAAGTGTCCTGACTCAGATTCCTCACTCAGAGTCCTGACTCCGAGTCCTGCCTCAGAGTCCTGCCTCCGAGTCCTACCTCCGAGCCCTGACTCCGAGTCCTGACTCAGAGCCCTGACTCCGAGTCCTGACTCACCACTCATAGGCGAGACTCATAGGCGACACTCAGAGTCCTGACTCAGAGACCTGACTCAGAGTCCTGACCTAGAGTCCTGACTCAGAGTCCTGACTCACAGTCCTGACTCACAGTCCTGACTCAGAGACCTGACTCAGAGTCCTGACTCAGCGGCCTGACTCATAGTCGAGACTCAGAGTCCTGACTCACAGACCTGACTCACAGACCTGACTCACAGTCCTCACTCAGAGACCTGACTCAGAGACCTGACTCAGAGTCCTGCCTCAGAGTCCTGCCTCCGAGCCCTGACTCAGAGTCTGACTCACAGTCCTGACTCAGAGTCCTGACTCACAGACCTGACTCAGAGGCCTTACTCCGAGTCCTGCCTCAGAGTCCTGCCTCCGAGTCCTGACTCAGAGTCTGACTCAGAGTCTGACTCAGAGTCTGACTCAGAGTCCTGACTCAGCGTGTCCTGACTCATAGTCGAGACTCATAGTCGAGACTCATAGTCGAGACTCATAGTCGAGACTCAAAGTCGAAACTCATAGTCGAGACTCATAGTCGAGACTCATAGTCGAGACTCATAGTCGAGACTCTGAGTCCAGACCCTGAGCCCTGACTCTGAATCCTGACTCTGAATCCTGACTCTGAATCCTGACTCTGAATCCTGACTCACAGTCCTGACTCAGAGTCCTGACTCACAGACCTGACTCAGAGGCCTTACTCCGAGTCCTGCCTCAGAGTCCTGCCTCCGAGTCCTGACTCAGAGTCTGACTCAGATGCCTCACTCCGAGTCCTGACTCTGAGTCCTGACTGAGAGTCCCGACGCAGAGTCCTGACTTAGACTTCTGCCTCAGTGTCCTAACTCAGATTCCTAAATCAGAGCTGTGACTCCGAGCCCTACCTCCGAGCCCTGACTCAGAGCCCTGACTCCGAGTCCTGACTCACAGACCTGACTCCAAGTCCTGACTCAGCGGCCTGACTCATAGTCGAGACTCAGAGTCCTGACTCAGAGTCCTGACTCAGAGGCCTGACTCAGAGACCTGACTCAGGGACCTGACTCAGGGTCCTGACTCACAGACCTGACTCACAGACCTGACTCAGGGACCTGACTAAGAGACCTGACTCAGGGTCCTGCCTCCGACTCAGCAGCCCTGACTCAGAGTCCTGACTCAGAGTCCTGGCTCAGCGGCCTGACTCATAGTCGAGACTCAGAGTCCTGACTCACAGACCTGACTCAGAGTCCTGACTCACAGACCTGACTCACAGACCTGACTATAAGACCTGACTCAGGGTCCTGGCTCAGGGTATAAACATTAGTCAGTAGCGTACACTGGCCCCGTAACCTGAAGCGGCCAGAACAGCTTTCCATATATGGTTAATGTGTGCTAATATGCGGCCAGCCTGCTTTGGAGTGTCAAATGGTGTCACCTGCATCATGTGAAAATGAATTTTTTGCTGACCATTTCTTCATTTTTCTGACCTTTTGACCTTTATTGCTTAAAGCTGACTGCAGCTAGAGACTTACCATCTGCCAAAATTTACTGCAAGTATTTGGTCCACGTTGTCAGTTAAAATCAAGAAAATTGAAATGTTCCTTCTCTGTTAAAAAAAATAATCAGTGAAAATAACCTGTTTTCAATTCACCTTTGACCTCAAATTTGACCTTGATAAAAAGGTCAAAGGTCAAAAGTAATGTGCTCATGTGATTGCCAGTAGGTCATATAGGGGGTCATTTAATTTAAAGCAAGCTGTAGGAGTGCTATTTCCCACTCAAATAAAATCATTTTTGGTAAATGCCAGGAGTGTCGAGAAGTACCATTTTTCACAATTTTTTACACATTTACTTGAAGACATAAAATATTCTTCATTGGGGGCTTTTCATAACCACATAATTGACTAGTAGACCCTAGACTTTGAAGAGGATTGGTTGAAAAAAACATAATTTTCAGAATTTTTGGAAAATTGATGTTTTTCAACTTTAATGGCTCATATCACCTTCAAATATCACCTTTTTGTCAAATTTTTTGGTCAATATAGTGTTTTTGGGTAAAGTTAAGGGTAGTTCACTATACATTTTGATCACCTCAGACTATTCCTTCATGGAGATTTTACAAGTCCACCTGAATTTTGAACCCTCGATTTTGAAAACTTGCCATATTTGGCAAAGTATTGCACCAATCCAAACCATTTGTTGAATCAACACTGGTCCCAGATACTGGCTAACTTTTGCCACCATCACCATATTCCTATCTATTATGTAACTGGAGAAACCTGTGACAGACCAAAAACTGCTCATGCCGCCATAACCCTTTACCCGTTGGACCAACTGTCATATCACTTATACCAATACGTAGACAACAACTTTTTATCACATGATTTTGACTCTTGACTCATTATCTCTAATACTTTTTGAGTAATAAGCCTTTGAAGTTTACTAATTTTTGACTTTAAACGGCTCTGTGAAAAAGACAACTGTGAAAATGACATCAAATGACCCAATTACGTAATACCCAACAACTGATTTACCTTTGATCAATCTCTTGTGAACGTAAAACCATTTTGAGAGAATAAGAATAATAAGAATAATAAGAATAATAAGAATAATAATAATATTAACAAAAACAAATAGAATTTACCATAGGTAAATTCTTAATAATAATAATATTAACAATAATAATAATAGCAAAAACAAATAGAATTTACCATAGGTAAATTCTTAATAATAATAAAAATATTTACGAAAACAAGAAACTTCACCTATGTAATAGGTGAAGTTTAATAAGAATAATACCAAAAACAATAAGAATTTACCATATATGGTAAATTCTTAACTAGAACCCTGTAACTGACCAAGGTCAGTGACTAAGAATTTACCAAGCTTTTACCAGTTCATGCAGCATAGCCCAAAGACAGCTTGCAACAATATTGTGGTGCACAGTGCAACCGTGGTGCACAGTGAGATGGTGGCGCACAGTCACTGCTCTGCACACTGCCAATCTGGTGCACAATGCCACTGTGACTGTGACTGTAACTGCGGTGCTAAACTGCCACTGCGGTGCACACTGTGGTCCAAACTGCCACTGTGTTGCACACTGTCACTGTGTTGCACACTGACACTGTTGTGCACACTGCCACTGTGGTGCACAGTGCCACTGTGGTGCACTCTGCCATTGCGATGCAGCCTGCCATTGTGGTGCAGCCTGCCATTGTGCCACAGTGATGCGCAGTGCCACCATGATGCACAGTGCCATAATGATGCACAGTGCCACCATGATGCACAGTGCCACCATGATGCACAGTGCCACCATGATGCACAGTGCCACCATGATGCACAATTATGATAACCCTAAGCACATATCAAGAGTGAAAGAGGGTGTTCCAGTCTCTGCAGAGCTACAGTCATTTGATAAGGTGTGGGAAAGATGAATTTTTCAGGGTCAACCGATCTTTTTACCTGTGGGTGTTACAAGAAAATACACATAAAATTAAATGAAGAGGAATATCTTAGCTTTCCAAAACTGCTTTTGTCATTCATGTAGCTTAATTGGAACCGGAGATATAGCCCATTGAAATAATGGTAAAATTGTGATATTTCATCAAAAAATGGTCTCTGAAAATGTCAAGTTTTGAACTTCAATTTGTTCCAGAAGAGAAACGGTTGGGAGGAGAGACTTGAAATTGCACAAACTACTGTAAATGTGTTAGGACTATACCCACAAATAATATTGTATTTTTTGAAGATGGATTTCTGAGTAAAAAAAATGTAAAGATGTTAAATCATGACCGAAAACATGAATTTTTTAGGGTCGGGCGATCTTTTTAACTAGTAGAGATACGTTAAAATGTGTAGAAAACAAATACTAGAGGAGAATCTGGGCTTTCCAAAGATGTTTTTATTTTTCCTGTAGCTTAATTAGAACCGGAGATACAGACCGTCAAAGTATGGGTACAACTGCAATGTTGACAAATGAGCAGGTCAATTTTGAAGTCATTTCTTGACCTTGTGGCCTCAATTTTGCAATGTAGGTCAATCCGAGGCCCTTCAAATTTTACGTGGGGCCTCTATGGTATTCTGGCAGCAAATGCTGATGAGATAATGCAAATCCCTCAATTGCTTCCCTGTTAAGAAAAATGTAATGTCTGAAATGTCCAATTTCGACTAATATTTGACCTTGAGTTTGACCTTGAAAAAACCTTTCTAGGTCAAAACCGATATTTTTCCCAGATTGGCATTGTGTGACTATGGGGGGGTCATTCTATTGTTTGAACTGCGTAGCATCAATATTTATCTCTCCAGAGAGCAAAAATAGGGTGTTTTTACATGTCGCGCGGTATGCAATATTCGTGATTTTTTAACAAATCAGCATGAAAGGATATCTGAATTTTGACTTCAGGTATCAAACAAACCGGCTGGTGCCTTCCAGAAACCAGAAGATGAGACTGATACGTGAAAAAAAAGCTAATTTTCAGAATTTCTGAAAATCGCCCATATTTGAACTTTGAGGGGTCAAATGACCTTGAAAAATGAGGTCAAGGTCAAATCTGAAGGTCTGTATGGGGTTTTTGGGGTATGTTAAGGGTAGTTTGTTATACATTTGCATAACCTCAAATGACTCCTTCATGGTGTTCTGAGACCCATACCCCATATGGCGCAGACTCATTTCACTAAAATGGCCGCTGCTCCGTAACCGTTGCAGATATCTACATGAAAAATAAAACGTGCAATGCCCCCAGATACTGGCCATCTGTTGGTGCCATCGGCTTTATTCTACCTATTGCAGTTTCTGACATTACGTCTTGAGACCTAAAACGGTGTTTATGCTGTAGCTCCGGTTCCGCTTGAGCGATTTCAGAATTGTTTGCGCCAAAATACAGCCTAGTACTTTTGAGTAACACTTACCCTATACCATGGTGCTACCTGTTATGGTTCCTGAATAATAGCCCATGTAAATTTCGCAAATTTAATGTTTGAAAGGCCCTGTGACCTTGAAAAATAGGTCAAGGTCATTTCTTTCGGGTGTGGTCCAGTTATAGTCCTAGAGCTGCCCTGTGAACAACTTTTGTGAAAATCAGAGAAAAAAAAGTGAAATAATAAGAATAAGAATAAGAATAATAAGAATAATACCAAAAACAATAAGAATTTACCATATATGGTAAATTCTTAATAAGAATTTACCATATATGGTAAATTCTTAATAATAATAATAAGAACTAGATTCCGATAACCGCTAGCGGTAATAAAACTTCACCGAGCAGTTGGTGAAAATAGTCTAAATATGTTTAAGTATAAAAATAAACAAGTATACAAACAAGTATATGAAGGTATATTGTACATGTTTAAGCAGCTTGCTCAGTGAATGCCCATGTTTAGTTTAGTTTATTTAGTTCAGTGGGTGAAAATAGTCTAAATGTATATAAGTATATAAACAAGTATATAAACAAGTATATAAACAAGTATATAAACAAGTATATAAACAAGTATATAAACAAGTATATAAACAAGTAAATAAGCAAGATATAAAATAATATATAAAATATTATATGAATAAAATATAAAATAGTATCAAAAATATTGTATAAAATGGTACAAAAAATAGCATAAAAAATGTACCTTATTTATTTGTGATATGTTGCAATGCACAAGTTAATGAAGCTAGCGGACAGCCCCCCCTTTCCCGGTGAATGCATGTTTAGCTTAGTTTATTTAGTTTAGTTTAATTTATTTAGTTTACTTTAGTTTAAAATTAGTTTATTGACATCTTTTAGGCAATTACTACACAAATTTTAGTAATCACTGGTGTTCCAGTCTGAGTACAGTCATTCGGCTAGGTGAGGAAAAGATGAATTTTTCAGGGTTGACCGATCTTTTTACCTGTTCACGACACAACAAAATGTACACAAATTAGAATAAGAGGAGAATCTGAGCTTTTCCAAAACGGCTTGCATCATTCATATGACTTTATTAGAACCCGAGATAGAGTTGATTGAAGTAATGGTAAAAATATGAAATTTAACCGAAAAATTGACTCTGAAAATATCAAGTTTTGAACTCCAAATTGCTCCCAAAGGAAAACGGTTTGAAGGAGAGACTTAAAATAGCACAAAATACTGTAAATATGTTAGGACTATATCTCGAAATATTATCAAATTTTTTGAAGACTGACTTCTTTGTCAAAAAAATGTAAATTGGTGAAATCTTGACCGAAAACATGTATTTTTCAGGGTCCGGCGATCTTTTTAACTAGCAGAGATACGTTAAAATGTATAGAAAATGAATACTAGAGGAGAATTTGGACTTTCTGAATATGCTTTCAGTTTTTCTGTAGCTTAATTAGAACCGGAGATACAGACCATCAAAGTTTGGGTGCAAGTGCGAAATTGGAAAATGAGAGGGTCAATTTTGCAGTAATTTTTTGACCTTGTGACATTTATTGTGCAATGTAGGTCAATCCGATGGACTTAAAACTTTACACATTTCTTCTAGGGTATTGTAGGACTGACCTGTGAAAAGACTGTAAAAATCCCTTTATTATTTCCTACTTAAAAAAAATTAAATATCTCAAATATCCAATTTTGTCAAATATTTGACCGTGATTTTGACCTTGAAAATACCTTTTAAGGTCAAAATCTATAATTTCTACAGATTCGCGGTGTATGACTTAGGGGGGGTCATTTCATTATTTGAACTATGTAGGATCAATATTTACCTCTCAAATTGGCAAAAATAGGCTAATTTTTCATGTCGCGCGGTATGCCATATTTGGAATTATTTTATAAATCAGCATGAAGAGATAAATCAATTCCGATTTCAGGGTTCCAACAATATAGCTGGCTATTATAATTTAAAATATGAACCCGATATGCTGGAAATAACATAATTGTTGGAATTTTTGAAAATCGAGTGATTTGAACATTAAACAGGTCAAATGACCTTGAAAAATGAGGTTAAGGTCAAATTTGAAGGTGGCTATGGAGGTTTTATGGGCATATTTGGGGGGGTTCACAATACATTTTATTGGCCTAAAATCGATATTTCAGTGTCAAGTAATCAAGGTCACCAGTTTTGACGACGCGGTTGACACTAAAAATTCCATAATTAAATAACTAAGCATGATATCATCATAAAAATGATCGCTTACCATGGATTAGTCATTTACTGTAACAATTGGCTTGAATTCTGCAATTTTCGAAGTTGCTTATATAGAGATCAGGCGCGCAAACCTCTGAGAGTAAAAATTGACCTGTATGACCTCGACCTTGACCTATACTCTTGAAAATTAGGTCAGTTTATTTAGTATAAGTCTATTATATATAGTTTATTAGGAAATTATAATTGATCAGTTAATATATGAGTAATGGTCAATTGAAATATAGAAAAAATTTATTTCAAAGGGGTCAATGACCTTGAAAAATAGGTCAGAGGTATAGGGTTACATTGGACAATTTAATTAGGTCACATAGGACTATGTACACAAATTATTTGAAAATTTTTCGAGAACATTTTTCGGAAAGAAAAATAATAATAATAATAACTAGAAATCGGGTAACCGCGATGCGGTGACAAAACTTCACCAATCATATAATTATTGGCAGTGAAATTTAAGTGAGAAAACACAGAAATGATATTGGACATGAACATGAACTCGAACATGAACTTGCACATAAACTTGTACATGCAATTGCATGCGTCTTGCACATGTTACATAACACGCAATATCACACAATATCACTTGCAATATTATCCAATATCAAATGTAAGGTTACATGTAATGTATTAAACATACAATATCACTTGCAATATCATGAAAAATCATATCACATGTAATATTAATTTATCACCTGTAATTTGCATGTTACTTAGAATGTACAGAGTGTGCACAGATAATTATGGAAGTACTTATAAACTATCTGTCTGTGGACTAGTTGTGATGTGACAGATAGTCAGCAGACAGATAAACCCTTACTGTAACATGTCAATCGGTTTGTGGCCATACACTGACAGATTCGCTGACTAATTTGCTGACTAATTTGCTGACTAATTTGCTGACTGATTTGCTGACTGATTTGCTGACTGATACACTGACTGATACACTGACTGATACACTGACTGATACACTGACTGATACACTGACTGATACACTGACTGATACACTGACTGATACACTGATATTTGACCGAAAGCATGTAATTTTGAGGGTTGGGTGTTCTTTTAAACCATCAGAGTTACAAGAAAACATTCGGAGAATGAAAACTAGAGGAAAATTTGAGCTTGCCGAATATTATATACAAAAAATAACATGGACCAGTACATGCACCAGTACATGCACCAGTACATGCACCAGTACATGGACCAGTACATGGACCAGTACATGGACCAGTACATGGACCAGTATATGGACCAGTACATGGACCAGTCAAAAGACCAGCGCATTGACCAGCGCATTGACCATGCATCAACCAGTACATCAACCAGTGCATCAACCAGTGCATCAACAGGAACATCAATCTGTAAATCAACAGTACATCAACCTTGGAATTTTAGGAATGCATTGGCTAAGATACTTCTAGTCCTGAAAACAAATAGAAATGACTGCAATTTCTGAAAACATACATTTTTCAGGGTCTGGCGATCTTTTTAACCATCAGTGACACAAGAAATTGTTCAAATATACAAACTAGAGGAGAATTTGTGCTTTCCAAATCTATTTTCAGTTTCTCCGTAACTTTATTAGGACCGGAGATAAGGCCGATTGAAATTATGGGTCAATTCAGAAATGTGGACTTCAGAAATTTCTGAAAAAATGTAGTTTTTCACTTAAAATTACTCTAGAACCAAAACGGTTCAATAGAAACATATATAACTTGGCAGGATTATGTGAACGAAAGATGAAAGTATGCTCAAATAGCTTCATTGAAATAAAATTATTATTTCCTTGTCAAAATGGTGATAAATTGTGAAAATTTGACAAAAAACATGAAATTTTCAGGGTCCGGCGATCTTTTAAACCGTCAGAGCTACGACAAAATGTTCAGAAAACGAAAACTAGACGAGAGTTTGGCCTTTCCAAATCTGTTTTCATATTCTCTGTAACTTAATTAGGACCGGAGCTACAGCCGATTGAAATAACGCTATAATTGAGAAATGTGAAAAAATATCGTAAATTTTTCCCTAATTTTTTGACCTTGTGACCTTTACGGTCTAACGTAGGTTAAGCCGAGGACCTTAAAAATTTATACGATGCCTCTAGACTATTGTAGCAAGTATGTGTGACATTTTTGTAACAATATTTTGATTCCTTGCCTGTGTAAAAAAATCAAATGTCAAAATAGTAAAATTTTTCATCATGTTTGACCTTGAATTTGACCTTGAAAATAAGTTTCTAGGTCAAAACCAATATGATTTTCAGAATCAGGATGAAAAAATGGGGGGATAAATTAATTATTGTAACTCTATCGAATCGATATTTCCATGTCAAAAACGCAATAATTTGTCAATTTTTAACATTCTCCGGTTTGCGATATTTGGAATTTTGTAGAAAATTAAGGTAAAATGTTAGAGGAATTTGGGTTGCATATTCTAAATGCACATATTTTTGTCTGTAAACAGATAATATATCAAGGTGATATCATGAAAAAAACATAATTTTCAGAATTTTTGAAAATAAGCACTTTTTGCACTTTGAAGAGCCAAATGACCTTGAAAAATGAGGTCAAGGTCAAATTTGAAGGTGGTTATGGGGGTTTTAGGGGTATCTTTGGGGGGGTTCACTATACATTGTTATGGCCTAAAATCGATATTTCAGGGTGAAATTACCAAGGTCACTGGTTCGGATGACGCGGTTGTTATTCAAAATTACATAACTCAATAACAAAGCATGACATCATCACAAAAATAACTTCTTACCATGGGCCAGACATTTAGGCATCACATGGCATCAATTTTGATACCGTGTGGCTTACCAATTTTGCTATCATGCGTGACAATCTCCAGCACTAAATATGGACCTGTGCAACCTTGACCTTGACCTACTTTCTTGAAATTAGGTCAGATTATGTAATGTACTTGTACCACTTAGAACCTGAGTGGTAAATGAAATACGCATGTAATTGTCTGTGATATGCTCTTGAGAAATATATGAAAAAACGAACTTTGAAATGGCCTGTGACCTTGAAAAATAATTCAAGGTCACTGAAACTGGGTAAGTGTAATGAGGTCATGTACTGCTATACATGTGAATTTTTTGAAATTTTTTTGAAGAAATTTCCGTACAGAAAAAAAAAAATAATAATAAAAATATTTACGAAAACAAGAAACTTCACCTATGTAATAGGTGAAGTTTAACTAGATTCCGATAACCGCTAGCGGTAATAAAACTTCACCGAGCAGTTGGTGAAAATAGTCTAAATATGTTTAAGTATAAAAATAAACAAGTATACGAACAAGTATATGAAGGTATATTTTACATGTTTAAGCAGCTTGCTCAGTGAATGCCCATGTTTAGTTTAGTTTATTTAGTTCAGTGGGTGAAAATAGTCTAAATGTATATAAGTATATAAACAAGTATATAAACAAGTATATAAACAAGTATATAAGCAAGATATAAAATAATATATAAAATATTATATGAATAAAATATAAAATAGAATCAAAAATATTGTATAAAATGGTACAAAAAATAGCATAAAAAATGTACCTTATTTATTTGTGATATATTGCAATGCACAAGTTAATGAAGCTAGCGGACAGCCCCCCCTTTCCCGGTGAATGCATGTTTAGCTTAGTTTATTTAGTTTAGTTTAATTTATTTAGTTTACCTTAGTTTAAAATTAGTTTATTGACATCTTTTAGGCAATTACTACACAAATTTTAGTAATCACTGGTGTTCCAGTCTGAGTACAGTCATTCGGTTAGGTGAGGAAAAGATGAATTTTTCAGGGTTGACCGATCTTTTTACCTGTTCACGACACAACATAATGTACACCAATTAGAATAAGAGGAGAATCTGAGCTTTCCAAAACGGCTTGTATCATTCATATGACTTTATTAGAACCCGAGATAGAGTTGATTGAAGTAATGGTAAAAATATGAAATTTCACCGAAAAATTGACTCTGAAAATATCAAGTTTTGAACTCCAAATTGCTCCCAAAGGTAAACGGTTTGAAGGAGAGACTTAAAATAGCACAAAATAATGTAAATATGTTAGGACTATATCTCGAAATATTATCAAATTTTTTGAAGACTGACTTCTTTGTCAAAAAAATGTAAATTGGTGAAATCTTGACCGAAAACATGTATTTTTCAGGGTCCGGCGATCTTTTTAACTAGCAGAGATACGTTAAAATGTATAGAAAATGAATACTAGAGGAGAATTTGGGCTTTCTGAATATGCTTTCAGTTTTTCTGTAGCTTAATTAGAACCGGAGATACAGACCATCAAAGTTTGGGTACAAGTGTGAAATTGAAAAATGAGAGGGTCAATTTTGCAGTAATTTTTTGACCTTGTGACATTTATTGTGCAATGTAGGTCAATCCGATGGACTTAAAACTTTACACATTTCTTCTAGGGTATTGTAGGACTGACCTGTGAAAAGACTGTAAAAATCCCTTCATTATTTTCTACTTAAAAAAAATTAAATATCTCAAATATCCAATTTTGTCAAATATTTGACCTTGATTTTGACCTTGAAAATACCTTTCAAGGTCAAAATCTATAATTTCTACAGATTCGCGGTGTATGACTTAGGGGGGGTCATTTCATTATTTGAACTGTGTAGGATCAATATTTACCTCTCTAATTGCCAAAAATAGGCTAATTTTTCATGTCGCGCGGTATGCCATATTTGGAATTTTTTTATAAATCAGCATGAAGAGATAAATCAATTCCGATTTCAGGGTTCCAACAATATAGCTCCTGGCTATTATACTTTAAAATATGAACCCGATATGCTGGAAATAACATAATTGTTGGAATTTTTGAAAATTGAGTGATTTGAACATTAAACAGGTCAAATGACCTTGAAAAATGAGGTTAAGGTCAAATTTGAAGGTGGCTATGGAGGTTTTATGGGCATATTTGGGGGGGTTCACAATACATTTTATTGGCCTAAAATCGATATTTCAGTGTCAAGTAATCAAGGTCACCAGTTTTGACGACGCGGTTGACACTAAAAATTCCATAATTAAATAACTAAGCATGATATCATCATAAAAATGATCGCTTACCATGGATTAGTCATTTACTGTAACAATTGGCTTGAATTCTGCAATTTTCGAAGTTGCTTATATAGAGATCAGGCGCGCAAACCTCTGAGAGTAAAAATTGACCTGTATGACCTTGACCTTGACCTATACTTTTGAAAATTAGGTCAGTTTATTTAGTATAAGTCTATTATATATAGTTTATTAGGAAACTATAATTGATCAGTTAATATATGAGTAATGGTCAATTGAAATATAGAAAAAATTTATTTCAAAGGGGTCAATGACCTTGAAAAATAGGTCAGAGGTATAGGGTTACATTGGACAATTTAATTAGGTCACATAGGACTATGTACACAAATTATTTGAAAATTTTTCGAGAACATTTTTCGGAAAGAAAAATAATAATAATAATAACTAGATTCCGATAACCGCTAGCGGTAATAAAACTTCACCGAGCAGTTGGTGAAAATAGTCTAAATATGTTTAAGTATAAAAATAAACAAATATACGAACAAGTATATGAAGGTATATTGTACATGTTTAAGCAGCTTGCTCAGTGAATGCCCATGTTTAGTTTAGTTTATTTAGTTCAGTGGGTGAAAATAGTCTAAATGTATATAAGTATATAAACTAGTATATAAACAAGTATATAAACAAGTATATAAGCAAGATATAAAATAATATATAAAATATTATATGAATAAAATATAAAATAGTATCAAAAATATTGTATAAAATGGTACAAAAAATAACATAAAAAATGTACCTTATTTATTTGTGATATATTGCAATGCACAAGTTAATGAAGCTAGCGGACAGCCCCCCTTTCCCGGTGAATGCATGTTTAGCTTAGTTTATTTAGTTTAGTTTAATTTATTTAGTTTACTTTAGTTTAAAATTAGTTTATTGACATCTTTTAGGCAATTACTACACAAATTTTAGTAATCACTGGTGTTCCAGTCTGAGTACAGTCATTCGGTTAGGTGAGGAAAAGATGAATTTTTCAGGGTTGACCGATCTTTTTACCTGTTCACGACACAACAAAATGTACACAAATTAGAATAAGAGGAGAATCTGAGCTTTCCAAAACGGCTTGTATCATTCATATGACTTTATTAGAACCCGAGATAGAGTTGATTGAAGTAATGGTAAAGATATGAAATTTCACCGAAAAATTGACTCTGAAAATATCAAGTTTTGAACTCCAAATTGCTCCCAAAGGTAAACGGTTTGAAGGAGAGACTTAAAATAGCACAAAATACTGTAAATATGTTAGGACTATATCTTGAAATATTATCAAATTTTTTGAAGACTGACTTCTTTGTCAAAAAAATGTAAATTGGTGAAATCTTGACCGAAAACATATATTTTTCAGGGTCCGGCGATCTTTTTAACTAGCAGAGATACGTTAAAATGTATAGAAAATGAATACTAGAGGAGAATTTGGGCTTTCTGAATATGCTTTCAGTTTTTCTGTAGCTTAATTAGAACCGGAGATACAGACCATCAAAGTTTGGGTACAAGTGTGAAATGGGAAAATGAGAGGGTCAATAATGCAGTAATTTTTTGACCTTGTGACATTTATTGTGCAATGTAGGTCAATCCGATGGACTTAAAACTTTACACATTTCTTCTAGGGTATTGTAGGACTGACCTATGAAAAGACTGTAAAAATCCCTTCATTATTTCCCACTTAAAAAAAATTAAATATCTCAAATATCCAATTTTGTCAAATATTTGACCTTGATTTTGACCTTGAAAATACCTTTCAAGGTCAAAATCTATAATTTCTACAGATTCGGGGTGTATGACTTAGGGGGGGTCATTTCATTATTTGAGCTATGTAGGATCGATATTTACCTCTCTAATTGGCAAAAATAGGCTAATTTTTCGTGTCGCGCGGTATGCCATATTTGGAATTTTTTTATAAATCAGCATGAAGAGATAAATCAATTCCGATTTCAGGGTTCCAACAATATAGCTCCTGGCTATTATAATTTAAAATATGAACCCGATATGCTGGAAATAACATAATTGTTGGAATTTTTGAAAATTGAGTGATTTGAACATTAAACAGGTCAAATGACCTTGAAAAATGAGGTTAAGGACAAATTTGAAGGTGGCTATGGAGGTTTTATGGGCATATTTGGGGGGGTTCACAATACATTTTATTGGCCTAAAATCGATATTTCAGTGTCAAGTAATCAAGGTCACCAGTTTTGACGACGCGGTTGACACTAAAAATTCCATAATTAAATAACTAAGCATGATATCATCATAAAAATGATCGCTTGCCATGGATTAGTCATTTACTGTAACAATTGGCTTGAATTCTGCAATTTTCGAAGTTGCTTATATAGAGATCAGGCGCGCAAACCTCTGAGAGTAAAAATTGACCTGTATGACCTCGACCTTGACCTATACTTTTGAAAATTAGGTCAGTTTATTTAGTATAAGTCTATTATATATAGTTTATTAGGAAATTATAATTTATCAGTTAATATATGAGTAATGGTCAATTGAAATATAGAAAAAATTTATTTCAAAGGGGTCAATGACCTTGAAAAATAGGTCAGAGGTATAGGGTTACATTGGACAATTTAATTAGGTCACATAGGACTATGTACACAAATTATTTGAAAATTTTTCGAGAACATTTTTCGGAAAGAAAAATAATAATAATAATAATAACTAGATTCCGATAACCGCTAGCGGTAATAAAACTTCACCGAGCAGTTGGTGAAAATAGTCTAAATATGTTTAAGTATAAAAATAAACAAGTATACGAACAAGTATATGAAGGTATATTGTACATGTTTAAGCAGCTTGCTCAGTGAATGCCCATGTTTAGTTTAGTTTATTTAGTTCAGTGGGTGAAAATAGTCTAAATGTATATAAGTATATAAACAAGTATATAAACAAGTATATAAACAAGTATATATATAAGCAAGATATAAAATAATATATAAAATATTATATGAATAAAATATAAAATAGTACCAAAAATATTGTATAAAATGGTACAAAAAATAGCATAAAAAATGTACCTTATATTTGTGATGTATTGCAATGCACAAGTTAATGAAGCTAGCGGACAGCACCCCCTTTCCCGGTGAAGGCATGTTTAGCTTAGTTTATTTAGTTTAGTTTAGTTTAGTTTAAAATTACTTAATTGACATCTTTTAGGCAATTACTACACAAATTTTAGTAATCACTGGTGTTCCAGTCTGAGTGCAGTCATTCGGTTAGGTGAGGAAAAGATGAATTTTTCAGGGTTGACCAATCTTTTTACCTGTTCACGACACAACGAAATGTACACAAATTAGAATAAGAGGAGAATCTGAGCTTTTCCAAAACGGCTTGTATCATTCATATGACTTTATTAGAACCCGAGATAGAGTTGATTGAAGTAATGGTAAAAATATGAAATTTAACCGAAAAATTGACTCTGAAAATATCAAGTTTTGAACTTCAAATTGCTCCCAAAGGTAAACGGTTTGAAGGAGAGACTTAAAATAGCACAAAATACTGTAAATATGTTAGGACTATATCTCGAAATATTTTCAAATTTTTTGAAGACTGACTTCCTTGTCAAAAAAATGTAAATTGGTGAAATCTTGACCGAAAACATGTATTTTTCAGGGTCCGGCGATCTTTTTAACTAGCAGAGATACGTTAAAATGTATAGAAAATGAATACTAGAGGAGAATTTGGACTTTCTGAATATGCTTTCAGTTTTTCTGTAGCTTAATTAGAACCGGAGATAGAGTTGATTGAAGTAATGGTAAAAATATGAAATTTAACCGAAAAATTGACTCTGAAAATATCAAGTTTTGAACTTCAAATTGCTCCCAAAGGTAAACGGTTTGAACGAGAGACTTAAAATAGCACAAAATACTGTAAATATGTTAGGACTATATCTCGAAATATTATAAAATTTTTTGAAGACTGACTTCTTTGTCAAAAAAATGTAAATTGGTGAAATCTTGACCGAAAACATGTATTTTTCAGGGTCCGGCGATCTTTTTAACTAGCAGAGATACGTTAAAATGTATAGAAAATGAATACTAGACGAGAATTTGGGCTTTCTTAATATGCTTTCAGTTTTTCTGTAGCTTAATTAGAACCGGAGATACAGACCATCAAAGTTTGGGTACAAGTGCGAAATTGGAAAATGAGAGGGTCAATTTTGCAGTAATTTTTTGACCTTGTGACATTTATTGTGCAATGTAGGTCAATCCGATGGACTTAAAACTTTACACATTTATTCTAGGGTATTGTAGGACTGACCTGTGAAAAGACCGTAAAAATCCCTTTATTATTTCCTACTTAAAAAAAATTAAATATCTCAAATATCCAGTTTTTTCAAATATTTGACCTTGATTTTGACCTTGAAAATACCTTTCAAGGTCAAAATCTATAATTTCTACAGATTCGCGTTGTATGACTTAGGGGGGGTCATTTCATTATTTGAACTATGTAGGATCAATATTTACCTCTCAAATTGGCAAAAATAGGCTAATTTTTCATGTCGCGCGGTATGCCATATTTGGAATTTTTTAATAAATCAGTATGAAGAGATAAATCAATTCCGATTTCAGGGTTCCAACAATATAGCTCCTGGCTATTATAATCTAAAATATGAACCCGATATGCTGGAAATAACATAATTGTTGGAATTTTTGAAAATTGAGTGATTTGAACATTAAACAGGTCAAATGACCTTGAAAAATGAGGTTAAGGTCAAATTTGAAGGTGGCTATGGAGGTTTTATGGGCATATTTGGGGGGGTTCACAATACATTTCATTTGCCTAAAATCGATATTTCAGTGTCAAGTAATCAAGGTCACCAGTTTTGACGACGCGGTTGACACTAAAAATTCCATAATTAAATAACTAAGCATGATATCATCATAAAAATGATCGCTTGCCATGGATTAGTCATTTACTGTAACAATTGGCTTGAATTCTGCAATTTTCGAAGTTGCTTATATAGAGATCAGGCGCGCAAACCTCTGAGAGTAAAAATTGACCTGTATGACCTCGACCTTGACCTATACTTTTGAAAATTAGGTCAGTTTATTTAGTATAAGTCTATTATATATAGTTTATTAGGAAATTATAATTGATCAGTTAATATATGAGTAATGGTCAATTGAAATATAGAAAAAATTTATTTCAAAGGGGTCAATGACCTTGAAAAATAGGTCAGAGGTATAGGGTTACATTGGACAATTTAATTAGGTCACATAGGACTATGTACACAAATTATTTGAAAATTTTTCGAGAACATTTTTCGGAAAGAAAAATAATAATAATAATAATAATAATAATAAAAATATTTACGAAAACAAGAAACTTCACCTATGGTATAGGTGAAGTTTAACTAGAAATCGGGTAACCGCGATGCGGTGACAAAACTTCACCTTTCATAGTAATTATTGGCAATGAAATGAAAGTGAGAAAACACGGAAATGATATTGGAAATGATATTGGAAATGATATTGGAAATGATATTGGAAATGATATTGGAAATGATATTGGAAATGATATTGGAAATGATATTGGAAATGATATTGGAAATGATAGGCCCTATTGGAAATGATGTTGGAACTGACATTGGACATGAACTTGAACATGAACTTGAACATGAACTTGAACATGAACATGAACTTGAACATGAACTTGAACATGTACTTGAACATGAATGTAATTGCACACGTCTTGCACATGTAATATGCAATATCACACAAAATATCACTTGAAATATTATGAAGTATCACATGCAAAGTTACATGCAATGTATTAAACATACAATATCACTTGCAATATCATGCTAAATCATATCACATGCAATATCAATTTATTACCTGTAATTTTGCATGTCAATTAAAATGTACATAGTGTGCACAGATATTTGAAAGTACATATAAACAATCTGTCCATGGACTAGTCGTGATGTGACATATAGTCAGCAGACCGATAAAACCTGCAATAAACCCTTACTGAAACATTTCAATCGGTTTGTGGCCATACGCTGACTGATGCACTGACTCATACACTGACTGATACACTGACTGATACACTGACTGACTCAAAAATATTCTGAGGGACAGGGGATCTTTTAAATCGCCAGAGTTACAAGAAAAAATTCAGAGAATGAAAACAAGAAGAGGATTTGAGCTTCATGAATATATATATAGAGAATAACATGGACCAATACATGGACAGTGCATGGACAGTACATTGACCTGTACATTGACCTGTACATTGACCAGTACATGGACCAGTACATGAACCAGTACATGAACCAGTACATCAACCAGTTACATCAACCAGTTACATCAACCAGTTACATCAATTAGAGTTACTGCTGATTGAAACTGGCATCGTTCTCATATTGGAATTTCAGGAATTTCTTGGCTAAAGTACTTCTAGTCCTGAAAACATTTGGAAATGACTGCAATTTCTGAAAACATACAATTTTCAGGGTCCGGCTATCTCTTTATCCGCCCATGATACAAGAAAATGTTCAAATATAAAAGCTAGAGCAGAATTTTGGCTTTCCAAATCTACTTTCAGATTCTCTGTTACTTTATCAGAACCGGAGATACGACTGATTCAAATAATGATACAATTCAGAAATATTGACTTCAGAAATTACTGAAAAAATGTATTTTTTAACTTAAAATTACTCTAGAACCAAAACGGTTCAATGGAAACATATATAACTTGCCAGTTTTATGTAAACGAAGGATGGCAATACGCTCAGATAGCTTCATTGAAATAAAATGATTATTTCCTTGTCAAAACTATGATAAATTGTGAAAATTTGACAAAAAACATGAATTTTTCAGGGTCCGGCGATCTTTTTAACCGTCAGAGCTCTGACAAAATCTTCAAATATGCCAGCTAGAGGTGAAAGTGTGCTTTCCGAATCTGTTTTCAGATTTTCTGTAACTTAAATAGGACCGGATACAGAGCGGATTGAAATGATGGCACAACTCAAACATATGGCGTTTAAGATATTCCTGAAAATATGCAGTTTTAACTGGAAATCACTCTAGAACCAATACGGTTCAATGAGGATATATATAACTTGGCAGGATTATGTAAATAGAAGTTAGAAATATGTCTAGACAGGTTCATCACAAAAGGATGATTCCGTCCCTGTCAAAAAATTGATAAATTGTGAAAATTTGACAAAAAACATGAAATTTTCAGGGTCCGGCGATCTTTTAAACCATCAGAGCTACGACAAAATGTTCAATAGATGGAACCTAGAGAAGAATTTGGCCTTTCCAAATCTATTTTCAGATTCTCTGTAACTTTATTAGGACCGGAGATAAGGCCGATTGAAATTATGGTACAATTCAGAAATGTGGACTTCGGAAATTTCTGAAAAAATGTTGTTTTTCACTTAAAATTACTCTAGAACCAAAACGGTTCAATGGAAACATATATAACTTGGCAGGATTATGTGAACGAAAGATGAAAGTATGCTCAAATAGCTTCATTGAAACAAAATGATTATTTCCTTGTCAAAATGATGATAAATTGTGAAAATTTGACAAAAAACATGAAATTTTCAGGGTCCGGCGATCTTTTAAACCGTCAGAGCTACGACAAAAAGTTCAGAAAACAAAAACTAGAGGAGAATTTGGTCTTTCCAAATCTGTTTTCAGATTCTCTGTAACTTAATTAGGACCGGAGCTACAGCCGATCGAAATAACGCTATCATTGAGAAATGTGAAAAAATATCGTAAATTTTTCCCTAATTTTTTGACCTTATGACCTTTACGATCTAACGTAGGTTAATCCGAGGACTTTGAAAATTTATATGCTGCCTCTGGACTATTGTAGCAAGTATGTGTGACATTTTTGTAACAATATTTTGATTCCTTGCCTGTGTAAAAAAATCAAATGTCAAAAAAGTAAAATTTTTCATCATGTTTGACCTTGAATTTGACCTTGAAAATAAGTTTCAAGGTCAAAACCAATATGATTTTCAGAATCAGCATGTAAAAATGGGGGGATCAATTCATCATTGTAACTCTCTCGAATCGATATTTCCACGTCAAAAACGCGATAATTTGTCATCTTTTAACATTCACCGGTTTGCAATATTTGGAATTTTGTAGAAAATTAAGGTAAAATGTTAGAGGAATTTGGATTGCATATTCTAAATGCACATATTTTTGTCTGTCTAGAGATAATATATCAAGGTGATTTCATGAAAAAAACATAATTTTCAGAATTTTTGAAAATAAGCACTTTTTGCACTTTGAAGAGCCAAATGACCTTGAAAAATGAGGTCAAGGTCAAATTTGAAGGTGGATGTGGGGGTTTTGGGGGCTACTTTGGGGGGGTTCACTATACATTGTTATGGCCTAAAATCGATATTTCAGGGTGAAATGTTCAAGGTCACCAGTTTGTTGACGCGGTTGTAACTAAAAATTACATAACTCAATAACCAAGCATGACATGGTTATAAGAAAAAGCACTTACCATGCACCAGACATTTACGCAACTTTTGGTATTAATTATGCGACTTTGTACTTTGCCAATTCTGAGATCCCGCGCGCACACCTCTGAGACTAAAAATTGAACTGTACGACCTTGACCTTGACCTACTTTCCTGAAATTGGGTCAGATTATGTAATATACATGTAAGACATGTAATTTAAATGGGAAATGAAATTTACCTGTAATTTTCTGTGATATGATTGCTAAAAGTAAATGAAAAACCTGACTTTGAAGTGGCCTGTGACCTTGAAAAATAGGTCAAGGTCATTCCGATTTTGTCAGTGTAATATGGTCATGTAATACTCCGTATGTGATTTTTTTGAGATTTTTTTGAAGAAATTTTTGTCCGGAAAAATAATAATAATAATAATAATAAAAATATTTACGAAAACAAGAAACTTCACCTATGTAATAGGTGAAGTTTAACTAGATTTCGATAACCGCTAGCGGTAATAAAACTTCACCGAGCAGTTGGTGAAAATAGTCTAAATATGTTTAAGTATAATAAAAATAAACAAGTATACGAACAAGTATATGAAGGTATATTGTACATGTTTAAGCAGCTTGCTCAGTGAATGCCCATGTTTAGTTTAGTTTATTTAGTTCAGTGGGTGAAAATAGTCTAAATGTATATAAGTATATAAACAAGTATATAAACAAGTATATAAACAAGTATATAAACAAGTATATAAACAAGTATATAAGCAAGATATAAAATAATATATAAAATATTATATGAATAAAATATAAAATAGTATCAAAAATATTGTATAAAATGGTACAAAAAATAGCATAAAAAATGTACCTTATTTATTTGTGATATATTGCAATGCACAAGTTAATGAAGCTAGCGGACAGCCCCCCCTTTCCCGGTGAATGCATGTTTAGCTTAGTTTATTTAGTTTAGTTTAATTTATTAGTTTACTTTAGTTTAAAATTAGTTTATTGACATCTTTTAGGCAATTACTACACAAATTTTAGTAATCACTGGTGTTCCAGTCTGAGTACAGTCATTCGGTAAGTGAGGAAAAGATGAATTTTTCAGGGTTGACCGATCTTTTTACCTGTTCATGACACAACAAAATGTACACAAATTAGAATAAGAGGAGAATCTGAGCTTTTCCAAAACGGCTTGTATCATTCATATGACTTTATTAGAACCCGAGATAGAGTTGATTGAAGTAATGGTAAAAATATGAAATTTCACCGAAAAATTGACTCTGAAAATATCAAGTTTTGAACTCCAAATTGCTCCCAAAGGTAAACGGTTTGAAGGAGAGACTTAAAATTGCACAAAATACTGTAAATATGTTAGGACTATATCTCGAAATATTATCAAATTTTTTGAAGACTGACTTCTTTGTCAAAAAAATGTAAATTGGTGAAATCTTGACCGAAAACATGTATTTTTCAGGGTCCGGCGATCTTTTTAACTAGCAGAGATACGTTAAAATGTATAGAAAATGAATACTAGAGAAGAATTTGGACTTTCTGAATATGCTTTCAGTTTTTCTGTAGCTTAATTAGAACCGGAGATACAGACCATCAAAGTTTGGGTGCAAGTGCGAAATTGGAAAATGAGAGGGTCAATTTTGCAGTAATTTTTTGACCTTGTGACATTTATTGTGCAATGTAGGTCAATCCGATGGACTTAAAACTTTACACATTTCTTCTAGGGTATTGCAGGACTGACCTGTGAAAAGACTGTAAAAATCCCTTTATTATTTCCTACTTAAAAAAAATTAAATATCTCAAATATCCAATTTTGTCAAATATTTGACCTTGATTTTGACCTTGAAAATACCTTTCAAGGTCAAAATCTATAATTTCTACAGATTCGCGGTGTATGACTTAGGGGGGGTCATTTCATTATTTGAACTATGTAGGATCAATATTTACCTCTCAAATTGGCAAAAATTGGCTAATTTTTCATGTCGCGCGGTATGCCGTATTTGGAATTTTTTTATAAATCAGCATGAAGAGATAAATCAATTCCGATTTCAGGGTTCCAACAATATAGCTCCTGGCTATTATAATTTAAAATATGAACCCGATATGCTGGAAATAACATAATTGTTGGAATTTTTGAAAATCGAGTGATTTGAACATTAAACAGGTCAAATGACCTTGAAAAATGAGGTTAAGGACAAATTTGAAGGTGGCTATGGAGGTTTTATGGGCATATTTGGGGGGGTTCACAATACATTTTATTGGCCTAAAATCGATATTTCAGTGTCAAGTAATCAAGGTCACCAGTTTTGACGACGCGGTTGACACTAAAAATTCCATAATTAAATAACTAAGCATGATATCATCATAAAAATGATCGCTTACCATGGATTAGTTATTTACTGTAACAATTGGCTTGAATTCTGCAATTTTCGAAGTTGCTTATATAGAGATCAGGCGCGCAAACCTCTGAGAGTAAAAATTGACCTGTATGACCTTGACCTTGACCTATACTTTTGAAAATTAGGTCAGTTTATTTAGTATAAGTCTATTATATATAGTTTATTAGGAAACTATAATTGATCAGTTAATATATGAGTAATGGTCAATTGAAATATAGAAAAAATTTATTTCAAAGGGATCAATGACCTTGAAAAATAGGTCAGAGGTATAGGGTTACATTGGACAATTTAATTAGGTCACATAGGACTATGTACACAAATTATTTGAAAATTTTTCGAGAACATTTTTCGGAAAGAAAAATAATAATAATAACTAGATTCCGATAACCGCTAGCGGTAATAAAACTTCACCGAGCAGTTGGTGAAAATAGTCTAAATATGTTTAAGTATAAAAATAAACAAGTATACGAACAAGTATATGAAGGTATATTGTACATGTTTAAGCAGCTTGCTCAGTGAATGCCCATGTTTAGTTTAGTTTATTTAGTTCAGTGGGTGAAAATATTCTAAATGTATATAAGTATATAAACAAGTATATAAACAAGTATATAAACAAGTATATATATAAGCAAGATATAAAATAATATATAAAATATTATATGAATAAAATATAAAATAGTATCAAAAATATTGTATAAAATGGTACAAAAAATAGCATAAAAAATGTACCTTATTTATTTGTGATATATTGCAATGCACAAGTTAATGAAGCTAGCGGACAGCCCCCCCTTTCCCGGTGAATGCATGTTTAGCTTAGTTTATTTAGTTTAGTTTAATTTATATAGTTTACTTTAGTTTAAAATTAGTTTATTGACATCTTTTAGGCAATTACTGCACAAATTTTAGTAATCACTGGTGTTCCAGTCTGAGTAGTCATTCGGTTAGGTGAGGAAAAGATGAATTTTTCAGGGTTGACCGATCTTTTTACCTGTTCACGACACAACAAAATGTACACAAATTAGAATAAGAGGAGAATCTGAGCTTTTCCAAAACGGCTTGTATCATTCATATGACTTTATTAGGACACCCGAGATAGAGTTGATTGAAGTAATGGTAAAAATATGAAATTTCACCGAAAAATTGACTCTGAAAATATCAAGTTTTGAACTCCAAATTGCTCCAAAAGGTAAACGGTTTGAAGGAGAGACTTAAAATTGCACAAAATACTGTAAATATGTTAGGACTATATCTCGAAATATTATCAAATTTTTTGAAGACTGACTTCTTTGTCAAAAAAATGTAAATTGGTGAAATCTTGACCGAAAACATGTATTTTTCAGGGTCCGGCGATCTTTTTAACTAGCAGAGATACGTTAAAATGTATAGAAAATGAATACTAGAGGAGAATTTGGACTTTCTGAATATGCTTTCAGTTTTTCTGTAGCTTAATTAGAACCGGAGATACAGACCATCAAAGTTTGGGTGCAAGTGCGAAATTGGAAAATGAGAGGGTCAATTTTGCAGTAATTTTTTGACCTTGTGACATTTATTGTGCAATGTAGGTCAATCCGATGGACTTAAAACTTTACACATTTCTTCTAGGGTATTGCAGGACTGACCTGTGAAAAGACTGTAAAAATCCCTGTATTATTTCCTACTTTAAAAAAATTAAATATCTCAAATATCCAATTTTGTCAAATATTTGACCTTGATTTTGACCTTGAAAATACCTTTCAAGGTCAAAATCTATAATTTCTACAGATTCGCGGTGTATGACTTAGGGGGGGTCATTTCATTATTTGAACTATGTAGGATCAATATTTACCTCTCAAATTGGCAAAAATTGGCTAATTTTTCATGTCGCGCGGTATGCCGTATTTGGAATTTTTTTATAAATCAGCATGAAGAGATAAATCAATTCCGATTTCAGGGTTCCAACAATATAGCTCCTGGCTATTATAATTTAAAATATGAACCCGATATGCTGGAAATAACATAATTGTTGGAATTTTTGAAAATCGAGTGATTTGAACATTAAACAGGTCAAATGACCTTGAAAAATGAGGTTAAGGACAAATTTGAAGGTGGCTATGGAGGTTTTATGGGCATATTTGGGGGGGTTCACAATACATTTTATTGGCCTAAAATCGATATTTCAGTGTCAAGTAATCAAGGTCACCAGTTTTGACGACGCGGTTGACACTAAAAATTCCATAATTAAATAACTAAGCATGATATCATCATAAAAATGATCGCTTGCCATGGATTAGTCATTTACTGTAACAATTGGCTTGAATTCTGCAATTTTCGAAGTTGCTTATATAGAGATCAGGCGCGCAAACCTCTGAGAGTAAAAATTGACCTGTATGACCTTGACCTTGACCTATACTTTTGAAAATTAGGTCAGTTTATTTAGTATAAGTCTATTATATATAGTTTATTAGGAAACTATAATTGATCAGTTAATATATGAGTAATGGTCAATTGAAATATAGAAAAAATTTATTTCAAAGGGGTCAATGACCTTGAAAAATAGGTCAGAGGTATAGGGTTACATTGGACAATTTAATTAGGTCACATAGGACTATGTACACAAATTATTTGAAAATTTTTCGAGAACATTTTTCGGAAAGAAAAATAATAATAATAATAATAATAATAATAAAAATATTTACGAAAACAAGAAACTTCACCTATGGTATAGGTGAAGTTTAATAATAATAAAAATATTTACGAAAACAAGAAACTTCACCTATGGTATAGGTGAAGTTTAACTAGAAATCGGGTAACCGCGAAGCGGTGACAAAACTTCACCAATCATAGAAATTATGGGCAATGAAATGAAAGTGAGAATCACGGAAATGATATGGGAAATGACATTACATGCAATGTATTAAACATACAAAATCACTTGCAATATCATGCTAAATCATATCACATGCAATATCAATTTATAAACTGTAATTTTGCATGTCAATTAAAATGTACATAGTGTCCACAGATATATGAAAGTACTTACAAACTATCTGTCCATGGACTAGTTGTGATGTGACATACAGTCAGCAGACAGATAAACCCTGCAATAAACCCTGAAATAAACCCTTACTGAAACATATCAATCACTTTGTGGTCATACGCTGACTGATGCACTGACTGATACACTGACTGACACAAAAATATCCTGAGGGTCAGGGAATATTGTAAAGCGTCAGAGCAACAAGAAAAAATTCTGAGAATGAAAACAGGAGGAGAATTAGAGCTTCATGGATATAATATACATAGAAAATAACATGGACCAGTACATGGACAGTACATGGACCAGTCCACCGACTAGTCCATTGACCAGTACATGAACAAGCACGTCAACCAGTGCATGAACCAGTGCATCAATCAGAACATCAACCAGTACATCAACCCGTACATCAACCCGTACATCAACTCATACATCAACCCGTACATCAACCCTGACATCAACCAGTACATCAACCCGTACATCGATTAGAGTTACTGCTAGAGCAGAATTTTGGCTTTCCAAATCTATTTTCAGATTCTCTGTAATAAAACCAAATAATGGTACAATTCAAATATATGGACTTCAGAAATTTCTGAAAAAAAAAGTATTTTTTAACTTAAAATTACTCTAGAACCAAAACGGTTCCATGAAAACGTATATAACTTGCCAGTTTTATGTAAACTAAATATGAAAATATGCTCAGATAGCTTCATTGAAATAAATGATTATATCCTCGTCAAAATGATGATAAATTGCGAAAATTTGACAAAAATCATGAATCTTTCAGGGTCTGGCGATCTTTTTAACCATCGGAGCTACGATAAAATGTTCAAATATTCCAACTAGAGGTGAATGTGGGCTTTCTGAATCTGTTTTCAGATTTTCTGTAACTTAAATAGGACCGGAGATACAGTGGATTGAAATGATGGTACAACTCAGAAATATGGCCTTTAAGATATTCCTGAAAATATGAAGTTTTAACTTGAAATCATTCTAGAACTGAAACGGTTCAATGGAGATATGTATAACTTGGCAGGATTATGTAAATAGAAGTTAGAAATATGTCTAGACACGTTCATCACAAAAGAATGATTCCTTCCCTCTCAAAAAATTGAGATATTGCGCAAATATGACAAAAAACATGAAATTTTGAGGGTCCGGCGATCTTTTAAACCGTCAGAGCTATGAGAAAATGTTCAATGTATGAAAACTAGAGGAGAATTTGGGCTTTCCAAATCTATTTTCAGATTCTCTGTAACTTAATTAGGACCGGAGCTACAGCCGATTGAAATAACGCTATAATTGAGAAATGTGAAAAAATATCGTAAATTTTTCCTTAATTTTTTGACCTTATGACCTTTACGGTGTGACGTATGTCAATCCGAGGACCTTGAAAATTTACATGATGTCTCTAGGCTATAGTAGCAAGTATGTCTGGCATTTTTGTATCAATATCTTGATTCCTTGTCTGTGTAAAAAAATCAAATGTCAAAAACGTACAATTTTTCGTCATATTTGACCTTGAATTTGACCTTGAAAATAATTTTCTAGGTCAAAACCAATATGATTTTCAGAATCAGGATGCAAAAATGGGGGGAACATTTGATTATTGTAACTCTCTCGGATCGATATTTCCATGTCAAAAAGTCAACAATTTGTCATTTTTCAACATTCTCCGGTTTGCGATATTTGGAATTTTGTAGAAAATTAACGTAAAATGTTAGAGGACTTTGGTTTGCATATTCTAAATATCCATATTTTTGTGTGTCTTGAGAAAAAATATAAAAGTGATATCGTGGAAAAAACATAATTTTCAGAATTTTTGAAAATAAGCACTTTTCGCACTTTGAAGAGGCAAATGACCTTGAAAAATGAGGTCAAGGTCAAATTTGAAGGTGGATATGGGGGTTTTGGGGGCTACTTTGGGGGGGTTGACTATACATTGTTATGGCCTAAAATCGATATTTCAGGGCGAAAATACCAAGGTCACTGGTTTTGACGACGCGGTTGCTATTTAAAATTACATAACTCAAAAACTAAACATGGGATCTTTACAAAGGTGAGGCGCTGCATTGCGTACGTCATTTGGGCAACTTTTGGTGTCAAGCCTGTAACTCTGTGACCTGTGGATCCTGACTTCCCGTGCCGAGACCTCTGGGACTAAAATTTCACCTTTGCAACATTGGCCTTGACCTACTTTCTTGAAATTGGGTCAGATTATGTAATTTACATGTAAGACATGTCACATAGTTGGACAATGAAATTTGCTTGTAATTTCATGTGATATGATCACTTGAAATAAATGAAATTACGAACTTTGAAATGGTCTGTGACCTTGAAAAATAGATCAAGGTCACCGAAACTGGGTCAGTGTAATTAGGTCATGTATTACTATATATGTGATTTTTTTGAGATTTTTTTGAAGAAATTAAGGGAGGTGGAATAATAATAAATAATAATAATAACTAGAAATCGGGTAACCGCGATGCGGTGACAAAACTTCACCAATCATAGAAATTATTGGCAATGAAATGAAAGTGAGAAATCACGGAAATGATATGGGAAATGATATTGGAAATAATGAACTTGAACATGAACTTGAACTTGAACATGAACTTGAACATGAACAAAGTTACATGCAATGTATTAAACATACAAAATCACTTGCAATATCATGCTAAATCATATCACATGCAATATCAATTTATTACCTGTCATTTTGCATGTCAATTAAAATGTACATAGTGTCCACAGATATATGAAAGTACTTATAAACTATCTGTCCATGGACTAGTTGTGATGTGACATATAGTCAGCAGACAGATAAACCCTGCAATAAACCCTGCAATAAACCCTTACTGAAACATATCAATCCCTTTGTGGTCATACGCTGACTGATGCACTGACTGATACACTGACTGACACAAAAATATCCTGAGGGTCAGGGAATATTGTAAAGCGTCAGAGCTACAAGAAAAAATTCAGAGAATGAAAACAGGAGGAGAATTAGAGCTTCATTAATATAATATACATAGAAAATAACATGGACCACTACATGGACAGTATATGGACCAGTCCACTGACCAGTCCATTGACCAGTACATGAACCAGCACATCAACCAGTGCATGAACCAGCGCATCAATCAGAACACCAACCAGTAGATGATCCAGTGCATCAACCAGTACATCAACCCATACATCAACCCGTACATCAGCCCATACATCAACCCGTACATCAACCCTGACATCAACCAGTACATCAACCCGTACATCGATTAGAGTTACTGCTAGAGCAGAATTTTGGCTTTCCAAATCTATTTTCACATTCTCTGCTGTAACTTTACCAGAACCGGAGATACGACCGATTCAAATAATGGTACAATTCAAATAACTATATGGACTTCAGAAATTTCTGAAAAAAAAATGTATTTTTTAAACTTAAAATTACTCTAGAACCAAAACGGTTCAATGAAAACATATATAACTTGCCAGTTTTATGTAAACGAAAGATGAAAATATGCTCAGAAAGCTTTATTGAAATAAAATGATTATTTCCTTGTCAAAATGATGATAAATTGTGAAAATTTGACAAAAAACATGAATTTTTCAGGGTCCGGCAATCTTTTTAACCGTCACAGCTACCATAAAATGTTCAAATATGCCAGCTACAGGTGAATGCGAGCTTTTCGAATCTGTTTTCAGATTTTCTGTGACTTAAATAGGACCGGAGATACAGCGGATTGAAATGATGGTACAACTCAGAAATATGGCCTTTAAGATATTCCTGAAAATATGAAGTTTTAACTTGAAATCACTCTAGAATCGAAACGGTTGAATGGAGATATATATAACTTGGCAGGATTATGTAAATAGAAGTTAGAAATATGTCTAGAAAGGTTCATCACAAAAGAATGATTCCTTCCCTGTCAAAAAATTGATATATTGTGAAAATATGACAAAAAACATGAAATTTTGAGGGTCCGGCGATCTTTTAAACTGTCAGAGCTATGACAAAATGTTCAATATATGGATACTAGAGGAGAACTTGGACTTTCCAAATCTATTTTCAGATTCTCTGTAACTTAATTAGGACCGGAGCTACAGCCGATTGAAATAACGCTATAATTGAGAAATGTGAAAAAATATCGTAAATTTTTCCTTCATTTTTTGACGTTATGACCTTTACGGGGTGACGTAGGTCAGTCCGAGGACCTTGAAAATTTACATGATGCCTCTAGGCTATTGTAGCAAGTATGTCTGGCATTTTTGTAACAATATCTTGATTCCTTGTCTGGGAAAAAAATCACATGTCAAAAACGTACAATTTTTCGTCATATTTGACCTTGAATTTGACCTTGAATTTGACCTTGAAAATCATTTTCTAGGTCAAAACCAATATGATTTTCAGAATCAACATGTGAAAATGGGGGGATCAATTAATTATTGTCACTCTCTCGGATCGATATTTCCATGTCAAAAAGACGATAATTTGTCATTTTTCAACATTGTCCGGTTTGCGATATTTGGAATTTTGTAGAAAATTAAGGTAAAACGTTAGAGGTCTTTGGATTGCATATTATGAATCTGCATATTTTTGTCTGTCTAGAGAAAAAAAATCAAAGTGATATCATGAAAAAAACATAGTTTTCAGAATTTTTGAAAATAAGCACTTTTCACACTTTGAAGAGCCAAATGACCTTGAAAAATGAGGTCAAGGTCAAATTTTAAGTTGGATATGGGGGTTTTAGGGGTATCTTTGGGGGGGTTCACTATACATTGTTATGGCCTAAAATCGATATTTCAAGGTGAGATACCCAAGGTCACCTGTTTTGACGACGCGGTCAATATTTAAAATTACGTAACTCAAAAACTAAGCATGGGATCATCACAAAAGTGAGTCACTGCAATGCGTATGTCATTCGGGCAACTTTTGGTGTCATGCATGCAACTCTATGACTTGCGGATTCTGACTTCCCGTGCATAAACCTCTGAGAGTGAAATGGCACCTGTACAATAGTGACCTTGACCTAGTTTCTTGAAATTGGGTCAGATTATGTAATTTATATGTGAGACATGTAATCTAGATGGAAAATGAAATTTGCTTGTAATTTTGTGAGATATGATTACTTAAAGTAAATGAAAAAACTGACTTTGAAGTGACCTGTGACCTGGAAAAATAGGTCAAGGTCATTCCGATTTTTACAGTGTAATATGGTCATGTAAAACTCCATATGTGATTTTTTTGAGATTTTTTTGAAGAAATTTTTGTCTGGAAAAATAATAATAACTAGAGACCGGGTAACCGCGAAGCGGTGACAAAACTTCACCACATGTAATTGGGGTGTTATTGGTGCAACATAACTAAAGTAAGGGTATTAGGTTATGGGTCCGACTCCAAGCAATCTTTCAGAGCCACTTTCAGCCCCTCAAAATCAATTTCCTGTGACGGGGCGATTTTTTCTTGAAAAATGCAAAAACGGAGGTTTTTGGCAATTTGGGGGCTCAGAAATGATGCGATTTTCATCATTTTTGCAGGAAATGCTGCTCTACTAGTGAGGATTAGTAATGTGTCAAGACATTTGGCCCGAGTACGTTCAGGTTGATTCTGACCGGAAGGCCCATTTTTCTATCTTTTAGCATGCGAATGCCGTAATGGACCCACATAGGCCTATGCAAAGGCCTAGAATCACAAAACCGTGCAATTCTAGGGGGAAGGGGTCCAGAAAGGCATTAAACTGCCACCGGCACCCCCACAATGCGGTGTTTCAGCTTTTCCCGCCAAAAATATGCGGTTTTTCTGTTTTGACCTGTTTCCGGGGCAATCCCGGTCCATGTCACAGCCATAGTGATGCTAATCTACTCCATTCTAACCAATTTCCATGCTATTTACTGGCCTGCAGCCTCAACTTCAAAGTTCACCTGCATTAAGTCAGCCAATCACAGCACAGCTTTTTGTTTACTGCGGGACTCGAAACCATAAGACATGTGTCGTCTGCTAGAATGGAGTCTTCTGCAAGTATTTCAGCTTGCAGGTTGCTTATATAACATAGAGAAGGCTTGAATTAGGTATATTTTGGCTTTCTACAGTATTAGACCACAGGAGTTTCAGCAAAAAGCATAATTCAAAGGGGGGGGGGGGGTGCACCATTGGATAATTGCTGGTTTTGATGACGCGGTCAATATTTAAAATTATGTAACTGCATAACAAAACATGGGATCATCACAGCTATAACTTACAGCACTGGCCCGGCCACCAAGCCAGCTTTTGGCCTCACTTTGAAAACCCTGGGGCTTACGGTTTCTGACATCTCGTGCGACAATCGCTTACTACTAAAAATGGCCGTAGCCATTTTGGACCTGGACCTGCGTTTTCGGAAGTCTCACTTTGTAACTTGCAAAAAGCATGTGCAACCTAATAAAAGTGACAGAAACGAAATCCGGGCATAACCGGATGAGATTTGGGCATTTCAAAAGTATGGAAAATCTGACTTCAAAGTGCTCTGCTACCTTGAAAAATGAATCAAGGTCAGCGAAACCGGGTGGGTGTCATACGGGCATGGTGGGCTTCCTTCATGAATTTTTTGAAAATTTTTCGAGGACCTTTTTTGGAAAGTACGAACGCAACTTGAATACTAGAGACCGGGTAACCGCGAAGCGGTGACAAAACTTCACCGCCTATAATCGGGGTGTTATTGGTACAATGTAACTAAAGTAAGGGTATTAGGTTATGGGTCCGACTCCAAGCAATCTTTCAGAGCCACTTTCAGCCCTCAAAATCAATTTCCTGTGACGGGGCGATTTTTTCTTGAAAAATGCAAAAACGGAGGTTTTTGGCAATTTGGGGGCTCAGAAATGATGCGATTTTCATCATTTTTGCAGGAAATGCTGCTCTACTAGTGAGGATTAGTAATGTGTCAAGACATTTGGCCCGAGTACGTTCAGGTTGATTCTGACCGGAAGGCCCATTTTTCTATCTTTTAGCATGCGAATGCCGTAATGGACCCACATAGGCCTATGCAAAGGCCTAGAATCACAAAACCGTGCAATTCTAGGGGGAAGGGGTCCAGAAAG
Source organism: Platynereis dumerilii (assembly GCA_026936325.1). NCBI lineage: Eukaryota > Metazoa > Annelida > Polychaeta > Phyllodocida > Nereididae > Platynereis > Platynereis dumerilii. Next base: position 77,372,480 of record JAPTHN010000001.1, on the reverse strand, counting down.
GCATTAAACTGCCACCGGCACCCCCACAATGCGGTGTTTCAGCTTTTCCCGCCAAAAATATGCGGTTTTTCTGTTTTGACCTGTTTCCGGGGCAATCCCGGTCCATGTCACAGCCATAGTGATGCTAATCTACTCCATTCTAACCAATTTCCATGCTATTTACTGGCCTGCAGCCTCAACTTCAAAGTTCACCTGCATTAAGTCAGCCAATCACAGCACAGCTTTTTGTTTACTGCGGGACTCGAAACCATAAGACATGTGTCGTCTGCTAGAATGGAGTCTTCTGCAAGTATTTCAGCTTGCAGGTTGCTTATATAACATAGAGAAGGCTTGAATTAGGTATATTTTGGCTTTCTACAGTATTAGACCACAGGAGTTTCAGCAAAAAGCATAATTCAAAGGGGGGGGGGTGCACCATTGGATAATTGCTGGTTTTGATGACGCGGTCAATATTTAAAATTATGTAACTGCATAACAAAACATGGGATCACCACAGCTATAACTTACAGCACTGGCCCGGCCACCAAGCCAGCTTTTGGCCTCACTTTGAAAACCCTGGGGCTTACGGTTTCTGACATCTCGTGCGACAATCGCTTACTACTAAAAATGGCCGTAGCCATTTTGGACCTGGACCTGCGTTTTCGGAAGTCTCACTTTGTAACTTGCAAAAAGCATGTGCAACCTAATAAAAGTGACAGAAACGAAATCCGGGCATAACCGGATGAGATTTGGGCATTTCAAAAGTATGGAAAATCTGACTTCAAAGTGCTCTGCTACCTTGAAAAATGAATCAAGGTCAGCGAAACCGGGTGGGTGTCATACGGGCATGGTGGGCTTCCTTCATGAATTTTTTGAAAATTTTTCGAGGACCTTTTTCGGAAAGTACGAACGCAACTTGAATACTAGAAATCGGGTAACCGCGATGCGGTGACAAAACTTCACCAATCATAGAAATTATTGGCAATGAAATGAAAGTGAAAATCACGGAAATTATATGGAAATGATATTGGAAATAATGAACTTGAACATGAACTTGAACTTGAACATGAACTTGAACATGAACAAAGTTACATGCAATGTATTAAACATACAAAATCACTTGCAATATCATGCTAAATCATATCACATGCAATATCAATTTATTACCTGTAATTTTGCATGTCAATTAAAAAGTACATAGTGTCCACAGATATATGAAAGTACTTATAAACTATCTGTCCATGGACTAGTTGTGATGTGACATATAGTCAGCAGACAGATAAACCCTGCAATAAACCCTGCAATAAACCCTTACTGAAACATATCAATCACTTTGTGGTCATACGCTGACTGATGCACTGACTGATACACCGACTGACACAAAAATATCCTGAGGGTCAGGGAATATTGTAAAGCGTCAGAGCTACAAGAAAAAATTCAGAGAATGAAAACAGGAGGAGAATTAGAGCTTCATTAATATAATATACATAGAAAATAACATGGACCAGTACATGGACAGTACATGGACCAGTCCACTGACCATTCCATTGACCAGTACATGAACCAGCACGTCAACCAGTGCATGAACCAGTGCATCAATCAGAACATCAACCAGTAGATGATCCAGTACATCAACCAGTACATCAACCCATACATCAACCCGTACATCAACCCATACATCAACCCGTACATCAACCCTGACATCAACCAGTACATCAACCCGTACATCGATTAGAGTTACTGCTAGAGCAGAATTTTGGCTTTCCAAATCTATTTTCACATTCTCTGCTGTAACTTTATCAGAACCGGAGATACGACCGATTCAAATAATGGTACAATTCAAATATATGGACTTCAGAAATTTCTGGAAAAAAAGTGTATTTTTTAAACTTAAAATTTTTCAGGGTCCGGCGATCTTTTTAACCGTCACAGCTACGATAAAATGTTCAAATATGCCAGCTAGAGGTGAATGGGGGCTTTTCGAATCTGTTTTCAGATTTTCTGTGACTTAAATAGCACCGGAGATACAGCGGATTGAAATGATGGTACAAATCAGAAATATGGCCTTTTAAGATATTCCTGAAAATATGAAGTTTTAACTTGAAATCACTCTAGAATCGAAACGGTTGAATGGAGATATATATAACTTGGCAGGATTATGTAAATAGAAGTTAGAAATATGTCTAGAAAGGTTCATCACAAAAGAATGATTCCTTCCCTGTCAAAAAATTGATATATTGTGAAAATATGACAAAAAACATGAAATTTTGAGGGTCCGGCGATCTTTTAAACTGTCAGAGCTATGACAAAATGCTCAATATAAGGATACTAGAGGAGAACTTGGGCTTTCCAAATCTATTTTCAGATTCTCTGTAACTGAATTAGGACCGGAGCTACAGAATATTGAAATAACGCTATAATTGAGAAATGTGAAAAAATATCGTAAATTTTCCCTTCATTTCTTGACGTTATGACCTTTACGGGGTGACGTAGGTCAGTCCGAGGACCTTGAAAATTTACATGATGCCTCTAGGCTATAGTAGCAAGTATGTCTGGCATTTTTGTAACAATATCTTGATTCCTTGTCTGGGAAAAAAAATCACATGTCAAAAACGTACAATTTTTCGTCATATTTGACCTTGAATTGACCTTGAATTTGACCTTGAAAATCATTTTCTAGGTCAAAACCAATATGATTTTCAGAATCACCATGTGAAAATGGGGGGATCAATTAATTATTGTCACTCTCTCGGATCGATATTTCCATGTCAAAAAGACAATAATTTGTCATTTTTCAACATTCTCCGGTTTGCGATATTTGGAATTTTGTAGAAAATTAAGGTAAAATGTTAGAGGTCTTTGGATTGCATATTATGAATCTGCATATTTTTGTCTGTCTAGAGAAAAAAAATCAAAGTGATATCATGAAAAAAACATAATTTTCAGAATTTTTGAAAATAAGCACTTTTCGCACTTTGAAGAGCCAAATGACCTTGAAAAATGAGGTCAAGGTCACATTTGAAGATGGGTATGGGGGTTTTGGGGGCTACTTTGGGGGGGTTCACTGTACATTGTTATGGCCTAAAATCGATATTTCAAGGTGAGATAACCAAGGTCACCTGTTTTGCGACGCGGTCAATCTTTAAAATTACATAACTCAAAAACTAAGCGTGGGATCATCACAAAGGTGAGTGACTGCAATGCGTATGTCCTTCGGGCAACTTTTGGTGTCATGTATGTAACCCTATGACCTGCGGATTCTGACTTCCCGTGCCGACACCTCTGGGAGTGAAATGGCACCTCTACAATATTGACCTTGACCTACTTTCTTGAAATTGGGTCAGATCATGTAATTTATATGTATCACATCTCATTTAAATGGAAAATGAAATTTGCTTGTAATTTTTAGTGATATCACTATTTAAAGTAAATGAAAAAACTGACTTTGAAGTGGCCTGTGACCTTGAAAAATAGGTCAAGGTCATTCCGATTTTGTCAGTGTAATATGGTCATGTAACACTCCATATGTGATTTTTTTGAGATTTTTTTGAAGAAATTTTTGTCCGGAAAAATAATAAATAATAATACTTACGAAAATAAGAAACTTCACCTATGTAATAGGTGAAGTTTAATAATATTTACGAAAACAAGAAACTTCACCTATGTAATAGGTGAAGTTTAATAATATTTACGAAAACAAGAAACTTCACCTATGTAATAGGTGAAGTTTAACTAGATTCCGATAACCGCTAGCGGTAATAAAACTTCACCGAGCAGTTGGTGAAAATAGTCTAAATATGTTTAAGTATAAAAATAAACAAGTATACGAACAAGTATATGAAGGTATATTGTACATGTTTAAGCAGCTTGCTCAGTGAATGCCCATGTTTAGTTTAGTTTATTTAGTTCAGTGGGTGAAAATAGTCTAAATGTATATAAACAAGTATATAAACAAGTATATAAACAAGTATATAAGCAAGATATAAAATAATATATAAAATATTATATGAATAAAATATAAAATAGTATCAAAAATATTGTATAAAATGGTACAAAAAATAACATAAAAAATGTACCTTATTTATTTGTGATATATTGCAATGCACAAGTTAATGAAGCTAGCGGACAGCCCCCCCTTTCCCGGTGAATGCATGTTTAGCTTAGTTTATTTAGTTTAGTTTAATTTATTTAGTTTACTTTAGTTTAAAATTAGTTTATTGACATCTTTTAGGCAATTACTGCACAAATTTTAGTAATCACTGGTGTTCCAGTCTGAGTAGTCATTCGGTTAGGGGAGGAAAAGATGAATTTTTCAGGGTTGACCGATCTTTTTACCTGTTCACGACACAACAAAATGTACACAAATTAGAATAAGAGGAGAATCTGAGCTTTTCCAAAACGGCTTGTATCATTCATATGACTTTATTAGAACCCGAGATAGAGTTGATTGAAGTAATGGTAAAAATATGAAATTTCACCGAAAAATTGACTCTGAAAATATCAAGTTTTGAACTCCAAATTGCTCCCAAAGGTAAACGGTTTGAAGGAGAGACTTAAAATTGCACAAAATACTGTAAATATGTTAGGACTATATCTCGAAATATTATCAAATTTTTTGAAGACTGACTTCTTTGTCAAAAAAATGTAAATTGGTGAAATCTTGACCGAAAACATGTATTTTTCAGGGTCCGGCGATCTTTTTAACTAGCAGAGATACGTTAAAATGTATAGAAAATGAATACTAGAGGAGAATTTGGACTTTCTGAATATGCTTTCAGTTTTTCTGTAGCTTAATTAGAACCGGAGATACAGACCATCAAAGTTTGGGTGCAAGTGCGAAATTGGAAAATGAGAGGGTCAATTTTGCAGTAATTTTTTGACCTTGTGACATTTATTGTGCAATGTAGGTCAATCCGATGGACTTAAAACTTTACACATTTCTTCTAGGGTATTGCAGGACTGACCTGTGAAAAGACTGTAAAAATCCCTTTATTATTTCCTACTTAAAAAAAATTAAATATCTCAAATATCCAATTTTGTCAAATATTTGACCTTGATTTTGACCTTGAAAATACCTTTCAAGGTCAAAATCTATAATTTCTACAGATTCGCGGTGTATGACTTAGGGGGGGTCATTTCATTATTTGAACTATGTAGGATCAATATTTACCTCTCAAATTGGCAAAAATTGGCTAATTTTTCATGTCGCGCGGTATGCCGTATTTGGAATTTTTTTATAAATCAGCATGAAGAGATAAATCAATTCCGATTTCAGGGTTCCAACAATATAGCTCCTGGCTATTATAATTTAAAATATGAACACGATATGCTGGAAATAACATAATTGTTGGAATTTTTGAAAATCGAGTGATTTGAACATTAAACAGGTCAAATGACCTTGAAAAATGAGGTTAAGGACAAATTTGAAGGTGGCTATGGAGGTTTTATGGGCATATTTGGGGGGGTTCACAATACATTTTATTGGCCTAAAATCGATATTTCAGTGTCAAGTAATCAAGGTCACCAGTTTTGACGACGCGGTTGACACTAAAAATTCCATAATTAAATAACTAAGCATGATATCATCATAAAAATGATCGCTTACCATGGATTAGTCATTTACTGTAACAATTGGCTTGAATTCTGCAATTTTCGAAGTTGCTTATATAGAGATCAGGCGCGCAAACCTCTGAGAGTAAAAATTGACCTGTATGACCTTGACCTTGACCTATACTTTTGAAAATTAGGTCAGTTTATTTAGTATAAGTCTATTATATATAGTTTATTAGGAAACTATAATTGATCAGTTAATATATGAGTAATGGTCAATTGAAATATAGAAAAAATTTATTTCAAAGGGGTCAATGACCTTGAAAAATAGGTCAGAGGTATAGGGTTACATTGGACAATTTAATTAGGTCACATAGGACTATTTACACAAATTATTTGAAAATTTTTCGAGAACATTTTTCGGAAAGAAAAATAACTAGATTCCGATAACCGCTAGCGGTAATAAAACTTCACCGAGCAGTTGGTGAAAATAGTCTAAATATGTTTAAGTATAAAAATAAACAAGTTTACGAACAAGTATATGAAGGTATATTGTACATGTTTAAGCAGCTTGCTCAGTGAATGCCCATGTTTAGTTTAGTTTATTTAGTTCAGTGGGTGAAAATAGTCTAAATGTATATAAGTATATAAACAAGTATATAAACAAGTATATAAACAAGTATATAAGCAAGATATAAAATAATATATAAAATATTATATGAATAAAATATAAAATAGTATCAAAAATATTGTATAAAATGGTACAAAAAATAGCATAAAAAATGTACCTTATTTATTTGTGATATATTGCAATGCACAAGTTAATGAAGCTAGAGGACAGCCCCCCCTTTCCCGGTGAATGCTTGTTTAGCTTAGTTTATTTAGTTTAGTTTAATTTATTTAGTTTACATTAGTTTAAAATAAGTTTATTGACATCTTTTAGGCAATTACTACACAAATTTTAGTAATCACTGGTGTTCCAGTCTGAGTACAGTCATTCGGTTAGGTGAGGAAAAGATTAATTTTTCAGGGTTGACCGATCTTTTTACCTGTTCACGACACAACAAAATGTACACAAATTAGAATAAGAGGAGAATCTGAGCTTTTCCAAAACGGCTTGTATCATTCATATGACTTTATTAGAACCCGAGATAGAGTTGATTGAAGTAATGGTAAAAATATGAAATTTCACCGAAAAATTGACTCTGAAAATATCAAGTTTTGAACTCCAAATTGCTCCCAAAGGTAAACGGTTTGAAGGAGAGACTTGACATTGCACACACTACTGTAAATGTCTTAGGACTATATCTCCAAATATTATCAAATTTTTTGAAGACTGAAAAAAAAAATGTAAATTGGTTAAATCTTGACCGAAAACATGTATTTTTCAGGGTCCGGCGATCTTTTTAACTAGCAGAGATACGTTAAAATGTATAGAAAATGAATACTAGAGGAGAATTTGGACTTTCTGAATATGCTTTCAGTTTTTCTGTAGCTTAATTAGAACCGGAGATACAGACCATCAAAGTTTGGGTGCAAGTGCGAAATTGGAAAATGAGAGGGTCAATTTTGCAGTAATTTTTTGACCTTGTGACATTTATTGTGCAATGTAGGTCAATCCGATGGACTTAAAACTTTACAAATTTCTTCTAGGGTATTGTAGGACTGACCTGTGAAAAGACTGTAAAAATCCCTTTATTATTTCCTACTTAAAAAAAATTAAATATCTCGAATATCCAATTTTGTCAAATATTTGACCTTGATTTTGACCTTGAAAATACCTTTCAAGGTCAAAATCTATAATTTCTACAGATTCGCGGTGTATGACTTAGGGGGGGTCATTTCATTATTTGAACTATGTAGGATCAATATTTACCTCTCAAATTGGCAAAAATAGGCTAATTTTTCATGTCGCGCGGTATGCCATATTTGGAATTTTTTTATAAATCAGCATGAAGAGATAAATCAATTCCGATTTCAGGGTTTCAACAATATAGCTCCTGGCTATTATAATTTAAAATATGAACCCGATATGCTGGAAATAACATAATTGTTGGAATTTTTGAAAATCGAGTGATTTGAACATTAAACAGGTCAAATGACCTTGAAAAATGAGGTTAAGGACAAATTTGAAGGTGGCTATGGAGGTTTTATGGGCATATTTGGGGGGGTTCACAATACATTTTATTGGCCTAAAATCGATATTTCAGTGTCAAGTAATCAAGGTCACCAGTTTTGACGACGCGGTTGACACTAAAAATTCCATAATTAAATAACTAAGCATGATATCATCATAAAAATGATCGCTTGCCATGGATTAGTCATTTACTGTAACAATTGGCTTGAATTCTGCAATTTTCGAAGTTGCTTATATAGAGATCAGGCGCGCAAACCTCTGAGAGTAAAAATTGACCTGTATGACCTCGACCTTGACCTATACTTTTGAAAATTAGGTCAGTTTATTTAGTATAAGTCTATTATATATATTTTATTAGGAAACTATAATTGATCAGTTAATATATGAGTAATGGTCAATTGAAATATAGAAAAAATTTATTTCAAAGGGGTCAATGACCTTGAAAAATAGGTCAGAGGTATAGGGTTACATTGGACAATTTAATTAGGTCACATAGGACTATGTACACAAATTATTTGAAAATTTTTCGAGAACATTTTTCGGAAAGAAAAATAATAATAATAATAATAACTAGAGACCGGGTAACCGCGAAGCGGTGACAAAACTTCACCGCCTATAATCGGGGTGTTATTGGTACAATGTAACTAAAGTAAGGGTATTAGGTTATGGGTCCGACTCCAAGCAATCTTTCAGAGCCACTTTCAGCCCTCAAAATCAATTTCCTGTGACGGGGCGATTTTTTCTTGAAAAATGCAAAAACGGAGGTTTTTGGCAATTTGGGGGCTCAGAAATGATGCGATTTTCATCATTTTTGCAGGAAATGCTGCTCTACTAGTGAGGATTAGTAATGTGTCAAGACATTTGGCCCGAGTACGTTCAGGTTGATTCTGACCGGAAGGCCCATTTTCCTATCTTTTAGCATGCGAATGCCGTAATGGACCCACATAGGCCTATGCAAAGGCCTAGAATCACAAAACCATGCAATTCTAGGGGGAAGGGGTCCAGAAAGGCATTAAACTGCCACCGGCACCCCCACAATGCGGTGTTTCAGCTTTTCCCGCCAAAAATATGCGGTTTTTCTGTTTTGACCTGTTTCCGGGGCAATCCCGGTCCATGTCACAGCCATAGTGATGCTAATCTACTCCATTCTAACCAATTTCCATGCTATTTACTGGCCTGCAGCCTCAACTTCAAAGTTCACCTGCATTAAGTCAGCCAATCACAGCACAGCTTTTTGTTTACTGCGGGACTCGAAACCATAAGACATGTGTCGTCTGCTAGAATGGAGTCTTCTGCAAGTATTTCAGCTTGCAGGTTGCTTATATAACATAGAGAAGGCTTGAATTAGGTATATTTTGGCTTTCTACAGTATTAGACCACAGGAGTTTCAGCAAAAAGCATAATTCAAAGGGGGGGGGGGGGTGCACCGTTGGATAATTGCTGGTTTTGATGACGCGGTCAATATTTAAAATTACGTAACTGCATAACCAAACATGGGATCACCACAGCCATAACCTACAGCACTGGCCCGGCCACCAAGCCAGCTTTTGGCCTCACTTTGAGAACCCTGGGGCTTACAGTTTCTGACATCTCGTGCGACAATTGCTTAGCACTAAAAATGGCCGTGGCCATTTTGGACCTGGACCTGCGTTTTCGGAAGTCTCACTTTGTAACTTGCAAAAAGCATGTGGAACCTAATAAAAGTGACAGAAACGGAATCCGGGCTTAACCGGATGAGATTTGGGCATTTCAAAAGTATGGAAAATCTGACTTCAAAGTGCTCTGCGACCTTGAAAAATGAATCAAGGTCGGCGAAACCGGGTGGGTGTCATGTGGGCATGGTGGGCTTCCTTCATGAATTTTTTGAAAATTTTTCGAGGACCTTTTTCGGAAAGTACGAACGCAACTTGAATACTAGAGACCGGGTAACCGCGAAGCGGTGACAAAACTTCACCGCCTATAATCGGGGTGTTATTGGTACAATGTAACTAAAGTAAGGGTATTAGGTTATGGGTCCGACTCCAAGCAATCTTTCAGAGCCACTTTCAGCCCTCAAAATCAATTTCCTGTGACGGGGCGATTTTTTCTTGAAAAATGCAAAAACGGAGGTTTTTGGCAATTTGGGGGCTCAGAAATGATGCGATTTTCATCATTTTTGCAGGAAATGCTGCTCTACTAGTGAGGATTAGTAATGTGTCAAGACATTTGGCCCGAGTACGTTCAGGTTGATTCTGACCGGAAGGCCCATTTTCCTATCTTTTAGCATGCGAATGCCGTAATGGACCCACATAGGCCTATGCAAAGGCCTAGAATCACAAAACCATGCAATTCTAGGGGGAAGGGGTCCAGAAAGGCATTAAACTGCCACCGGCACCCCCACAATGCGGTGTTTCAGCTTTTCCCGCCAAAAATATGCGGTTTTTCTGTTTTGACCTGTTTCCGGGGCAATCCCGGTCCATGTCACAGCCATAGTGATGCTAATCTACTCCATTCTAACCAATTTCCATGCTATTTACTGGCCTGCAGCCTCAACTTCAAAGTTCACCTGCATTAAGTCAGCCAATCACAGCACAGCTTTTTGTTTACTGCGGGACTCGAAACCATAAGACATGTGTCGTCTGCTAGAATGGAGTCTTCTGCAAGTATTTCAGCTTGCAGGTTGCTTATATAACATAGAGAAGGCTTGAATTAGGTATATTTTGGCTTTCTACAGTATTAGACCACAGGAGTTTCAGCAAAAAGCATAATTCAAAGGGGGGGGGGGTGCACCGTTGGATAATTGCTGGTTTTGATGACGCGGTCAATATTTAAAATTACGTAACTGCATAACCAAACATGGGATCACCACAGCCATAACCTACAGCACTGGCCCGGCCACCAAGCCAGCTTTTGGCCTCACTTTGAGAACCCTGGGGCTTACAGTTTCTGACATCTCGTGCGACAATTGCTTAGCACTAAAAATGGCCGTGGCCATTTTGGACCTGGACCTGCGTTTTCGGAAGTCTCACTTTGTAACTTGCAAAAAGCATGTGGAACCTAATAAAAGTGACAGAAACGGAATCCGGGCTTAACCGGATGAGATTTGGGCATTTCAAAAGTATGGAAAATCTGACTTCAAAGTGCTCTGCGACCTTGAAAAATGAATCAAGGTCGGCGAAACCGGGTGGGTGTCATGTGGGCATGGTGGGCTTCCTTCATGAATTTTTTGAAAATTTTTCGAGGACCTTTTTCGGAAAGTACGAACGCAACTTGAATACTAGAGACGGGTAACCGCGAAGCGGTGACAAAACTTCACCGCCTATAATCGGGGTGTTATTGGTACAATGTAACTAAAGTAAGGGTATTAGGTTATGGGTCCGACTCCAAGCAATCTTTCAGAGCCACTTTCAGCCCTCAAAATCAATTTCCTGTGACGGGGCGATTTTTTCTTGAAAAATGCAAAAACGGAGGTTTTTGGCAATTTGGGGGCTCAGAAATGATGCGATTTTCATCATTTTTGCAGGAAATGCTGCTCTACTAGTGAGGATTAGTAATGTGTCAAGACATTTGGCCCGAGTACGTTCAGGTTGATTCTGACCGGAAGGCCCATTTTCCTATCTTTTAGCATGCGAATGCCGTAATGGACCCACATAGGCCTATGCAAAGGCCTAGAATCACAAAACCATGCAATTCTAGGGGGAAGGGGTCCAGAAAGGCATTAAACTGCCACCGGCACCCCCACAATGCGGTGTTTCAGCTTTTCCCGCCAAAAATATGCGGTTTTTCTGTTTTGACCTGTTTCCGGGGCAATCCGGTCCATGTCACAGCCATAGTGATGCTAATCTACTCCATTCTAACCAATTTCCATGCTATTTACTGGCCTGCAGCCTCAACTTCAAAGTTCACCTGCATTAAGTCAGCCAATCACAGCACAGCTTTTTGTTTACTGCGGGACTCGAAACCATAAGACATGTGTCGTCTGCTAGAATGGAGTCTTCTGCAAGTATTTCAGCTTGCAGGTTGCTTATATAACATAGAGAAGGCTTGAATTAGGTATATTTTGGCTTTCTACAGTATTAGACCACAGGAGTTTCAGCAAAAAGCATAATTCAAAGGGGGGGGGGGTGCACCGTTGGATAATTGCTGGTTTTGATGACGCGGTCAATATTTAAAATTACGTAACTGCATAACCAAACATGGGATCACCACAGCCATAACCTACAGCACTGGCCCGGCCACCAAGCCAGCTTTTGGCCTCACTTTGAGAACCCTGGGGCTTACAGTTTCTGACATCTCGTGCGACAATTGCTTAGCACTAAAAATGGCCGTGGCCATTTTGGACCTGGACCTGCGTTTTCGGAAGTCTCACTTTGTAACTTGCAAAAAGCATGTGGAACCTAATAAAAGTGACAGAAACGGAATCCGGGCTTAACCGGATGAGATTTGGGCATTTCAAAAGTATGGAAAATCTGACTTCAAAGTGCTCTGCGACCTTGAAAAATGAATCAAGGTCGGCGAAACCGGGTGGGTGTCATGTGGGCATGGTGGGCTTCCTTCATGAATTTTTTGAAAATTTTTCGAGGACCTTTTTCGGAAAGTACGAACGCAACTTGAATACTAGAAATCGGGTAACCGCGATGCGGTGACAAAACTTCACCTATCATATAATTATTGGCAGTGAAATCAATGTGAGAAAACACGGAAATGATATCGGAAATGACATTGGACATGAACTTGAACATGAACATGAACTCGCACATGAACTTGCACATCTACTTGCACATAAACTTGTACATAAACTTGTACATGCAATTGCATGCGTCTTGCACATGTAACATTACATGCAATATCACACACAATATCACATGTAATATTATGCAATATCAAATGTAAAGTTACATGTAATGTATTAAATATACAATATCACTTGCAATATCATGCAAAATCATATCTCATGTAATATTAATTTATCACCTGCAATTTTGCATGTTGATTAGTATGTACATAGTGTGCACAGATATATGAAAGTACTTATAGACTATCTGTCCGTGGACTAGTTGTGATGTGACATATAGTCAGCAGACAGATAAACCCTTACTGTAACATGTCAATCGGTTTGTGGCCATACACTGACTGATTCGCAGACTGATACACTGACTGATACACTGACTGATACACTGACTGATACTTATGATACACTGTCTGATACACTGTCTGATACACTGTCTGATACACTGTCTGATACACTGTCTGATACACTGACTAATACACTGACTGATACACTGACTGATACACTGACTGACACAAAAATATCTGACCGAAAGCACGTAATTTTGAGGGTTGGGCATTCCTTTAAACCACCAGAGTTACAAGAAAACATTCAGAGAATGAAAACTAGAGGAAAATTTGATTTGCCGAATATTATATATGGAAAATAACATGGACCAGTACATGGACCAGTACATGGACCAGTACATGGACCAGTAAATGGACCAGTACATGGACCAGTACATGGACCAGTACATTGAACAGTACATTGAACAGTACGTTGAACAGTACATTGAACAGTCCAATGAACAGTCCAATGAGCAGTGCATTGACCAGCGCATTGACCATGCATCAACCAGTACATCAACCAGTGCATCAACCAGTGCATCAACCCGAACATCAATCAGTACATCATCAGTACATCAACCTTGGAATTTTAGGAATGCATTGGCTAAGACACTTCTAGTCCTGAAAACATATCGAAATGACTGCAATTTCTGAAAACATACATTTTTCAGGGTCCGGCGATCTTTTTAACCGTCAGTGATGCAAGAAATGGTTCAAAAATAGAAACTAGAGGAGAATTTGTGCTTTCCAAATCTATTTTCAGATTCTCCGTAACTTTATTAGGACCGGAGATACGGCCGATTGAAATTATGGTACAATTCAGAAATGTGGACTCCAGAAATTTCTGAAAAAATGCAGTTTTTCACTTAAAATTACTCTAGAACCAAAACGGTTTCATGGAAACAAATATTACTAGGCAGGATTATCTGAACAAAAGATGAAAGTATGCTCAAATAGCTTCATTGAAATAAAATGATTATTTCCTTGTCAAAATGATGATAAATTGTGAAAATTTGACAAAAAACATGAAATTTTCAGGGTCCGGCGATCTTTTAAACCGTCAGAGCTACGACAAAATGTTCAATATATGGCAACTAGGGGAGAATTTAGCCTTTCCAAATCTGTTTTCAGATTCTCTGTAACTTAATTAGGACCGGAGCTACAGCCGATCGAAATAGCGCTATTATTGAGAAATGTGAAAAAATATCGTAAATTTTTCCCAAATTTTTTGACCTTGTGACCTTCACGGTCTAATGTAGGTTAATCCGAGGACCTTGAAAATTTATAAGATGCCTCTAGACTATTGTAGCAAGTATGTGTGACATTTTTGTAACAATATTTTGATTTCTTGTCTGTGTAAAAAAATCAAATGTCAAAAAAGTAAAATTTTTCATCATGTTTGACCTTGAATTTGACCTTGAAAATAAGTTTCTAGGTCAAAACCAATATAATTTCCAGAATCAGGATGTGAAAATGGGGGGATCATTTAATTATTGTAATTCTCTCGGATTGATATTTCCATGTCAAAAACGCAATAATTTGTCATTTTTTAACATTATCCGTTATGCGATATTTGGAATTTTGTAGAAAATTAAGGTAAAATGTTAGAGGACTTTGGATTGCATATTCTAAATTCACATAATTTTTTTTGTCTAGAGATAATATATCAAGGTGATATCATGAAAAAAACATAATTTTCAGAATTTTTGAAAATAAGCACTTTTTGCACTTTGAAGAGCCAAATGACCTTGAAAAATGAGGTCAAGGTCAAATTTGAAGGTGGGTTTGGGGGTTTTGGGGGCTACTTTGGGGGGGTTCACTATACATTGTTATTGCCTAAAATCGATATTTCAGGGTCAGACATTCAAGGTCACCTGTTTTGACGACGCGGTCAATATTTAAAATTACGTAACTCAAAAAGTAAGCATGATATCATTATAAAAATAAGTCGCAGACCTAGATTAGTCATTTATGAAACTTTTGTCATCAATTACACAATTCAAAAATTGTTGGTTTCTGAGATCATGTGTTCTCAATTCCAGGAGTGAAAATGGCTCTGTACGACCTTGACCTTGACCTACTTTCCTGAAACTGGGTCAGATTGTGTAACTTATATGTAGTACATGTAACATAGTTGGGAAGTGAAATTTGCCAGTAATTACCTGAGAAGCAATCACTTGAAATAATAAAAAAACTGACTTTGAAGTGGCCTGTGACCTTGAAAAATGATTCAAGGTCACCGATACTTGGTCAGTGTGATAAGGTCATGTAAGACTATGTATGTGAATTTTTTGAAATTTTTTTAGAGGAAATTAGGGGTAGGCGGAAAAATAATAATAATAATACTTACGAAAACAAGAAACTTCACCTATGTAATAGGTGAAGTTTAACTAGATGTCGATAACCGCTAGCGGTAATAAAACTTCACCTAGCAGTTGCTGAAAATAGTCTAAATATGTAAAGGTATATAAACAAGTATATAAACTGGTATATAAGCAAGTATATTTTAAATTATATAAACAAGCATATAAGCAAGAATGAAAATAGCATATAAGCAAAAATGTAAAATAGTATATAAAATAGTACTTAAAACAATTTACCATATTTTTTTAAAGGTATATTGCACATGTTTTTGGTAAGGTGAGGAAAATATGAATTTTTCAGGGTTGATCTTTTTACCTGTTGATGCTAGAACAAAATGTACATCAATTAGAATAAGAGCAGAATCTGAGCTTTCCAAAACTGCTTGTATCATTCATTTGGCTTTATTAGAACCAGAGATAGAGCTGATAGAAATAATAGTAAAAATATGAAATTTCACCAAAAAATTGACTCTGAAATATCAAGTTTTGAACTTCAATTTGCTCCCAAAGGCAAACGGTTTGAAGGAGAGACTTGACATTGCACACACTACTGTAAATGTCTTAGGACTATTTCTCCAAATATTATCAAATTTTTTGAAGACTGACTTCTTTGTCAAAAAAATGTTAAATGATGAAATATTGACTGGAAACATGAATTTTTCAGGGTCCGGCGATCTTTTTAACTAGCAGAGATACGTTAAAATGTATAGAAAATGAATACTAGAGAAGCATATGGGCTTTCCGAATATGCTTTCAGTTTTTCTATAGCTTAATTAGAACCGGAGATACAGACCGTCAAAGTTTGGGTACAAATGCGAAATTGGAAAATGAGAGGGTCAATTTTGCAGTAATTTTTTGACCTTGTGACATTTATTGTGCAATGTAAGTCAATCCGATGGACTTGAAATTTAATAAATTTCTTCTAGGGTATTGTACAAGTAACCTGTGAAAAGATTGTAAAAATCCCTTTATTATTTCCTACTTCAAAACAATTTAATATGTCAAATATCCAATTTTGTCAAATGTTTGACCTTGATTTTGACCTTGAAAATACCTCCCAAGGTCAAAATTTATATTTTCTCCAGATTGGCAGTGTGTGACTTAGGGGGGGTCATTTAATTATTTGAACTACATAGGATCAATATTTACCTTTCCATATGGCAAAAATAGGCAAATTTTACATGTCGCGCGATATGCAATATTTGGAATTTTTTTATAAATCAGCATGAAGAGATAGATCAATTCCGATTGCATGATTTAAACAGTCCAGCTACTGGCTATTATAAATTATGAAATGAACCCGATATGCTGGAAAAAACATAATTGTTGGAATTTTTGAAAATCGATTGAATTTTAGCTTAAACAGGTCAATTGACCTTGAAAAATGAGGTCAAGGTCAAATTTGAAGGTGGCTATGGGGGTTTTATGGGTATATTTGGGGGGGTTGACAATACATTTTAATGGCCTAAAATCGATATTTCAGTGTCAAGTAATCAAGGTCGCCAGATTTGACGACGCGGTTGATACTAAAAATCACATAACTCAATAACCAAGCATGATATCATCATAAAAAAAAGCGCTTCACCTGCGTCACTCATTTACCGCAACAATTGGCTTGAATTCTATAAATCAGGAAGTTGCTGATATAGAGATCTCGCGTAACAACCTCTGAGAGTAAAAATGGACCTGTATGATGTTGACCTTGACCTACATTCTTGAAATTAGGTCAGTTAATATAGTATAAGTTTATTATACATACTTTATTGGGAAATTGTAATTCATTAGTAATTACATGAGTAATGGTCAATTGAAATATTGAAAAAATGGACTTTAAAAGGGTCTATGACCTTGAAAAATAGGTCAAGGTCATTTATCTTGAAATTGTATTCTTAGATTATTGTAGGCTATGTACATGAATTATTTGAAAATTATTTGAGAAAATTTTTCGGAAAGAAAAATAATAAAAAAAAATAACACCGATAATAAGAAACTTCACCTATGGTATAGGTGAAGTTTAATAATAACTAGAGACCGGGTAACCGCGATGCGGTGACAAAACTTCACCACATGTAATTGGGGTGTTATTGGTGCAACATAACTAAAGTAAGGGTATTAGGTTATGGGTCCGACTCCAAGCAATCTTTCAGAGCCACTTTCAGCCCTCAAAATCAATTTCCTGTGACGGGGCGATTTTTTCTTGAAAAATGCAAAAACGGAGGTTTTTTGCAATTTGGGGGCTCAGAAATGATGCGATTTTCATCATTTTTGCAGGAAATGCTGCTCTACTAGTGAGGATTAGTAATGTGTCAAGACATTTGGCCCGAGTACGTTCAGGTTGATTCTGACCGGAAGGCCCATTTTCCTATCTTTTAGCATGCGAATGCCGTAATGGACCCACGTAGGCCTATGCAAAGGCCTAGAATCACAAAACCATGCAATTCTAGGGGGAAGGGGTCCAGAAAGGCATTAAACTGCCACCGGCACCCCCACAATGCGGTGTTTCAGCTTTTCCCGCCAAAAATATGCGGTTTTTCTGTTTTGACCTGTTTCCGGGGCAATCCCGGTCCATGTCACAGCCATAGTGATGCTAATCTACTCCATTCTAACCAATTTCCATGCTATTTACTGGCCTGCAGCCTCAACTTCAAAGTTCACCTGCATTAAGTCAGCCAATCACAGCACAGCTTTTTCTTTACTGCGGGACTCGAAACCATAAGACATGTGTCGTCTGCTAGAATGGAGTCTTCTGCAAGTATTTCAGCTTGCAGGTTGCTTATATAACATAGAGAAGGCTTGAATTAGGTATATTTTGGCTTTCTACAGTATTAGACCACAGGAGTTTCAGCAAAAAGCTTAATTCAAGGGGGGGGGGGTGCACCATTGGATAATTGCTGGTTTTGATGACGCGGTCAATATTTAAAATTATGTAACTGCATAACAAAACATGGGATCACCACAGCTATAACTTACAGCACTGACCCGGCCACCAAGCCAGCTTTTGGCCTCACTTTGAAAACCCTGGGACTTACGGTTTCTGACATCTCGTGCGACAATCGCTTACTACTAAAAATGGCCGTAGCCATTTTGGACCTGGACCTGCGTTTTCGGAACTCTCACTTTGTAACTTGCAAAAAGCATGTGGAACCTAATAAAAGTGACAGAAACGAAATCCGGGCATAACCGGATGAGATTTGGGCATTTCAAAAGTATGGAAAATCTGACTTCAAAGTGCTCTGCTACCTTGAAAAATGAATCAAGGTCGGCGAAACCGGGTGGGTGTCATACGGGTATGGTGGGCTTCCTTCATGAATTTTTTGAAAATTTTTCGAGGACCTTTTTCGTAAACTACAAACGCAACTTGAATACTAGAGACCGGGTAACCGCGATGCGGTGACAAAACTTCACCACATGTAATTGGGGTGTTATTGGTGCAACATAACTAAAGTAAGGGTATTAGGTTATGGGTCCGACTCCAAGCAATCTTTCAGAGCCACTTTCAGCCCTCAAAATCAATTTCCTGTGACGGGGCGATTTTTTCTTGAAAAATGCAAAAACGGACGTTTTTGGCAATTTGGGGGCTCAGAAATGATGCGATTTTCATCATTTTTGCAGGAAATGCTGCTCTACTAGTGAGGATTAGTAATGTGTCAAGACATTTGGCCCGAGTACGTTCAGGTTGATTCTGACCGGAAGGCCCATTTTCTATCTTTTAGCATGCGAATGCCGTAATGGACCCACGTAGGCCTATGCAAAGGCCTAGAATCACAAAACCATGCAATTCTAGGGGGAAGGGGTCCAGAAAGGCATTAAACTGCCACCGGCACCCCCCACAATGCGGTGTTTCAGCTTTTCCCGCCAAAAATATGCGGTTTTTCTGTTTTGACCTGTTTCCGGGGCAATCCCGGTCCATGTCACAGCCATAGTGATGCTAATCTACTCCATTCTAACCAATTTCCATGCTATTTACTGGCCTGCAGCCTCAACTTCAAAGTTCACCTGCATTAAGTCAGCCAATCACAGCACAGCTTTTTGTTTACTGCGGGACTCGAAACCATAAGACATGTGTCGTCTGCTAGAATGGAGTCTTCTGCAAGTATTTCAGCTTGCAGGTTGCTTATATAACATAGAGAAGGCTTGAATTAGGTATATTTTGGCTTTCTACAGTATTAGACCACAGGAGTTTCAGCAAAATGCATAATTCAAAGGGGGGGGGGGGTGCACCGTTGGATAATTGCTGGTTTTGATGACGCGGTCAATATTTAAAATTACGTAACTGCATAACCAAACATGGGATCACCACAGTTATAACTTACAGCACTGGCCCGGCCACCAAGGCAGCTTTTGGCCTCACTTTGAAAACCCTGGGGCTTACGGTTTCTGACATCTCGTGCGACAATCGCTTAGCACTAAAAATGGCCGTAGCCATCTTGGACCTGGACCTGCGTTTTCGTAAGTCTCACTTTGTAACTTGCAAAAAGCATGTGGAACCTAATAAAAGTGACAGAAACGAAATCCGGGCGTAACCGGATGAGATTTGGGCATTTCAAAAGTATGGAAAATCTGACTTCAAAGTGCTCTGCGACCTTGAAAAATGAATCAAGGTCGGCGAAACCGGGTGGGTGTCATACGGGCATGGTGGGCTTCCTTCATGAATTTTTTGAAAATTTTTCGAGGACCTTTTTTGGAAAGTACGAACGCAACTTGAATACTAGAAATCGGGTAACCGCGATGCGGTGACAAAACTTCACCAATCATATAAATATTGGCAGTGAAATTTATGTGAGAAAACACAGAAATGATATTGGACATGAACTTGAACATGAACATGAACTCGAACATGAACTTGCACATAAACTTGTACATGCAATTGCATGCGTCTTGCACATGTTACATAACACGCAATATCACACAATATCACATGCAATATTATGCAATATCAAATGCAAAGTTACATGTAATGTATTAAACATACAATATCACTTGCAATATCATGCAAAATCATATCACATGTAATATTAATTTATCACCTGTAATTTTGCATGTTACTTAGAATGTCCATAATGTGCACAGATAATTATGGAAGTACTTATAAACTATCTGTCTGTGGACTAGTTGTGATGTGACAGATAGTCAGCAGACAGATAAACCCTTACTGTAACATGTCAATCGGTTTGTGGCCATACACTGACTGATTCGCTGACTAATTCGCTGACTAATTCGCTGACTGATTTGCTGACTGATACACTGACTGATACACTGACTGATACACTGACTGATACACTGACTGATACACTGACTGATACACTGACTGATACACTGACTGATACAAAGATATTTGACCAAAATCATGTAATTTTGAGGGTTGGGCGTTCTTTTAAGCCATCAGAGTGACAAGAAAACATTCAGAGAATGAAAACTAGAGGAAAATTTGAGCTTGCCGAATATTATATACAGAAAATAACATGGACCAGTACATGGACCAGTACATGGACCAGTACATGGACCAGTACATGGACCAGTACATGGACCAGTACATGGACCAGTACATGGACCAGTCAAAAGACCAGTCAAAAGACCAGTCAAAAGACCAGCGCATTGACCATGCATCAACCAGTACATCAACCAGTGCATCAACCAGTGCATCAACAGGAACATCAATCAGTAAATCAACAGTACATCAACCTTGGAATTTTAGGAATGCATTGGCTAAACACTTCTAGTCCTGAAAACATATCGAAATGACTGCAATTTCTGAAAACATACATTATTCAGGGTCCGGCGATCTTTTTAACCGTCAGTGATGCAAGAAATTGTTCAAAAATATAAACTAGAGGAGAATTTGTGCTTTCCAAATCTATTTTCAGATTCTCCGTAACTTTATTAGGACCGGAGATACGGCCGATTGAAATTATGGTACAATTCAGAAATGTGGACTCCAGAAATTTCTGAAAAAGTGCAGTTTTTCACTTAAAATTACTCTAGAACTGAAACGGTTTCATGGAAACAAATATTACTTGGCAGGATTATCTGAACAAAAGATGAAAGTATGCTCAAATAGCTTCATTGAAATAAAATGATTATTTCCTTGTCAAAATGATGATAAATTGTGAAAATTTGACAAAAAACATGAAATTTTCAGGGTCCGGCGATCTTTTATACTGTCAGAGCTACGACAAAATGTTCAATATATGGCAACTAGGGGAGAATTTGGCCTTTCCAAATCTGTTTTCAGATTCTCTGTAACTTAATTAGGACCGGAGCTACAGCCGATCGAAATAACGCTATTATTGAGAAATGTGAAAAAATATCGTAAATTTTTCCCTAATTTTTTGACCTTGTGACCTTCACGGTCTAATGTAGGTTAATCCGAGGACCTTGAAAATTTATAAAATGCCTCTAGACTATTGTAGCAAGTATGTGTGACATTTTTGTAACAATATTTTGATTTCTTGCCTGTGTAAAAAAATAAAATGTCAAAAAAGTAAAATTTTTCATCATATTTGACCTTGAATTTGACCTTGAAAGTAATTTTCTAGGTCAAAAAAAATATGATTTTCAGAATCAAGATGGGAAAATGGGGGGATCAATTAATTATTGTAACTCTCTCGGATCGATATTTCCATGTCAAAAACGCGATAATTTGTCATTTTTTAACATTATCCGGTTTGCAATATTTGGAATTTTGTAGAAAATTAAGGTAAAATGTTAGAGGACTTTGGATTGCATATTCTAAATGCACATATTTTCGTCTGTCTAGAGATAATATATCAAGGTGATATCATGAAAAAAACATAATTTTCAGAATTTTTGAAAATAAGCACTTTTTGCACTTTGAAGAGCCAAATGACCTTGAAAAATGAGGTCAAGGTCAAATTTGAAGGTGGTTATGGGGGTTTTGGGGGCTACTTGGGGGGGTTCACTATACATTGTTATGGCCTAAAATCGATATTTCAGGGTCAGACATTCAAGGTCACCTGTTTTGACGACGCGGTCAATATTTAAAATTACGTAACTCAAAAAGTAAGCATGATATCATTATAAAAATAAGTCGCAGACCTAGATTAGTCATTTATGAAACTTTTGTCATCAATTACACAATTCAAAAATTGTTGGTTTCTGAGATCATGTGTTCTCAATTCCAGGAGTGAAAATGGCTCTGTACGACCTTGACCTTGACCTACTTTCCTGAAACTGGGTCAGATTGTGTAATGTATATGTAGTACATGTAATATAGTTGGGAAGTGAAATTTGCCTGTAATTACCTGAGAAGCAATCACTTGAAATAATAAAAAAACTGACTTTGAAGTGGCCTGTGACCTTGAAAAATGATTCAAGGTCACCGATACTTGGTCAGTGTGATAAGGTCATGTAAGACTATGTATGTGAATTTTTTGAAATTTTTTCGAGGAAATTAGGGGTAGGCGGAAAAATAATAATAACTAGAAATCGGGTAACCGCGATGCGGTGACAAAACTTCACCAATCATATAATTATTGGCAGTGAAATTAATGTGAGAAAACACAGAAATGATATTGTAAATGACATTGGACATGACCTTGAACATGAACATGAACTCGGACATGAACTTGCACATGTACTTGCACATAAACTTGTACATAAACTTGTACATGCAGTTGCATGCGTCTTGCACATGTAATATTACATGCAATATCACACACAATATCACTTGCAATATCATGCAAAATCATATCACATGTGATATTAATTTATCACCTGTAATTTTGCATGTTACTTAGAATGTACATAGTGTGCACAGATATATGGAAGTACTTACAAACTATCCGTCCCTGGACTAGTTGTGATGTGATATATAGTCAGCAGACAATAAACCCTTACTGTAACATGTCAATCGGTTTGTGGCCATACACTGACTGATTCGCTGACTGATACACTGACTGATGCTTATGATACACTGTCTGATACACTGTCTGATACACTAACTGATACACTGACTGATACAATGACTGATACAAAAATATTTGACCGAAAACATGTAATTTTGAGGGTTGGGCGTTCTTTTAAACCAACAGAGTGACAAGAAAACATTCAGAGATTGAAAACTGGAGGAAAATTTGAGCTTGCCGAATATTATATATACAGAAAATAACATGGACCAGTACATGGACCAGTACATGGACCAGTACATGGACCAGTACATGGACCAGTACATGGACCAGTACATGGACCAGTACATGGACCAGTACATGGACCAGTACATGGACCAGTACATGGACCAGTACATTGAACAGTACATTGAACAGTACATTGAACAGTACATTGAACAGTCCAATGAACAGTCCAATGACCAGCGCATTGACCATGCGTCAACCTGTACATCAACCAGTGCATCAAGCGGAACATCAATCAGTTCATCAACAGTACATCAACCTTGGAATTTTAGGAATGCATTGGCTAAGATACTTCTAGTCCTGAAAACATCGAAATGACTGCAATTTCTGAAAACATATTTTTCAGGGTCCGGCGATCTTTTTAACCGTCAGTGGTACAAGAAAGTGTTAAATATAGAAACTAGAAGAGAATTTGTGCTTTCCAAATCTATTTTCAGATTCTCCGTAACTTTATTAGGACCAGAGATACGGCCGATTGAAATTACGGTGAAATTCAGAAATGTGGACTTCAGAAATTTCTGAAAAAATGTAGTTTTTCACTTAAAATTACTCTAGAACCAAAACGGTTCAATGGAAACATATATAACTTGGCAGGATTATGTGAATGAAAGATGAAAGTATGCTCAAATAGCTTCATTAAAATAAAATGATTATTTCCTTGTCAAAATGATGATAAATTGTGAAAATTTGACAAAAAACATGAAATTTTCAGGGTCCGGCGATCTTTTAAACCATCAGAGATACGACAAAATGTTCAATATATGAAACCTAGGGGAGGATTTGGCCTTTCCAAATCTGTATTCAGATTCTCTGTAACTTAATTAGGACCGGAGCTACAGCCGATTGAAATAATGCTATCATTGTGAAATGTGAAAAAAAATCGTAAATTTTTCCCTAATTTTTTGTCCTTGTGACCTTTACGGTCTAACGTAGGTTAATCCGAGGACCTTGAAAATTTTTACAATGCCTCTAGACTATTGTAGCAAGTATGTGTGACATTTTTGTAACAATATTTTGATTCCTTGTCTGTGTAAAAAAATCTAATGTCAAAGAAGTAAAATTTTTCATCATGTTTGACCTTGATTTTGACCTTGAAAATAAGTTTCTAGGTCAAAACAAATATGATTTTCAGAATCAGCATGTGAAAATGGGGGGATCAATTAATTATTGTAACTCTCTCTGATCGATATTTCCATGTCCAAAACGCAATAATTTGTCATTTTTTAACATTCTCCGGTTTGCAATATTTGGAATTTTGTAGAAAATTAAGGTAAAATGTTAGAGGAATTTGGGTTGCATATTCTAAATGCACATATTTTTGTCTGTCTAGAGATAATATATCAAGGTGATATCATGAAAAAAACTTAATTTTCAGAATTTTTGAAAATAAGCACTTTTTGCACTTTGAAGAGCCAAATGACCTTGAAAAATGAGGTCAAGGTCAAATTTGAAGGTGGTTATGGGGGTTTTAGGGGTATCTTTGGGGGGGTTCACTATACATTGTTATGGCCTAAAATCGATATTTCAGGGTGAAATTACCAAGGTCATTGGTTTTGATGACGCGGTTGTTATTAAAAAGTACATAACTCAAAAACAAAGCATGACATCATCACAAAAATAACTTCTTACCATGCGCCAGACATTTGGGCATCACATTGCATCAATTTTGATACCTTGTGTTTTACAGATTTTGCTATCATGCGTGACAATCTCCAGCACTAAATATGGACCTGTGCGACCTTGACCTTGACCTACTTTCATGAAATTGGGTCAGATTATGTAATGTACTTGTAGCATTTAGACAATAAGTGGAAAATGAAATACGCACGTAATTGCCTGTGATGTGCTCTTGAGAAACATATGAAAAAACGAACTTTGAAATGGCCTGTGACCTTGAAAAATAATTCAAGGTCACTGATACTAGGTCAGTGTAATGAGGTCATGTAATACTATATACCTGATTTTTTTGAAAATTTTTTGAAGACATTTTTGTCCGGAAAAAAGAAAAATAAATAATAATAATATTTACGAAAACAAGAAACTTCACCTATGTAATAGGTGAAGTTTAATAATAATAATAACTAGCAGTCAACCTTTGAAAAGGTAGAGAATAAATCGACATGGAATACGTGGGCTTGCAGGCAAAAGATTGAACAATTCATACGAAAAATCAATGGAAACACATAACCAAATATACCATTGAAAACACAAAAACTGCTCAAAATACTTGTTCATCCCTTTTTGGCATTGATTTTGAGGGTAAATTACCCCATGACATCAAAGTCAAACTTGAATTATGTCCCCATGTCAAGATACTAAACCTGTGCAAAATTTGAAGAAAATCGTCCAAGTCAATCAAAAGTTATGAATCTTTACCCCTTTTTGGGGTAAACACCTAAAAACGGCAATTTTAACCCAAAAACATCAATGTTGTGAAGTAAAGTCCCAACCGATGCCTGTTGTACCATTGCAAAGATAAGAACTGCTCAAAACACATATTCACCCCCTTCGATCTGGAATATGGGGGTAAATAAACCCATGACATCCATATCGTACTTGCATTATGTCCCCATGTCAAGATACTAAACCTGTGCAAAATTTGAAGAAAATCGTCCAAGTCAATCAAAAGTTATGAATATTTACCTCTTTTTGGGGGTAATTATCTAAAAACGGCAATTTTAACCCAAAAACAAAAATGGTGTGAAGTAAAGTCCCAACCGATGCCTATTATACCATTGCAAAGATAAGAACTGCTCAAAACACATATTCGCCCTTTCAATCCAGAATATGGGGGTAAATTAACCCATGACATCAAAATCATACTTGCATTATGTGCCCATGTCAAGATACTAAACTTGTGCAAAATTTGAAGGAAATCGTCCAAGCCAGTCAAAAGTTATGAATATTTACCCCTTTTTGGGGGTAATTACCTTAAAATGACAATTTTCACCTAAGGACATCTGTATTGTGAAGTAAAGTCCCAACCGATGCCTATTATACCATTGCAAAGATAAGAACTGCTCAAAACACATATTCACCCCTTTCGATCTTGAATATGGGGGTAAATTACCCCATGACATCAAAATCGTACTTGCATTATGTCCACATGTCAAGATACTAAACATGTGCAAAATTTGGAGAAAATCGTCCAAGTCAATCAAAAGTTATGACTTTTTACCCCTTTTTGGGGTAATTACCTAAAAACGACAATTTTTATCCAGGAACATCCACAGCACGAAGGAAAGTCTCAAACGATGCCTATTGTATCATTCAATACACAATAACTGGTCAAAACACATATTCACCCTTTCGATCCAGAATAAGGGGGTAAATTACCCCTTGACATCAAAATCATACTTGCATTATGTCCCCATGTCAATATATGGACTTCTGCAAAATTTGGAGAAATTCGCCCATGTTAATCACAAGTTAGAGTCAATTACCCCTTTTGGGTAATTTCCCCCAAAACGTCATTTTTATTCCATAATGTGACTGTAATTCATGAATACTATATACACACCAAGTTTCATGAAATTCCCTCCATTCAAACCAAAGTTAAAAAATGTTTTCACTTTTTGGACAAAACACCCATTTTTGAAAGTCCCATAACTCAAAAACCCCTTGTTTGATCAAAATATAAAAGGTGTCTTACCATGGATGAGTAGTCAGGCTATCAATTACAGCAAAAACTGAGCCTCTAGCCATTATAGTTTTCTCTGAAAACATGAGCAACTGGTTTTTGTCAGAAGGGGGTAAATACCCCTTTACCCTCATCTCTAAATAAACGATATAGGCCAAAATTGTAGCAACACATGTTCATATAAAGATTACCAAGTCTTAATATTCTAACAATGATATTAAAAGAGATAATCCACTTTGAAATTTTGAAAAATTTGACTTTGAGATGACCTGTGACCTTGAGTTCAAGGTCAAGGTCAACCATTTTCACAAAAAATGAAAGTACTTACCAAGGACTACCTATGTACAAAATTTCAAGTCTCTATGACAAAAACTGACTGGATAAAAATGGCCAAATAATAATAATAATAATAATAATAATAATAACTAGAAATCGGGTAACCGCGATGCGGTGACAAAACTTCACCTTTCATAGTAATTATTGGCAATGAAATGAAAGTGAGAAAACACGGAAATGATATTGGAAATGATATTGGAAAAACACGGAAATGATATTGGAAATGATATTGGAACTGACATTGGACATGAACTTGAACATGAACATGAACTTGAACATGAACTTGAACATGAACTTGAACATGAATGTAATTGCACACGTCTTGCACATGTAATATGCAATATCACACAAAATATCACTTGAAATATTATGAAGTATCACATGCAAAGTTACATGCAATGTATTAAACATACAATATCACTTGCAATATCATGCTAAATCATATCACATGCAATATCAATTTATTACCTGTAATTTTGCATGTCAATTAAAATGTACATAGTGTACACAGATATTTGAAAGTACATATAAACAATCTGTCCATGGACTAGTCGTGATGTGACATATAGTCAGCAGACCGATAAAACCTGCAATAAACCCTTACTGAAACATTTCAATCGGTTTGTGGCCATACGCTGACTGATGCACTGACTCATACACTGACTGATACACTGACTGATACACTGACTGACTCAAAAATATTCTGAGGGACAGGGGATCTTTTAAATCGCCAGAGTTACAAGAAAAAATTCAGAGAATGAAAACAAGAGGAGGATTTGAGCTTCATGAATATATATAGAGAATAACATGGACCAATACATGGACAGTGCATGGACAGTACATTGACCTGTACATTGACCAGTACATGGACCAGTACAGGAACCAGTACATGAACCAGTACATGAACCAGTACATCAACCAGTTACATCAACCAGTTACATCAACCAGTTACATCAACCAGTTACATCAACCAGTTACATCAACCAGTTACATCAACCAGTTACATCAATTAGAGTTACTGCTGATTGAAACTGGCACTGTTCTCATATTGGAATTTCTTGGCTAAAGTACTTCTAGTCCTGAAAACATTTGGAAGTGACTGCAATTTCTGAAAACATACAATTTTCAGGGTCCGGCGATCTCTTTATCCGCCCATGATACAAGAAAATGTTCAAATATAAAAGCTAGAGCAGAATTTTGGCTTTCCAAATCTATTTTCAGATTCTCTGTTACTTTATCAGAACCGGAGATACCACTGATTCAAAATAATGGTACAATTCAGAAATATTGACTTCAGAAATTACTGAAAAAATGTATATTTTAACTTAAAATTACTCTAGAACCAAAACGGTTCAATGGAAACATATATAACTTGCCAGTTTTATGTAAACGAAGGATGGCAATACGCTCAGATAGCTTCATCGAAATAAAATGATTATTTCCTTGTCAAAACTATGATAAATTGTGAAAATTTGACAAAAAACATGAATTTTTCAGGGTCCAGCGATCTTTTTAACCGTCAGAGCTACGACAAAAATCTTCAATATGCCAGCTAGAGGTGAAAGCGTGCTTTCCGAATCTGTTTTCAGATTTTCTGTAACTTAAATAGGACCGGATATAGAGCGGATTGAAATGATGGCACAACTCAAAAATATGGCCTTTAAGATATTCCTGAAAATATGCAGTTTTAACTGGAAATCACTCTAGAACCAATACGGTTCAATGAGGATATATATAACTTGGCAGGATTATGTAAATAGAAGTTAGAAATATGTCTAGACAGGTTCATCACAAAAGGATGATTCCGTCCCTGTCAAAAAATTTATAAATTGTGAAAATTTGACAAAAAACATGAAATTTTCAGGGTCCGGCGATCTTTTAAACCGTCAGAGCTACGACAAAATGTTCAATATATGGAAACTAGAGTAGAATTTGGCCTTTCCAAATCTATTTTCAGATTCTCTGTAACTTTATTAGGACCGGAGATAAGGCTGATTGAAATTATGGTACAATTCAGAAATGTGGACTTCGGAAATTTCTGAAAAAATGTTGTTTTTCACTTAAAATTACTCTAGAACCCTAACGGTTCAATGGAAACATATATAACTTGGCAGGATTATGTGAACGAAAGATGAAAGTATGCTCAAATAGCTTCATTGAAACAAAATGATTATTTCCTTGTCAAAATGATGATAAATTGTGAAAATTTGACAAAAAACATGAAATTTTCAGGGTCCGGCGATCTTTTAAACCGTCAGAGCTACGACAAAAAGTTCAGAAAACAAAAACTAGAGGAGAATTTAGTCTTTCCGAATCTGTTTTCAGATTCTCTGTAACTTAATTAGGACCGGAGCTACAGCCGATCGAAATAACGCAATCATTGAGAAATGTGAAAAAATATCGCTAATTTTTCCCTAATTTTTTGACCTTGTGACCTTTACAGTCTAACGTAGGTTAATCCGAGGACCCTGAAAATTTATAAAGTGCCTCTAGACTATTGTAGCAAGTATGTGTGACATTTTTGTAACAATATTTTGATTCCTTGTCTGTGTAAAAAAATCAAATGTCAAAAAAGCAAAATTTTTCATCATGTTTGACCTTGAATTTGACCTTGAAAATAAGTTTCTAGGTCAAAACCAATATAATTTCCAGAATCAGGATGTGAAAATGGGGGGATCATTTAATTATTGTAATTCTCTCGGATTGATATTTCCATGTCAAAAAAAGCAATAATTTGTCATTTTTTAACATTCTCCGGTTTGCAATATTTGGAATTTTGTAGAAAATTAAGGTAAAATGTTAGAGGACTTTGAATTGCATATTCTGAATGCACATATTTTTGTCTGTCCAGAGATAATATATCAAAGTGATATCATGAAAAAAACATAATTTTCAGAATTTTTGAAAATAAGCACTTTTTGCACTTTGAAGAGCCAAATGACCTTGAAAAATGAGGTCAAGGTCAAATTTGAGGGTGGGAATGGGGGTTTTGGGGGCTACTTTGGGGGGGTTCACTATACATTGTTATGGCCTAAAATCGATATTTCAGGGTCAGACATTCAAGGTCACCTGTTTTGACGACGCGGTCAATATTTAAAATTACATAACTCAAAAAGTAAGCATGATATCATTGTAAGAATGAGTCGCAGACCTAGATTTGTCATTTATGAAACTTTTGTCATCAATTATACGATTCAAAACTTGCTGGTTTTTGAGATCATGTGTTCTCAATTCCAGGAGTGAAAACGGCTCTGTACGACCTTGACCTTGACCTACTTTCCTGAAACTAGGTCAGACTGTGTAACTTATATGTAGTACATGTAATATAGTTGGAAAGTGAAATTTGCCCGTAAATACCTGAGAAGCAATCACTTGAAATAATAAAAAAACTGATTTTGAAGTGGCCTGTGACCTTGAAAAATGATTCAAGGTCACCGATATTTGACCAGTGTGATAAGGTCATGTAAGACTTTATATGTGAATTTTTTGAAAATTTTTTGAAGAAATTAGGGGGTGGCGGAAAAATAATAATAATAATAATAATAAAAATAAATACGAAAACAAGAAACTTCACCTATGTAATAGGTGAAGTTTAACTAGAGACCGGGTAACCGCGAAGCGGTGACAAAACTTCACCGCCTATAATCGGGGTGTTATTGGTACAATGTAACTAAAGTAAGGGTATTAGGTTATGGGTCCGACTCCAAGCAATCTTTCAGAGCCACTTTCAGCCCTCAAAATCAATTTCCTGTGACGGGGCGATTTTTTCTTGAAAAATGCAAAAACGGAGGTTTTTGGCAATTTGGGGGCTCAGAAATGATGCGATTTTCATCATTTTTGCAGGAAATGCTGCTCTACTAGTGAGGATTAGTAATGTGTCAAGACATTTGGCCCGAGTACGTTCAGGTTGATTCTGACCGGAAGGCCCATTTTCCTATCTTTTAGCATGCGAATGCCGTAATGGACCCACATAGGCCTATGCAAAGGCCTAGAATCACAAAACCATGCAATTCTAGGGGGAAGGGGTCCAGAAAGGCATTAAACTGCCACGGCACCCCCACAATGCGGTGTTTCAGCTTTTCCCGCCAAAAATATGCGGTTTTTCTGTTTTGACCTGTTTCCGGGGCAATCCCGGTCCATGTCACAGCCATAGTGATGCTAATCTACTCCATTCTAACCAATTTCCATGCTATTTACTGGCCTGCAGCCTCAACTTCAAAGTTCACCTGCATTAAGTCAGCCAATCACAGCACAGCTTTTTGTTTACTGCGGGACTCGAAACCATAAGACATGTGTCGTCTGCTAGAATGGAGTCTTCTGCAAGTATTTCAGCTTGCAGGTTGCTTATATAACATAGCGAAGGCTTGAATTAGGTATATTTTGGCTTTCTACAGTATTAGACCACAGGAGTTTCAGCAAAAAGCATAATTCAAAGGGGGGGGGGGGGGTGCACCGTAGGATAATTGCTGGTTTTGATGACGCGGTCAATATTTAAAATTATGTAACTGCATAACCAAACATGGGATCACCACAGTTATAACTTACAGCACTGGCCCGGCCACCAAGCCGGCTTTTGGCCTCACTTTGAAAACCCTGGGGCTTACGGTTTCTGACATCTCGTGCGACAATCGCTTAGTACTAAAAATGGCCGTAGCCATCTTGGACCTGGACCTGCGTTTTCGGAAGTCTCACTTTGTAACTTGCAAAAAGCATGTGGAACCTAATAAAAGTGACAGAAACGAAATCCGGGCGTAACCGGATGAGATTTGGGCATTTCAAAAGTATGGAAAATCTGACTTCAAAGTGCTCTGCGACCTTGAAAAATGAATCAAGGTCGGCGAAACCGGGTGGGTGTCCTACGGGCATGGTGGGCTTCCTTCATGAATTTTTTGAAAATTTTTCGAGGACCTTTTTTGGAAAGTACGAACGCAACTTGAATACTAGAGACCGGGTAACCGCGAAGCGGTGACAAAACTTCACCGCCTATAATCGGGGTGTTATTGGTACAATGTAACTAAAGTAAGGGTATTAGGTTATGGGTCCGACTCCAAGCAATCTTTCAGAGCCACTTTCAGCCCTCAAAATCAATTTCCTGTGACGGGGCGATTTTTTCTTGAAAAATGCAAAAACGGAGGTTTTTGGCAATTTGGGGGCTCAGAAATGATGCGATTTTCATCATTTTTGCAGGAAATGCTGCTCTACTAGTGAGGATTAGTAATGTGTCAAGACATTTGGCCCGAGTACGTTCAGGTTGATTCTGACCGGAAGGCCCATTTTCCTATCTTTTAGCATGCGAATGCCGTAATGGACCCACATAGGCCTATGCAAAGGCCTAGAATCACAAAACCATGCAATTCTAGGGGGAAGGGGTCCAGAAAGGCATTAAACTGCCACCGGCACCCCCACAATGCGGTGTTTCAGCTTTTCCCGCCAAAAATATGCGGTTTTTTCTGTTTTGACCTGTTTCCGGGGCAATCCCGGTCCATGTCACAGCCATAGTGATGCTAATCTACTCCATTCTAACCAATTTCCATGCTATTTACTGGCCTGCAGCCTCAACTTCAAAGTTCACCTGCATTAAGTCAGCCAATCACAGCACAGCTTTTTGTTTACTGCGGGACTCGAAACCATAAGACATGTGTCGTCTGCTAGAATGGAGTCTTCTGCAAGTATTTCAGCTTGCAGGTTGCTTATATAACATAGCGAAGGCTTGAATTAGGTATATTTTGGCTTTCTACAGTATTAGACCACAGAGTTTCAGCAAAAAGCATAATTCAAAGGGGGGGGGGGGGGTGCACCGTAGGATAATTGCTGGTTTTGATGACGCGGTCAATATTTAAAATTATGTAACTGCATAACCAAACATGGGATCACCACAGTTATAACTTACAGCACTGGCCCGGCCACCAAGCCGGCTTTTGGCCTCACTTTGAAAACCCTGGGGCTTACGGTTTCTGACATCTCGTGCGACAATCGCTTAGTACTAAAAATGGCCGTAGCCATCTTGGACCTGGACCTGCGTTTTCGGAAGTCTCACTTTGTAACTTGCAAAAAGCATGTGGAACCTAATAAAAGTGACAGAAACGAAATCCGGGCGTAACCGGATGAGATTTGGGCATTTCAAAAGTATGGAAAATCTGACTTCAAAGTGCTCTGCGACCTTGAAAAATGAATCAAGGTCGGCGAAACCGGGTGGGTGTCCTACGGGCATGGTGGGCTTCCTTCATGAATTTTTTGAAAATTTTTCGAGGACCTTTTTTGGAAAGTACGAACGCAACTTGAATACTAGAGACCGGGTAACCGCGAAGCGGTGACAAAACTTCACCGCCTATAATCGGGGTGTTATTGGTACAATGTAACTAAAGTAAGGGTATTAGGTTATGGGTCCGACTCCAAGCAATCTTTCAGAGCCACTTTCAGCCCTCAAAATCAATTTCCTGTGACGGGGCGATTTTTTCTTGAAAAATGCAAAAACGGAGGTTTTTGGCAATTTGGGGGCTCAGAAATGATGCGATTTTCATCATTTTTGCAGGAAATGCTGCTCTACTAGTGAGGATTAGTAATGTGTCAAGACATTTGGCCCGAGTACGTTCAGGTTGATTCTGACCGGAAGGCCCATTTTCCTATCTTTTAGCATGCGAATGCCGTAATGGACCCACATAGGCCTATGCAAAGGCCTAGAATCACAAAACCATGCAATTCTAGGGGGAAGGGGTCCAGAAAGGCATTAAACTGCCACCGGCACCCCCACAATGCGGTGTTTCAGCTTTTCCCGCCAAAAATATGCGGTTTTTCTGTTTTGACCTGTTTCCGGGCAATCCCGGTCCATGTCACAGCCATAGTGATGCTAATCTACTCCATTCTAACCAATTTCCATGCTATTTACTGGCCTGCAGCCTCAACTTCAAAGTTCACCTGCATTAAGTCAGCCAATCACAGCACAGCTTTTTGTTTACTGCGGGACTCGAAACCATAAGACATGTGTCGTCTGCTAGAATGGAGTCTTCTGCAAGTATTTCAGCTTGCAGGTTGCTTATATAACATAGAGAAGGCTTGAATTAGGTATATTTTGGCTTTCTACAGTATTAGACCACAGGAGTTTCAGCAAAAAGCATAATTCAAAGGGGGGGGGGGTGCACCGTTGGATAATTGCTGGTTTTGATGACGCGGTCAATATTTAAAATTACGTAACTGCATAACCAAACATGGGATCACCACAGCCATAACCTACAGCACTGGCCCGGCCACCAAGCCAGCTTTTGGCCTCACTTTGAGAACCCTGGGGCTTACAGTTTCTGACATCTCGTGCGACAATTGCTTAGCACTAAAAATGGCCGTGGCCATTTTGGACCTGGACCTGCGTTTTCGGAAGTCTCACTTTGTAACTTGCAAAAAGCATGTGGAACCTAATAAAAGTGACAGAAACGGAATCCGGGCTTAACCGGATGAGATTTGGGCATTTCAAAAGTATGGAAAATCTGACTTCAAAGTGCTCTGCGACCTTGAAAAATGAATCAAGGTCGGCGAAACCGGGTGGGTGTCATGTGGGCATGGTGGGCTTCCTTCATGAATTTTTTGAAAATTTTTCGAGGACCTTTTTCGGAAAGTACGAACGCAACTTGAATACTAGAGACCGGGTAACCGCGAAGCGGTGACAAAACTTCACCGCCTGTAGTTGAGGTGTTATTGCTACAATGTAACTAAAGTAAGGGTACTAGGTTATGGGTCCGACTCCAAGCAATCTTTCAGAGCCACTTTCAGTCCTCAAAATCAATTTCCTGTGACGGGGCGATTTTTTCTTGAAAAATGCAAAAACGGAGGTTTTTGGCAATTTGCGGGCTGAAAAATGATGCGATTTTCCTAATTTTTTCAGGAAAATCTGCTCTACTGGTCTCTGTGAGTGTAACATTGAGACATTTAACCTAGTATCTCCCTTAAAAATTCTGACCGGAAAGCCAGTTTTCCTATCTTTTAGCATGCAAACGCCGTAAAATTCCGCAATGGCAGCATGCAGGCCTGTGGGACCTGCGAGACAGCCTGGAATGACATAAATACATGAGATATTGGGGGGGGGGGGTGTTGCAGGCTGCCATTGGGGGGGGGGGGTCAGAGAGACATCAAAATGCAGCAAACACTTGAAAATGTGACAAAGTTGTGTTTCCCGCCTAATTCTGGGCATACAGCCATGTGTCAGCCATGGTAATGTTATTCTATCCCAATCTAACCCATTTCCATGTAATTTGGTGGCCTACAGCCTAAATAAGTAATTAAATTGCATTTGTCAACCAATCAGAGCACAGCTTTGATTCACTGCGGGCCCGCACGGTTGCTAGGGCAGTGGTTTTATGATGCACTAATCAGGAAAAGGCGACCAGGCTTTCTCTCATTGGTTGAGAAATAAGAAAATATTATGGGTTTATTTAGCAGAGATGAACTGCCATGAGTGTAGGTGGACAAATTGTGGCAATTTAATAGAATGCCTCCTACATGTTGCAAAGATCTGGGAAAAGCTGGATTGTGAACTGAATTATTTTATCAAGGAGGCAAATGCGAGTCGTCTGCTCTTGTCTGCTAGAATTGAGTCATCTGCAAGTAATTGAGGCTGCGGGCCACCGATCTACAGTAGAGATGGCTTGAATTTGAAATATTATGGCCTGTTACGGCATCTGGCCTAGTGCTTTTTCAAGAATCACCTGTTTTTGGGTCTTTTCGCCTGTTGAATGGCAAATAAAGGAAAACAAACACAAAATCAATGTATTTATAGCTTTATTCTGTCTTCCTGGTCCGTCAAACGCTTCAGAGGGCTTCAATTGACCTTGCTTTACGTCCTGTATTGATGCTCTTGCTACAAGGATGACACATCTGTCGTAAACCAGGTGTACACACGAAATCACACACTGGGGAGAAACCGTTTGGATGTTCAATTTGTGGGCCGTGTGGATGTTCTTTTTGTGGCAAAAAAATCAATGCAGTCTCCACATTTATGGCAAATTAGCAATGTTTTGGCATGGTAGAGCAGCTAGGCAACGGGGAGCTGAGCAAAATACCTAATTTTTCCTACAAATACCTGTTATTATTGCAAAAAGCAGTATTTAGGGGGGGGGGGGCACCGTAGGATAATTGCTGGTTTTGATGACGCGGTCAATATTTAAAATTATGTAACTACATAACCAAACATGGGATCACCACAGTTATAACTTACAGCACTGGCCGGCCACCAAGCCAGCTTTTGGCCTCACTTTGAAAACCCTGGGGCTTACGGTTTCTGACATCTCGTGCGACAATCGCTTAGTACTAAAAATGGCCGTAGCCATCTTGGACCTGGACCTGCGTTTTCGGAAGTCTCACTTTGTAACTTGCAAAAAGCATGTGGAACCTAATAAAAGTGACAGAAACAAAATCGGGCGTAACCGGATGAGATTTGGGCATTTCAAAAGTATGGAAAATCTGACTTCAAAGTGCTCTGCGACCTTGAAAATGAATCAAGGTCAGCGAAACCAGGTGGGTGTCATACGGGAATGGTGGGCTTCCTTCATGAATTTTTTGAAAATTTTTCGAGGACCTTTTTCGGAAAGTACGAACGCAACTTGAATACTAGAAATCGGGTAACCGCGATGCGGTGACAAAACTTCACCTAGCATAGTAATTATTGGCAATGAAATGAAAGTGAGAATTCACGGAAATGATATGAGAAATGATATTGGAAATGACATTGGAAATGACATTGGAAATAATGAACTTGAAAATGAACTGGAACAAGAACTTGAACATGAACTTGAACATGAACTTGAACATGAACTTGAGCATGAACTTGAACATGAACTTGAACATGAACTTGAACATGAACTTGAACATGAACTTGAACATGAATGTAATTGCACTCGTCTTGCACATGTAATATTATATGCCATATCACACACAATATCACATGTAATATTACGCTGTATCACATGCAAAGTTACATGCAATGTATTAAAAATACAAAATCACTTGCAATATCATGCTAAATCATATCACAAGCAATATCAATTTATTACCAGTAATTTTGCATGTCAACTAAAATGTACATAGTGTGCACAGATATATGAAAGTACTTATAAACCATCTGTCCATGGACTAGTTGTGATGTGACATGATATAGTCAGCAGACAGATAAACCCTGCAATAAACCCTTACTGAAACATATCATTTGGTTTGTGGCCATACGCTGACAGATGCACGGACAGATTCACTGACAGTGACTGACTCATACACTGACTGAGACATTAATATTCTGCGGGTCAGGGAATCTTTTAAACCGTCAGAGCTACAAGAAAAATTAGGAGAGTGAAAACAGGAGAATTTGAGCTTCATGAATATAATATATATAGAAAATAACATGGACCAGTCCACTGACAAGTCCACTGACCAGTCCATTGACCAGTACATGAACCAGTACATCAACCAGTGCATGAAACAGTGCACCAATCAGAACATCAATCAGAACATCAATCAGAACATCAACCAGAACATCAACCAGAACATCAACCAGAACATCAACCAGAACATCAACCAGAACATCAACCAGAACATCAACCACAACATCAACCAGACCCATCAACATGTACATCAACCAGTACATCAACCAGGACATCGACCAGTACATCATCCAGTACATCAACCAGTACATCAACCAGTACATCAACCATTTGGGAATGACTGCAATTACTGAAAACATACATTTTTCAGGGTCCGGCGATCTTTTTAACCGTCCGTGATACAAGAAAATGTTCAAATATAAAATTAGAGCAGAATTTTTGCTTTCCAAATCTATTTTCAGATTCTCTGTAACTTTATCAGAACCAGAGATACAACCGATTCAAATAATGGTACAATTCAGAAATATGGACTTCAGAAATTTCTGAAAAAATGTATTTTTTAACTTAAAATTACTCTTCTTCTTCTTTTCTTCTTCTTGTTACTTCCCGCCTGTAGTGTAGGCGAACCTCGTTTAGAGTGTCGAAATAATATGATCCCTTCTGGAAGCCAATAAATAGCATATACAGCTACATAAACTATTGGCTCTGAAGATAGATTTTTGAGTTGATAACTCCACTGAATTTGTTACATCTACAGTTCTACGGCTACTACTAAAACTATTTTTACTACTGTAAGTCATTGCTCTATCACATTGCTGATCGAGCTACTGGTTCTGGCGTATTTCCATCCATTGAGCACGGCCGAGCATATTTCACTGTCTGTGATTGGAGGTAGTTTTCCATCCTCTTCGTATATTTCTTTCAGTTGACCAATTTTCTGGTTCCTGATGTCCTCCGTTCTGCTGCATCTAGCAATCAGGTGGTAGATGTCTTCGGTTTCTACATTACACAGTGGACAATTTTTGTTTGTGTCGAGGCCAATTTTGAGTCGGCACTCTTCTTCTCTGGTCCTGAATCTTCCGCACAGCATTCTTGCTCTAACTGATGCTGCCTCAATTTTATTTTGTTTTCCCTCACAACACCTCCATAGGAATTGTATGTTGGAGGAGATAGACGATGGCCAGATCCACCATTTCAATGTGGACTTTATTGAGGCACTGTGTATAAGCTTTATCTTCGCGGTTTCATATATTGCTTTCTTGATTTTAGCTTTCCATTCCACTTTGGTCCCAGGCATTCTGATTGCTGAAAATATATCGATGTCATAAGACACTCCAAGCTTCAGTATGTAGCAGAACCAACTGTTCTTATTTCGCCACTGAGTTGCCAGTTGCCTATTGGCTAACTGGAAAAGACTGTGAGTCCTTTGAAGGCGGGAGATACTTCCGAACAGGGAAAGAGCTTTATAGTGAACTTGGTATTCAATAGGGCTCGCCTCCAGCAGTAAGTAAATTGCCTCTGTTGCAACATTGTCTGGGAGTGTTTTGTATCTGGCGAAGTATTTTTCTTGTAAAACATGTCTATGATCTTCATATCATGTGCAGATGGAACAATTGCGTCTAGTCCGTGGATTAGACGCGGTGTGACATATGTTTGTATTATCTTGAAGGCGGCTGCCGGATCCAAACCATTAAGGCCATGGAGTCCCACTCTGAGGAGTGAATATGCTGCTCTTCTGGCTTTTTTGACATTTTCCTGTATATTTGGCGAGGCTTTGTTCGCTTTCCAGGTGAGTCCCAGATGAGTAAATTCTTCTGCCTGTGTCACCGTTTCTGAGCCCAGACGCCAGGATCTTTCAGCTTCTGATGTTGTATCTGCTTTCGGTTTCACCATGGTAACGATGGTAGACTTCTGTGGATGTAGTTGATAGCGATGGCTATTGGCATAGGACATAGCGGCATCCAGAAGGGGTTGCACTTGCTCAACTTTCCCAGTGATGAGGGTGATATCGTCTGCACACACGCGGGGAGCCTGTATATTGTGTCCCGATAGTGGAGCCTAAGCCCGATCTCTCCAATCCTGTCAACAGGTTGTTTATATATAATTTGTAGAGAAGAGGGGAGACCATGCTGCCCTGTTTTACCCCTCTTTGAAGGGTATAGCTTCTCGAGTCCGATCCTTTCCATCTGACTTGTTCTGTTGAATTACATAAAGGTCGTCTATCAATTTCCACATTTTGCTGGGTAAGTTGGTGTTATATAGTTTACTCCGAAGCAGGAAGTGGTCGACCATGTCGAATGCCTTCTTTGCATCCAGCGATATTATGTAGAGAGGTTTCTTGGAAGTTCGAGCTTCTGAAATTGATTCAGTGATGACGAGAGAGGCCATAGATGGAGATCTGTTGGACGTAAAGCCAAATTGTAAGTTGCTGATCCGAGCTTCGATGGAGTCGCCATTACCTGTTGAGATCCACATGCATTCAATGAGTTTAAGGAGTATTGAGGCAATGGTAATTCCTCTATAACTGTCCATAAGTTGATGGTCTTTGCCTGGCTTCGGCAAGACTATCTTGTATGCTTCCTTCAAGGAGTCTGGTATCTTGCCTTCCTTTAACATCTTGTTGATAATGTCCAGTAGAACCACTCTGGTATTTCTTGAAAATATCTTCAACATCTCTGCACTCTGGCCATGGAGATCAGGTGCTTTCCCGGTTTTCATTCGAGATATAGCTTCATTAAGAGATTGTTCTGTGAATGCTATCGGGCAATCCTTACAACCGTTGGCGAATCTCATCAGCTGCCGTTGGAATTCTTCTTCGGGATCCTGAATTTGTGCGGAGAGATTTTCAAAATAGTTTGCCCAGGATGCCAGAATTTCCGAGTTTTCGGTAATCATTTTACCATCAACTTTGAACAGTGTGGTGGTAGAGTCTTCTCTTTTTTGAATTCTAATAAGTTTGTGGGCTAATTTCGGGTCGTTTTCTGTCGCTTTACTGATGTCTTGAAGCAGGGAATTTCTATCCATCGCTGCTTTTCTCCGTTGTACAGATCTGACATTTCGGCTGGCAGCTCTCTTCTCTATCCAGGTATAGTGGTCCATTCCGGGTTTCCCTGCCATCTTCCAGGCATACAACATCTTCTTCGAGTGTTCGACCGCCTCTGCAAGCTCTGGGTACCAAGCCTTTTTGTCTCTTTTTTGGTTGGAAGATATTGTCACACAGGGAGTTGATGCAATCGTAGCCGTCGTGATCATGGATTGGAGCACATCGACAGCAGCATCTGGAGCCAGATGTTCCCAGTTGTAGGAGTTTATTTCATGGTCCAAGGTGTCGGTAAACTTTTGTTGGTCCATCTTCTTCCTGTCGTAGAACTTCCTTTGTTGCGTCCTATTGCTTTTAGAGACTGGGAGCGAGATCATAGGGAACGTCACTGACAATTGAATTGGATGGTGGTATGAA
Source organism: Platynereis dumerilii (assembly GCA_026936325.1). Classification (NCBI taxonomy): domain Eukaryota; kingdom Metazoa; phylum Annelida; class Polychaeta; order Phyllodocida; family Nereididae; genus Platynereis; species Platynereis dumerilii. The sequence continues at coordinate 77,331,416 of JAPTHN010000001.1, read as the reverse complement.
GAATTGGATCCCTCCTCATCTTCCCGAATTACTGACACTGATGACCAATTACAGGCGTCACATTTTGCCCGGACCAAAGCATGGTCTAATCTGGATCGATGTCCGAGGTGAGGGTTACGTAAGAGAATAAATCTTTTGTGCCTTGACCCAAGTCTTGAAGACGATGCTCTTTCATCAGGTTCTTCATACCTAGTTCCTTGTTGCCGTTCCTGTTGAAATGATCTTCGTTGAGGTCGCCAAGCAGCAATATCTCGTGAGTTTGGGAGTATTTGGATAAAATGATATGGATGGCATCTAGGTCTTCTCCGAACTTCTCCAAGGCTCCCGTGCTCGTTCCCGAGGGAAGGTAACAATTTATTAGGCAGATAGGAGTAGGTTGTGTACTCATTGTAGTAACTAATATACGGCTATTCCATCTTTATTGGGCGGGTCAACCAGATGGGCCAGTTTTTCGCTTATAATGGTAGCCACACCCCCGTGTCCGGATGTTCTCCTTGAATGATCAAACTTTTCCTTCGTCGATTTGCAGTGTATCACTGTGCGAGGGAATATTGAGTGTAGATCTGTCAAAACGGTTCAATGAAAACATATATAACTTGCAAGTTTTATATAGACGAAAGATGAAAATATGCTCAGATAGTTTCATTGAAAAAAA